>JACMZG010001914.1:50208973-50417859 GCA_018340805.1 Microvelia longipes
AAACTCGATGATAAATATCAATTGAAAATTAAATTTTTAGTGAATAATGCTGTTAAAGACGATATGATGGTTCCCTATAGTATGTTCAGAAATTTAAATCAAGAGGAAGCGTTCAAGTTGGCCCTTGAGAGTAGAAAAGTGAGCACATTCATCGGCCCATGTGACATCCTCGACAAAACTTTGACTATCCTACCTGATTATGAAGCTTTTTTAAATATAGAAATCAATCATTTTCAGAAACACAAGTTAAAACATGTTGCTAGATAGTTTGTAGTGAAACAATAAAATATTAAAATCTTATTGTATCTTCTTTTATTGGTTTAGAATGTTTATAATATTGAAATAGTGTGTCAAAACTCGGTAGTATCAAACGATATATTTCATTACTTTTTGTAAGCTTCTTTAGATAAAAAAAATGTTAACTAAGTTATATCAGAGTGGAATAGGATGCATACAAATTTGAGATTCTGTCAAAAACCTTCTACTGGCTCATATTTCAGAATTTTCAAAAACAATTAAACCAATGAGGTTATTGCCATGAATACAGTGGAAGAAGGAATTGCAGAAATCTCGATTCAGTAGATGTATATAAATCTGTGTGTGTGTGAGTGCACATATATTCTGCACACTTAGATTTACATTAGTCTCATAAAATTACATCTTATAGTCAATCCAAAAATAGATGTAATTGAGTTATTTATTCAATTTACCATCTTAAAAACAATAGATAAATTCACCTTGCCTGAGCCATTAAATTTACAAAATCCTTTGGTTTCATTTTCCTTTGAAAAATCAATTCAGATTGGCAGACTTTTGCATTTTTAGTAAAAAGTGCTGCTGTTCCGATTGTGAAGCATAAAACGAAACCTGATATAGAACTTGATTGGTGTGCAGGAAAGCAAAGCAAGCGTTCCAAACCAAATTCGTTTGGCTTGTGGATCTCTTGTCCCGCCGGTGGATCTCCGCAAGCTTGTGGATCTCCGCACGCTTGTGGCAAGGCTTGTGATCTCCGCACGGAGGCCAGTATTGTTTTGTAGTTTAAACTTCAAAGTCTAATAGTCTTCAAACTTCTAAAAGTCAAAATACATCGAAAAACATTATAATTTACTCTTGGTGCCCAACCTTACTATTTTATATTATTAATGGAAAAAAAATTCTCTAAAAGTAAAATTTAAAAACCCCAGACCTTTGGTTTTGCAAATTAAGTAGTTGGTTCTCCTCCGAACTAGTGTCATTCAACTTAGACTCCCTAAAAATACTAAAAACAATACTCTACTCGACATTTGTTGTTCACCTATCGTATTCTTAAATTTCCAGTTATTACCAACAATTTTTTGGTACTATAAGTGGTCGTATCAACTCTTACTAGGTTTTGGGCGAAAAAGTTTAACCTTGAGTTTTTACTGATTTTTTTTTTAAATTTTCTCAGCATACCAGGTTAATAACGTCACATCAACCTCGTTTTCATAAAGGTTCGTGTCCCTCCCTATATTGATTTTATTACTAAGTTTGATTTAAAAATACTTATCCGTTCGAGAATACATAACTCCACAGAAATACATGTATAATATATATATATATATATATATATATATATATTATATATATATATATATATATATATATATATATAATATACTCATGTATTTCTAGTGGAGTTGTGTATTCTCGAGCACGAATATTATATTATATATTATATATATATATATAATATATCTATATATATATATAATATATATATATATATATATATATATGTTGTAGAATTATATAACAGATTTTTAAAGAATAATAAAATAAAACCAGAATTATCCGTTGAGATGTTTTTGAAAGGCCTCCTGAGCGTTTTCTCAGAGTTGTCTGTCTGTTTGTGTGTGTGTCTGTTATCATCGTAGCTCCCAGTGTATTTATGCTAGAGAATCGATACTTTGTAGAAAAATCAACTAACCGCTAAGTTGTGTTATTCGGAAAATATTTTTTTTATGACATCATTAATCCGCAATAATGACTCAGCGAAAATTTTAAAAATAAAAAAAAACGAGGAAAAAATATGTGATCCAATTGAAATTTGGCGCGCATGTAGCTATGTATAAGACTAACATATGTGTCAAGTTTCACCTCATTATCAGCATTAGTTTAGTTTTTATGGAATGAATTAAGTGTGTTTTTTAAAAAATCAGAAAATGATTCAATCGAGTTAAAATTTAGTACAAGTATATACCTTTACTTAAAAAATAAGTACACAAAGTTTTGTCGTAATGCGACAAGTATATCCATGATTTTGTTAGATTATAAAAGTTAAGTAGCATTGAGAGTGGTCAGTGCTCTATGGATGACCGCTGAGAATAAACGGATGCATTTACTATCTGCGGACGAGCGAAGCGAGTCCGAAAACATGTTGGTGTTTAAATTTGGCGAATTATATATTCTGAAGACGAGCGAAGTGAGTCGGAAGCTGGGAGGATTAGCGTAGCGAATCCGATGTGATGAGGAAAAGTTCCGAGGTACCCCCTACCAGATTTTTTTTGTTGATTTTTAAATGTCAAATCTTACAAGCGTAAATTTTCTATTTATGAATTGAGTATTAGAGTTTTATTTCATGGTGAATATGGCACAAATAAATCGACAAAAATACTCCTAATCTTAAATAAGTATATAAAGATGGAGTCGCTTGTAGGATGGACTCACAAAGCCAAAGGGTCGTCCAGATCGACTTCCTGGGCAGTGAGGAAAGCTAAGGTTGATTTAGAAGCCAGCCTCAACAGAATTGAATGTGAAAGAAAGTCAAACCTTCGACAGATAGATGCTGAGTTGAACAGGATACGAAGTAGGTCCATGAGGAAGGGAGCTACAATAGAAGACGATGATCCTTGGGACGAAGAAACCGATGCTCTTATCAAGTCTGGCTTCAAAGCAGTTGCAAATAGTTGTGCTCCTGTTAATATATCGGTGGCTCAGGTTTGATTAATACTACATAAATTGCTTCGTCATTCTATCAAATTTCCACTAAATTTTGGAAGAGGATTCAGGGCTAAAATTTCAATAAGAAGCATAGTAATGCCTCTATTTCGCTCCTTTCTCTTAGGAAGGAGTACAACCGTAAAAAACTATCTTTATTTTTACTATCTATAAAATTAAATTTAATCCCAAGTTATAATTAGCTCCGCTTTCAATTCGTCTCTTCAATTTCAGAATTGCTTTGCTCGCACCTGCAAATTTAAACGTGGCCTAAAGCCTGAAGTTCATGTAGTCGCTTCTCTCGTTTTCAAAATAAAATCGAGTACGGAGCGCTTCACAACTTTTCTTGACCTTAGCGGATTCGATACGCTTGTCCTCACATGCAACTTTGCACACGCTTCGCTCGTTTTCAGTCAGTGTTATTATAAATGATAAACTCGTTATCAGTTTTATTCCCAGCGGTCACCTATCCAAGACCTTGCGCAAAGTTGTTTTACATTAAGGATCATCTTATTTACCATATTGAAGTAAAACTTAGTATAGTTATTTATCACTTAAATGCACTTAGGCTTAACAAATTGGATGATATTTTAATTTTTGACGATTTTTAAAAAACCAATACGTCATTTAATTTAAATTGAAGGTTTGCCGGTAATGAAATGAAACTTGGCTCATTTGTTTGTCCTCTATTATTCTATAAGTCTATAGGACAACATGCGAGCCGAATTTCAAGATCTTAAAAACACCTGAAACGATTATTTCGGTTGAACTAATCAACCAGTTAAAATCAATTGAATGAATCTACAGATTGTTGCAAGATTTAGTCTACAGATCGATCCACGGCACATTCGAACCAAGGTTGCTTTATCTACAACACGTAACTTGTTTACGTGTATAATAGATAATATAAAGATACAAGGGTATAATAATATTATAAGGGTGTGTGGCCTGGCTGTACCCTCATCATTTCATTTATCAAATTCATTTGTATGGTCCTGGATCTATACAGCTAAAACTGCTGTAATTAAAAAAACTTTACAGTTGCTAAAATCTGTCAAACAACTCTGTATTGTATGATTTCTCATAAAATATCAGAAGAAGCTATAAAACTGCTGGAAGCTGGAACACCGCCAAAAAGCTTGTGATTGGGTCTCAATTTAAATAAGGCCATTTAGTATTGCTAACCTAACAAATTCTCTATGTGTGTGTTTCTGTTATCATCGTAGCTTCTAGTGTGTCTGTGTTAGAGAGTTGCAACTTGGAACAAAAATCAGCATGTAGGTGTAATTTTGCTATCCGGAAAATAATTTTTTTATGACGTCATTATTCCGCAAAAATTTCGAAAAATCATGAACCGCGGAAAAATGTTGTGATCGGATTGAGATTTGACACGCATGTATAGCCATGTATAAGACTAACATATGTGCCAGGTTTAAGCTTATTAGCAGCATTAGTTTAATTTTCATCAGATGACTTGTGTAGGTTACTTGAAAATCGCAAAAGAGTCTAATTGAGTTGAAATTTGGTACAAGTGTATCCCTTGACGAGATAAATAAGTGTACTAGGTTAAAGTCTTTTAAATACGGCAAGTACATCCATGGTTTTTTGTCGAATCATAAATGTTAAGCAGCATTAAGCGAGGTCAATGCCTGGATGGGTGACATCCGGAAACTAATGTATACTGTTGAGTCTGAATACCTGCTGCAGTATAAATTTGGCTACTTATATATTCTCAGAACGAGCGAAGCGAGTGCGAAATAGAGAGGATGAGCGTAGCGAAACCGATATGGCGAGGAAATGTTCCGAGGTACCCCGTACCCGAACTGACAACTGACGTCTCATCTCTTTAGCACTGATGATTTCGTAAACTTAAAGCCGGTTCTGCCATGATGTAAGCAAAACTTTGTTACAAAATAAGAAAATGTATGGGTTTAGTTTACAATAAGAAAGTTGAAGAAACAAATTGACTTATCCTTGTTTCACATCATTCGGGTTCCTTTTAGGGGGGTCGTGGGGGACCCCCTCCCCCCCTTAGAGCAACCAGGATACTCCCGGCAGGACATTTTTCATTGCAGGAAAAATTGTGGTACTTATGTAAAATAATTATTAAAAATACTTCGTATTATGTTAATTTAATAATTGTTTTGTTTAAATAATTTTATAAATAAAATTATGATTCCTTGAATACAGTTATACTTGATTTGATCTGCGTAGGGAGAAATTCAAACCTCTCTTTTTGTCACAGGGTTGTAACATAAAAAAATGGTTGCATCTCTCCTACGCCAACAATTATTTCAAACTGGTTATACCTCCCTCCCTCTATTATAAAATACTTCCCGGGGGGCAAACCTCTGAAAGAAATCCTGGTTTTGCCTGTTCCAGGTTTTTATCGACTCCTCATATCCATATTAAGTGGACAGCGACCAGCTCTTTTTTCATTGGTTTTCTATTGGAAAATTATAGGAAAATCTGCTACGAGATAGAGGGCTCACCCGAGAAAAGTCTACTAGCATGAGAAGTTTATCTAAACCCGCAACATTTAGCCGAACTCTTGTGTCTCAAGCTTCTTCAACCGCTAGAGAGGACGTATCAAACCTACAGTCTCAGGTTTGTATGTTAGCAAAGAGACTAAAAACTATTAGAGGGAGTACAAACCCCTTTAACACAGTGATAAGGGGTCTGGAAGTGAGACAGTTTCCATGGGTGCCGTAACTGTACTTACCCCTACTGTAGTCTCCCTAGAGAGAGACTAGATACTCCCCACCCCGGCCACCCTCTACAACTCCTATTGTAGCATGCACTCAACAACAGCGGACATTTTTCTGTGATGCCACATTAAACCACTTTATTCAAAACTAACAATTAAAGAATACATGCAATAGATAATAATTAAAACTTATTTTAAATTCAATTTACTTGATTTAAAACAAAATAGTCTAAAAAAATGTAATATTTACGTGAAATTTTAATTATTAGGAAAAATAAAAAAAAACGTCACCAATGTACCGTTACGGCACCTAGCTACCCAAGGAATGATAAGAGCTGTTGTATCCTCCCTCTAATAGTTTTAGTCTCAGGTTTGTATGTTAGAGAGTAGTATTTTATATCATATTACCTGAGATAAAGTAAAACTCGTCTTTCCTTTGGAAATTCGATAAAAAATAAATAACTTCCGTCGTCTGACAACCTCGTAAAACAATTTACGACCGATACCTTAAATTTGTGTTTTATTTTCATTTGACCACTACCTCACAAAATAATCTTCTTTAAATAGTTTGGTCAATAATTTTATATTAACCTCGTAGAAGTTCTTTTCTGACGAGGTGACGCTTATATTCAACAAAATGTATATTTTAAAACAAAAATGTTGACCAATTGACATATGATTACACAAGTCATATGATAAAAATTAAACTAATGCTGATAATGAGATAAAACATATGTTTTATGATTTTATGCGTCATTATTGCGGGTTAATAATTTCATATAAATAAACTATTTTTTTGAGGTAGTATGTAATTGAGCACTTTATTGGACCGTTTTTAGGATGAGAAGCCAATCATTATTGTTATAGGAGGTTATTTAGTACTTTTCACCTCCGAGGACAATAATGAATGTAAACAAACTCCTAGGACGTAAAAGTAATTCATATATTGCCGCCATTACTGTAATGTAGAGTGTTCAAAAAAACAATCTGTGTAAAACCTTTATGAGGTTTCTTTAAAAACGTTCTTTTGTTTCTGTTTTGGTTCGTAGAATAATTTTTTTTTTTTCGTTTTTCAAAGGTGTTCTAATTGACAATTTTTGTGTATTTATTTGTAAAGCTTTTACATTTTTGAGTAAAAGTGTGAAGCTATGGATGAATTCAATGACGACGATAATGTGGAGTTAATTGGACATTTGTTTGTTTTTCAATTAAGTATATAGCGCAGTTTATTTAATGAGTGCTACCTCAAAAAAAAAATAGTGTATGCCATCCGGCTGAGAATGTCTTTATGTCTTGGCAATTTTTCCCGACTGGCTTCGCTCGTCGGTAAATCTAATTGCCGTGACATAAAGACACACTTCTCAGCCTTATGGCATACATAAATAACTATTCCGTACAGCGCAACTGTAGCTACAGACTGATTTATGTACAAAATTTAAATCTCTAGCATAAGTTCACAGGAGTTACGATGATAACACACACATACAGACAGACTACTTTGTAAAAACCACTTAGAGGCTTTAAAAACACCTAAAACGGATAATTCCTGTAACATCCCGGTTTCGGATTTTTTTCAAACACAATACTTTTCCCATTTACCTACGGTATAACGGAGAAAAAGTAAAACTAAAAGATCTTTACGTTAAAAGTAAGACACTTTATAACATGGTGTCTTGATTTTTACTTGATGGCGTCTTGATTTTTACTTGATAGCGTCTTGAATTTACTTGATGGCGTCTTGATTTTTACTTGATGGCGTCTTGATTTTACTTGATGGCGTCTTGATTTTACTTCTCTTGATTTTTTGATGGCGTCTGATTTTTACTTGATGGCGTCTTGATTTTTACTTGATGGCGTTTAATTTTTACTTGATGGCGTCTTGATTTTTACTTGATGGCGTCTTGATTTTTACTTGATAGCGTCTTGATTTTTACTTGATGGCGTCTTGATTTTTTGATGGCGTCTTGATTTTTACTTGATGGCGTCTTGATTTTTACTTGATAGCGTCTTGATTTTTACTTGATGGCGTCTTGATTTTTACTTGATGGCGTCTTGATTTTTACTTGATGGCGTCTTGATTTTTTTACTTGATGGCGTCTGATTGATGCGTCTTGATTTTTACTTGATGGCGTCTTGATTTTTACTTGATAGCGTCTTGATCTTAACTTGCGATGACGTCGAATGAAAGTATATTCATTAACATCCCGACATAATATTTTTAATGCCTAAAAACTTGTTTGCAGGACCTGACCTCTGGGTTAGTTGCGAGCTTTAGACCATTATACTAGCAAATAAGGATCTTGAATAGATCAATACTGGTTGGTTGTTGTTACAGGTGTTGAACAAACTCCTAATAACGGACGGAGAAATAGATTTAAATAAAATATTAATTCTACAGTTAGTTGCTGTCTGTCCTCCAACTGTATCTCAGGGGTAAGCAGTAGCTGTAGCTACTACTGTTGTAAGGTAATAATCTATTCGCAAATAAAGAACCACTCCAACCAGCAGCCAGCTAAAATGTGTGGGGGATGGCTAAACCAATCCAAGAGGAGGCAATAATGTTTCACACACTATTATAGTCCAAGAGCTGGATCTGAAAAAAATGACTCAATTTGTACTACTCCAAACCAAATTATTCTGAAAATACACCTTAAATTATGATGGAGAATTATAATCTGCTTATTCAGAGTGGAGCTTTTCATATGATTGCGCATGCTCAAAATTTTATAAAATTGCACTAATTCCAGTTTTCTTGCAATAAGTGGCTCCCTGTAAGTCGTGTGCAAAACATGAAGAGGCCATATGTAAAGCTTATACAATGTTCTATTAAACGAGTGTTAAATCATCAAAATCGGATAACTACAAATAAAGTTTTAGCTTTTTCAAAAACACCAAAAAATGGTTTATTTATGCAAAATCAGCAAATTTTTTTGAAAAATATTGACTTTTTTTTGGCCATTTAACAAATGTCATATGATTAGTAGTATTTTATCCAATTTTGACGAAAAAACACTCTTTTTATAGAAATTTTATCAGCTTAAAAAATGGTCTCTTCATGTTTGCACCCGACTTACAGGGAGCCACTTATTGCAAGAAAACTGGATTTAGTGCGATTTTATAAAATTTTGAGCATGCAAATCATATGAAAGGCTCTACTCTGGATAGGCAGACGACGCTTTTCAATCATAATTTAAAGTATATTTTCAGAATAACTTGGTTTGAAGTAGTAATTCTGTCGACTCCTATCGTATGGGTGTTCCAGGCATAACCTTTGACCCCTAAAGTGCGTTCTGCCTCGGACACCCATCCTATACGAGTCTGCAGAATTGCAGATCCTTGTTCAGGAAGGTATTTACGAAAAATTGAGACCGGTTCCAGCCATTACACTTTTTATTAACAAAACACCCCTGGGCTCTTGGTCTATTACCTTGTTATGTAAAAAGCTAAAAATAATAATAATGTAAATTGATATATAAGTAATAATATACACTAGACGTTACAGCGAGCCATTTGGTTAACACTTCTAGTATGTATAATTACTGTATAGGTAGGTATTTGACTAGACGTTGTAGCGAGCCATTTGGTTAACACTTATATTAGTTGTTTCAGCTCGCAGTGAGATGGGGATATACGATTCCACTTCCCCCACCTCGTCAGCTACAAGGTCTTTCTATTCTACCCCTTAAGATTTTACAGTTCTTCCCTTATTATACCTCGTAAAGCATTATTTATTTTAATTAAGACCGTAATTGATTAATAAATTGATATTAAATTTTAAGATTCATATAATAAATTGATATTAAATTTTAAGATTCATATTAATAAATTGATATTAATTTTAAGATTCATATTAATAAATTGATAATTAATTTTAAGATCATATTAATAAATTAATCATCGTGTTTGTCTAATTCTACAATTTTTGTGTGTTAATGTATTTTTTATCTTCATGTATAGAGTTAATAATTTAAAGTAATTTAATTGTATAGAACTCAAGTCAATTGTTTTCTTCTTTCTCTATTATTGTATTTTATTTTAATTAAACAGTACTTCATATTATATTATAATTCTATGTCTGATGACTTCTATCGTTATATCTCTATTATTTTACATTGAATCAATAAATGAAGACAGAGCTTGATTTCTGTTGACTTCTATCTTTAGTCTCTATTATTTAACTTTGAATCAATAAATTAAGATACAGCTTGATTTCTTGAAGAATAAATCAAAATATTTTTAAAAAAGTAGGTGCAAGAGATTAAGCATTTAAAAATTCTGGCGCGGTGGTCCGCATGTCGGGCGAATTTCCTTTGGATGCGAGCTCTCAAACCCAGAGTACCTGGGTTCGAATCCTAGTAGGGACAATAATTTTTTATCGTTTTTTACCTAATATAAAATTACAACTAAAAATAATTCTGGCGCGGTGGTCCGCATGTCGGGCGAATTTCCTTTGGATGCGTGTTTCCGTGCTTTTTACATTATATAAGTTTACAACTAGTAAATAAATAATTCCGGCGCGGTGGTCCGCTGTCGGGCGAATTTCATCTAGAATGCGTGTTTCCGTGCTAAACAACCCATTTCTTGCTTATGCAAGAACCATGCCCATTGCGTGGTTCCGGTTCATGCTTTAGAACCTGAGCAGTTAGTCAATTGTCAAGCACTGCTCGTAACTCATTTTGTCTGTATTTTCCAAAGGAAATGCTCATAATTATCCAGTTGTTGTACAAAACTATGCCTCTAAAATTAGAAGTACGCACTATTATTTGCACTAGTTTAAAGATTAGTTACTTATCTTTAAGCTTAGTCAGTTATCTTTAAAGGTTTTAGCGCATTTCCTTTGGAAAATACAGACAATATGAGTTACGAGCAGTGCTTGACAATTGAGTAACTGCTTGGGT
Source organism: Microvelia longipes (assembly GCA_018340805.1). Classification (NCBI taxonomy): domain Eukaryota; kingdom Metazoa; phylum Arthropoda; class Insecta; order Hemiptera; family Veliidae; genus Microvelia; species Microvelia longipes. The sequence continues at coordinate 50,219,537 of JACMZG010001914.1, forward strand.
TCTAAAGCATGAACCGGAACCACGCAATGGGCATGGTTCTTGCATAAGCAAGAAATGGGTTGTTTAGCACGGAAAACGCATTCTAAATGAAATTCGCCCGACAGCGGACCACCGCGCCAGAATTATTTATTTTACTAGTTGTAAACTTATATAATGTAAAAAGCACGGAAACACGCATCCAAAGGAAATTCGCCCGACATGCGGACCACCGCGCCAGAATTATTTTTAGTTGTAAACTTATATTAGGTAAAAAACGATAAAAAATTATTGTCCCTACTAGGATTCGAACCCAGGTACTCTGGGTTTGAGAGCTCGCATCCAAAGGAAATTCGCCCGACATGCGGACCACCGCGCCAGAATTATTTTCTAGTTGTAAACTTATATTTAGTAAAAAAAAAACGATAAAAAAATTATCGACCCTTCCAGGATGTGAACCCAGGTACCCTGAGTTTGAGTGGTCGTATTGACTCCGGACCACTGCCATTCAACTCAGAGGCCCAAAAAACATTGAAAACGACACCCTACTCGAAATTTAATTTTCAACGACCGTAATGTTGGTTTTCTATATTTTTTGTGTTTTTTTCGACTTTTTGGTAACTTAAAGTGGTCGTATCGTCTTCGGACCGGTTTCATTCGATTCAGCGCCCAAAATTACATAGAAAACGACACCCTACTCGAAATTTATTTTTTATCGACCTAAATTTTGGTTTTTGGTAATTTACAATGGTTTTTTTCGATTTTTAGGTCACTTAGAGTGGTCGTATCGACTTCGGACCGGTTTCATTCAATTCAGCGTCTCAAAAAACATAAATATTGACCTTTTTCGCGGCAAAAAATATTAACCCTGAATTTTGCTGATTTTTGAAAATTTCGCTGACTCAGCAAACTTGGTTAATGACGTCATAAAAACCTGGTTTTCAATAGGGTTCGTGTCCTCCTGAAGGTTGATTTTTGTACCAAGTTTGGTTAAAAAATATTAATCCGTTCGAAAGATAGAGTGTTTACAAGAAAGTGTCTAGAAATACATATATATATATATATATATACATATATATGTATATATAATATATATATATATATATATATATATATATATATATATATATATATATATATATATATATATATATATATATATAATAAGTCTCGCAAAAAATTTTTTTTCGTCATTAGGGACCTCTGAAACGGATTTGTGTCGTAGTCCGAGGTTCGAATTCCGCCATGACGCCTATCCCATTAGCGAATTTTTTCCCAAAGGAAATTCGCTAAAAAAGAATAATTTGATATTTGATTAACGGTCATAAATAGTATAATGATAAGAAATATCCATTCTATAGAGACGAGCCCCTCTCGCTTATTGGTTGCAGGAGACGCAAGAGTATTACTCCCCACCTCTCTCACTAGATATACTCAAATACCTACCTACACAGTAATATACACTTTACTAGAAGTGTTAACCAAATGGCTCGCTACAACGTCTAGTAGGTATTTGAGTATAGCTAGTGAGAGAGGTGGGGAGTAATATTCTCGAGTCTCCAGCAACCAATAACCGAGAGGGGCTCGTCTCTGTACAATATTTCATATCATAATAATATCAATATCACCGTCAATCAAACATCAAATTAGTGTTTTGAAAATACTTAACAACCTACACTTACTTTTTCCAAAATATTTTGATTTTGCTATTATTCCTTAATTATGTAGTTTTATAATTGCCGCAAAAAAGTAGATTATTTGGTTTAAAACATTTAAAAAAAGAAATAACACAATTCAAAAGCCTAACCAAGGAGAAAAAATAAATTTGCGTTTAAACTTTCTTATGCAGATAATAACTGGGAAACTCATACACAACAACAATAATGAAGAAACAACTACGTGAGCGTGACATTTCTTTTACTGAATCAAAGTAAAAAATAAAATATAAAAGTCATCAGACATCAAGTTGTCTCTTCATTCATTGATTCAAAGTAAAATAATAGAGACAGACGATAGAAGTCATTAGAAATCGAACCATAATGTATTTATTGTGTATATGAAGCATTGTATAATTTAAAATAAAATACAACCATATACAAAGAGAAGAAAACAATTGATTTCAGTTCTATACAATTAAATTACTTTAAATTTATTAACTATATACATAAAGATACAAAAAATACATTAACACGCAAAAATCGGAGAACTAGACAAACACGATGATCAATTGATATATCAATACATTAATCAATGAAGATGATAATTAAAAGACAAGTCGCTTTGCGAGGTAGAATAAGGGAAGAACTGTAAAATGTGCAGGGGTAGAATAGAAGACCTTGTGGTTGACTAGGTGGGGGGACTGGAATCTTATAACTATATTCCATCTCACTGCGGGCTGAAACAACTAATATAATAATAAGTGTTAACCAAATGGCTCGCTACAACGTCTAGTATAATATACACCATACCTGGTAACTTTATTACACATTTATCTTACAAGAACAATATTGCTATTTTATTTTGACGTGAGATTCTTTACGTTTGCTGTATTTTATTCTTATTTTTTTGGGTCGAACCCTGTTATAAATTTAGGGGGCTGCCCAAAAAATTTTTTTTAGCTCCAAACAACTTCTATTGACCTGAAATAGATTTTGAGCCTGTACAATTTTTTTTGGTCGGCTCCCCCTTATAAATAAAAAAATCAATAAAAATTTTTTATTGATCCAAACGACTTCTGTTGACCTAAAACGGATTTTGAGCCAATAAAAAAATTTTTTTTTTGTCGGCTCCCCCTTATAAATTTTGGGCGTGCCAACCCCGGGAAAATTACAAAAAATTGATCAGTCATCTGTATAAATTTAAAGAATACCACTCCCCTAAAAAATTGGTATAATTGGTTCGAATAAGCCAATAATAGGAAACACTTTTCACTCCCAAGGGAGAAAAAGTTACTTTTCACTCCCAAGGGAGAAAAAGTTACTTTTCACTCCTAAAGGAGAAAAAGTTACTTTTTACTCCCAAGGGAGAAAAGTAATTCTTTACTCCCTAAAAACTAGTTAATAAACTTTACATTATACACCGTCTGGAGATAAAAAGATTTTATCCACTATACTAAACAAGGGATTTAAAAAGTAATCTGTTGGAAAATAACAGATATAAGAAGTTAAATCGCTTGTTTAGTATTGTGGATAAAATCTTTTTATCATGTATTTTGTTTAATTTCCAATGATATAATATCTGAGCTATGCATTTTGATTTCTGGAAATACATGGTAGAATAGTTCAGACATTGCAGTGTAAAGAAGAACCTAATTTTTTAAAATGTATAACGTAATTAGAATACTCATCTTAACTATGATGTTACATCAATATGCTTTGGATATAACAAGCGAGATTTTGTATGAAATCAATAAAATAATTTAATTACTTGATACATGTCTCTTCAGTGTCCTAACCTATAAACTATAGAACTATCATATGGGACCAAAAATGAAATTAATTATAAAATTTGTTGTTAAACGAACATATAATATGTTTCAGAGCTCCGCAGCTAGCATCAACAAGCCCTGTTACAAGGTACTCCAATGTACTTCCATCATATCTACTCTCACCTAGAACTATCTGCAGATGTAGAGTGGGAAAGTGTAAATGTAGCGAGGTTAAAGCTCACGAGATGACTGTTTCTGTTAACACACAGATAGAAATGGTAATCATGACGGCCATTCAGGTTCTGGCTAGACTAAGCCGACCTAAACTTCATATTCTTATCGCATTAGCTCATAACCCAAAATTTTTAATCTCATTAATGAATGCAGAGTCCTCCAGGCGACAATGTATTGCAATTCAGGAATCTGGAATTATGAATTCTTCTAATTATGTTAAAAATTATCACTGTACTGTTGTAAAAGCTAACGAGAACTCGATGGCCACGTACAAAGAGAAAAAGTCAGTTGTTTTTAAAATGTTACTGCCACATCACTATCCAGTTTTCCAGATACCTGTCTTCAGCATAAGATCTTCAGGAGGCGCGTTAATGGGTGACGGAGACGAATCCGTACCTGTATTGTTAAATTTATACAAGCAGGTAACGCTGGGTAAACCTATTGACGACGAAGACTCAGGTCTTTCGGTTTTACCAGATTTTTGTAACACAAGGCTAGCTATAATATCCGATGACGGTTCTGATTTCGCTCTTATTTCGAAAAGTGGAAACGTCGTCAAACCTTCGTCCCTTAGTTTGGCTGAAAATTTAGCTGCATTAGTGAGAAGTACGAGTAAAGTAGAGGTAGTGAAGAAAGAACTGGATGAACCTCTGGTGGGGAACTACAACCCAAGACCGAAATTCAGCAAAAATCCTGTTGTTATGATGGAATCCTTGATCGGTTTAGCCAAGGAAAATTTAGGAATGTCTTTAAAACCGTTTAACGTACAGATGGGCATATCTGAAGTACAAAGGAGAAGAATGGAAAGTGAACAACTTAGGTGTTCTATATTAAGAAGATTATCAAACACGGAAAGAATGGCGATAGCTAACGAAGCCGTGAAGAGGACACAGGGACAGCGGGAAATGTTGAGGAAATCAGAAAACTCCAAACTGGAGAATTTCGCTACTTTAATGGCGAGTTGTTTGTCAAAGAGATCAATAATGGCTTTAGCCAGGAATTGCAGTAAAAAGGAAAGGGATTTCATGTTTAAACCTCTGAAAAAAGGTGGATTAGGGTTCGGTGATTTAATTCTTAAAGGAAACGTTCTGGCCCAGCTAGAATCTCAGGAGAGTAATAAGGAAACATCAGCAGTGGAGCGCTTGCCGTCCATCTTGAACACTAAGAGTCAGACAGTTGTGCTGGACACAGATCGAGTAAGGAATGAGATAGTGGGAGCTGAACTCAAAGAGAAAGTGAAACAGTTTGTTGATAGCGACGCGTTGCAGCGGTTCGTGAGCAAATCCAGCGAAACTGTTCATGATAAGTCTGACGATGAATCATCGGATTTACCTTCTAGATCGTCCAGTAGCTACTGATTTTGTATGGTCCTTTAATTACCAACGAAGTGTTTAATATTCAACACGTCTTAATTATTTTCAGTAGCCTTACGCATGCTATTAGTAATATGTTTTAGCATACTTACAATATGAAATGACGGTTGTGAGGTTGTTCTGATATCGGAAGAGGAGGGATATTGGGATAATCGATACCGCATTGCTTCCTTTTTTTCAAAAACATAAACATTTAAAATCTCGTTTGAAGGGGGTTGTAGAGGTATAACTATACAACATAATAATATTATACTATAATATTATATATGTATATATAATATAATTTAATGTAATAAAATGTAATATGTATATATTACATTATAATGTTATTCAACATTATAATATCATTATAATATTCATTATAATGAATTTTAGGTTATTGCTTTTTGAATAGGAGCATGATCTTGTTAAGACAAAACTTGTAGAAACAATATTGCAAGCCTTGCCATAATGTGTGAGTAATTAACGCATCTACAATTTTTAAAACATATCGCCGAGTTCATGAATGTCCAAAGGATTTTTTCCAAAGCTGCCAAGTGCAGTAATCAGTCATGTGTTGATTGTGGATTTAGTTTTTAGTATCCTTTGACAAAAGTCATAAATAAGAGTCCAGCATACCACAAGAGTAAAATAGGATTTGCAAACTAATTGTTTAACTACAGAAAAAAATGTATAACATTTTATTTTTTGTGCTTCACTAAATATTTTAATTCAATAGACCTTTAGTGATCGTAGCGAGTTCCTTCAGGCATACTACAGTCTATCGTTTAGTTTAAAAATCTTGACAGGTCAGTTTAGACACCACTGTTTCTAAGGAAAAAAACCTGCAAGAAGGGAGCGGGAATAAACTATGTAAAGAAATAAGGTTATTTTACCCATATTTTCTTGGCGATGTTTTTTTTACATTTCCTTTGTGTTTTCTTACATAGTTTTATTTTAAAATATCATTTTAAGATTAATTTGAAAGTAGTTTTCAAAACGATGTAATCAAAAGAAGAACCACAAACAAAGTGAACAATTGCCGGGAAGAAGGTTTTTCCCTACAGGGGTTATTGTGGTAGGTATTTTTTTTATCTTTTTAAGTGAAAGGTTGGCAGCGGCTTCTCTGATTGGTCAATCCCCAAACTACTTATGACCTTGGGGATTTTTAAACTAAACGATAGACTAGTAAATATCGGTTTTATCAACTATGCGAGCCTCTATTACTACACCATTTTTGAAGCTCCCCTTTTCAATGATCGTATAATATACAAAAGCCATTTTGAGAGCGATTTGAGCCTTTTTTTCCGACATTCACGCACATATAGCAGTCTAGCGAGCGAAGCCAACCCTCATTAATGTATCTTAAGTTATTCTTTACAAATTGATGTTGGTTGTGCTTTAAATAATGTCTCCATTAGGAGATTGTATCCATTAGGGTTAAATAAAAAGCAACGATTTTAGTGTAAAGTTTCGACCAATCTGGTCATAATCATACAAGTATAAATAATAATAGAAAATTCGTTCCGAGAAAGAATAAGAATAAGCTCTTATCACTGCGTACGATGCTCTATACGTTCGTTTTTAAGCTAGTATTTGTCGATAACCTGGTTATATTTTATAGATAATATAAAACACGCTTTTATATTATCTTTTTTTATATATTATATTTATTATATATTAAACTGTTTTTAAAACATTTGTTTAATATTAAACAAAAATTAACCCTTCGTAACATAAATTAAATTAACTCAAAAGTTGGAAAATATTATCAGTTAATTTAAATACTTGTTACCAACTAATTTAAACAATTTAATGCAATAAAAGAGTGATTTTGTGTGATTGTGCAAATTAATTTGTTTAACAATAAAACACTATATTGTGATTTTCACCTTCTTATTTCACCTTCAGTTTATTTAAAAGCTCATGACAACCTATTTTAAAAGGGGTTTTTCTAATGAAAGAGTGACTTTAGCGAGTAAACAACCTAAAGGTAATTAACATAATTAACTTTTTTTATTATATTTGATAGTTAAAACTATAAATGATTTAATTATAACAAGTAACTTTGGTCTAAGAGCTCTAATAACAGATAGGAACAGAGCAGAAGAAGCCACCTAGTGATGGTACTTCTTAACTTATGATGAGTTACTGTTCTAGATAGTACTTGCAGCCTCCACCAACAACCCCTCAAGAGCACCTGAAGGGACCAACATATGTACTTAATTCACTAAAAAATTGAAAGGTAAATCACCAAAAGTTAGCCAAAATTAAGAAAACCGTATACACACAAATTTCTCACCCCATCATACATTAGGTAAAGTGATAGAGATATATACTAGAGGGGGCATAGGTTATCTCATTACATTGAGAGGCCTGAAACATCATTTTGGGGCTCTCAGGTGCTCTGTGTAACCTTATTAAAACCTCCTTTAAAGAGTGAGTTAAGGTTATAATATATTAATTGTTTTCGTCTTCCCTCACGTGTTTTGATTTAAATTTTAAACGTTCTACTATGTAAGAGTCTGTATTTTAGCTCTGTTTATTTGATAATATTTTTAGTCGAAGGTGTTCAGGTTACTTTTTCGATGTTTCAAAACTTAACCAATAGGTAATAAACTGCGTAGGCTTCCGCAGTTATTGTCATGAAGATTTAGGTCTTCCAGCGGTGACCGCGTCAATGTAGATGAATAATCCGACGTTTCGCTTCCACTGTGGGAGGCATCTTCAGGGATGTAGGACATCATGGATAAAAACACAATGCTCTACAAAACTAAACTAAACTCTGGTCAGTTTTGTAAAGCATTGTGTACAGTACAGTACAGTACTATCACCTCCTTCTTTGGTGGACACTATATATGAAACACCCTCTATATATATATATATATATATATATATATATATATATATATATATATATATATATATATATATATATATATATATATATATATATATATATATATTATATATATATATATATCATTTATTTATTTATTATTTATTAGTACATCAACGGGCTTAAGCCCTTTTTTACATTATTATTTTTAAAGAACAATTGCACAAAAAACTTATAAAAGTAGAAAAGAACTCTGGTCAGTTTTGTAAAGCATTGTGTACAGTACAGTACAGTACTATCCTCCTTCTTTGGTGGACACTATATATGTTAAGCCTAGGAGCTAGTAAGTTTTACCAGCTGGCCACGTCTCAACTTCTAAAATTAACTTAATACTTAAAACTAAATGATAAGGAGAAAATGCAGAAAAAAGACAAAATAAAATTAAGTGTTTACTCGTCATAAAAAATAACAACCATAAAGGTAAATTAAAAAAGGTTTATGAAAATAAAAGCGTAATTGAGAAATAAATTTGGTTCTTGAAAAAAGGAAGAAAATTTAAAGTTTAAAATAGAGATATTTAAAAGTTAAAAAAAGGGTGTTAACTTATAACACTTGAGTAAGTTAAACTTAAGGTTAAAGGTAGGAACCAGAGTTGTTTCTCAAGGTTATCAATAATTAATAATTAAACATTTTATTTAATTGAATACAAAAAGAGACTTTATGAGGGTTTATAATAAGTTTCATAAAAAAGGTAAACCAAAAGGAAGCCAAAAGAAAATAATTGGTTAACCCAAAAGGAAATAATATTAATTCCAAAAAAAAAGAATTTAAAAAATTTAAAGAAATAAAAATAATACCTTAATAAGCATATATTATAACCCTCATAAATATAGTTTATAATAAATAAATCAAAAATAATTACAAAAAAAATAATAAGAAAGATTTAGAAGTGGGGGGGGGCTCTGTATGATTCAAAATTAAGATTAAATTAAAGGATATTAAATCATAAGAAAATGATTGATTTTGATTAATTAGAAATGTCCTAATTTTTTAAAAGAAGGTTTTATATTTGAATTTATTAAGGTGATGATGATGTATAGATTGTAAAGACCAAATTAAAGATGCCAAAGATTATTAGAGATGAGCCAGCTCAAATAAAGAATAATCTTACTTGCAGAGAAATCCAATAAAAAATAATTCTGATAATGTAAAGAGATGAGTTTTCAAGAAAAAGATGATGATATAAAGAAATAAAGATGGTACAGATGAGAATATTATTGGTGATGATACTAAAAGTCCATAAAGATGGTGGAGTATGCTATCCAAGAACAAGGAAGCATTACACATGAGCACCAAACTATGTTCACTTAACTGAATAAAAAGTCCAAGTTAATTAATGTTAAACGAACAATATAAATTAGTGAATTTTAAGCCATTAACAAATAAAAAACTAGTGACTTTAATAAAAAAAAAAAGTTAATTAAAGTTAAAAAAAAAAATTACGTAATTCAAAAGTTATAAAAAATGATGCATGATAAATTGTCACTAGGAGTGTGCATTGGCAACTAACTAAATCACAAGCCTAGACAAGCTAGACAGGTGAGAAGGAAAGGGTAAAGAAAGATAAGATGAGATGGATAGTAAAGGTTTAACTGCAGGAAAAATAGAGAGAGATAGATATATAATGGATAGTGAAAACAAAGGTTAGAAGATAATTAATTATAGAAAATAAAGTAAACATAAGGATAGATAGAGTAAGTATTAAAGATAAATAAATAATAAACTCTGACCCCCCAGATAATTTAAAAGAAATGATAATAATAAAGATTTTAAAAGATATGTATGTACTTCTATAAAATAATAAAGAAATATTCTTAAATAAAATAAATTAAAATAACATCTAAAAAAGATAGGTGAAATTTTATATAAAGCCTAAACATACCGCCCACCAAATTTCACCTAGGTTAAACTGGAGAGATGGTATTAGAGGTGTCTTCTGATGATGATGGAGGAGAAGAAGGACTTACAGCATCTTCTAAGGATACCAAGTTTACTACTGGACGCTTGTAAGTACCACCTTTACTAGTTTTAAGAGTCACCACTCGAACTATGCCATCAGTTCCTGGATGAACCTCTAATATTCTAGCTAGAGGCCAATCATGAGGTGAATGGTTAGAATCGGTCATAAGGACGAGATCCCCAACTTTGATATGAGGTGAAGTTTTAGTCCATTTATGCCTCTGTTGAAGCGTATGCAGATATTCTTGACGCCATCTCACCCAGAACCTCTGGTCGCGCTGGCGAATACGTTGCCACTGGTTGAGACGGTTGTCCGGAATATCATCCAAGTCCTCTTCTGGAATAGAAGTGATAGATGTCCCGATGAGGAAGTCCCCTGGTGTTAACGGTCTCAGATCATTAGGATCTGATGACCGAGGATGCAATGGTCTTGAATTCAATAGAGCTTCTATTTTAATGAAGGCAGTATTGAGATCACTCTCAGTATAAGCTCTATCCCCGAATGTCTTCTTCAAAAGAGCCTTTACGCTGCGCACTCCGGCCTCCCAAAGCCCACCAAAATGTGGACTGTAAGGTGGATTAAAGGTCCATGATATACCCTTTAAGCTGGTATGATTGATGATTGAAGTTTGAGTCTCATGGTCCTTTATCCAATCAAATAATTCTTGAAAATAATTTGCTGCTCCAAGGAAGTTAGTTCCTTGGTCAGAAAATATTCGAGCTGGCACACCTCTCCTAGAAACGAACCGATCGAGAGCATCTAGAAAGCCTTCGGTTGAAAGTGAAGGGACGAGCTCGAGGTGCAGTGCTTTTGTTGAAAAGCACACAAATAAACAAAGATATGCTTTGGTAGCAGTAGCGGTGCGTCGACGTGACTCACGACACATGAAGGGACCCGCGAAGTCAACGCCAGTGTGGTGAAAAGGACGATCTTGAGTGAATCTAGAAGTAGGTAAGTTCCCCATTTGTGGTGTTATTGTTTTCTTAGAGTATCTAATGCATGTTATACATGACCTTTTTCTTTGTTTTAGGAGACTTTTGAGAGCAGGTATCCAGTATCGTTGATTGATCATGGTTTGAAGAGCCTGAGGACCTATATGGAAGCAGGTACGGTGATAGTAGTCGACTAACAGGTTGGTGAGATGACATCTTCGAGGAAGCAGAATTGGATGACGTTGATCGTAAGGTATGTCAGCTTTAGATATCCTACCGCCCACCCTCAGCAATCCTACCTGGTCAACAAAGGCTCCCAGAGATAAGGAAGGCTTGTTGCCAAAGGCCTCGGGATAAAAATGATGCTGATGAAAGGTAATCAATTTAATTTCATTTTCAAGATACTCTTGATGACCAATTGGACCAGAGTAGTAATCAGTTGATTTTTTGATCTTAGCAAGTACGCGATAGATTATTGCAAATGATCTAATGAGTCTAGAGTAAGAACTAAAACGTTCGATAAAGGTGAAGAAGTCAGATGATATTGTGATGGAAGAAACTAAAGATATTTCACTTTGCTCTTTAATTTCAGGCAGATCCTTTGAGTCGATATTACGAGGTGCAGTCGGCCATTCTTCTTCAGGAAGGTGAATCCATGAGGGTCCAGACCACCACAAATGATGGTTAACTAGCTTTGATGGTAGAAGCCCTCGCGAGCCACAGTCAGCAGGATTGTCATTAGTTGGTATATACCGCCAAACATCCAAACCTACTAACTCCAAAATCCGAACAACTCGATGAGCAACAAATATCTTGAGTAAGTGAGCTGGAGTCCTGAGCCAAGCTAGCACTGTTGATGCGTCAGTGAAGAAGGTAAATTTAGATATGTTTAAAAGATCACGGAAGCGTTGAATTGAGACATATAGTTGAGCTAATAACAGGGCAGAACAGAGTTCTAACCTGGGTATGGTTAAGGTTTTAATTGGAGCCAAACGAGTTTTCCCTTTAAGTAAATATGTAGAAGAAGATCCGTCTTGATGTTCAACAAACAAGTAAATACAGGCACAAAAGCCTTTGGATGATGCGTCGCAAAATCCGAAAAGTTGAAGAGATGAGTTGGTATCGTGATTTAAAAATCTAGGTATTGTAATTTCAGAGATGTAGGTGAGTTCAGAGATAAAGTTTGACCAAAGTCTCTCTAAAGACTCTGGAATCTTCTCATCCCATCCAATGGAAGCCTTCCAGGTCTCTTGGAGAATAGTTTTGGCAAGAAAAGTTATAGGAGATAAATACCCTAATGGGTCATAAATTTTGCCAATGGCAGATAAGATCCCTCTCTTGGTAAATATCAGCTCAGGTGGAGATATAGAATAGGACAATTCATCTTTTCTTGGATCCCAAACAAGACCTAAGATCTTGACTGAAGTATCCTGATCGTCTGATAAGTCGACTACACTTTGAACTTGGTCTTGATTCTCAATAAGGGCTGGGCAATTGCTCATCCACTTGCTGAGTTGAAAGCCTCCTTTTTTGAGAAGGTCAATAAGTTGTTGTTTCAAAGCTTTAGCTTGTGGCACTGATGATGATCCTGTAGCCACATCATCTACATATGTGTCTTCAGCCAAAGCAGTGACTGCCAAAGGGAAGGATGCACCTTCATCTTCGCTAAGTTGTTTAAGGACACGGATAGAGTGGTATGGAGAGCTGGTAACACCGTAGGTCACTGTTGCAAGTTCATATATCTCAATCGGATCTTCAGGATTAAACCTCCAAATTATTTGTTGGTATTTCCTATCAGAAGGATGAATATCTATCATCCTGAACATTTTCACAATATCACATGAATGCCACAGGATGTCGCCGAAAACGTAGTGTTATGTCACTGATGTCGCCATGTAGCTTTGGTCCTACATGCAGATGGTTGTTCAGTGATCCTTTAGAACTGCGAGCAGAGGCATCAAAAACTACACGCAGTTTCCGTTTATCAAACTCTCCTTTGTACACTGGGTGATGAGGTATAAAGTAAACTCCGGGTTCTGACGCAGGTATCATGTGACCCATGTCTCTATACTCCTTCATAAATTGATGGTAATCTTCTTTAAGTTGTTGGTCCTTTCTCAATTTTTGTTCTAAATTATAAAATCGAGTGAGTGCTTGTTGTTTAGATCCAGTAAATTCTAAAGGAGGTGGTGATGAGTTGAAAGGTAAGCGAACCATATACCTTCCAGAAGGTAAGCGAGAATGGGTAGAAATAAAATGGTTCTCACACTCCTGTTCTTTAGGTGATAGTTTAGGAATATTAGAAACAACTTCTTCAGTTTCCCAAAACTTGTTCATAATCTGAGCAATGTCTTGAGTCGATGTGAGTAAAGATGTAGATGGCAGAGTAGAACTGATGTTGTTAAACTTCAGTTGACCTATGATGATATGTCCAAAGATAGTATTGATAAGATGAGGTTCGTTGTTTGATATGATGATAGGAGCACTAGTCACAATGCTTCCAAACATGTTAGCCCAGCCAAGAAGTCTACAGGCCCAGGTTTCCAAAACTCTGGGTCTGCTAACTGGTAAGATGAAAAGCGTTGTTGAACACTAGAAGGTATGGGTCGCTGAGGAAGGTTAAAGGTGATAGAAGGAACTACGTCAGCATAAGAGAAGAGTTCAGGTGAAGACGAATTCCTTGGTCTGATGGTACAAGGTACTTTGCCCTTAGAAGTGAAGGCTGGATTAGAGCCAACACCTGAGATACATTGTTTTGATTCAACTAAATCAAAACCTAAAATTGATGCACACCGTTCTGTTATGAGAGAAGATTGACTGGCTGAGTCAACTACAAGTCTCAAAGGTACATAATTACCAGAGCAGTCTTTTATTAAGGCCAGGACAGTGCCTAAAAGAACATCACTACTGGAGGTAGAAGTACAAGTCACGGTTGTAGGTAAAGTTGGCGTTGGAGCAGCAACAGGTTGATTGTTTTGTTGAGGTTGAGTAGCACTAGAGTTGTTGATAGCAGGTGTAGGTTGAGGTAGATGCAATAAAAATGATGACGAAGATTGCAGTGTGTACAGGTACGTAGAGAAGGGCAGTCCAAAGTACGGTGATAAGGATACAGACAGTTTCTGCACCCCCTCCACTGTCTGTCTCTCAACATTTTCAGGCGATCAGATGGTGAAGCACCCTTAAATGTGTTGCATTCCCGTAACATATGGTTTTGACCACAAATGAAAGGATTAGTAGATTGAGTACGACTAGAAGGTAAATGTTGATTAGTAGGCTGATGTTGTGAGGTGGGTTGAAACCGATTAAAAGCCTTGTTTTGATAATTTGATTGATGTTGATTAGTTAAACGAGGTTTGGAAGAATTACTAGCTGTACCAGTGAGTAAAACAGCATTAGCAGGTTTAGAAGAATCTGTTGGTTGTAACTTATTAGGAGAAAACTTAGGATCTTTCTTCTTGTTGTTAGGCGATGAACTTTGACCCTGTTGTTTTTGATCAGCAGCCATTTCAAGTGCCAGGTACCTATCCTCCACAAAGTTCTTCAAACTAGAGTAAGTTGGATACGGAACCTTAGAATTAGCTACTTCAAAGTCCTCTCTGGTCTTCTGGTCAAGGCATCTAATTGAAAGTTCAAATAAAACAAATTCAAATTTATTAGCTATAGTTAAGTTTTCTAAGGCTGATACACTCTCTGAAACTTTTAATAAAAATGATTTCAACATTTCAATTTGAGACTTATTGGTTGGAGGTTTATATGATATGAGTTGGTTAAGATATGATGAGGCTAACTTCCTCGGATGGTTGTAATGCTTAATCAGGAGTTCCCAAGCCTGATCGTAATTAGCATCACAAACTGGTATGTGCTTAATCAGATGTAAGGGGTGATCTTGTAGAGATCCTGTTAAAAAGTGAAATTTCTCAATTGGAGCATAGGCTTCATTATCGTGAACCAGGCTCTTAAATGTATCCCTATACATAGGCCATAAACTTAACGAACCCTTAAAAGTTGGTAAGTTCACCTTTGGAAGTCTAGCTCTAGAACCAGTGATGGTAGAGTTGGCAGCAGTAGCCTCTCTCAAAGCTGAAGCTAACTCTGAAACAGCAGCAGTATTCCAGTTAGTCATCATATCTTGATTGCGAGCAGATATCATACCCTTAACATAGTAGTAATGTGTTCGAAATAATCTCACATCTTGCTGTTCCTGAGCGTTTGGAAACTCTCCTTGAAGCCCTCGTGTAGCATAAAGTTCAATAAGTTGGTCAAGATATGAACCAAAAATACTAAAGACAGGATCTATTCTACTAATCATACCTTCAAGCATGCGCTGGTCTTCTGCTGAGTCAGTAGCTATCACTGCAAAATCATAAATTTCTTTCATTTCATCTCTGCATGATTTTAATTTGTTTTTCAGAGCTGCTACTTGCTGGCCGTATGTTTGCCCTTGTGATGGAGAACCGGGAGGATCCATTGTAGGCATGATGATGGTAAAGATGAAATAAGATGGTCAAATAAGGAAAACAAACAGGTAAGTATTTTTGAAGATTGATACAAAACCTTAAAATTAAAAAAGGCTATGAATAAAGAAGGTTTAGATGTAAATAATATAACCCAAAACAAAATAAGTTATATATAGATAAGGATGAGCAAATGATGTATGATCATAAAATATCAGGTAAATCAATAATATTATTGATAAGTGATTAGGAATAAATAAGATAATAATCAAGAAAAATAAGGTAATAACTAATATTAAGTCATAGAGCATAAAATAAAGAGCTATGAAAAATCCCCACAGAAGTAGAATAAATAGTAATGATAAAAAATAAGGAAAAAAAATAATGATAAAAATAAGGAAAAAATAATAATGATAAAAATAAGGAAAAAATAATAATGATAATAAAGTTTACGGACAAAAAAATTACAGATGTAGTTTGGTAAAATATTGAGGTACAGGTAATACTAGGCAGAATAAACTAGATAAAATAAAATAATTTTTTACATAAATCTGGAAGAATATTAATTTAAACTTCAAAGGATAACACGAGTAAACTCTTAATAAGAGGAAAATGATTTTACTATTTAATTTTAAAAAAAAAAAAAAAAAAGCTTATGTTAAGCCTAGGAGCTAGTAAGTTTTACCAGCTGGCCACGTCTCAACTTCTAAAATTAACTTAATACTTAAAACTAAATGATAAGGAGAAAATGCAGAAAAAAGACAAAATAAAATTAAGTGTTTACTCGTCATAAAAAATAACAACCATAGGTAAATTAAAAAAAGGTTTATGAAAATAAAAGCATAATTGAGAAATAAATTTGGTTCTTGAAAAAAGGAAGAAAATTTAAAGTTTAAAAATAGAGATATTTAAAAGTTAAACAAAAGGGTGTTAACTTATAACACTTGAGTAAGTTAAACTTAAGGTTAAAGGTAGGAACCAGAGTTGTTTCTCAAGGTTATCAATAATTAATAATTAAACATTTTATTTAATTGAATACAAAAAGAGACTTTATGAGGGTTTAATAAGTTTCATAAAAAAGGTAAACAAAAGGAAGCCAAAAGAAAATAATTGGTTAACCCAAAAGGAAATAATATTAATTCCAAAAAAAAGGAATTCAAAAAAATTTAAAGAAATGAAAAATAATACCTTAATAAGCATAAATTATAACCCCTCATAAATATAGTTTATAATAAATAAATCAAATAATAATTACAAAAAAAACTAATAAGAAAGATTTATAAGTGGGGGGGGGGCTCTGTATGATTCAAAATTAAGATTAAATTAAAGGATATTAAATCATAAGAAATGATTGATTTTGATTAATTAGAAATGTCCTAATTTTTTAAAGAAGGTTTATATTTGAATTTTTTAAGGTGATGATGATGTATAGATTGTAAAGACCAAATTAAAGATGCCAAAGATTATTAGAGATGAGCCAGCTCAAATAAAGGAATAATCTTACTTGCAGAGAGAAATCCAATAAAAAATAATTCTGATAATGTAAAGAGATGAGTTTTCAAGAAAAGATGATGATATAAAGAAATAAAGATGGTACAGATGAGAATATTATTGGTGATGATACTAAAAGTCCATAAAGATGGTGGAGTATGCTATCCAAGAACAAGGAAGCATTACATGAGCACCAAACTATATTCACTTAACTGAATAAAAGGTCCAAGTTAGATTAATGTTAAAAAATGAACAATGATAAATTTATGAATTTCAAGCTCAGTGAACAAATAAATAAACTAGTGACTTCAATTAAAAAAGGTTAGGAAAAGTTATTTTTAAAGTTATAAAAAAAAAATTACGAAATTTCAAAAGTTATAAAAAATGATGTATGATAAATTGTCACTAGGAGTGTGCATTGGCAACTAACTAAAATCACAAGCCTAGACAAGCTAGACAGGTGAGGAAGGAAAGGGGTAAAGAAAGATAAGATGAGATAGATTAGTAAAGGTTTAACTGCAGGGAAAAATAGAGAGAGATAGATATAATAATGGATAGTGAAAACAAAGGTTAGAAGATAATTAATTGTAGAAAATAAGGTAAACATAAGGATAGATAGAGTGAAGTATTAAAGATAAATAAATAATAAACTCTGACCCCCCAGATAATTTAAAAGAAATGATAATAATAAAGATTTTAAAAGATATGTATGTACTTCTATAAAATAATGAAGAAAATATTCTTAAATAAAATAAATTAAAATAACATCTAAAAAAGATAGGTGAAATTTTATATAAAGCCTAAACAATATATGAAACACCCTCTATATATAATATATATATATATATATATATATATATATATTATATATATATATTTATTTATTTATTATTTATTAGTACATCAACGGGCTTAAGCCCTTTTTTACATTATTATTTTTAAAGAACAATTGCACAAAAAACTTATAAAAGTAGAAAAGCATTGTATGACAGCTTTACCTTGATATATATTTATATATCACATGACATTTGTCAATTTCATTTTATTTTGTAATCAATATTATTTTCATTATTAAATTAGATTTCAATAGAAATATTAGAGTTTTAATTACAACGGGTTATGGGCCCAGAAGAAGATAAATTTCGAAATTTTATTTTTTGATGGGACGAATTATGGAGTGTGGAGATACAGAATTGAAGTTAGTTTAGACCAAGAGTTAGTTAAATTTTTAACTAAAGATGTCCAAGAAATATTGATAGAAAAAGGATACGATGAACCAAGACCAAATGAAGAAGAAGAAACTTTACGAAAACAGTTAGAAGTTGAACTGAGGAAGTTAGAATGGAAATGTAAGTCTTTTATGATTAATAGAATAAGTGACAGTCATATCGAGTATGTGAGACATTGTAAGACACCTAAACAGATAATTTTGTCTTTAGATTCTGCTTTTCAGCGCCAAAGTATTTCTAATCAATTGATGTTACGAAAGAAATTACTATTAATGAAATATACTGAGTCAGATGAAATGGAAGCACATTTAAGAAATTTTGATAAGTTAATTGGAGAATTAAAGTCTAGTGGAGCAAAACTTGAAGTGGCTGATGTTGTATGTCATTTATTTCTTACATTACCTAGTAGTTATGAACCATTGGTAACTGCTTTAGAGACTGTATCCTTAGAAACCTTGACATTAGAATTTGTCAAGGGTAGATTATTAGATCACTATATTAAATATAAGAGCAATAGTATTATTTATGAAGGTGTAAATACAAATGAAAATTCAGCATTTGTAGGGAACAAACACACTGCTAGAGGGCAGTATCAGTGTTTTTCATGTTATCAATATGGTCATCGTAAGTTTGAATGTCCACAGATTGTAAACAGAAGAGGAAGAGGTGGTTTTCAAAATAATTCAAGAGGAAGATTTAGAGGTAACCCTAGTAGATCATCAGCTCAGGTAACAGAGGAATCAGGAGAGTCAAGTAATAATGCTGATTCAGGTTGTAATGAAAACGTATCTGCAAATGTTGGTAATGAAACATTCTTTACTCAAGGGTCAGGTCCTGGACCCGAGTCTAATGTAGTTTTTATAATAGACTCAGGAGCGAGTTCTCATATGTCAGGCGATAAAGGAATATTTTCTAAATTAGAAAAATTACAAACGCCAATAAGTATATGTGTAGCCAAGTCAAATACCACAATACAAGCTACACATATCGGAGAAATAGCGGGTTTTATTAAAATAAACGGGATTTTTAACAAGTGCCGTTTTAAGAGAGTTTATTATGTACCAGATTTAAAATATAATTTATTCTCAGTGAGACAAGTTGAACAAGATGGAATGAAAATTGTTTTTGAGAATGGAAAAGTAAATTTTATGTTAGACGGCAATGTTGTTGCTATAGGGTTTAGAAATGATAATTGTATACTTTGGCTGTGTGGATAAATAATAGTGAAATTGGTGTTCTTGGAAAGACTATCAGTAGTTCAGATTTATGGCATAAACGTTTGGGTCATATTAATCCAGATTATCTTTATAACATGGTGAATAAGAACTTAGTTTTGGGTGTACCTAAGTTAGAAAATAAGAAGATAGACTTGTGTGAAGCATGCATCAAAGCAAAACAAGTAAGGCTGCCTTATCATGAATTTGCTAAGCCTAGATCTTCACGTCCTCTAGAACTCATACACACGGATGTGTGTGGACCAATTGTACCAGCAACTTATGATAGCAAGAAATATTTTGTAACTTTTTTGGATGACTATACAAGATTTTTGGTGGTTTATTTGTTGGAAACCAAAGGAGAATTGTTAAGGTGCTTTAAAGATTATAACGCATGGGTAAGTAATCTTTTAAATAGTAAAATAGTAAATTTAAGATGTGATAATGGGGGAGAGTATATTCAATCTGCGTTTAAACAGTATTGTAGAGAAAATGGTATTAATATACAGTATACGATGCCTTATAGCCCTCAGCAGAATCCTATAGCAGAAAGGATGAATAGGACATTGCTTGAGAGGGCTCGGGCAATGTGTTTTGGATCAGATACTGATAAAATATTATGGGGAGAGGCAGTTTTAACAGCTGCTTACATAACAAATAGATGTCCAAACAGATCATTGGAAAAATTGAATAGAGAATCATGCATTCCCGCACATTTATGGTATTCTTGTAAACCTGATATTTCAAATATGCGGATATTTGGTACACCTTGTTATAAGCATGTGCCCAAGCAGTTGAGAGGTAAATTTGATTCGAAAAGTGAAAAAATGATTTTTGTTGGTTATTGCCCTAATGGGTACAGATTATGGAATCCTACTAAAAGAAGGATTGAGCGATCAAGAGATGTTGTTTTTGATGAGAATACTAAATTTAGATTTAACAAATGTTTTGATAGTAATGATTATTATGATGGTTTATGTTTAAACAGAACTGAAGTTGAAGTTAATAGAGCTGCAGAGTTAGAAAAACAGTTAGAGAGGCTTGAAGATATCCGAGATGGGCAGCAAGATGAAGCATTACAAGAAGTTTCTGAAGAAAATATAAATGGAGATATTATGATCAATGAAGTGATCGATAACGAAGAAAGATTAGAGGAAGTAAAAAGAACAGCATCGGGAAGAATTGTAAGATTACCAAAAAGGTTAGATGATTATGAAATGAATTATTTTGCATTACTTTCAGAACTTGAAGATGACATACCACATCGCTTTGAAGATATTAAAACAAGAGATGATAAGGATGAGTGGGAAAAAGCAATGACAGATGAGATGGATTCACTCAAGAAGAACGAGACCTGGGAATTGACAAAGCTGCCACCAGGAAGAAAAGCTATCAGTTGTCGTTGGGTATTTGCTTTAAAGAAAAATTCTGAAGGTGAGGTAATTAGACATAAGGCAAGACTGGTTGCTCGTGGTTTCTCTCAAAGCAAAGGGATTGACTATCATGAGACATATGCACCAGTCATCAAAATGACCACAGTTAGAGTGATGTTGTCTTTAGCAGTTAAAGAGGGAATGTATATGCATCAGATGGATGTTAAAACAGCATTCTTAAATGGAAAACTAAATGAAGAGATATATATGCATCAACCTCCGGGGTTTAACAATGAAAAGAGCTTAGTTTGCAAATTAAAAAGGTCATTGTATGGGCTAAAACAAGCGGCAAGGGCATGGAATGAACGTCTTAATGATTATCTGATTAAAGTAGGGTTTATTAGATGCAACTGACTGTTGTTTGTATATAAGAACTAGTGCTAGTTGCAAGTTATACCTCATTGCTTACGTAGACGATCTGATTTTGTTTTGTAATGATTTAAACCAAATAAATGTGGTTAAAGAGTTACTAAAAATAGAGTTTGAAATGACTGATTTGCAAGATGTAGACTATTTTTTAGGTCTAAAGCTGCAACATGACAGAGAAAAGGGAGAACTAGTAATAAGTCAAAAACAATTTATATTAAATCTTTTAAAGAAATTTAATATGGAAGAATGTAATTCAGTAAAAACACCAATGGAAGTTAAACTTGAAATAGATGATAAAGGAATAGTAGGAGATTACCCTTATAGGGAAGCTATAGGTTGTTTAATGTATCTAATGGTCTCATCTCGGCCTGATTTAAGTAATGTTGTAAATTATTTCAGTCAATTTCAAAGCAGGGCCACAGAATACCATTGGATTCATCTTAAACGTGTGTTCCGATACTTGAAAGGAACTATTGATACAGTATTAGTGTATCGGAAGCAAGGAGGGGAAGGAAGTCAGGTTAAGGAGGGGATTCTGCATGGTTATGCGGATGCAGATTGGGGAAGTGATAGAGAAACACGCAGATCAGTTTCAGGATATGTATTAAATTATTTGGCAACACTGTTTCTTGGGCAACAAGAAAACAGCAGACCATAGCGCTGTCTTCAACAGAAGCAGTATGTTGCTTTATGCTCAGCTGCCTGTGAAGCAATGTGGCTAAGGAACTTGATATCGGAATTAAAATTTAATTGTAACGAGCCAACTCTCATATATGAAGATAACCAATCTTGTATTGCAATTGCTGACAGTCCTCGTGAACATCAACGAATGAAACATGTAGACATAAAGTACAGTTTCATACGGGAAGCAATACAGAATAACACCATTACAGTAAAATACAAGCCTTCCGCAGAACAGTTGGCAGATGTTTTTACCAAGGCTCTGCCAAAAGAAAAGTTTCTGAATTTTGTAAGAAGATTAGGGTTATCTCCAAAAAGGTCAAGCTGAGGAGGGGCATTGTAAGACAGCTTTACCTTGATATATATTTATATATCACATGACATTTGTCAATTTCATTTTATTTTGTAATCAATATTATTTTCATTATTAAATTAGATTTCAATAGAAATATTAGAGTTTTAATTACAACGAAAAGAACTCTGGTCAGTTTTGTAAAGCATTGTGTACAGTATATACAGTACTATCACCTATATTATGAAATGTATATATATATATATATATATATATATATATATATATATATATATATATATAATATAATATATATATATATATATATATTATATTATATATATATATATATATATATATATATATATGTATATATATATATATATATGTATATATATAATATATATATATATATAATATATAAATATATATATAATATATATATATATATATATATATATATACAGGGTGGTCCAGCTAAGAAGGACAAGACCTTTTTTCGGAAACTATAACAGCTAGAAGGATGCGGTTTTCGGCGTTGGATTCAATGTAATAGTGAGCAGACGAGAAAAATCCGTTTTCGGGCGCGCTTCGCGCCTGTCATAGAGATGTAAATGCTAACTTTTTTAATTTTATAGTTAGGTATAGGGAACTTTTTTTTGGTCTTTAAAGAATGAAAAATAAGGAAGATTAGTGAAGACCGCATCAAAATCGGACAATTTTTAACCGAGCTATGATGAAAAAAATTTTTTTTAATTTAGTTCACTTCGGCGCCATTTTGGATGATGTTGCATTTAAATAAAATTTATTATATGGATATATTTTTAAACTAGAAACATTGCTTTAATAAAAGAATGTCAAAAGTTTTAATTCTAACCTCAGTTTTAGGTGTAAAATAGTCGTTAAACATAACAAAAACAAAAAAAAATATGGTCTTTCTAAGATACCATGAAAAGTAAGATAGGGAGCTATAGTTTTTATGGTTTTACAGTTAGCCAACATAAAAAGCAACAAAATGAGTCCAATTTTAACAAATTCGCTTCAAAATTTCAAAAGTTATTACTAATAAATTTCTTAAAATTGCCAAAAATGGAATATTTTTTATAGTTTACCACCCTATTGTTGATATTTAATGGAACTGCAACGTCATCATACCTTGTGATCATTATTGCAGCTTGTATAAGGATTCCAGAACGCCCAAAAACACTTATTTTTGTTCATTGGTTTTGGAGAAATTACGATTATGGTGATTTTCGTCAATCGCAGAATGCAGATTAGAGGTACCTTGCAAAAACCAAGTAAAATCCTTCAAAAACGTTAATAAAAATTGATTTTGATGATAACTACTTCGTTTCTAGGGGTGAAGGACCAATAAATAGCAAATCACACAACTAGACTGTAAAGTGATATTTTACTGCTGCAGAAATTTGTTCATTAACGACAATAAAACCAGCTAATTTTATTTCCGGAGCTATAAATTATCATTATTTATACTATTTACGTTTAGTTGCGCATTTATTAAAAAGAGTCGATTTGTTGTATGAATAATTTAATTTAACTTAGTTTAAAGAAATTAAAACACAAGATTGATAAATAATCATCTATACTTTTACAAAATTAAGGTAAATTAATATGGGGACCTACGGCTCAATTAGGTGGCCATCAAGGTCACCGGACTTGACCCCACGCGATTTTAAATAGCAAATCACACAACTAGACTGTAAAGTGATATTTCATTGCTGCGGAATTTTGGTAAAAAATATTGTATAAATTAAATATGGGTGAACTGAACAGTACTCTACAAATAATAAGACGTATAGTACAATTGAGTGACAAAGAAAAGATAATTTTTTGAAAAATCATAAAATAAAATATTATTATAGATTTTGCTTAAACTGGCACCCCTCTGCATAAAACAGGTAAAATTACTTCATCTTGCGTCGCTTTAACAGGACTCTGTAGGGAATACTTTGCTTAATGCTTAATTTTTGAAGTCTTCCACACTTGTAACAGTTCCTATCTTTTTATGTACGTTGTCCTTTAAATAGCCCCACCGGAAAAATCGCGTGGGGTCAAGTCCGGTGACCTTGATGGCCTCCTAATGGGCCGTAGGTCCCCATCCACCTAGGCCGTAGGTCCCCATATTATTTTAAATTGTAAAAGTATGAATGATTATTTATCAATCTTGTGTTTTAATTTCCTTAAACTAAGTTAAATTAAATTATTCATACTAAAAATCGACGTAACTAGTAAACGTAAATAGTATAAATAATGATAATTTATAGCTCCGGAAATAAAATTGGCTGGTTTTATTGTCGTTAATGAACAAATTTCCGCAGCAGTAAAATATCACTTTACAGTCTAGTTGTGTGATTTGCTATTTATTGGTCCTTCACCCCTAGAAACGAAGTAGTTATCATCAAAATCAATTTTTTATTAACGTTTTTGAAGGATTTTACTTGGTTTTTGCAAGGTACCTCTAATCTGCATTCTGCGATTGACGAAAATCACCATAATCGTAATTTCTCCAAAACCAATGAACAAAAATAAGTGTTTTTGGGCGTTCTGGAATCCTTATACAAGCTGCAATAATGATCACAAGGTATGATGACGTTGCAGTTCCATTAAATCAACAATAGGGTGGTAAACTATAAAAAATATTCCATTTTTGGCAATTTTAAAATTTATTAGTAATAACTTTGAAATTTTGAAGCGAATTTGTTAAAATTGGACTCATTTTGTTGCTTTTTATGTTGGCTAACTGTAAAAACCATAAAAACTATAGCTCCCTATCTTACTTTTCATGGTATCTTAGAAAGACCATATTTTTTTTTTGTTTTTGTTATGTTTAACGACTATTTTACACCTAAAACTGAGGTTAGAATTAAAACTTTTGACATTCTTTTATTAAAGCAATGTTTCTAGTTTAAAAATATATCCATATAAAATTTTATTTAAATGCAACATCATCCAAAATGACGTCCGAGTTATTTTGCGCTCATTATTTTCCCAGCAATTTATAAGGAAGTATTTGAAAAGAGAGGTTGTTGCAAGTATTTTATTAACTCAATCATTGTATAAGGTTTATTAATATCTGAATTCTTGAGTGTGAACCCTCTACGTTTAAAAGAGCCGGTTCGCGGGTCACACAGCCTCGTCCTTTCTCACCGGTTCAAATTAAAACCTGATGACGCAAAGGCCACCGACTAACCGCTTTAAAAATTAATAAATAACATGAAATTTACCAAATTTATTAACAATAAGCCATTTATCCATTTACTTTATATATAAAGTTATAAATAAATAAAAAATATAAATAATGGATCGATTTATCTAGCATGTGTTTGGGAATTGTGTACGCATGCGATAACCCGGCTGTAACCTCTAAAACTTAACCTTTCCTGTCAGTTTGATCAGCCTTTCTCATTTCATTATTAGTTTTTTTTTGTTATTTTTTTGTATAATTTTCTTAAATAAATTTTAATGGAAGATTCCTCATCGAATTATTCTTCTGATTCAGAAGACGCGGACGATCTAGTGTTTAATTATCTAAAAACCCGTTGTTATATTTCAGAAAAGGTAAGTTTTTATGAGAAGAAATTTTCTGTGTTAGCTTGGCGTATCTCATGAAAATTATTAATTTTCCTGTTTAATTTTAATATTTTTGCTTGTATTGACCAATACACCGTTTAATTTTGTTTTAAACCATCGAAGTTACGGACTTTAATAAATACAGATCTATTATTAATTGGTAAATAAACAAAATTGTATAAATTTGAAAGTTAAGGAAAACTGAAAGTTGTCTTGGTGATTATTTTTCTAGGAAGGAAATATTCGTAGTTCCCTGCCGGATATCACGCTAGACACGAGAGAAGCTGAGGTTCAGGCCATTACCAGCAATGACACATCTGAACATTCTGTCATATCATTCTCATCCTGCTCGCCTGATATTAACTTAGCAGAACAGCAAATTAATGCGTATGTATCTGTTCTCATTATCCTTGATAATAAGCAGTACAGCTAGTGACAAGAAAGCTATTACATTATCTACAGTTTTTGAAACAGATATTTTGTAGGTCATCGTGTTTTCTGTTGTCTCTACACTGTTGTTATTTAGCTTGGTGATTATAATATTTCTATCATGTACACTGTACCTCCATAATGTTCACTTTTAAAGTAAACATAGGGATTTTTTATGTTTACCAAAAGTTAATTATTTCTAATAAATAAAGGCACTATTAATTTACTATCATTTATTTATTTGGACAACAGTGCGAATGTTTATGAAAAAATAGCATATTTTACCACTTTTCCTAAGTTATTCTGTAGGTTTTTTAAACAAGGAAAGGAAAAGTCTTATGTTTCCACTAGAAATTCCATCTAAATTATCTGTTTTAGATGTTTTTAAGCCCTCCTTTGTAGTTTTTACATAGATGCTGTCTGTACATGTGTGTGAGTGTGTATGTTATCATCTTGAGAGTTGGTAACTTGGTACAAAATTATTTTTCTATGACATCATCAACCAGCTATAATGACTCAGCAAAAATTCATGAAACACAGAAAGATGTTTCAATTGATTTGAAATGTAGCACCCATGTAATCACATATAAGACTAACAAACTAGCCAAGTTTCATCTCATTATCAGCATTAGATCAATTTTTATCAAATGACACATATTGGTTTTTATTTCTTTTTAAAAAATGTTACCCTAGATGTAATGAATAAGTATACAAAGTTTCACTTCAATAATGCTGAAATATCTGCAATTTTTGTTGGATTGTCAATGTGAAGTAGCTTCCAGTGAGGTCAGTGCATGGATGAGTGATTGGTTGGAATAAACTGATGGTTGCTTTCAAATTTGGTGATTTGCGAATTCTGAGAAACAATTAAGCGATTTCAAAGCAGCGAGTATGAGCCTAGCGATTCCGTTATGGTGTAGAAAAGTCCCAAGTTTCATTTTGTACTGCTTAGTCTCCTTTTCCTCTTAGCTCTCAATAAAAATTAAAAAAACACACAAGTTTATATTTAGGTTTATTACTGTGTAATACAGAGTTTATGTAATTTACAGGTGAAATATTGTTGTTTTGTGACAAAGAAAAGTGTAGGGCCAGGTCTGTGACTTCTGTAAAATATTGTATTACGCTGGATGGTATTGGTATTTTAATTGTGTTTGTTTACTTTATTGTTGCCAACAGATTTAAAGTTTGGTTGACAGAGATGAAGGATGAAGGTTGTCAGAAGGAAATCTACCAAATGATCATGCCGATGCTGTGTCACGTTTACTTGGACTGTTTAAGAACAAATCTATCAGCTTGTATCAAATTTCTAGACAGGCATGCACGGGAACCGTTACTTAGTAAAGCTTGGAGGCCTCTTGTTCAGGAGTTACTTGGCCTCCAGTCTATAGCTGACATTGAAAAAATGCCTCTTGTCAGGACATTTAGGTATGGTATAGTCAATGTTGTGTTCAGTTATTGAACAATTAGCATCTAAAGTGATACTTCTTATTATAACACCTTTGAAATGGCAAGACACCAAGCATACTGTTTTTGAGAGGTTTAAGCCCTCATGACCTTTATTTATTAACCCTTAAGTATAAATAGTTCATATTTGGCATAATTTTGGCTTACAAAAACATTGAGGATAGCTAGGTCCTTTGAAAGTCCTTACTAAGTCCCTTTATGAAAAGACATTATATTAAATACACTTTTGATTTATAGTAAAACACACAGTTTTAATCAGTTGACAGCATGGGAAAATAATGCTTAGGATCCAATGAGTTTTTTCCTGAATGTTAAACCACGCCCACAATTTCATATCAGATCAACCTCATTGGTTTCTTGACCATAAGTTTGTATGCCGTCCTCTGATTATAACCATGCTTAATACTATAGTTTAATTATAATTACATAGTTTTATTTGGATTTGTCTAATAACAGATGTAAGAGGAAGGGTTAGCACAACGTTATGAGTTTTATTTGCTATTTTTTTTTAGAAATGTTGCATGCTAGAGATAGAGTGAAATGGTTTTATTGACACTTGATCTCTTCTGTCGTTATTTTTTTGTGATTATATTATTTTTGTGAAGTATTGGATTTAGTTACATTTGTCCTAATACTTACAATTTTTATTTTTCAATTATTTTTTTATTTAAATACATCTTTTATATTGCCTGGAAGTGTTTGAATATTGTTGAAACTATGTTTTTTTTTCTTTTTATGAGTCGCTTTTATTATAACCTTTAAATTTGCACTATATGGGGTGATAATAACTAGTGATGATCAATTGGGGAGAGGTGATAGATCAACTAGCGAGTAGGGCACGTCGTTAGGCCTTTTTTTTGTTAGACAGAAAATAGTTTTCTTCTTTATGAGTCCTATTGACTCAAGGATCCTACAAACTGGATTGTAATATATTGCAAGTTCCTTGGGTTTGCACTGAGGACCCACCTGAGTGATCTAATGCTCTGGTTTTTACCTCTGGTCTTAAAAAAATAACAAGTTCCTAAAAAAAAATAATTATGTCACTCATCTACCATCTGCTAATAATTATCATTAATGTCATATTCAAGGGGTTCACAGATAGCTCAGTTGGTTAAAGCGTCAGGTTTATTCAAAGTTATCAAGGTATATCTCTAGTCTCAAGGTAGCCTGAGTTCAAATCTCATAGAGGATACTTGGTTTTTACTTTAAATAGCAAGTAAAGTAAAAACCAACCTTCTGTTGTTACCTTCTCAAAATGAGTGTACATTTGGATCTCAGAAGGGGGGGGGGGGTTATTGCTAATTATCAAGTTAATAGATGCTTCAGAAGCAACTAGCATTTAAAGGACATTGCATGATGTGGATACACTTCTGACACCTATGATCTGGGACTCTGGTCTAAGGAGTAGAGAACTGTTAATGCTATATAGCATTGTCAGAATAACTCTATATACTCACTAGAGACACAGCGTTGAAAATATAAAGGTCACTTACCAAAAAATTATGACCCTGTCACTTAAAATAATGTATCAATCTACTGGGAATTCAAGGCAATGAACAAAACTGGGGAATGAGACTACTTCTGTTGGCTCTGAACCCATAGTAGTCATACCCCAAACTGCAAAACTCTCTGACATGAGACCTCAGCAAACATCTCTGTTAATATACAGCTAACATCTCTGGTATGAGATACAGCAAACATCTCTGTTATATACAGCTAACATCTCTGTATGAGATACAGCAACATCTCTGTTATATACAGCTAACATTTCTGGCATAAGACTCAGCAAACATCTCTGTTATATACAGCTAACATTTCTGGCATAAGACTCAGCAAACATCTCTGTTATATACAGCTAACATTCTGGTATGAGATACAGCAAATCTTATATACAGCTAACATTCTGGTATGAGATACAAGCAATTCTCTGTTATATACAGCTAACATCTCTGGTATGAGATACAGCAAACATCTCTGTTATATACAGCTAACATCTCTGGTATGAGATACAGCAAACATCTCTGTTATATACAGCTAACATTTCTGGCATAGACTCAGCAAACATCATATACAGCTACAACTGGCATAAGACCATCTCTGTTACATACAGCTAACATTTCTGGCATAAGACTCAGCAAAATCTCTGGCATGAGACTTAGCAAACATCTCTGGCATGAGATACAACAACCAGAGAACTTATTAACTGGCCACTGTCACCTTCTTGTGACAGGGTTATCAGTGTCTTCAAAGATAACCCAGTATGTAAGCTTTGTGAATTAGACACTGAATCTGTCTCTCACATACATCTGAGATGCGAGGCCCTAGCCTTTAAAAGTTTGTCTCTACCAATGGATCCCTCGTTATGAAGATCCTGGACCTTGTCCAGGAAAAATAATTATTCTGACCGGTATTAATTAAAGAAGACTGTACAACAGATCTCTGGTGCAGTGTAAATGGAGTTTATCCTCGACCCGAACCCCACTCAATAATAGTAATAATAGCATAGGTCTCTTAAGACAGTCCTCTGACTCTGAAGAAGGCTAATATCCTGCTTAATATTATAAAAGTAGGAATAAAAAAAAAAAACATTCTCTCCACTCTATTAAAAACCACTCTAGAAAAAATGCTGTTAGAAGAACAAACTTGAGATTCTCATCTCTCCCCTCTGTACCATTACTATTAGACTATTATTCTCTCCACGATATCTTGTTATATTTAACAAAGCCAACTAGTGTCTGTGAAAAGAAAAAGAAGTTTGACAATCATTTGTCAGGAAGCTTAATATTATAATAGGACAGAGTCCTGTAGCTGTCCTGATGAATCATTCTGTCCTACTATAACATTAAACTCCCTGACTAATGATCCTCTAACTTCTTTCCACAGACACTGATAATGATCTGTAAGACCAAAGTCAGCTTTGTTAAATATAACAAGTTATTGTGAAGTGAATGTTTTCTTTTAATTCCTCAATTTAATCTTCTATTATAAAAGTAGTTTAAAACGGAAATTTAAAGTTAATTAGTCAACAAAGTCTTAGAGTAAGTTTCAGTTGAGTTGATATTTAAAATCAACATTGCAACTGTAAATAAAATACACAAGCTATCTAGTTAGCCTTAGAGGATGTGAGATAATCACATTGATTATCATTGGGCCTGTACATCCATAGGGAGTTAGTAAAAACCACTCTAGAAAAAATGCTCCTAGAAGAACAAACTTATCTTCTGTTGTGCTAAAGGGTTAGGATGTAGTTTTGAAAGAGCTCCTATACATTTATGAACGATTATATAACCACAACAAATACACGAATGATTTATTTAGAATTGATCTGAGGTTCTCAAAGCATCTATGATGCTGGGCAATCAGGGTCCGAAGGCCTCTGTTTTTATTTAAAAAATATTGGAGATAATATTTATATGGATATTGCATAGAATTTATAATTATTTTACATAAAAAATAATATATTTGATTTATTTTTGCAATAAATGGTGATATGATATGATTTATATGGATAACTTAACGGTGAAAGTTAGTAACTGCTATTATTCGTTTTAGAGTATCCCTTGCATGAGGTAATAGTCGTAAAAAGTAACCTAATGTAAGAGCTATCAGTGTTATAAAGTTTGTATTATGAAACATCTAATTGGAACAGTAGATGCCATTACTGCGTAAATCCAGTTCCGCTTTGTTCATACATTTTTAATAGGATTACTTTCTTGGTGTCATTGCCATCTTCGTGTTGTTATATTATTTATCTACTCCTTGTATTGTAAGTTCTACATACGTCTTGTATCTCACATTGTAAATGTACTTTTACTCCCTAGGGAGGAAAAGTGAATGTTGCCACTTGACAGAATTTTTTAGTAAAATTTTAGGATTTTTTTCGGTTTTATTTTGGTACTATGGGTTAGAATATACAATATACACACGCTAATGTTTAAATTACAAATTAGTATTACACATTATTCTATGACAGCTTACAATAAAATAATGTGAAGATAGTGGCTTTATTCTCTCTTCATCAGAGTAATTGACATGGTAAGAATAAACTAAACTAACACAATAACAATTAAGGAGCTGAAGAATATATTAATAGTTGTTAGTATTAGTTCTCTAGTCGTAGATAAAATTTAATATGTAACATGTAAGGGATGAAAGTTTTCAGCTCTCGTATTATCTCCCTTGTCAAGCCTCGGGAGCCAAAATGTTAGTTAACTCCCTTGGCAAGCCTTGGGAGATAACTAGTTTTATCTCCTTTGAGCTGTAAAACTTACTTTCATCCTTGTTGCATAAATAACTATTTGAAACTCTGTGGTTTATCATTTGATTCTACTGAGTTTTGCTAATGTGTAGTATATCCTTTTACTTGTAACATTCCTAGGCATAGAGATGATTGATCATCTAACTAGAGCAGTGGTTCCCAACCTTTTTATACTGGGACCCCTAATTTTTGAACTACTTCCCGGACCCCTTGCTATATATATATTATATATATATATATATATATATATATATATATATATATATATAATATATATGTATAGTTTCATATACACACACCACACACACACACACACACACACACACACACACACACACACATAATATAATATATATATATATATATATATATATATATATTATATATATATATATATATATATATATATTAAATTTGTTGACACACACAAAAGAAAAAAATCTATTATATAGTTTTGTAAAATTTGCTCCCGGGACCCCTAAAAACTTATTTGGGACCCCAAGGGGTCCCAGGACCCCTGGTTGGGAACCACTGAACTAGAGGAAGCATAGCCTATCTCAATACATTGAGAGGCCTGAAACATCTTTTAGGGACTCTGAGTAACTTCATTAAAACCTCCTTTTAGAGTGAGTTAAGGTTATAATAAATCAATTGATTTCAGTTTTCCCCACATTGTTTGAGTTTTGATTTGTATTTTTAAGTAAGTAAGTAAGTAAATATGTATATTTTATAAATAAAATTATTTGAATATACAACAAAGATATACATAAGTAAGCATGGCCTAAGCCGTCTGCCTGGCATTTGCTAAACACTTTTAGTTAATGCAAAACATTACAAAATACAAGTTTAAACATAATGTAGTTATATATATAGTAATAGTATTATGATAGTTAAAAGGCCTTTTTATTAAGCCTAGTAATTTAAATATGTTAAATATCAAATTAAATAATACAACGATTTTATAAAAAAAAAAAAAAAAAAAAAAACAAGCAATAAATTATTAATAATATTCAACCTATAAATTAAAACGCACAATATATATAAATATTAAATAAAAACTGAAATCTTTTCATGAAAAAATTCATTTTATTTAGTATAGATAATCGTTTTCTTATTATAAGGTACATTTCTATTCTATTTAAATTTTATAGCGAACAATAAACTTAATAAAAATAATAATTTGGTAAATTTAAAGAGCTAAGATGCAGAAGATGTAACCCTAGATATTTATCTCTCTTAACTATCTTAAACGGCATCTAGCTTCATGTAGTATTATGTGAAAATTTTTGAGTTTATTATTTATTATGAGTTTTGAAACGTCAGTAAATACCGCATTGTTGTGCTATTTACATAGTGCAACATTGCTTGTGCTATTACACCAGCTATATATATAGTGCTTGTTCGTGTTTTGAACAAGACTGCTCACTCGGTCCTGCCAGTGCTTCCTGAAGCAATATGTCAGCCTCTTCTCCTAGAAGATTTTTAAGATTTCTCCTAGAAGAAATAAAGATTTATTTATTTATTTATTATTTATTTAAGAGCTCTAATTTATTTCCATCCACAATTTCTTTTCCACAAGAATTTATTATCATCCTTAAAATAAATCTCACCTTTTGTACTTTTATACTGTTTCGGTCTAGGTATATTTTAAAATTTTTATTTGTCTTTTAGATAGCTTTTTTTTTAACTTGACCAATTTATGCCTTTTTACCTGCATTGGCTTTGCACAGTCATTATAGATTGAAAGTTTGTCCCAATTAAAAGTTTTGATTTCCTTAAATTTCATGATCATCTTTGGTACTGTAGAAACAAACTTTCAAGATGCTCTTACCATTTGCAGTAGTTCCGGCAGGAAATACTATGATTTGTATTTTTAATCTTCTACTATATAAGTTACTGTAATTTTATACTGATTATTTGATTATATTTTTAGCGAAGATGATCAGATTACTTTTTCGATGTTTCAAAATTTAACCTATAGGGTCTCTCTAGTAATATATCTCTAAGTGCCTAGATATCTCTTGCACTATATAGTGTCTACTCTTTTTTTATGGAGTTGTTCTCAGGTCATAGTTGAGTTTTTTTATTGTTTTTTAATTGACATTGTAATACTGTGTTACAGGTCTTGCAAATCTGAAATAAGGCTCTCTACTCGAACATTAATAGCTTTAAGGAAATTTCTCACTCGTAGGAAATGTACATTATTATTACAAGTAAGTTTCATTACACTGCTTGATTCTTTGAGTAACAGTCCAATATTTTTGCTTGATTATTTTTAGTTTATGTTTTAAAGTAACACTTTGACAGCAAGTTAATTTTTCCGAATATTTCAGAGGGAATGCACATACGTTATACATTACAGTCTATCGTTTAGTTTAAAAATCCCCAAGGTCATAAGTATTTTGGGGAATGACCAATCAGAGAAGCCGCTGCCAACCTCTCACTTAAAAAGAGAAAAAAAAAAATCCCTACCACAATAACTGCTGTAG
The DNA here is from genome assembly GCA_018340805.1 of Microvelia longipes. Lineage (NCBI taxonomy): Eukaryota > Metazoa > Arthropoda > Insecta > Hemiptera > Veliidae > Microvelia > Microvelia longipes. The sequence goes on from JACMZG010001914.1 coordinate 50,253,711, forward strand.
GGAAAAAACCTTCTTCCCGGCAATCGTTCACTTTGTTTGTGGTTCTTCTTTTGATTTCATCGTTTTGAAAACTATTTTCAAATTAATCTTAAAAATGATATTTTAAAATAAAACTACACAAAAGAAATGTAAAAAAAAACATCGCCAAGAAAATACGGGTAAAATAACCTGATTTGTGTGCATAGTTTTTTCCCGCTCCCTTCTTTCAGGGATTTTTTTCTTAAGAATCAGTGGTGTCTAAACTGACCTGTCAAGATTTTTAAACTAAACTATAGACTGTAGTATGCTAATTTTTCCAATATCTGCTCTTCCTGCATTTATTAAAAGCTTAGTTTATGCTAACGATTGAAATGTTAATATTGACATCACACGTCTATTGAATAACAGTACGTCTTTTCATTGTTGTAGAAAATTTAATTTTACTTTCGGCAGCAGTACTGAAAATTAAGGTAGTAAGAAGGATTCATCTCCGTGACTCCTTATATGTGAGTTTGTGAGTTCTTATGGTGTAGTTCTTACGTGTTGCCAGTTTGAATTCTTGTGGTTTATCGAATTCGCTTACTTAATTAACTTTTTAGTAGTCATTAAAGTAGATAACTATTTAAAAAATGAGTGATAGTGACAAATGTTAATAAGAGAATATTGTTATACTCTCCCTGAATTAATTAAAGAGTGAAAACGCCCCTAATGATTTGATCCTGGTGAAATCTAAAGGCAGTTTATAATGTTATTACTTATTGTTGTTTATCCTTTTTAAAAGTTATCAATCGTACATAAAGTAAGGTATTTTACATACAGGTAAAACTTCTTTGGATTGTTAAACCCTCGCTTGGCTCAAAGTCACATGCAAAGTGAGGAAAACTACTTTGCAAGAACACATTATGCGACTAGTGAGTTACATAATGTGTTTTTACAAAAATACATTATGCAACTAGTGAATTACATAATGTGTTTTGCAAACACATATGCGACTAGTTGAGTTACATTAATGTGTTTTTGCAAAAACACATTATGCGACTAGTGAGTTACATAATGTGTTTTTTCAAAAACACATTATGCGACTAGTGAGTACATAATGTGTTTTTGCAAAATCATTATGTAACTCACTAGTTGCATAATATGCTAGAATGGTTTTTATTTGAAACTGCAAAAACTACTGACAGATAACTACTCAATAGATGAACCAAAAAATCGAATTTTGAGTAAGGAATCAAACATTATTCCTGTTTCAGAATCATTGTTAGTAAAATAAAAAAAAAAAAAAACTTATCACAGGAACTCAAAACTCGATTCTGGGTCTCCGGCTTTAAATACTTTCAGTGGTTGCTTTATCTCTTAAGTAGTTTTATTGTTTATAGTTTTATTGGGCCCATGACTTTACTATAGGTTTTTATCTTTAGCTATAAACAAAACATTCTCCCCCTGCAAGACATATTTTATATGTCTTATTTTATTTTTTATGTTATAACAAAACATAAAATACATATTTTATATAAATTAATTTTAAGGGTCCTTAATTTTGCCTAAACCCAGGTTTATTTAGTGTTATTGATTATTACCCATCATCACATTGGCTCCGAACCACTGGCTGATCGTCCCTTTTGAAGGACATCATGTGTAAGGATTTCCATTCCTTGCATGAAAATCCTAGAGACCCTGACCGGGATTGAACTCAAACTGTCTGGGTGGCAGGCACACATGCTAACCATGACACCATCGATACCATACCTAGAATTACAGTGTTGTAATACTATAGCTTTAATTTGCAGGTTTTAAGAAGTAGGTTTAAAGTAGAATCTACGACGACTGAGGGCAACTTCGTGGCCGAAGAGGAGGTTGTCTACTCTCCCTCTATACTTAAATATTCTAAGGTAGCAATTTCAAAACTACTTATTTTAAATCAGAGTGGGAGGTAAAAATATATTGTGATTCATCAAATTTTTCATCAAATTCTCTTGGTTTATAAGAAAAATGAGACTTTTCCTAAGTAATTCAGATAAGTTAGTTACTTGAGCGGACTAGTTAAACTTTTAATAGCTGCATTAGTTAACATTTTAATAGCTGCTGCGTGACTTATCAACTTGTTACTAGCTAGCTGCTAATTTTTGAAATAATTGCTTGAGCTTTCTTGCCTATTGCTTTAATATAATAGCACTTAGAAATATAGCACATAGAGATGGCAGTGGTTAGATCTTGAAGAATAATGTAAAGTTTGAAAGAGGATCCAGCTCAGATAAGTTAGCTTTAGCCAGAGAGGCAGTCTTGAAATAATCTGACTGTTTTAGACCAATCTTTTCTGAATATAAATTTCATATGAAAAATAATGAGGGGCCTTCGACTATTTAGAGGATGTGGCTTTTTTAGTTTGTCAAACGGCCTGCTTGGCTTGTTATACACATTGAGCTTGCTTGGCCCACATTTATTGTCCAACCGTCTTGAACCCACATTTAAAACAATTTAGCATAACAAAAAACAATGGCCGCTTTAGCCAAAATTTAAAATAAAGTGTTTATGTGCAAAATCATTTTGGGCATTTTTGGTGGAATTAATTATATATATATATATATATATATATATATATATATATATATTATATTATATATATATATATAAACATTTAAATAAAACATAACATTTAAGTAATACACAATAAGCATTTAATATCAAATATCCGCTTTAACCTTAAGAGGCCATCCTCAGTGACTTCGAACAAGTACTTTGTTAATGCTCCTATTGGCTCAGCTTTCTCTCAATATAATGTCATTATGAGTGTAGTTGGTCGAATTCATTATCAATAATAAGGAAAAATATATCTATATGGTATCATTGCTCTTAAATGTGTTACTAGGGAAAAACTTCTGTCAAGATAGGGCAGAGTCAGGGTATATTTTTTTTTGCTGAGTCATGGCATACTTAGGCCCGTATTCAAAGACGTTTCCTAACTTTTTTTTTATTTCCTAACATTCTCCTAACTTTTTCCTAACATTTCCTAACTTTTTTTTCCTACTTCTCCTACTTTTTCCTAACATTTTCCTAACATTCTTCCTAACTTTCTCCTAACATCCTAACTTTTCTAACATTTTCCTAACTCCTAATTTCTCCTAACATTTTCCTAACATTTTCCTGTTCTCCTATCGTGTTTTAAAAGTTTTTAGAGGTTCGCATGATTTTATTAGTAAGAACTAAGGTAGTTAAGTCAAAAAGTGATTCCATTTTAGTAACGTAATATATCGCAAAATATCAATGTTATTAACTTATTACCTGGATTTACGACACACTTTGTCATAAACAACAATGCGGCCGTTCCTTTGGCGAATGTTAAATATATTAGAAAACTTTATTTTACATATGTTTTCAGTAAACAGTAGAGTTATACAAACAATGTTCAATTATTGTAAACAGCTTTCAAAAATAAAGCAGTATCAAGCGTTTCAAGTTTGAACGTTGGACAGGTTGTACGAATCCAAAGGTGTCTAAATGAAGACCTTTAATCAGTGCAACACTGTTTCATTTTGCTTAAATCATTTACACAATTTTGTTTTTCGTATTTTGTCATCAAATTTCATTTTTGTTTGTGTAAATTTTTTTTGGTATATAATGGCTGAATTATTCACACCGGACAAACAGAATTTTCCTCTTTGAATCGATGCCCGCAACAACAGACCATAGAAAATAAAAAAAATCTGTTGTGTTAAAAGAATTTCCAGGGTAAACTCCCTAATGTAAGGTAAGTGGATTAACAGTATTATGTAAATTTATTGTAGATAGTTATTTATACGACAAGTGTGTCGTAAATCCAGGTACACAAGTTAAAACATTGAATATTTGCGAATTATATTTACGTTACTTACAATGGTATCACTTTTTGACTTAACTACCTTAGGTCCTTACTAAAAAAAATCATGCGAAGCCTCTAAATGACTTTTAAACACGGGAACGATCATTAAATTTCGTGGCTTAAAAACATTTCCCTTACCTAAACCTAAGGTGAGTGTTAGGAAAATGTTAGGAGTTAGGAGAATGTTAGGAAAATGTAGGAGAATGTTAGGAAAATGTTAGAGAGAAATGTTAGGATGTTAGGAAAAGGAAAACGTCTTTGAATACGGGCCTTAGTTTCTGGGATTTGTTATATTTTGTTGTTAAGTCGGTGGTGGCCAAAAAAGATGTTTAAAGCATCTCAATGTTTTGAAATAGGAATTGCATTCTCTAGTAATATATCTATATGGTCTCTGCTATATTTGCACTTAAATGTGTGACTAGAAAAAAACTTGTGTTAAGGTATGGCAGAGTCCTGACATACGATGTTAAGTCATAGTGTACTTTTTTGCTGAATCATTCTTGTTGGTTTCAGCAACCCAGTTCGACAAATAACAAACCTGAAGAGCAGAAGAGGGTTGAAAAACAAAACAAAGTCAGGAAGAAGAAAAGGAAAAAATCAGAAACAGTCTTAGAAAACGGAGAAACCAACTCACCCTCTGGTGACCCAACCCAAACTAATCAAGATAACGGGAGATTAAGTACTGATAACCTTAGATTAACACCTGACAACATACTTAGATTAAGCAATCAGAATAGATCCGATAACGGAAGGGTGAACATCGACCCTTCCGGTGATAGATTACCAGCAGAGAAATTAGAAACGGAACAAAGATTAAATTTAAATACCACTAGGTTAGATAGCGATGTATATCAAACTCTTCCTGATCGACCCACGGACAGGTTGGGTACCGAAAACGATAGGATATCTACACCTAGCGATAGAGTGTCGGAGCGAGATAAAGAAAGATTATCTAGTGAGTCACACGTACCTGCTGATAAAGAATTAGACGATTTAGTTATGGAAATTATGAAGATGCGATTGCGTCCGACCCCACCACCACCCCTACTCCTTTATACTGCTCATAAGACTGACGGGTAACTATTCTATTATATCTGTTTTATATTTGGGGACAATTGAAAACAGAGTAGTTGGCGTTGACCAATTCAATGGCATTCATGTACCCAGAATACATTTTCTTATTCCACAAACCATGTTGAAAAATTGGTCCTTCAAACCTTTTTATGGCTTTTATTGCTCTTTCTATTATAAAAAATTCTATAATAGCTCATTTATATGCTATTTTTGCATATTGTATTTGCTGTGATTTAAACTAGGTATCTGAATTTAAAGCTCAGATCCATAAAACTAAAGGCTGGTTTGTAAAAAACTGTAAATAAAAAATTATTATCATAAAACATTTTTTTCTACCGATCATTAAAAAGAGTACCCTACTGGGGGTACATACTCACTATTTACAGTATTAGAGAGTATGATTTAGAGAGTGTGTATTCTTCAATGCACTTTTTGCCTTATTTGGTCCTCAGCCTTTAGAAAGTAGAACTTGATTCTCTTGAGTATTTCCATCTGACCTGTACTATGCTATCTAACTCTAGTAGATCTCTGCAACCTCACCGGTGAGTTCCATCCAGTTAATGAGTGGCCACTTCTTAATTACACAACAATAAAGGGTGTATCAAATGTCCCTTCCTCTTAAAAAAAAATCCCAAAGTTGTCATGGAATTTTTTTTGTAAAGAGAAATTCTTTTTGGTAGTGTAGTTAATAGACCAAGAGCCCAGGGATGTTTTGTTAATAAAAAGTGTAATGCCTGGAACCGGTCTCAATTTTTTGTAAATACCTTCCTGAAGGGATCTGCAATCTGCCCAATCGTATTGGATGGGTGCCCAGGCAGACGCACTTTACATGTCAAATTTACACCGAAGTTAACAACAGTGTAATGGCTTGGAAAACCGGTCTCAATTTTTTCGTAAATACCTTCCTGAACAAGGATCTGCAATTCTGCCCGACTTGTATTGGATGGTGTTCCAGGCAGAACGCACTTTACATGTCAAATTTACCACCGAAGTTAATAAAAGTGTAATGGCTGGAAACGGTTTATTTTTTGTAAGTACCGTTTTTGAACAAGGATCTGCATTCTGTCGACTCGTATCGGTGTGGCGACCCAGGCAGAATGCACTTTTAGGGTCAAGGTTCTGCCTGAGACAACCCATCCGATCGAGTCGGCAAAATTGCAGATCCTTGTCAGGAAAGCTATTTACGAAAATTGAGACCAAAAAATATGCCAGGATAAATGTCTTGTATATTATTTAGAATGAACATGAATTGAGTCCATCGTGATAGAACGAAAGAATAAAAAGTCTCTCCACAGTTAAAGATTTTATTAAAACTAAAGCAGAGTGCTTCGACCTAACAAGAGGTCATCATCGTGCCTATTAAACAAATAAGACAAAAAAATTTCAAAAAAACCTATACATATAATTACTAATTATACAAAAGCAAATGGATAATTACAGAAATGGTTAGAAATTAAATAAATATAAATATATTACTGTTGAGAGAGATTAAAGTTTTGGAAAGAGTAGTTTTAAATATAAAACAAAATCAAGAAGGTTTTATTAGGCTTTATCAAGACACATACTGGTGGATGCTGGGTGCAGGGCTCGCAGTTGCGCATTGATAAGTGGCGTTCTCTATTGATAAGAAAGTGCTCTGCTTTAGTTTTAATAAAATCTTTAACTGTGGGAAGACTTTTTATTCTTTCGTTCTATGTCTTGTATGAATCCTTTGATATCAAAAAGGCCAATAAAAGTTTATCTTCCTATTTCCTTTTTTCTGTTCCTTTGTAAAATTTGGTGTTGCATGGGACACCCAAAGTTAACTATACCACCAAAATGAAGTCCCCTTTACATGAAAAATTATCCCGAGTTTCATTAATATGCGTCAAACAGTTAAAAAAATTTATAAGGGAGGGACTTTTGGTCCGACATGGCTCTAATACTTCATTTTGATGAAGATTTTTATATTCTTGGCTTAATTGAGTCAGTTAGACTGAGCTCACCGTAACTGTAAATGTATTGCTGTTGTTGTTAGGGTCGTGTGTGGGGAAGTTTGCAAGACAGGCAAGTTTGCTGCTACAGGAGACCACCGGTCAGAACTGAGGGTATGGTGCCTGAGTGAAACCAAGCATAATCCTCATCTTCACCCCAGCTACTTCTCATCTGTTCATATTCAAGCTAATACCGAGTCTAAAAATGATTTAGAGGCTGTGTAAGTTCATTTTATTTTCTTTTCTTTTCTCCTCTAAACGAAAGCATTGGTAAAGTAAAAAAATAATGACTTCAACTTTTTTGGATCAGTCCACATGTTTAGCTCCTACAGAGTCCAATAATGGACTAAAATTAGTTTTTTGCTTATCAACGTGATATTTAAGTCCAAACTGTTAATTTAATGAATGTCAAAGACTACAAAAATAGTTCAAGAACCAGGCCTAAAAATGTAACTCATTTTTGTAATTTTTCTAATCAAATTTTTCAGAAAATATACCTTAAAGTATATAGAAAAAGCCTAGTCTGCCTAGAGCCCTTCACATGAAAGCGCTTGCTCAAAATATTAGAAAACTGCATCAATTTTAGTTTTCTTGCAATAAGTGGTTCCCTGTGGGTCGTGTGCAAAACTTTTTTAAACGCTGATAAAATTTCCTATAAAAGGAGTGTTTTTTTTTTATCAAAATTGGATAACTTGAACTAAAATTATAACATTTGTGGAATGGCCAAAAAATGCACAAAGAGCCAATATTTTTTAATAATGCAATTCACTGACTTTGCATAAATTAAGCATTTTTTGGTGTCTTTGAAAGAGATATGGTATACTGCAAGGTGCAACTATCATGCTTACCCCGATACTGTTTTGTTTAGGAATAGTAAGCAGTGGTGGTCTCTGAGAGGACACTGCGATACTGTATATGACTGTACCTTCACTCCCAACTCTGACTACCTCCTTTCTGTTTCCTACGATACTACTATGAGGCTGTGGAATTTACATGATTACTCCTGCACTGCTATTTATAGGTATGACTCGGCATGTTTTCTAAGCTAATGGGCTATGGTGTTTATTCACTGTTTTTATAAAAAAAAACCCCTATGATTAGATTTAAACGAATGAGGGGAACTGCCCCTTTGTAGAGTACTGTGAGCACTCATTGTGATATCAAAAGGATTTCACTAATTATATAATAATACTATTATATTTACTAATCAAAATAAACATAATTTATAAAATTATAAAATTGCTAAAATTGTAAAAAAATTATGATGTAATCATGTAATTCATAAATAAATAATATTATATTATATATATTTATTATATTATTATATTATATATTATATTGTTTAGGGCAGCTGGGTAGAGCAAAAATAATAAAAAACCAAATTAATAAATAGTAAAAAAAATATACAATATAGAATTAATAAGTAATAATTTATTTTAAATAAGGCTACAAATAAGGTTTTATTGAGGAGAGTATATCTGAAGGGAGATGACGTAACTCTGCACTTTGAATATGTGTTATATATATATATATATTATATATATTATATTATATATATATATATATATATATATATATATATATATTATATATATATATATATATATTGACTATTAAAATGAAAAAATGCTCTATAGTGACACACTGTGAGGTGGTGAAATGAACAGGATTGTAAACTGGGGAATAAGCCGTGCTGTACGGGCTTTAGGCCCTTATATAGACTCCCCGCTGTAAACTCTTAGAAACAATAAGGCGTGGTCGAATATCTAGAACGTTGGATCACCAACAAACTTTTTTTATAATTTTTTTTCAAAAATTTTCAGTAATTAGCCGGATTTGTGATAAATGAAGCTATTTCCGTAATCTGCACGCTCTTTTGGTTAATCTCAATGAGTATTTACATTCACTCAACGATTTATTTTTAATCTAACTTGGTACATACATAACTATTGTTAGACGTCGATGTTATTATAACACAAAATATTGACGTCTAATAGTAGTTATGTATGTACCAAGTTAGATTAAAAATAAATTGTTGAGTGAATGTAAATACTCATTGAGATTAACCAAAAGAGTGTGCAGATTACGGAAATAGGCTTCATTTATCACAAATCCGGCTAATTACTGAAAATTTAAAAAAAAATATAAAAAAGTGTGTTGGTGATCCAACGTTCTAGATATTCGACCGCGCCTTATAATCGTCACAACTTGGTTTAAGTGTTAGGATAGGAGGGAGCTACACATGGTTGCTATTTCTAGCAAACCTTCTAACTCCTGTCTTAACATTATTGATAACATCCCGACTAGGATTTGAACTACTGAACAGGTTCTTTAGCTGAGTTCATAAACTGTAATTAACTGCATAGGTTTCCACTGTTATTGTCATGAAGATTTAGTTGTTTCCGTGGTGACAATTTTGTACGAAACTGAACTGAAGCTCACACTAATTAACTAAAAGTAATGAATTTTCTTGCTCTTACTGCTGCTAACAGCATACATTTTTTGTAGACCTCGAAGGAATAATTAAACATTTATTTATTTATTTTTATTTATTTATCTACATACTTGAGGTTACTTTATTACAAAGTTTCTCAATTGTCAACATTTTACAATGAAATGAAAAAAAAGACTGCATAAACATAGGCAGCATAAGTTGAATAAAAAACTTAATTAAAAAAACAAAAAAAGCATAGCATTACATCACAAACACTAAACATTTAGGTGGGAATACTAAGTTAACAGCTAAAAATTTGTTAAGATTATAGTAGGCTTTATCAAGCCACAATGTTTTAATGCTTTTTTTGAAATTTTTGGGTGGAAGTTCAACTATTGAAGCGGGTAATTTATTAAAGCACCTTATTCCATTAAAATTTTTATTTATTATTGTTTGATTAATAAAATATTTGCTGAGCAAAGCTCAGATATCTCTCTAGCACTGCTTGTAATTTTATATTTTTAAATATATATTATTATTGTTTACTTATACTAGTCAGATTGTTGATAGCTTACTTACCTGGTGGCATTGTTTGCAGGGGCCACACACGTCCTGTATGGGGAGTATCTATTAGTCCAGTGCATAATATGGTGGCAACATCATCTAGTGATAAGACTGCCAGGCTCTGGTCCTTGGACAGAACCTTTCCCCTTAGGATATTAGCTGGTCATACTTTTGATGTTATGGTGAGTCAGCATTTTACTTTTCATGTAATTTAGATTAAGCAAAATTTCAACCCAATTCAGCTATTAAGATGGTATATCATGCACCAAATTTAGAGATAAACCTTGAGAATTCCTCCCAAGGCATTGCTTACTATCTCAAGGCATTGCTGACTATCTCAAGGCATTGCTTACTATCCCAAGGCATTCCTGACTAGCCCAAGGTATTGCTGACTATCTCAAGACATTGCTGACTATCTCAATGCATTGCTGACTATCTCAAGGCTTTGCGGACTACCTCAAGGCATTGCTGACAAGACTAATCATTAATCACCTTATTACCATCGCTGGTGTACACAGCTTAGAATATATATTAATAGTTATTTATATATCAAGGGAGTAAAGGATTATTATTTCTCTGAGCAGGTTTCTTATGCAAGAGCCACGGGAGGTAATTATTGTGAAGAGAACAATAGTATTTCACTCTTAAGGTGCATACTTAAGAGTGAATTATACAATTATAAGCATATAATTGTGTATAAGCTTATAGAGTTATGACAATGTTCTAATTCCTTTATGTAAAGGCCATTACTGACAAATATATATTTATTTATTATTATTATTATTATTATTATTATTATTATTATTATTATTATATACAGATTTTACCTCCAAACGTTCACATAATTTATTTATTGATATTTGTTACTTTCATTTGTTTTTTGTATTTCATTTTAATTTTTATTGGGTCAGACCCCCCTCATCATAAATTTAAAGGGCTAAAAAATATTTTTATTGCTCCAAACAACTTCTTTTGGCCTGAAAAGGATTTTGAGACAATACAATTATTTTTTTTTTTTTGGTTGAGTCACCCTTGTAAATTTTGGGGGAGGCCCCTACCCCCGAAAAGTGTTAAAAAATGTAGAGGATACCACTTCCAAAAAAAATAGGGGAGGGTGAAATATACCCCATCCTATTAAGATTTGGAGGCTTTAACCTCCATGATAAGAAACATTTTTCACTCCCAAGGGAGAATAGAGATTCTTTACTCCCTTAAAACTAGTCAATAAACCTCACATTATACGCACATTATACGATAAAGAACATTTTATTATTATTATTTTTTTTATATAATTGGGATTGGTTTGTAGTGCACCATACAGCCATTTGTTGACTTAAAATTATTAGAAACTACAACTAAAATAATCTTCTTAATTACTTGTTCAGGTTGATTGTGAACTTTTAGATGCTTTACATTTTTTTTTTTTTTTAGTTTTGATTTATATTTTTTTATCATTGTTTTTATTATTTTATGTATTTGTTTTTACTATAATAGTTATTTTTATTTCTTCAATATTTTATTTATATTTTATATACATTTTTTTTTTGCTAATTATTGTGTTTCAGCCTTTATAGTTTAAATCATTCATGTTTTATTTATAAAATTAAATAATAATTCTTGTTTACTGTTATGTTTATTTAACTAGGACAGCAAACATAGCAGATATATTTTGCCTTTCTTTGCTTGTTTTGTTTGTTTTTTGTTTTTGTTGGTTTTTTGTGTTTTAATTAATTAATACTATATACATAATTACGAATAATTACAAAAATCAAACTTTATGTACAATTTTGTTGAGGAAATCATAGATTTCCTTATATACCCATTATAAGCGAGATTCATTTTGTTATTGTTATTATATTATAACTAATGTGTAGGAATATGTATGGGGTTATTTATATGTATTTATTTGTTTTAGTGCTGTGAATTTCACCCCAACGGTCTGTATTGTGCTACTGGAGGGGTGGACAGATCTGTGAGGCTGTGGTCTGTCAGTGATGGCTCTATGGTAAGGTCTATGGGCCAGTTGTCTAATCAGGACTTTGTAGAGTGCCTTACATTTAGTCCTAATGGACAGTATCTCGCCTCTGCTGGTAATTATATTGTCTTTTATTTGAGTTTGGAAATTTGTATGTGTTTAATTTTTATTATCAAAGTAATAATAATAATTAATAAATTGGCTACATTTAACAAATTAGTGTTGTGAACAATATAATTACAAAAGATTTTTTTTTTAAATTTGATAAATAAGTAAAAAAAAGTAACTGCTATTTTTTTCCTGGCGTGTTAACATCTTTTGTCGGACTCCATGGCCTGTTATTATTAAAGTATAGATGCCAGAAAGAACAATAGTCAATGAAAAAGAAATGTGTTTTTTAAATAATCCAATTGGGAAATTACAGGTGTGCCAACATTAAATCCATCAAATTTTCAAAGTGGTCTCCATTAGCCTAATGGTACCCCTAGTAAGTTGACTCATATGTTAAAATTTATCAATATTTTTGTATCTATTTCCCAAGTATGTTATTTTACTTGTCTCGTGTGAATTACACATTTCCAAATATGAATTTATAATTTCCTAATATGGTAATGTTTTTGACTCACGAGGGTTCAAATTTACAAATTAGATATTTAATAGTCCAAGAGCCAGACCCAAAAAACATGACTGTCAAGCCTTCAAGGTTTAAACAGGTTGAACATAGAGATTTTATTACTAGAATGGCCTTAATGCCTAGAGTGGTTGAATTTGAAAATATTGAATAAGCAACCTGACTCTCTTTGACTATCAATATAATCAAATAAACAGAACAACATTAGAGTAACATGTATTAAAGGTTACACAGAGCCCCTGAAAGCCCCAAATAGATGTTACAGGCTTATTAATGCATTGAGATAGTCTATGCCTCCTCTCGTATATATCTCTATGCATGGAGATAATATTGCTAGAGGAGCCCTATAGGTTATTGTGAAACATTGAAAAAGTAACCTGACCACCTTCACTTATAAATATAATCAAATAATCTGTACAAAATTACATTAACTTTAGTAGAACATTAAAAATACAAATCAAAACACAGATAATGTCGGGGAAGCCAAAAAAAATTGATTTATTATAACCTTAACTCACTCTTGATGGAGGTTTCAATAAGGTTACACAGAGCCTCTGAGAGCCCCAAAAAGATGTATCAGGCCTCTCAATGTGTATAGATAGGCTATGCCTCCTCTAGTATATATCTCTATGAGGTAAAATGACTTTTATTTTGGCTCCCTCACAGCGGATCAGATGAACTACCATTCAGAGCAGGGTATTTATGCCCCTGGGTCCATTCAAAGTCCGGTGAATTATCCCAAAATCAGTGTTTACCCTCTGTATAAATACACACAGTGTGTGTATTTATGAGGACAACTTTTTTAAAAAGATTAACTTATGAGACAGATCTAATTGTTTTATACTTTCGTGTAGGGACTTAAATACAACACCAGTTGCAGACAGACTAATAGGGATTATATATCTATTCTGTTTTTACTTTTAAGTGGGAAATGTATTTTTTAGGTGGAGACAGTTGGGTGTGGGTTTGGGATCTAGGAGGCGCTGGGTTACTCTACCGATTAGAGAGCCCTGCTAGTAGATTAACATCTCTGTCCTGGTCTTCTGACGGCAGTTCTATAGCTGCTTCATCACACGATGGTCACGTCTTCCTCTGGCATTTAGATACTCCGTAAGTATGACAGTCCTATTTTAGATAACATTTAAATACTCCGTAAGTATGACATTCTTATTTTAGATAACATTTAAATACTCCGTAAGTATGACATCCTTTTATAGCGTGTATGTATGTATGTATGTATATATATTATACGACAATAAGATTTAATAATGTACATAAAAAATAATAATTTAATCATATATTTTAATAACAACATAATAATATTTAATAATTATTTACAATTGTATTTTCTTTATTATAATAATAAGGTAAAATTTTACTCTGGATATGACAAATTGTGTGGACAAATCAAGTTTTTTGCTAATACATTTGGATTTTTTTATGTCATGGTAGTTTGCCAGTTACATTATCTAGTAATAAGGTAACTGATATAAGGCTCCCGACTTTTACTACCGATTTGGTAGCAAATTCACCAAGAGGCCTTTAGCCCCTTCTTGAATTTTGAAATATATTTTAATGGAACTCTGTAATTGCCACAGGTTTAATCTAGTTTTTTCTCAATGGCATGATTATGGCACAGTAATTACTGTAACGCCACAGTAATTCTTGCTTTTCTTATCCCAGTTTGGTTCTATATTGAACTGTGAAGTGTATTGATAGATAAAAGTTATGATTTAAAAAAAGCACAATAATGTAAATAATAAGCATTAAAATAATGTAAGAATTGCTTTACGTTTGCCTCTGATTTTACCCTGTTATAGTATTTACACTATAACAGCCTCCATAGCCGCGGTCGTATAGTACTGGACTTCGGCACCGGAGGTCCGGGGTTCACGGCCCGGGCTATGCTCTCAGTTTATTATGAATAGAATTAGTTGTAATAAATTTTGCCAACTTTAGTTTCACTTTGAGCATAGTAGATGTGACTCACCCTAGGTGGTTCCCGCAGGGCGAATACCCTGAAGGGCCGAAAGGCCCTAAAACGGGCATTATTATTATATATATATAGTATTTACACTGTTCACTATTGTTTCTAACGATGGATGATTTTGTTGACAGGGAAGAGCCATATATCCCTAGGAAGTATACGACAAGGTGTTCCACTGTTCTTTCTGTTCAATACTCGACTAAGAATTCACTTGTTGCTGTCGGTTTAGCGTAGCCACCCTTCCGTATGGACCTCTACCTTGCGTTTATTTCAACTTGATTTTCAGCTAGTTTTGTCTTCTTTGTGAGCTCTTTTGGGAAAGAGCGAGATGTTGAATTACAAGTAACTCAGAGAAATTGTGCTGTGTCACCTTTTCGATGAATCTATTTGAAAAAAGAATTAAAAAGTGTATAGATAAAGGGATTGATTATGTAAGATATAAATATTTATAATTTTACACTTGTACAATATAATTGTGCATTTTGTGAATAAATAGTTATTTATACGCCATGGGAGAAAAGAGTTCCATTATTTCCCATAATGGATTTAACTTTCGAAGGAAATCCGAAAAATTATATATTTAACTGATGAGGCAAAACCCTGGGATTTTTGATAGATAAATCCCAAGGGGAAGCCAAAGAAGTTAAGTATAAGATTTAACTCCCAAGGTGTATGCTATGACTCCTACATCTCTAGATGTAGGAGTAATTTAACTTTTATCTTTTAAGTTTTTGTTTTTATACTGTTTTGCTACATTATTGTTTTAATTTATTTTTGCATAGGCGCAAAATAATATTTTATTTTTGGGGGGTTACCACCCCCCAAAAATTTGAACATATTTTTTTGGCTAAATTCCTTTATAAATTTTGGGCTCCCCCTAATAAAATCCAACAGCCCCACCTCTCCCCACAAGACTAAAAAGCCATAATCCCTAAAAGTAATTAATTTTTAGTTCCAAATGAGTAAAATGTAATTTTTATTCCATTGGGACCCATTAGTGATTCTAAACTCTCTAAAAACTAGTCAATAAACTGCACATTATATACCGTTTGTAGATAATAAATATTTATCTCTTCATCTTTACTTTTATATTGTAATGGTTTTATAACTAGTTTCAAACAATTAAAGCAAAAATAAAAATGCAATGTTTAAACTTTGGGAGAAAGGGTTCTCATTAATGCTGAATTTCCCTAGACACCTGTTGATGAAAATTGTTGAAATTATTTCATTGTTGAAAATTAAATAATAAAATTTCTAGGCTGAGCATATATAGAGTCCATCTTAAAGAAAAGAATAAATAAAGACACCTATTCACTGATACCTTTGTATATTTATAAATTACGCAAAGCTCTTTCAATCTAACAAGATGGCATCATCAGTGCTTGACGAGCAAATAAGAAAACACAAAATTAAAAAACTCAAAGATAGCAAAATATAAATGAATTAATAAAAGATAGAAAGAAGATAATTAAGTTAAAAACACATAGAATAAATAACAAATAAAAATTACCGTAGACACAAATCAAAGATGAAAGAGGATGGGTTAAAACATATAGTGTTAAGTACGAGTTTTAGAGTTAAGTCAAAAGCGCATTGTGTGATTTGTAAATAAACAATGTTATCTGAGGAGAGAATGGTTATTTTTCTTTTCTTGAAATATGAATACTCACTTTGATTAATTTGAATAGTCTGCCAAATTCAAAACTTTGTTTCCTTACCTGTGTTATATTTCAAACGTAACATCATAGTTATACGTGGACCATTCCAAATACTGCTGTTTTGATCTAAATATTTCTTGAGCTGTGTTGGCCACAGATCTGGTTAAAGTTTCTATAGACTAAATACTTCAAACTATTGTTAGACATCATTTTAATTTATAATTTGAAAATATAAACTTATTGGTAACATTTTTTTTTGTTTTTGAAGAAATGAACTAAATAAACTGAATATTTTATTAATGTTTTTAAACAAAAAATAAGTTGAAATTGACCACTTATGTGTTCAAAAAGTCTTACCACAGGCAATTGTGTGTAATTTTATTGTGTTCTGTTAAGTTTAATTTTTACATTTCCTCATTTATACCGTAGGTATATAGGAAAAGTATTGTGTTTGCAAAAAAATCCAAAACTGGGTTGTCATCCGGATTTATCCGTTTTGAGATGAAACTTTGTACAAAAATTAACTATAAGTGTAGTTGTGCTGTCTGGAAAATACTTTTTTATGACATCATTAACCCGCAATAACGACTCAGCAAAACGTGGAAAAATATTGTGATTGAATCGAGATTTGACATTCATTTAGCTACATATAAGACTAACTGTGTATTATTCTTTAGAGGACTTTTTAAATTGCGAGTTATAAATTGCTCTACTATGACTTATTCTAATGTTTTTTTTTTTTTTGAAAAAACGAAATGGAGGCAAACTACAGTTTGCCTCCGCAGTTAAAACTACAGTCTATTGTTTAGTTTAAAAATCCCCAAGGTCATAAGTATTTCGGGGATTGACCAATCAGAGAAGCTGCTGCCAACCTCTCACTTTAAAAGAGAAAAAAATCCCTACCACAATAACAGCTGTTGGGAAAAAAACCTTCTTCCCTGCAATCATTCACTTTGTTTGTGTGATTACATCGTTTTGAAAACTACTTTCAAATAAATCTTAAAATGAAATTACACAAAAGAAATGTAAAAAAAAACATTGTCAAGAATATACAGGCAAAATAACCTGATTTGTTTACATAGTTTTTTCCCGCTCCCTTCTTGCATGGATTTTTTTTCTTAAGAATCAGTGGTGTCTAAACTGACCTGTAGTAACATATGTGCCGAGTTTCATCTCATTATTACCATTAGTTCAATTTTTATTAGATGTCTTGTGTAAATTTTTTCAAAACTTGAAGAGTAATCTAATTGAGTTGAAATTTGGTACAGTTTACACCTTCACGTAATAAATAAGTTTTCGTTTCAATACCATTAGTATATCAATAATTTTTGTTGGATCAGTATCGAGCTTGGTCAGTGCCTGTATGGATGCCGCTGGGAATGTAACGGATGTTTTTAATATGTGAGGTCGAGTGAAGCAAGTCTGAAAATGTACTATAGTTTAAATTTAAGGACTTTTATGTTTTGACGATGAGGGAGGATGAGTGTAGCCAATCGGATGTGATGAGGGAGGAGTGTAGCCAATGGATGTGATGAGGGAGGATTAGTGTAGCCAATCGGATGTGATGAGGGAGGATTAGTGTAGCCAATCGGATGTGATGAGGGAGGATTAGTGTAGCCAATCGGATGTGATGAGGGAGGATTAGTGTAGCCAATCGGATGTGATGAGGGAGGATTGTAGCCAATCGTGTGATGAGGAGGATTAGTGTAGCCAATCGGATGTGATGAGGGAGGATTAGTGTAGCCAATCGGATTTGATGAGGAAAAGTTCTGAGGTACCTTGTACCCGATTTTTTATTTTACAAATAAAAAGCTTTTTAAAGAAAAGCTAAAAAATATCAGGTTAAGAAAAATTTACTTGAAATAAATGTAATGTAATAACAATAAATTAATGTATTGAGGTGCTAATGCTAATCTTATAGACCAAGAGCCCAGGGGTGTTTTGTTAATAAAAAGTGTAATGGCTGGAACCAGTCTCAATTTTTCGGAAATACCTTCCTGAACAAGGATCTGCAATTCTGCAGACTCGTATCGGATAGGTGTCTCAGGCAGAACGCACTTTACATGTCAAATTTACCACCCAAGTTAACAAACAGTGTAATGGCTGGAACCGGTCTCAATTTTTCTTAAATACCTTCCTGAACAAGGATCTGCAATCAGAACCTTTGACCCTAAAGTGCGTTCTGCCTGGGACACCCATCCGATGCGAGTCGGCAGAATTGCAGATCCTTGTTCAGGAAGGTATTTACGAAAAATTGAGACCGGTTCCAGCCATTACACTTTTTATTAACAAACACACCTGGGCTCTTGGACTATTATGCCTAAAGTTTGTACATGTGGGAATGACTTTTTTGAAGTATGTGGTATGTAGCTATGGAAATGACTTTCTAAATCTAGTGCTTAGAGTATGTAAATGTGGGAATGAATTCCTATATCTTGTGTTTTAAACTTGCTGGTTACATGTCCACTTATTGCTGGTGATTGGTCCTCAAGACAAACTGATTTGTTTAAAATATTATTATGTTTTTGTTATGGGTCATAAATTTGGCGAAGGTGATATGGCAAAATTAAATTGACATTAACACAACCTATCTTATGAATGCTTATAACTATTTTACTACTTTTAACATATTTCTCAAAACCAAAAATTGCAATTTATGCTGCTGATAGGCAGTAGAAGCAGAAATGTGTTTTGACTTGTAAAAATTTAGGTTTTTACTTATACTTTTCAATTAGAAATGGAT
Source organism: Microvelia longipes (assembly GCA_018340805.1). Lineage (NCBI taxonomy): Eukaryota > Metazoa > Arthropoda > Insecta > Hemiptera > Veliidae > Microvelia > Microvelia longipes. Next base: position 50,272,588 of record JACMZG010001914.1, read on the forward strand.
GTTGAAGTTTTTGCAAGTTCAAGTTCAGAAATTATGAAAGTTTTTAAATGTTTATATTTGAGAACCTCCAAGCTCCAATGATAACAACCCAAAGACTGTTCCCCCGAAGTTGGGGGAACAGCCTCTGGGTTGTGACCCTCAAGTTACAATATAAGTATATGTATGTTTGTGTCTGTGTATATATATATATATATATAATATATATATTATATATATATATATATATATATATATATATTATAAATTTGTGTGTGTCTACCATAAACTTATTTATATTTGGAATTGATTTCCTCCTTCATGCCAACATAATTTTCTTTGAAGGTTTGCTAAATCACTGGTTTACTCAAAATTACGTTTTGCTTATAATGAAAATATTAAGTTTACACAAAGTTAAAGTCATTTGTATCGGGGTAAAAGGAAGTGCTCGATTACTGGGTGAAGTGAATTATCCAATGAAAATCTTTGGAATTCGTTCTTTTGGAACATGTTTTTAGTTGAACGAAATACGGGAAACTTTTATTTTTCGTAGACTTTTACAAGCTTAACACCTTATTTATGGGAGAGTGGTCATTAATGGACTTATTCATGGTCCGGAAAACCTTTAAGCATTTTATACCTCTCATTGATCTTAAAAGTGTGAAAAGAAATCCAAGACTTCAAGAAAGACTTAAGAAATCCAAGAATTAAACTAGTTGGACAGTTTGAACATTACTTTAAAAACTTCAAACATTAAAATTAGGTAAATTATGAACAACCAAATGCTAAAAAAACAATTGATGTGTCTAGCGGAGGAGTACACATTTTTAAGGTATCACACCAGTAAGTCACAAGTGTGTAATAAAGTTGTATACAAAAGGAATTAAAAGAAAACAGTCTTTACACACTAACTTGTTATATTTACTTACAAAGTAGACTTTCCGTCTTACGAAACATCATCAGTGTCTGGAACAACAATCTATGATGACTAAGGCAAAAATTTACAAAAAAATGACATATAAAATAAGTTTTTTTTTAAAAATTAAATAATAAATTTTAAATAATTAAATTAAGCTACTTAGCTTCATATTACCGAGGTACCCTGCCCCCAATATTTTTCAATTCAGGTTGTTTATTTCTTACCAAGTTAAATATTTGTTATTGTGATATTCCTCTTTATCTCCTTGTTTTAAATAATAAAATTCTCATTAAAAAAAATTTCCCCCCTCCCTTTTGTTAATTTTGTACATTATGTATATACTTTATGTTGCTATTTTAGTTTTTAAATTTTGACTTCTTTGTTTGTTACTTTGTGTGTTGTAAAAATATTTGAAAATCTAAATAAAGTTCAGTATTAGTTGTGAGGAAGCTGTCTTGAAATAATTCTATTTTGTTTGCTCAATAGATTAATTTGTATTTAATTTATTTAATTTGTATATTTTTCTCCTTTTAGTTTTAGCTCTTATTTAACAAGTTACTGATCATTTGTGCACCATTTTAGTTGAAGATTTTTTTTTCATTCAAAAGTTTGTTTAATAAAGCTTTTATCGTTAAATAAAAATATGAAAGATCTATATTTTAATAAAATAGGATATAAACTGTCAGCTTAAAGTTCTATAGGAAAACAAAAAACTAAAATTTAATTAGCTATATATTTCATCAAACATTGATGTTAACAATGTTTGATGAAATATATAGCTAATTAATTTTTAGTTTTTTGTTTTCCTATAGAACTTTAAGCTGACAGTTTATATCCTATTTTATTAAAATGTGGGAGTTCTATACAATCAAAAGTGCTACAAAAGAGAAATTACTTAAAGATCTATATGTCAATAGCTATTTTTGAAACTTGTGATAAGGTGGAATATTTTGGATACACTGGCATGAAATCCTTAAAAATTTTGGGAAACATGTTTCTTAAACATGTAAACATGTTTACATGTTTAATCTGACAATTGCTTGTATTCATTGTCAATATTGTTGGAACCCTGCCTGGTAAATAGAAACTTACTTGAGTCAACATACCATTAGAACTTACATAAGAGCATTTTTAAAATTTTAAGACCATGTTTTGCCCATATTTTTAAGGTTTTACTGTTTGTCTTCATCAGAAATGTTCTGCCTCATGATTTAAGTTATTACTTTGCAACTAAATAATCATTCAGTTGATATTAAGGCTAATTGGTGTATCTAAATCTGCAATTGATACATTGTCATCGTAATTGATGTACTGTCATGGTAATTGATGTACTGTCATGTAATTGATGTACTGTATGGTAATTGATGTACTGTCATGGTAATTGGTACTGTCATCTGTCATGGTAATTGATGTACTGTCATGGTAATTGTGTACTGTCATGGTAATTGATGTACTGTCATGGTAATTGATGTACTGTCATGGTAATTGATGTACTGTCATCGTCATTGATGTACTGTCATCGTCATTGATGTAGTTTAGTGGTTGCACTTCAAGAGCAAAGTAATTAGCGAGCTTATTGTCCAAATTTAGGACTGCTGTCTTTATATATCTTAATTATACTCTTGTCTGAAGGTTAATTTTGCGCTTTTAATTTTTTTTTTTTAATTATTTTATTTGAGTAATTATTTTTAATGTTTTTTATTATTATAATTATTTATATGTAGGAAAACTTTAATAGTTCTGCTTTGCTGTCCTATTACAACTAAAGCGTAACTTTTAAAAAATCATCAAAATTCAGTAAAATATACGATTGTGTTGATACTTGTAATGTGTCAGTAATTTGTGTGTACTAGGATAGATTATTACAAATTCATTAATTTTTTAAATCATAAAAGATTTACAGTTCTTTGAATAGCCTGAAATTTGGAATAAATGTGGTTCTACATAAGATAAACCAAGTGAAAAACATTTTGTTTAATTTCATTTGAATTTTAGATGTTTATAATTTTGTTGGACATTTTTAAAATAAATGAAAATTATTTTTTAATGAAAAATGCTCATTTTTGTTTCTTAAATATTCTATATACGATTAAAATACATTGCAATGTCAAAAAAAACTTAACCAGCAGGAATTGCCAAAATTTTAAAAGAATAATTGACATAATTATCATTTTACATTGAATGATGGTATTAAGGATATTTATATTAATTCATATAGTTTTTGTTAATTATTGAAAACTTCATATGATTAAATTAGTTAAAAAATCCAGTGAAAATAGACGACTAGTTATATAAAGTCACATAAATTAATCCTGTACCATACATTTATATGTCATTTTTAAATATAGGTTTGTTCAACACATGAACTTAGAATACACTTCTCTACTCTACTCAAATTCTTCTTTACATTTTAATTTTTCCTTTTGGAGTAATCTAGGGTAAAGTAGAGTAAACTCTATATTATAGATGTGTGCACAAACAGAAAAAGGGAAAATAGTTTAAATAACCTTTCTTGGTTTTTTAACATGTCTAGCTAAACGAAATAAATATTAATAATTTACAACATATTTACACTTTTTGTTCAATTTATTGTTTAATTGAGTTGCTTTGTTAGAAAATGTGGTTATTTTAACAGGATCTAAATTGTTTTAGCTGTCCGTTCAAATTTCAGTGAATAAAATCAAGTTTAGTTTACTGTACTTTTCATTCAAATTTCATTCAATTGCTGGTTTTAAATAATTTTTCTGCAAATTAAGTACGTACATAAATCAGCTGTCTGTTGAGACTAGTGAATCTGATTTAAGGGGATATAAGACATTGTGATCACTACAACAAGAGATTTATGATTCTTTCCTTTATTAAAAATATCACCTATTATTTTACCAACTATTTGTTCAAATTCCACATAATAATTTTATAATTTAAAATATGGTAAACAACAAACACAAAACATTTTAAAACAAGAATATTACCACTATTATATCGTTTTATTCTTTTGAAATAGCATAAGTAGAGTTGTAAAATTAGTTGATCTTGTTAAATTACATCGATATCACGTAAATTATTGTTATGACATGTGATAAGAGTGATTTCCCACTAGAACTCTACTTTACTCGGTCTTTTAGGAGTGAAAAGTGCAGTTTAGAGTAAGATTCTTCTTAGATTTTCCTTGCCCAAGATTCGACACAAAACAGTGTAGTGCAGCTTGGACATGCCTGAACACAATTCTTACTCCAAGTTACTCTTGTGTCTATTCTATACTAGAGTAACGTGCTGAACAAACATAATGCTTAAATGTAAAGAACTGATGATATTTCAATATTTCTTATAGCTGCAAAAAACTAATTATTTCTTTGACTGAAATCAATGGATTAATTATGAATCCACTAAAACTATATCTTTAATTGTTGTGAAAACTGTTAATGTTCTTGTATTATTCAATAAAAATTGTTCTAAAGGTTAAATTTATATTTACGCTTTTTATTGGAAAGATGCTAAGTAAGACAAAATTGCCGATGGAGTCACCCTTGGCTACCTTGGAAGTGTACCACATACACTCCATTTGACTACCAAAAGATGACAATCACAGTTCTCAATCTAGGACCAGGGGGATAACAATGATAGTCACAGTTCCCTGTCCAAGGCTAAAAGGGATAACAATGATAGTCACAATTTTTCATGTCCAAGGCTAAAGGAGATAACAATGATAGTCACAATTTCATGTCCAAGGCTGAAGGGGATAACAATGATAGTCTTAGCTCACTGTCCAAGGCAATAGGGGATAACAATGATAGTCACAGTTCCCTGTCCAAAGCTAAAGGGGAAAACAATGACAGTCACAGTTCCCTGTCCAAAGCTAAAGGAGATAACAATGATAGTCACAGTTCCCTGTTTAAGACTAAAAGGAAAAACAATGACAGTCACAGTTCCCTGTCCAAAGCTAAAGGGGATAACAATGACAGTCACAGTTCCCTGTCCAAAGCTAAAGGAGATAACAATGACAGTCACAGTTCCCTGTTTAAGACTAAAAGGGAAAACAATGATAGTCACAGTTCCCTGTCCAAAGCTAAAGAGATAACAATGACAGTCACAGTTCCTGTTTAAGACTAAAAGGGAAAACAATGACAGTCACAGATCCCTGTTCAAGGCTAAAGGGGAATCCAAGACCAAAGGAGATGACAATGACAGTCACAGTTCCTTGTTCAAGGCTAGACAAAGCCTATGACCCATGGGGCACAGTTCTCATTTTTAATGATTAAAATATAAGTTGAAATGAATGATGTACATTTAATTTACATAATTCTTTTAGAATGTAATATAATTGTGCCTGTATAGTTTATTTTAAAGGGTTATTATCTTTTTTATTATTTTTTTTAGACACGGCACTTTAATCTATCAAATTTCAACAGATATTATTTTCAATTAACCTTCAGCCCCCCCCCCTAATTCTTTGTATTAAAATGTCTGAATTCTCTGCAGTAGAACATGGAATCATTATTGAAGTCTTTTATACTTTTTCCAATTTTTCTGTTAACTTTTTGGTCATTTTATATAATAAACTGATTTAAACGTATTAAAAATTTAATCTTGTTAAAAAATATTTAATAGTTTTCTAAAACATATAGACATAATCTTTCCATCTTTGTAACCATTAGTTCTGTTAATCAGTTTAATTATTTTTATATTGTCTTTTTTGTTATAGAAGGTTGTAGGAAACAATTTATCTTATTATTTATACCTTAAAAAAACCTTGTAAATAATAAAAATATTTATCAATTTTTTTTCGTGTTAAATTTATTTCCTTAGCTCTATCATGTATAGATGATTATGGGAAGATAATACTGCGTAGGCTTGCGTGGTTATTGTCATGAAGATTTAGTTCTTCCGGTGTTGACTGTGTCAATGTAGATGAAGAATCTGAGTTTTCGCTTCTACTGTGGGAAACATCTTCAGGGATGTAGGACATCGTAGATAAAAAACAGTAAAGAGATAATCATCATCTTCACTGCGTGTTCCAGATAATTCCATTGGTCAATCTTGTTGACAGCGTTGATTGACATGATAAGATTGACAACATACACGTGCGATGCGTGCATTGGTGTGGTGTGTGTCATCATGCATGTGTGTGGTGCCGGGTCCAGCATGGTAGTAGTATAATATATAATAAATTATATATTATCAAATTTACATTAAATACAATGTGTGTGCAGGTGTGTATGTATATGTGCAGTGTTGGACGGATGGTTAGGGTGGGATAGGTTTTGTTGTATGTAGTTTGGGCCTCCTATTGTCAAATGACTCATCAGTTATAAAATTCTTTTCCTTTGTTTCTTTACAAATTTAGTACTTTTTTCTGTTTTTTTCCATGTTATGCTGTATATTTTTATGTTCAAAAAGTAAAATTTCTCTTTTCTCAGGCACTTAATTTTATTTTCTGTTAAACCTCTGTTAGACTATTATAACTAAATTTTAATTGATTGTCAAAAGTTGCCCTCATATCTTTGTAACTTTTTAGTATAAATAAAGTATGATTTGATTTGATTTGTAACTGCGAGTGGTGAATGCAAGGAGTTCTTGGCCAAGCAGATATTGAAATAAATGCGTTTGTTAAAGGAAGACCTAGTAGAATGACTTTGAAGGATGTATGGTATGTCCCGAGTATTAAGAAAAATTTATTTTCCGTTTTGGCTGCTCAAGATAAAAATCCTAATAGTGAATTTATTTCAAGAGTTGATAGTTGTTGCTTGAAAGTTAATAGAGAAATAAGAATAGTTGGCAAAAGAAATCGAAGAGGAGGATTATACAAACTTAATTGTATAAATATTATTCCAAAGAAAGTACATAATGTTGAAATTGAAGAAACTTATGAATTAACAGGTAATAAAAATTTATTACAACTTTATCACGAAAGATTAGGTCACCAAAATAAAAAGCATGTTAGAGATGTTGTTGCTCGGGAGTTGGGGATTAAATTACAGTTAGACAGTGAATTATGTGAAGGCTGTGTGTATGGAAAAGCCCATAGATTAAAATTTGGAACTCGTAGAAGAGCAACATTTTGTGGTGAAATTTTACATGCTGATGTTTGTGGACCTTTTCAAACAGCTTCTAATTCTGGTTATAAATACTTTGTTTTATTCAAGGACGATTTTTCTAAATTTAGATTTTATTTTATTAAATTTGACTGAGCTTGCTTAAGTCCATACAAACTCCAATTCAACCTGCACACTTTTTTGCTACCATCGTTGTATCCTTCAGGTTGCTTCATGAAGATTATCTCTTCTAATTCACCATACAAGAAAGCTGTGGAAACATCCATAGACAAATTTTCCCTTGCAGCTACACTCAATAAAGTTCTAATTGTATTGGTTTGACTTTATATACCCATTTACAATCTATTGTCTTCTTTCCTGCTGGCAAGTCATCTAAAGTCCATGTATTATTTTCTTTCAAAGATCTTATTTCTGATTCCATTGCTTCTTTCCATTGTGCTCTCTCATTACTCTCTATTGCTTCCCTGTAAGTAGTAGGTTCATTACAATTAAATATATTTCCCTCAGTCTTCATAACAAAATTCCCATACCTATCTTTGAGGTTTACGTATTTTTGATCTATTGCGAAGTTTTGGCCTGGAGACTCGACTACAGGTAGATCTTCTACAGGGGAAGTATGTTTGTACGCTGGAGGTGCCATATCTTGGACGAGTCAGAGGCAACCATCAGTATCAATTTCTACAACAGAAGCAGAAGTTGTTGCTGCTAGTGAAGGAGCAAGGGAATTAATTTGGCTTTCAAGACTTAAATCCCCTATTAGCCAGCACATCAGCCAGATTAGACACCCCTTCACGACCTTCCAACCCTACTATCCCTTGTTATAGCTATAATCTTCGTCCTCAAAGACAAGGTCAGAGACAGGTTTATATAGGGCCACCCTTGTCTCCAATATTCAGTTCGGTTTTGTAGAGCATTGTGTTTTATCCATGATGTCCTACTTCCCTGAAAATGCCTCCTACAGTGGAAGCGAAACGTTGGATTCTTCATCTACAATGACGCGGTCACCACCGGAAGACCTAAATCTTTAGACTTATAAGAAGAGTTATGGTTACCCTACCACCCTGACAGTCCAGGTTCGATCCGAGTTAGGACAACTAAGATTTTTATGAAAGTGACAGAAATGCTTACGTTTGCTGTCTTTCAAAAAGTATATAAAGCGAGTGGTGTGCGATGTCCGGTTGTTGTCGTAAAATATCCCATACCCTTATTAAAACTGGGTTAAAGCAAAATTTAGGACCCAGAATAGTATATAACGTAAGACATGACGTAAAATGGCTAAATTCTGTTATGGGGTTCCTTTGAACCTTTACTCATGTAATCATTTTTGCCATTCTGTCTCGCTCCGATTGACCTCTAACAGTAAACATCAGCTGAAGTTTTCTTAAAAAAATACGTGTATGATTAAATGAACACTGGTACGAATCAATAATATATTGTAATATCTGGGTGCCTCATTTTTCATAACAGACAACTTAAAACTATATTTTGATTAAAAGTAAATTCATATATTTACTGTTTGTTTTGTTTTTATTGGGCTAGAATTATGATATTATTTGATTCTTAAGTATCTAGTTATAAAATACGGTGTATTATATATTTTGTTTATTTTAGATCTTGCAATTGAAATGCACACATTTCAAAATTCCCCCCCCAAAAAAAACCTACCTCCATCCTCTTAATTAATTAATTTGCTTTGCTCATCCTCAGACTGTAAACAATCAATTAAAGTCCCTACGGTCACCCTCCATGTACATATCACGAATAATGTGCTTAACGCTAATGATTCGATAAAAACTGTGGATAGACTATCCATATTAAAATTAAACTTTGAATTTTTGTTTATATTATAAAAAAAACACTCATATCAAATTTTAAGTCAATACAAGAATTTCTATTTTTTAATGGTTCTAATACTTATAATTAGCTGGAACTTGGCACGTTTGGTCTTATGTAGGACTACATGCGTGACATGACTACATACTAAACTACACTATAAACAGTAATAATATATACTATACAATATTACTGTAGAACTGTAATAAAATATACTATACAATATTACTGTAGAACTGTAATAAAATATACTATACAATATTACTGTAGAACTGTAATAAAATATACTATACAATATTACTGAAGAACTGTAATAAAATATATATACAATATTAGTGTAGAACTGTAATAATTATCTATACAATATTACTGTGAACTGTAATAAATATACTATTACAATATTACTGTATAAAATATACTATACAATATTACTGAAGAACTGTAATAAAATATACTATACAATATTAGTGTAGAACTGTAATAAAATATACTATACAATATTACTGTAGAACAGTAATAAAATATACTATACAATATACTGAAGAACTGTAATAAAATATACTATACAATATTAGTGTAGAACTGTAAAAATATACTATACAATATTACTGAAACAGTAATAAAAATACTATTGAAGAACTGTAATAACTAAAATATAGTGACTGTAATAAAATATACTATACAATATTACTGTAGAATGTAAGAAATATACTATACAATATTATGTAGAACGTAATAAATATACTATACAATATTACTGTTAGAACAGGTAATAAAATATACTATACAATATTACTATATAGAACATTAATACAATAAACTATACAATATTACTGTAGAACAGTAACACAATATACTATACCATATTACTGTAATATAGTATAAGTATAGTATTATCGTATTTTGATGTGTGAGGACGTTTTAGATTCGACTTATGCTCGTGTGCATTCCAACCTCATAAAATCTCAAATTTGGCGTTCTTACGCTTAACGCGGAGCGAAAAACTAACCTGCAGCCTAAAGTACTGAACACATTTTGATATGTGGTGACTTTTTGAATTAGTCTTATGCTTGATAAAATCTTATATTCGACATTCCTGTGCACGGAGCTAGAAACTAAGCTAGCGAACGCTACTTTTATATAAATTGACCCATCTGCTCTCTTTACTATAATGAATTATTAATGAATGAATTTTGGGTCTTTTTAACATTCCTGTATCAATAATTCCAAAATTTATTAATCCTATGTTGTACGCGCCGCAGAAAACAAAGCTTGAGAGTGGTATATACAATATCTTGACACTCTTTACAGCTTTATTTATTACACGAATCATGTTTACTTTTGTTTTTACATAAAAAAGTAGCCGTACATTAAGTCATAGAATCTTACCAAAATCCACTTATGTGGTAAAATACTCCCCACCAAGTGTTTGGTCCAAAAAAGTAGGGAAATAAACTTTTCTGTTTCGCCAAGTACAGAAAAGACCAAAAAAGTCTCCACCAGTCCGTATTGGGTGTCATAGGCGTTTCAAAGTGAAGTTGCTAGGTTGGCAATAGTTAAGGGCCCTATTTACATTCTGAGACAATCATCAGCTTCTTCTCCTTGGCGGCATGCCAGAAAAGTGCCACTACCTTTAGAGGTAGTGTTTGCTAGGGTATATAGGGTATAGTGCCTGATTATATCGTACCCTTATCGTTTCATTTATTCATTCATTTCTCTTCTATACTCCTGGATCTATGCAAGTAAGTAAAACTGCTGCAATTATAACAACTGCTAAAATCTGTTATGATTAATCTCCACGAACAACTGAATTGTTTGATATTCCAAAATATAGCAAAAGAAAATATAAAACTAGTTCAAACCGCTGGCTTACGCCAAGAAGAAGAAGCTGATGATTGCTCTCAATGTAAATAGGGCCCTTAACTATTGCCAAACTAGCAACTTCACTTTGTAACGCCAATGACCGTCTCCACCCAATAAGAACATGACTTGGCGGGACAGAAAAGTTAATTTCCCTACTTTTTTGGACCAAAGACTTAGCGGGGAGTATTTTACCATATAAGTGGTTTTTGGTAAGATACAATATTACTGTAGAACAATAATACAATATCACAGCTCGTTGAACAGTAACATAATAATACTGTGATCAACGGTTAAATAATATTACTGTATTGATCAGTAACATAATATTAATTTGTTTAATAGTAACATAATATTACCATGTGTGACAGTAACATAATAATTTTTCATTTAATTAATTTTTGACATTTAATACATGAGTAATACAAGAACAATTATTACTGTTACAAGTATTAGAGTTAGCATAGTTTCATTAGCTTGAAAAGGCTGGTAATTGTAATAATTATTTGTAATAATATTTTTTAGTTTATAATAATTTATTTGCGATGAGGTAAATGAAGGTATAAAGCCTAACAGAAACATACTTAAAATAAATTGAATTTAAATTTTGATACATTTTACGACATTTAAGTTAGCTAGATAACTTCTGTTGGCCCATGTTATTCATCATCTAGCTTTTTGGCTATAAATTTAAGCAAATGGGACTTTATATAATCGATAGAGTTGATACTATGGAGTTAAAGTAGTGTTTCTACAAGAGACAGCACCAGCTAGTCTTGTATCCTTGGTAATAAAGATAAATAACGTTTAAATCACGAAACTATTTCTACTTAACGTGAATAGAAGAGGGAAAAGATGGTATAAGATTATCCTGGCATGCGTGACTGTGAAATGACAGGAGCTGTCATGTCAACAAATACTACATGACTCAGTAGATAAGTTGGAACCGAGCGGTTATGTCGACAGCCGTTAGTAAGAAGAAAGTCAAGCGGAAGAAAACGGCGATTAAATCTAGTCCTGATCTGCTGGATAATGTTCTCCCGGTAGATCTGGATGTGGAGAGCGAATTAAACTTGGATAGTTTAGAGCAGGATCATTTCAAATCCATGCTCATGCCTACCTCTTCATTTTGCAAGGTAAAACGGTAGTGTGTTTTGTAATAACTCAGTTTTAAGTTCTTAGAGACTTTCCTTAGAGAAAATTCACTGGTGGCTTAGCGGGAGTAGCAAATTTGTTTCCGGCAGGAATAGAAAAAAGACGGCGACTGAGTGATTTGCCGTATGCTGTCTATGCAATCAATGCGCGTCTATTATTGAGGGTGGTACCTTTCTGTAAATGATGTGAGATGAAACATAGTACTAATATCAACCCAGTACAAATAGCAGGTATTTTTGAGTCTTCTATGGAATTTAAAATACTTAATACGATGTCTAGTGGATCTCATTGATTAATTACTGTAAAATCCTTTGTATTACCTTTGTCTTCCCTCCTTTAACAAATATTACAGGGACAAGTTCACTTAAAACTCTAGAAATTATATAATAGTAATGAAGTCTGAACATCGTATTTCACCGCACATACAGGATACGTGGCCATATTACTCCAAGAGCCAGGCCTAAAAAAGTGTGACCCATTTGGTACTACTTTAAATCAAATTTTTCTGAAAAAATATCTTAAATTAAGAATGAAAAGCATAGTCTGCTAATCCAGAGTGAAGCCCTTCATATGAGTGCGCTCATTCAAAATATTAGAAAATCGCACAAATTCCAATTTGCAGTAAATGGATCCCTGTAGGTAATGCACATGACAAATGCGAATAAAATATTTTTAAAACTGTTAAATTTTCCACCGACTTTGCATGAATTAACAATTTTATTGTGATTTTAAAGGAGTTATGGCTCCTTTAAAATCACAAAGGATTTTGGTATAGTCATGCGATGGTATATAGACTTTGGGTATAGTCATGCGATTTTGATGATTAAACACTCGTAGTATAGAAACATTTGTCACCTTTAAAAATGTTACCACTTATTTCCACTATTTCAAGAAAACTAAATTTTTTGCGGTTTTTAAAATTCTGAGCAGCGTGATCATATGAAATGCTCCAGTCTGGATTGGGAGACTATGTTTTTTCTTCATAATTTAACGTATATTTTTAGAAAAATTTGGTTTTGAAAGTCGTAAAAATGAGTCACATTTTTCTCAGGTCCGGCTCTTGGACTAAAGTATATTTTTTATATTTGTTTGTTAGATAAATTTTAGACAAAGGAGTATGTATCAGAGGTCTAATAAAAACCGATATTTTAACTGTCTCAGGGCGAACGAAGCAAATCCGATTTGTGAAAAAAGTCCCAAGACACAATTAACGGCATATTATTGATTATGGCTTCTCATTGATTTAATTTGAAATTGGTGATATAATTATTAAAATTTAACGAATAATCAACACCAACACCTATGTGGTTGTCATAGCATCACTTAAAATAATTGTTAAAAGTAGGAAAAAATAATTTTAGTTAAGTATTTGTAACAATTAATGAAGTACAACAATCGGAAAGAATTACTACTTACTAAACTTAAAAAGTTTAGTAAGTTCTTAATAGTATTCGATACTACCGAGTTTTACAAAACATGATTATTTCAAAATTATATCGAGTCAAGTTGAGGTGTTAATCAAAATAATTGTTAACAGGGAGAAGGAGTTGGAGTAGGGGAGTGGAAAAGTCAAGAGGAACCTATGTTTCCCCACGAGCTCCACATGACTTTAAAAAATCAAATACAGGTATCAATTGAAATAATTTATTAAGTTATTTTTTTACCACCTGCTATAGTATCAAGTGTTATCTTTCAGGTGTCTCCTCCGTTTCAGTACAAACGGTACCAAAAATGTAATATTTTGGAACTTTTTGCCTGCGTTTCCAGCATGGGATAATAGACAACCAAAGAAAAGTGTGCATGTTGCAGGTAATATGAGAAATTGTGCACAATGTCCAGGCATTATGTATGTGAGATTTCCCATAATGCTCAGGCATTGTGCACAATGCCCAGATATTGTGTCAATACTCTGCTCCTAATAGGCAATTTGGTCTTCACCAACGTTTTTAAATTTAATGCAAACAAAAGTTTACAAAACAATGACAAAATATGTGAATGTTAGTAAAGAGATTAAAATTAACAACAAAATTAATTTATTTAAGTAATTAATTGCGCTAGGAAATTACAAAATAATCACAAAGCTTGTTAAAATTTAATTAATAAGAATTCATCAATTGAAGGGATTATCCAATAAGGGATTATCCAATAAGGGATTATCCAACAGACATTTTTTAATTTTGTTTGAAACAGGTTTTTTATTGAAAGTAGTAATCAAGTCACGTAAGTGATTATTCAATTCTATATATGATTATTCAATTCTAAAACTATTCAGTTTTAGTCCAAAGTATGTAATGCATTCAGTAATTATGCACCAAGGGAGTAAAGAATGCTATGATTTCCTTTGAGCAATTAGTTAGTTCCTACGGTGAAAATAGAGAACCAAAGCAATTAACTCCCAAGGCGAAGCCGAAGAATTTATGAGTTTAACTCCCGAGGCAATATGAGGCAGAGCCGAGTATTGAATAGTAAATTAATGGAGTGAAAAGATTAGGAGGCACGTTATAAGTATTATTAGTCAGGTCTTCAGTATTAGGTTGCTAGACAAGGTAAGCTTGCTAAATGTCGCCCATTTTATTTTTCAGGGTCTAGAGGAGGAGAATGAAGAGTTAAAAACAAAACTAAAGCAAGCTGAAGATAGGTTGGCAGCTGCTTCACCTCTGAGGAATGTCGGTAGAGCTTCAGATTTAGCAGCTGGCAGGATAGTAGAACTTAGCAAGAAGATCAAAGAATTACAGTCTCAAATTAAACTTCAGAATTACACCTTGGGCAAGAAAGGACCCCCCTTTGTTGAACCTCACAAAGGTCCGATTCCTGAATAATGTTTTAACTCCATTACGCATGATTTAACCAAGGATCTTTAATAAAGGGGATGACGCACTAAGTCGATTTGCCATACAAACAAGTGACCCCATCGAAAATTAAAAAATAGAAAGAATTCAACACGAAACACACGTCAAAAACCAACTGTACATGCTTGGTACAAACTGCGCATGCTTACAATTCTTAAGACAGCGCAGGTCTTAAAATTTAGAGGCAAACTTACGTCACCATGGTTTCCCATTGTTTATTGCTTGAGAAGGTTATAACAACAATAATAATAATAATAATATCCGTTTATTGGATTAAATTGTTACATATTAGTATTACAGCTTATTTTCTTTACAATTCATCCAATCAGCTATAGCTGAGGATTTTATGCATAGCTGCGTTAACGTGAAATTTCTTTCATTGATTCAAAGTAAAGTAATAGAGGTAGGAGGTCTGAACATCGGGCCTTCAGGTTATAACAAAACACGCTTAAATTATCACTCACTGAAGAGGCAAAGTATAGTCCAAAATTTAAAATTAAATAAGCACAAATGACTTAACAAGCACCACAAATGTAACAATCACGAGAAGCACAGAAGAAAGTTGAGAAGCAAACTCGACAACCTTGCTACATAGCCTGTGTTTGACGCCTTTTTTTCATTACAACTAAGGGTAAGGTAAGTTTGCTCCTATTTCTCTATCTCATACAACTTCCATGGGGTCAGAAATGTTCCTTAATGCGTCATCGCCTTTATTCAAGATCCTTGGATTTAACAAATTTCTATCACTTCCTCCATAACTCAATTTTGGCGCATACGTTTATGATGTGTGACTGTTAGAACGTTTTCTTAAATGAAGCTTCTTTGCAGTAAGATGGCCGCCCAAATCCTAACTTTGTGACGGGAATCTTGAGCTGGAGCAAACACGCAGCGGAATCGATCATATTCCGCTACACAACGTTATGTTTATCGCACATTGGATTTTTTAAAATTTGTTGGGATTAAAATTATTAACATCCTTACGAGCGAAGATAATACAACCTAAACGAATCACGAGGTTTGCATAAAACAAATGTTTTTTCTTTAAACAAGTTCTATATAGCCAAAGAATACAATATTTATAGTGTGTAAACCGGAGCCTTATTTTATTTATTGATTTAGGTTATTTGTGCCTCTTTTTTTATTTATTTATTTATTTTGGTATGAAATTTGGTGTCAAAGAGGGTGTCCTATACAGTCTGTGGACTGACTTTTGATAAATGAACCTGGCATTCTCCTGTGAAATTGAGGGAAACCACAGAAAACCCTCAATTAGGTTCATCGAACACGCGGGTCCTGTAAAAATGTTTTTATAACCTCAAATAACAATAATCTCCGTTCCGAAAAAAGGTAACGAGATTTTTGCAGCGCAAGCAAGATGTACCGGAAGCAAGAGAAGCACCTTTATTTGTGAAAGCGTTATTAATATTCTGGGATGTCATTGTGATGTCAAACGTTTAGATCTAAATGTTCAGGAGAAAAGATTGAAGTATGTAACTTTCCTCACATCTTTTCGGCTCAACAGTTGCAAGGCCAACGGGTGATAAATCATCTCCTTTCTGCGTTATCCATACATATGTTTAATTTTAGGAGGAGGAGACGCAAGTTTACTAGATGCTGACAATATTGAATGTTGTAGTGAATGCGTCCATGTTAAAGCTGAATTCAACGAGCTCACTGATAAATACAACTCAGCCAATATCAAACTATGTGAATTAAGAAATCAGAATCAACATCTGAGACACGAATTCAAACTGGCTGTGAAGGTAATGCAAGTTCTATGTCAAGCTTTGCACTTCTATAGTCTATCGTTTAGTTTAAAAATCCTCAAGGTCATAAGTATTTTGGGGATTGACCAATCAGAGAAGCCGCTGCCAACCTCTCACTTAAAAAAAAAAAAAAAGAATCCCTACCACAATAACCACTGTAGGGAAAAAACCTTCTTCCCGACAATCGTTCACTTTGTTTGTGGTTCTTCTTTTGATTAAATCGTTTTGAAAACTACTTTCAAATTAATCTTTAAAATGATATTTTAAAATAAAACTACATATAAGAAATGTACAAAAACATCGCCACGAAAATACTGGTAAAATAACCTGATTTGTTTACATAGTTTTTTCCCGCTCCCTTCTTGCAGGGATTTTTTCTTAAGAATCAGTGGTGTCTAAACTGACCTGTCAAGATTTTTAAACGATAGACTTTAAGTCCTAATTTAAGTACTTAGTTTTAGCCAGTAATACAAGAAATGAGAATAAAAGCTACCACTCTTGAAACGAGTCTTTCCGCCTAAAGGATTAAAATTTAAGTACAGCGTTTTTACGAGATAAGTACTCACTCACTCAGAGTAATACAATAACGGGTTATTGCCCGTTATTGTATTACTCTGAATAAATAAATATAAATAACAAGAGAACTGTGCTAGCCACAAATGTGGTTGAGGACTTAAAGTTTAAATTGACGTCATTTTGATTATAAATATTAAATATTATTTGTTGTTGCTCTCATAGGACTGTTATGTCTCTTGATTGTTATGTCAAGTTTCATTAAAATTGGATCTGTCCTATGAGCTATAGCTCGTTTACAAGAAATGTGCATATCCGTGTACCAATACATACTACTTACATATTTATAGAGACAATTGTTATTTATGCACCAAGGGAGTGAAGAATGCTATAATTTCCCTGAGCAGTTGGTTCTCAAGGCGAAAGGCAAGAGAAGCAAAGCATTTAACTCTCGAAGCCGTGGTATTTATGTGCCTAACGGATTATGAGCCAATAACAAAAATTTGGTCAGGTCCCCTTTTAAATTTTGATGGTGCTGCCCCAAAAAATATTGCTCTAAACAACATATTTTAATCTAAAATAGATTTTGAGCTAATGAAACATTTTTTTGGTTGGGTCCTTCTTATAATAGGAAACATATTTTATTCCCAAGCGAGTAAAAGTTACTTTTTACTCCCAAGGGAGTGAAATATTGCTTTTTCTCCCTTGTGAGTTAAAAGTGCTTTTATACTTTTAGTCAATAAACATCACACATAATACACCAACTGGGGATGAAGTTTATATTTAACGATTTTTGTGATTTGTAAGTGCTGAAACGTCAACATTTTATGAAAAAGTGGGAGTAACGTTTTTTGCAAATGCAATGCTTCCCTCTCCTTTAAGGAAAGGGGAAAAACGATTCTCCCCTGCTCTCACTGGCCAGTCCGCCCCTGCCCTTGACCCCGAAATTATTACAATGGGCCAAAATTGTCCTTTCCACTTCTCTCCTTTAGTAAAATGCATCCACAGATTCCACAAGACGAAAACACTTTCTAAAATAGTCTACTTTAGAAAGTACCAAAAGTTTACTGATTTAAATTTTATTTTCTTTAAAATTAACATAGTACAATTTAATACCTTTGATATGTGTCTATACAAGGCTCTTCAGAGTGAAATTGGCGAAAAAGTAAACGTACCAAACATACTGTCCGGTGGACAGGGGTGGCGAGGAAGAGCTCAGCAGATTCTAGGTCTTCAGCAGAAAGTAGCTGAGCTCAATGAAAAATTAAATCAAATTCAAACTGCTAAATCAAATAGTAAGTTGATTATTTTTATAGTTTCAAGAGTAGTTGGGGGTCGCATCGTTCCCGTGAATCTTCACTCACGCGAGAACTTTCAAACTTTAGAAATGGCGCGAAAAAAGTGTATATAGATAAAAAATAGTAGATATAACCGTCAAAAATCCACTTTCAAAGAACTAATTATACATTTTTTGGGCGAAGGAATCAATAATGTCATGTGATTTTACGACTTTAAAGAACGTTTGGTTATTAATCATCTTCATGAGTAATTCATGATTTTAACTCGCGCAATAAATCAGCTTTGCATTTTCGCGTGAACGAGGATTCGCGGGAGTGAGGTTTCGCGGGATCGCGAAACCTCACGCGAGTAGTTGCGTGGTGTTCCAATCAAGGATGTTGAATAAAGGGGATGACGCACTAAGTCGAATTGCCATTCAACAAAGTGACCCCATCGAAAATCAAAACAGAGAAGAATTCAACACGAAACACACGTCAAAAACTAACTGCACATGCTTGGTACAAACTGCGCATGCTTATGATCCTTATAACAGCGCAGGTCTTAAAATTTAGAGGCAAACTTAACTCTCAATGGGTTTCCCATTGTTTTGCTTGCGAAGGTTATAAACAAATAGAAAAAAGTTCATACTTTTTAACTGTTTTTTTTGTTAATATTGCTTAAAATTAACAACATTAAAGAAATTAAGAACATTACAACCAAATTGAATCTTGAAAACTAGCAAAACATTTCACTAGGCTAAAAAAAGACAAAATATTAACACATTTAACTTACTCTCTACGAAAAATAAACGGTAAAGCTTCAATTACTCTCACTAAAGTGGCTACCTAGAGTCCAAAATGTAAAATATAAGCACAAATGACTTGACAAGCACCAAATGTAACAATAACGAAAGCACTGAAGAAAGTTGTGAAGCAAACTTGACAACCAAGAATTGTATAACAACTTAGCTACATAACCTGCGTTTGGCGCATTTTTTAATTATAACCTAAGTGAAGGTAAGTTTGCTCCTATTTCTCTATCTCATACAACTTCCATGGGGTCAGAAATGTTCCTTAATGCGTCATTCCCTTTATTCAACATCCTTGGTTCCAATAGATCAAAGAGTATGTATTGTACATGTATTTACGTGTGCACAATACAAAGGTAGCAGAACATCCGAATAGCCAAGGAAAGGAGTTCAAATCTTCTTATTGTGAAACCCAGCCATTTTCTGACAGCTTGTCTGCTTATGAGCTGTTCATACATGTTGTATTTGCTGTTATGGTTTTAGCGGTAGTTCAGTTTACGGTTGGTTTACCGGCATTGACTGAACAGTTATTTTCAACTAGAAATACTTGCATCAAAAGAGGCGAACCTGTAAGTTAATACTTCATATTAAATCATACTTCACACACACACAATATATATATATATATATATATATATATATATATATATATATATATATATATATATATATATATATATATATATTTGTATACAAAACATATTTAAGACATATATTTTGGTTATCAGAGGCCTAGAGAGATCGGTCTCCCAATCCCCCATCCCATTAATTTTCTGATAAAAATTTCGACAAATGTGTTTAAGTAACATCTCATATTTTACAATAAAACAAATTACATAAGTACTTTTGGCCGTTTCGCGGCCATATAGTCGTTCTCCTATATCAGTTTGTCATATTACTAGTTTATATAAGTGGCATAATGCCACGATATAAGCCAATATATAAATTTATTAGTCAAAATACGTGATTTGTAGATACTGTGTTATATATGTCAATCTATAAAATCTGGACTAATGCTGATAATAAAATGTAACTTTGTATGTTTGTTAACTATACATAGTACGCTCACATTTGTTCTTCTTCTTTAAATTAATGCCTTCCATAATGGAATCCTTTCGGTTACGCTTTAACCCCAATAAATTCAGTAAAACATAAAAGACTTCTAAAAAAATATTTAATTATATTGTTGAGATAGTGAAGGCTGCGGCAAAAACAGAGCTGAAATAGAATCACTGAAGACTGAAATAGAAACGCTAAGGACTGAGTCTGATACAGTTAAATGTGAATTAGCTGATACTAAAAGAAGATTAGAAGAGAGCAAAGCGAGAGTTAAATCCCTTCAGACTGAGTTCTCAGCTATCAGGGCTGCCAATGCTGCGTTATCAGAGAAAATAGCTGTCGATAAGAAACTTATAGACTCTCTAAACGTAAGTATCAAGTAAGGAAGGAGCAAGTATGAGTCTATCTTTGATATCTGATCTGTAAGACTCATCTATCACCCTCTTCTTCATTCAACGGCTAGCACTGATGATGTCCTCTTATTAGGTTGAAAGCGCTTTGCTATAAAGAAATATATTTTTTTTGAGAGACTTCTTCCTCTTTTATTAAGTCTGAAGTATTAGACGATATAGAAAGTTTTAAAGAGTTTAGGCTTTAAAAGTGTTTAAAGAGTTTTAAGGCTTTAAAGAGTTTTTAGGATATAAACAATTTTTAAGCTTTATTGAATTTTTGAAGCTTTAAAGAGTTTTTAAGCTGTAATGAATTTTAAAAGCTTTAAAGAGTTTTAAGTCTTAAAAGAGTTTTTAGGCAATAAAGAATTTTTAAAGCTTCAATGAATTTTTAAAGCATTAAAGAATTTTAAGGCTTTAAAGAGTTTAGGGTTTCAAAGAGTTTAAAAAGCTCACTGCGCATGCCAATGCTAGTGTTGCATTCAGCAATGTAGAAAGAAGGATGTAAGAATGCCATCGTATGAAGGAATTGAATGGTGCCTACATTTTACCTTGAGAGCTACTAACATATCTAAAGAGGTACTAAGATTGAGAGGTACCTCTAAATGTAGGCAATATGTATGTATAGTATGGCAATGTATATGCAATACATATTGCCATGAGAGGTACTAACATATTATCTTGAGAGGTACCTACATATTGCCTTGAGAGATACCTACATATTGCCTTGAGAGGTACCTAATATGCCTTGAGAGTACCTACATCATTTTGAGAGGTACCTACATATATAGCCATGAGGGGTACCTACATATTGCCTTGAGAGGTACTAACGTATCATCTAGAGAGGTACCTACATATTGCCTTGAGAGGTACCTACATATCATTTTGAGAGGTACCTACATATTGCCTTGAGAGGTACTAATGTAATGATCTAGAAGGTACCTACATATTGCCTTGAGGGTACTAACATATCATCTAGAGAGGTACCTACATATTGCCTTGAGAGGTACTAACATATCATCTAGAGATGTACCTACATATTGCCTTAAGAGGTACTAACATATCACCTTGAGAGATACTTACATATTTAACCCTAAAAGAATAAAGTAGAATAAATGTAATCTCCTAGATAAAATGCAACCATTCTTAAATTAGTTCAAAGATAATATATTTCACAATAACTGTTGTAGGCGCAGCTAGGGAGTGCTACCGAGAAAGCTAAGGGTAAAGAGTCTGTATCGAACAACCGATATGAACATCAAATATCACTCTTGAAAAGAGATCTATCACAGGTAACCATCGTCCAGTAGAAGAATTTTGAAAGACATACAGTTAGTTTCCGCTTATTTTTGCTCGTCTCTTGTCTATAATAAGCGTATTTTAAAGGATATTTTATTTGATAGTGACAAGAGTTAATTTAATCCTTTTAAGTTTTGGTCAATTAAATACTATATTGATGTCTGTATATTTAAATCAACAAAAGTAAGAAACATCGCGAAGGGGTTATTTCCCAATAAACATAAACCTTAAGAAAACATTAAACAGCCAACTACTATGCCGACAAAATGTGAAATGGGTTGAGTATCTGGCAAAAATCTCCATCGTTTTCCTACTTTTTAGTAATCTCCAATTTAGTAATATACTAGATTCTGGTTTGTTACAGGAAAGATTGAAGAATGAACAGCTTGAAGAAACTGTCAAGGAAAAAGATTGCAAGATAGCTTCTTTACAGGCCAAATCTTGCTACGTACCAAGGTAAATTATACTTTTTTGTAAGTATCTTTTGTATTTACTATTATTTCTCTCTATTTTTTATAATACTGGCTTAAAATTTCTCAATTTTGCTTTTCAGGTTAAGCCAAAGCATGAGCGAAGAGCAAGTACCACCTGTTGAATCTAGATGTGTGTCTGCCAGATCTGTATCACTCGATAACTCGCCTATTAATGTAGGTTTTCAAATTATGTATCGGATTAAGAGAAACGATTTTGAACCTTAAGCACACCAAGTAGTTAGCACAAATCACAATCAGTAAGTTGTGCGTAGTCTGTCAGCATATTTAAAAATAAAAATTTAAAATTCGTTGTAGTTGTTGCATCGCATATAATTATAAGGATTCTTAAAATATTAAAGACAAAGACGTTTATTACGGACTGAGGCCAATACACAAAAAATACAAAATATTAAAGTAAATTGCACAACAAATTGAAAATAAAAACATTACTTTTTGCTTTATATTCCAATCTAATGTACATTTTTTCTTTTTGATATTTTCCGGTCTATCATTTTTTTTATTGATATACTTCAAAATAAAGCAATAGAAAAATGTTGCAAACACTATATTAGGTACTCACTCCACTTGATTTTTTCCAATAATCTTCTTAGCCTTATTAGAAGATAATTATCTTGTGTATGATGCAAGATAATGAAATAATTTGTAATGTCATCATTATGCTTTTGGAGTGCAGAACTGAATTCTGCAGAACTGAATTCTACAGAACTGAATTCTAAAGGAGTGATGATCCTGATTAGAACTCCTGGAATCAAGCCATGTCTCGGCTAAAACTCACCTGGCATTGGTTATTTGGATGCCAATCTTAGTAAAGAATGGAAACAAAGCTCTCTTTTACTTCTCTTTCCTCTTTTTTTACTAAGTTATAATATTCGAGAGAACTGTCAGTGTTTATAAACGTCAGTGTTGACACTGACTTTTGACACCACGGAGGTCTGGGGCAGAGACTATAGATACTTTAAACAGTAAGACTGTCGACTCAATGGTGGGAAATTTGGATTCCTGTCGACACTAGCGCTGCGGGGGACCTACCTTTCAATTAAGTGGGCGTGGCTTAATTTCCCGCTTTTTGCCTACAGTCAGTTTGAAATTAATTTTTTTTCATTTGTACAGTCATACTTCTAACTAACCGTAGCCCTTCGCAAGACTTTCGTCGTCTTTAAACTTACACAGAACGCTTTTGATTACTGTTAAGTTTTTCATTCAAGTAATTTTTAATTTAATTGATTCAATCAGGTAATAATGAAATAGTGGCTGAAGTTTACACGTGGTAGAGATAGATTGTGGCATTTAATGCAGCCTGTATTTTAATTAAATCGGCGAGATGCGATATAGATACCTGATAAATCGACTAAATCAATAAATTTATTAAATGAAATTTACACTTATCTGCCATCAGTAGCGTTCTCTGGAAGTTTTAAAAAAGTTTCTTTACTTTTAGTTTCTGAATTTTTTAAAATACAGAATATACTACGGCGAACCTTTGTGAAAATTAGCGAAAATTTGTGAAAATACATACAGAAAACAATCATTTATAATAATAATAAATGTAGCTGTCATAACGAAGAATTGCCATGGTATTCATAAATTTAAATATAAAAATATAAACAGTCATTTTTAGAAAGCTATTGGAATTAGTTCATGAGTTGTCCGCACCGGTCCGCCGCAGCGCTTTTTTAGTAGCTTGCGATAATCGAATCCAAACTTTTCCTCATTTAAGTTAACCCCCCCTGGTCTGGGGCAGAGACTATAGATACTTAAACAGTAAGACTGTCGACTCAATGGTGGAAAAATTTAGATTCCGGTCGACACTAGCGCGGCGAGGGACCTACCTTTCAATTGAGTGGGAGTGTCTTAAATTCCCGCTTTTTGCCCACAGTCAGTTTGAAATTTAATTTTTATACTTTGTATAGTTATACTTCTAACTAACCTACCACTTTAATCTTACACAGAACGCTTCTGATTATTTTTAAGTTTTTCATTCAAGTAATTTATTATTTTAATTGATTCAATCAGGTAATAACGAAATAATAGCTAAAGTTTACATTTACAAGTTTACAAAACCTATTTAAAGATAGATTTTGGCATTTAATGCAGCCTGTATTTTAATTACATCGGCAAGATGCGAACATGTAATTTAATGTAATTACCTGATAAAATCGACTAAATTAATAAATTAATTAAATGAAATTTACTTATCTGCCATCAGTAAGGTTCTCTGGAAGTTTAAAAAAGGTTTCTATTTACTTTTAGTTTCTGAATTTTTAAAATACCGAACATGCAACGGCGAACCGTTTTTGTGAAAAATACATACAGAAAACTTATATAAAGAAAATTTTATAATAATAATAAATGTAGCTGTCATAACCAAGAATTGCCATGGTATTTATAAATTTTAATATAAAAATATAATCAGTCATTTTTGGAAAGCTATTGGGGTTAGTTCATGAGTTGTCCGCACCGGTCCGCCGCAGCGCTATTTTTAGTAGCTTGCCATAATCGAGTTCAAACTTTTCCTCATTTAAGTTAACCCCCTGGTCTGGGGTTCGCAACCCAGGTTCTGCTCTCAGTTTATATAAGATTATTGTTTAAATAAATTGTCGCCAATTAGATTAGTCGCCAATCAAAGATTTCCACCAACCACCTGAGGTTGTTCACGCAGGGGTTATCCTTGATGAGCCGCAAGAATCTAACCGGGCGTTATTATTATTATTTTTGAGATATTGAGAGGTTGTTTTGATCCTTACTCTTCTTTTAATCTTTCAATTATGTTTTGTTACCTTAATAATAACATGAAACTTATAAATGGACTTATTTGTTTGATTTCAGACTGGAAACGGTAGCAATGAAGCTGAGCGCGCCAGACTGATGGAGCTGGTGGGTGTGAACGCTAGAAGACTTCAGGAAGAGAGAAAAAACACGAGTATGCTGGAAGAACAATTGAGAACTGAGAGACATAAGTGTGCTCGATTAGAAACGAAACTAGCGAGGCTGGAGTTAGAGCGTGTGGGTTGGAGTAAAGGGCTTTATAAGAAGCCTACTACTGCTGATACCATCTCAAGATCTGATTGTGAATGGGAAACACTCAAAGACAAGTAACCGCCTTATTGTTTGTTACTCTTTTTGGTACGCTATTGAGAGTTAAACCAAGCTCACAATTTCAAATCAGACCAACCTCATTGGTTCCTCAAAACTTAATCCTCGCTGACTTTTAAAAGCGCCATGGAGTACTTCACAATAAATAACACCAACAACCACGTCTCTCCACTAAACATTATCTATTAAATAAATTGACAGAGCCGGCTTTCGGCAAATAGCCATCAACAGTGCCTAAAACAAGCGAAAATCATAAACTTAAAAATATACAAAATAAAAAGGTTACAGCATAAAAACCAAAATCCACCTACAAAATTTTTACATTTAATTTTTTTGTAGGTGGATTTTGGTTTTTATGCTGTAACCTTTTTATTTTGTATATTTTTAAGTTGACGATTTTCGCTTGTTTTAGGCACTGTTGATGGCTATTTGCCGAAAGCCGGCTCTGTCAATTTAATAGATAATGTTTAGAGGAGAGACGTGGTTGTTGGTGTTATTTATTAACCCTCGCTGTTAACTGATTTAAACCGTGTTCCACACTCTAGTATTGTTACACAGAACTATTGCAAATCCATTACCATCTATTCTTAGGCAATAGATCTGGCGTGGTCGAATCTAAACCATACACAAGATCACACACTTTACACAGCAAGGTGTTACAAACCTTTGGCATATGGCTGTCAGTTGTAATCCAGGTCCTATTGTGGATAAGCCATAAAATTTATTAAAAAGCTAATTAAATTTTAATTAAATATAAACTTCTTGTACTTGTTTATATTGAAAAATCGGGTACGGGGTACCCCGGAACATTTCCAAGGAAGATAATAACTCGCTTCGCTCGTCCTCAGAAATACAGTTCGCCAAATTTATACTGCAACATACCTTTGGACTCGCGTCGCTCGTCTTCAGATAGTAAATGCATCCGTATCATTCTTAGCGGTCACCCGTACAGCACTGACTACGCTCAATGCTCCTTAATTTTTATGATTCCATAAAAATCATGGATATACTTGTCGTATTGAAATGAAACTTAATAATAATATACACTTGTACCAAATTTCAATCCGATCGCAATTTTTTTCTGCGTTTTATGATTTTTCGAAATTTTCGCCGAGTCATTATTGCGGGTTAATGACGTTATAAAAATTATTTTCCGAATAATTTTTGTACAAAATCTCAACTCTCTAGCATAAATACACTGGGTGCTACGTTGATAACAGACACATACATACAGACAGGCAACTTTGCGAAAACCATTCAGGAGGCCTTGAAAACGCCTAAAACGGATAATTCCGGTTTCATCCCGGTTTCGGATTTTTTTTGCAAACACAATACTTTTCCTATATACCTACGGTATAAATGAGGAAAAGTAAAAATCAATTAAAAATTTTGTACGATAATATAAATAAATATTTCTGTTAATAAAATAACTAACTATAGACGAGTTAAGGTTTGGATTTCCTATAACATGTTTTTATTAATGCATAAAATACAGGGTGGTTAGGGATTATAGAGGTGAGGTTAGGTAATGGGTTTGAGCTTAGCTATAACCCATTTTTAAACCTGCCTCCTGGGAATATTTTTTATTGAGGGAAAGGCTTTATTTTATTATCTGCTTTATTTTTAGTTTATACTTCTAGTTCTGAACGTAATTCTCTTATTTACGTTTGGTACAGTCTTAGAATTACTATATATAGAAGGAGCACTACTGATAACACGAAAGTCGGTTCACTGGTGGTCTTAAATAATGCTCCCACCCTAAAAATATACAATTTTCTTATAAAAAAGTTGGAGATACTTCCGGTTGCTGAATTATTATGTTCTATTATTAATTAATGATTGATTATTCATAATATAATTATATATATATATATATATTAATATATATATATATATATATATATTATATATATATATATATATATTATATATATATATATATATATATATTTATATATAATTTATATATATATATATATATATTATATATATATATATATATATATATATTATATATATATTATATTATATATATTAGTTCTTTACGATCTTTCTTCATTAATGGATATTTATGACACATATTTAAAATAATGTTTTGTTGTTAGGATGGTACCCCTACTTAAGACCACCAGTCAACCGGCTTTCGTGTTATCAGTGGAATTACATTGTGTTTACGGTCATGTGCTCCTTCTATATTAGTATTATTCTAAGGGTACAGTTAATATTTTAGTTACTTCAATGACACGATATAAAATCAAATTTAATTTTTCAATTCTTTGTGATAAGGCGTTTTGGAATTTGGATCTGGAGCTCAACCACAAACCACATTATGTGGCTTATGGGTTTTTCAAGAGAGTCGAGTTAATTAACCCCAAATCTCAAAGTTAGCCGCAATAAGACGTTTCTTTCAACTTAACTTAAAATTATGTAGTTCAACATATGGTATTTCAGATCGGAGCTGCTAGAAGAGAAATGTTTAGCTTTAGAGTCCAGACTTCGTACTATACATCAGGAGAAAGAAGACGACAATAGAAGATTCATTCAGATAATTGAAGAACAAAGATCATCTTTCGCTGACCTTCAGAGAAAACAGACTTTGTCTTAACAGTCCAGTGCTCTACTTCTCGTGGGTATGAATATTCAAGCTTGGCTGTACAAACTATATTGTAAATTGTCTGGAAGCTGTCTTCGTGATCGAGGCAGTTAAAGACAGTAATTTAACTGACCTTCAACATCACAGTCTGGACAATCTGAAGGTCTGGGCAAAAAATATAATATGCATAGAATGTCGGAATGTATACGAGAACGTCAGACAGAAAGTGGGCATGAACTCGGTGCTGGTCTCTAGTAGAAGCTTTGTAAACTAACTCTTCTTACCAAAACATTCTTCCTACTTTTCTATGTTATTATTTTGAAATAATCTCATTCTATATTACCATTTTAACGACGCAAGTACCTATTCTAAATTAGTATTTATTATACAAAGCAAATTTTTGGATAAATTAGTTTTGTGCCAGAAGAACTTTGCTGAAAATAAGACGACAGTGGTGCAATCTCGTAGTTGGCAAAGTGAAATTATCAAATTACTCACTAGCGCTCCTGTTAACTGGCTACGGAACTAATATTTACTTGTCCGAAATCATAAATACCTGAACCATCTTTCATTAATTATATATTATTTGGTGTGCGGTGGGAAAACAGAGAGGACTCATTGAGTCAGGTCACATAATATATGAAAAACGATATATGTGTGTGTGTGTATTATGTATATATGTACAGTATAAGATCTACTTTTTTGTATGGCGAAAGATAACTCTCGCTTATCGTTTATAGGCTTTCTCAAATCGAAACGAAACTTTGTATATCGAGAGATGTTTGGGAGGTTACGAGGCATATTGTTTGTAAAAATAGTATACGTCATCGACCCAAGTTATAAGATCGATTTTTATTTGATGAAAACAAAACTTTTGTTTAAAACAAGGTATTAAATTCTAGGTTAATTAATGAAGAGTTCAGTCCTATAGAAATTTCATTTAAATAAACATTAATAACAGACGTTTCGCGTGGCGAAGCCATGCGATTTAACTTGCAATTTCACTTGTAATTTAACTTGCTATTGTGTTTTAAATGTATTTGTTTAACTGTGGTAAAGTTTTTGTTGATGTTCTTTTGGTTTTGGTATGCTTTACTAAATATTTTTGGTGTTGGTTGTTTGTTTTTGTTTACACTGAAGATGCCTGGCTTCGCCATGCGAAATGTCTGTAATTAATGTTTATTTAAATAAAATTTCTATAGGACTGAAGTCTTCATTAATTAACCTAGAATTTAATTCTTAACAGTCCAATAACAATTTTGTTAAAGGTATTAAATATTCAGGTAAACAGAGTGTGACATGACATTGTGTCGAACCATCAATAATGACCAATGTCGAATGATGGAACAGTTCTCAGATGTAGTAGTACAATTTGCTTCTTAAATTTCGTAGGCGTTTCTCGCATAATTATATTGAGTCAACTATTCATATTTTTGCAAAAACTCGGTAGTGTCAAATGATGTATGTTTGTTTGCCAAGCATGATACTTCACATTATACTTCGGAATTTTAATTGAAGATCAGAGCGAGTTTAGGTTCGGATAAATATTAGGAACAAACATACTCAAGTTTATTATTTACTTATATGTTCCTTAAGTATTTTTTGATAAGGATAATGTATTTTTAGGCGGCAGCAGTAGAAATGGTCAAAGGCTAGCTCTGAGAGGTAGATCCAACATAAGAAGCAACGACCAGAGGTTTCAAACTAATAAAAATTTGTAACATTTATTATAACAGCGTGTAATTAATAAAGGCACTTATTTACCTATTTACCACTTCATTATTCCCTATTTACCTCCTTTCCTCTTATTCGTTGGTTCAATTATCTTTTAGCAAATAGCAAATAATCAAAGAAAAAAATATGATCAAGAATTCATACGTATACATATATAAGGCGCGGTCGAATATCCACGGCCTTCTAGAACATTGGATCACCAACAAACTTTTTTTATAACTTTTATTTTCAAAATTTTCAGTAATTAGCCGGATTTGTGATAAATGAAGCCTATTTCCGTAATCTGCACGCTCTTTTGGTTAATCTCTAAGGGTATTTACATTCACTCAACGATTTATTTTTTAATCTAACTTGGTACATACATAACTACTGTTAGACGTCAATGTTAACAACAAATATGACATGTCAAAATATAACACAAATCAGGTAGATAACATTGACGTCTAACAGTAGTTATGTACCAAGTTAGATTAAAAAAAATCGTTGAGTGAATGTAAATATCAGGTGATCCAATGTTCTAGAAGGCCATGGATATTCGACGGCGCCTTATATAGTTTAGGTTTATATATTATATATATATATATATATATATATATATATATATATATATATATATATATATAATGTATGTATGTATGTATGTATGTATGTACCTTTTCACTGCTTCTATTCACATTTTTATGTTATCAAAGTTTTCTTTTAAAGATCAGCAGCGTCTATATTTATTTATAATTTACGGCGTGAGCCAATATACATATATATAAAAATATATGTATTTTTGCATAGCAAAATCAAGAAACAAAAATTTACAAAATTAAGATAAACAAAAAATAATATAAATTATTTTATACTATTATTATTTATACTAAATAAGTATAAATTAGTGGTAAACAACAAATGGAAAAATTGACAAGACTATAAAATAAAATAAAATATCGCATTCATAAAGGAGGAAAGTAAATGGGGGAAAAAAAAATAAAAAAACAGCTGTAACATCAAAGTATTAGTGATAAATGTGTCATTATGATGGTGAGAATGATAACAAAAATATACACATATAATAAACGTTAAATAAAATATGTGCTCAATAAATAAATAAAAATAAAAAAATCAAATGCCTTTTAGGGCCTTTCGGCCCATCAGGGTATTCACCCTGCGGGAACCACCTCAGGTGGGTTGCATCTACTACACTCTAAGAATTAATTAAAGTTGGCGAAATCATTTTAATACAAATACTATTCATAAAATCTTAGAGCATAGCCCGGGCTGCGAACCCCGGACCTCCGGTGCCGAAATCGAACGCCTTTACGATCACGGCCACGGAGGCAGATATGTGCTCAATAGTGGATCTCATTTTGAACTAAATAAGGAATGAAAAAAAAGGATTTTAATTATAAACGTATACAATTTATTGAAACATTAAAGGCATCTGTCAGCATAGGAAGCACAGAATCGTGGCTTCAGCACGCTGGAAGAACAGCACGGCATTCCCACTCCGAAACACTGAAACATATCATTTCATTTAAAAGATTTGTTTCGTTTTTTTACTAGTATTTAAGAATTCAGAATTCAAGTTAATGCGTCACCTGTCGAATTGTAATATTCTGAGGGCCGCATCAAGGACTATATAGGTATATAGGAGTATATACTCTTTGGCCGCACTCTTGACTTTGAAGACCGCTGGCGTAGACTTTCAAGCAACAAAGATGATTTTGGTTCGAGTAACCTTAGTAGTTACTCGAAAACTAAAAAGCAAAACTAAAACTTACTTCGCTAACAAAAAAGTAGATTTCAATCATTTATTGCAGGGCAGCTATATTTTATTAGAACCAGATAAAAGGAACCGTCGAGCATCTGGTTCAGGAGGATCCTTTGTCGGAAGGTCTTTGGATTGAAAATAGCTCAGTAGAAAGGGTCCAAAGGGGCAAAAAAGTCAAAAAACTGTTTCATAAAATCGAAAGTAAATACATTTTTTCAATTATTATATAAAAAGGGACACTCACATGTTGCCCTGGAGGAATGCAATTTCCTGGTTTATTTTGGGAGGTAAGGATGCTAACGACATTGTCAGGAAGAGATCTTGGAGGTTGGAATTTGAATCCTGTGTCCAATATAAGTTTAGCTGGTGGTAACTGAGCAAATACTCCGGGTTCATTATTCGGCCCAGCACCTCCTGTGGTTCCCCAGTGGTTTAAATTGAACATAGGTGGTTCGTTATTTGGTCCAGCACCTCCAGTTGTTCCCCAATGATGAGAAAACACTGATGGCTCGTTATTCGGACCAGCTCCACCTGTTGTACCCCAATGGTGAGAAAACACTGATGGTACGTTATTCGAACCAGGTCCCCCTGTCGTTCCCTGATGGTGAGAAAACACTGATGGTTCGTTATTCGGACCAGCTCCACCTGTTGTACCCCAATGGTGAGAAAACACTGATGGTTCGTTATTCGGACCAGCACCCCCTGTTGTTCCCCAATGGTGAGAAAACACTGATGGTTCGTTATTCGGACCAGCTCCCCCTGTTGTTCCCCAATGGTGAGAGAACACTGATGGTTGGTTATTAGGACCAGCTCCTCCAGTTGTTGCCCAATGATTCCAATTCATAAATGGTAGCAACATTGATAACTCATTGTTTGGTCCGGCACTCCTGATGTTGACCAATCGAATTAAACATCGGATGAAAATGGTTAGGATCATTTTTGCCAATCCAATCTAATTTTTGCAAATAGTTCATCATCATTATCATCCAAAATTGGTCAAATGGGTTTTTATGCCAATGTGGTTTTGTAGGCATCGGTGTTGTCGGTTCCTCAACAGGTGTTGGTTCTTCCCACTACAGGATTCCCTATAGTTGGTTCAACTTGAGCCAAAATTGGGTTCGTCATGGTCGTTATCTGCATCAACAGTCGCATTTGATTCTTCGACTAAAACTCCTGGTTCATCTTGACCAAAACACCGTCCGCCAAACCAAACCACAAAAACTATCAAATATATCTTCATTACAACGCAATACTAACATAAACTAAACTAAGATTTAAATCAATACAACTAACAACTATTTATACCCTTCTTATTTAAACAATACTGATTAAAAAACACTATCAACGACGCATTAATTTATTCTTAATCTAAAACAAACATATATCTACGCTATTATTTCTATGTATGACAGAATAAATACACTTTAAATAGTCTGCATTATTCTTTAAATGTGTGAATAATTATATACACAGAAACAAAATTACAATTAGGAATTTTCATTAAAATAAATATAATTCAATAATACGTTAAATTATTGTTTTTATGAATTTAATAATATATATTGTAATAATAGAATAACATGGTCTGGCTATATTATGCGAAGAGAAATTAAAGATTCAGCAGGTAATAGGCCAAGAGGCGGGTTGAGGCTGAAGATCCGGCTGGTAATAGCTCAAGAGTAGATTAAGGTAGGAATAGATACAAAGAGAAAGATGTTAAAAAGTAAGAAAAACATAAAACGATCAGATGGAATGACAGAGATATATATAGAAAAGAATGAGAGGCAATAAGAACGAATGGAATGACAGAGATATATATAGAAAAGAATGAGAGGCAATAAGAACGAATGGAATGACAGAGATATATATAGAAAAGAATGAGAGGCAATAAGAACGAATGGAATGACAGAGATACATAGACAAAAGATGTTGGCGGGGCAATATGGACGGATGGAATGACAGAGATACATAGAGAAGAGAAGTTGCCGGGGCAACCAGAACGGATGAATGACAGAGATAATAGAGAAAAAAAGTTGGCCAGGCAATAAGAACGGATGGAATGACAGAGATAATAGAGAAAAAAAAGTTGGCCAGGCAATAAGAACGGATGGAATGACAGAGATACATAGAGAAAAAAAAGTTGGCCAGGCAATAAGAACGGATGGAATGACAGAGATACATAGAGAAAAAAAAGTTGGCCAGGCAATAAGAACGGATAGAGATACAAAGAGAAGTTGGCGGTGCAATAAACTTACTTAATTTTTTTTATGCCAAATTATTAAATAAAAGGCTAATTACAGTCGAATTTATTATAAACAAATAAAAGGCAATTAGTAAATAACAGAGATATCACACATTGGTTAACATATCCTTTGTACATTCGAATCGAATCGTAAATTAGGATTTTATTAATTTTGTGCGATATGGTCCCGAAAATTTTTGGAACATAATGGTTATTCACGTTAAGGGAATAATGTTAGGCATAATTCCTTGAGCAATGAAGTTTAATCCATTAACGCAGCCGAGATAACCATAAATAAAATTCCTGAGTCGAAGCCGAGGGAATGAATCATTGTTTGGGGAATATTATAATTTTACTCTCGTAGTTATATAGTACAAGATTTTACCTTATGAGGGGAGAAAACAAAACACAGATGTATAACATCGTTATCTGGTTCATTGATTACAAAGTGTTAACAAGTTGAAGAAACTAAGGTGAGCGTTAATGGAGTTCATCTTAATAAAGAGGAAGAAGTCTTTCCACAAAAATTTATTTATTTATAGCAAAGCACTTTCAACCTAACAAGAGGATATCATTAGTGCTAGCCGTTGAATGAAGAAGAGGGTGATAGATGAGTCTCTTGGATCAGATATCAAAGATAGACAGTCTATCTTTGATATCTGATCTATAAGACTCATCTATCACGCTGGTCATTGCTTGTCAAAAAACTAAAGAAATAAGATAATTTTCAATTTTAATGGAAGCTGTGACAGCATATAAATCAGTTTCTTATAGTTCAAAGCATTAAATAAATCTAATTAATAATCATATAATATACAAATATAATAGAAGCGCAGGAGGTCAGATGATGAGTGGGGGGGGGCAATATTAGTTTTATATAGACAAGAGAATTTTATCATTTTCGCTTTGATTTAAACTAAAGTAATATATAAACCATATAAACAATATTAACATAGATGGTTCACTTCCGAGTGTAGTAGGAACACTCAATTGACAAGTTTGTGTTTTTGGTTTAAGTTGGGGGCCTCATCACTAGAGTCTTGAAGAGCGCTAGTAGTAAAAATATATTTGCTCTATTCTCTACTAGATTGTGCTGTAGTATTTTTTTAAATTTAAACAGTTGCTAATCGTTTAGTAAAATAAAATAAAAGTAAACAAAGATCTATGGTATGCTGTAGTATTTGCGATGTTTTTGTTTTTCAAAACTTGGGGGCCTCATCACG
Organism: Microvelia longipes; assembly: GCA_018340805.1. Lineage (NCBI taxonomy): Eukaryota > Metazoa > Arthropoda > Insecta > Hemiptera > Veliidae > Microvelia > Microvelia longipes. The sequence goes on from JACMZG010001914.1 coordinate 50,307,483, forward strand.
CGAAGCAGCACCATCGTTTTCTTAAAAAAATAACAATAATTCATTTTTAGTGTTTTAGACTTAACATTTAAATTTGCTATCTGAATATAACATCTCGGGTTGGCGCAAACGGATAAGTAAGGGAAACAAACAAAATTTGAAACTCTGACATTAGAGGTTCAAATCCAAGGGTGGACGACAGAATGGGTGAAACTTTTTACCAATTTATACGAAATTCTTATAGAGCTTTCTTGAGATCACTCATCCATCGACTCCTCATCATTCTAGCGCTGAAAAGCGGATGGAAAGACTTGATTACCCTCAACCAGAGACTATAGATACTTAAACAGTAAGACTGTCGACTCAATGGTGGGAAAATTTGGATTCAGGTCGACACTAGCGCGGCGAGGACCTACCTTTCAATTGAGCGGGCGTGGCTTAATTTCCCGCTTTTTGCCAGAAATTTAATTTTTATACTTTGTATAGTTATACTTCTAACTAACCCCACCACTTTAATCTTACACAGAACGCTTCAGATTATTTTTAAGTTTTTCAATCAAGTAATTTATTAATTTAATTAATTTAATCAGGTATTAATGAAATAGTGGGCAAACTTTACACGTGGTAGAAGATAGATTTTGGCATTTAATGCAGCCTGTATTTTAATTACATCGGCAAGATGCGCACATGTAATTTAATGTTATTACCTGATAAAATTGACTTAAATAATAAATTAATTAAATGAAATTTACACTTATCTGCCATCAGTAGCGTTCTCTGGAAGTTTTAAAAAGGTTTCTATTTACTTTTAGTTTCTGAATTTTTGAAATACAGAACATGCAACGGCGAACCGTTTTTGTGAAAAGTACATACTGAAAACAATAATTTTATAATAATAATAAATGTAGCTGTCATAACCAAGAATTGCCATGGTATTCATAAATTTAAATATAATCAGTCATTTTTGGAAAGCCATTGGGGATAGTTTATGAGTTGTTCGCACCGGTCCGCCGCAGCGCTATTTTTAGTAGCTTGCGATAATCGAATCCAAACTTTTCCTCATTTAAGTTAACCCCCCCTGCCCTCAACAGCTCGTTGTTTGGTTGAATAAAAAAAAATAAATAAAAGTGTCAGAAATAAAAATATCTGACAGTTTCACGCTGTCACCACTACTGTACTACTTGAGCCTCCTGCATCCCATCAACTATTTTTTTTTAAATCTTTGAGTGAGCCATCTATGTTAATATTGTTTATCTATGATATTTTTGTTTTTATTGCATTTATTTGTACAATTTAGTGTAAACATTTAATAATTTGGGTGAGAAATACGTTTTATCACATCCAATAGAGGTTTTTTAAATGCGAATCTTTTAATACTAGGTTTGTTTAAATTACTTAAAACGAGCGGCTTATTAAACTTTCTTTTCGTGTGAACTATTTAACTTAGTAGGTACATTTTGCGAGTGAAATTCGTTTTTTCCCTTTAAATATTAATTGCAATTAGTAATTTAACAACTTTAACCTACATTTTTTGAATATAATAAAAGCAATCGTAATTTTAAGTTATATTCAAGGCAATACATTGTCGTCTGTATGTTCTTCAAAATCTTAATTAAAGCATGTGGGTTACCTTTACTATAGTTTCTCTTTTGCTTTAACTAAATTATTGTAACAATTAATTCACAGAATTTAATACGAAATCATTAAATTATCACGTACTTATAAACAAGATAAAACAAGACGTAAGAAAACAAGATAAAAAGTAAAACTCACCTAGTGTTATCAGGGTCGCCAATAAATCTAAGTAAAAAAACGTAAATCCTTAAAGGCTCACGCGCAGTTATTCCAATTTTAGCTATTTTTATTTTTGAGCCAGCTATCGGATGATCACGCATGTCTGAATTTTTTGACACAGGTTCATAGAGATATTATTACTAGAGAATCCCAACAGGTTGGGATTCTCTGTTGTTGGGATAACTGATCCCGCCAAAACATCGCGTCTTTTATGGTGAAGGTCCACTTTTGGTTATAAGTAAGTTTAAATGGTTAAGTTAAATTAAATTGTGATTTCTTTGCATAAAATTTTTTTAGTTACTAAATGAATACATGTAATACATGAAACATGTAAGTAACCAAGCAGCCAAATCCAAAAGCAATGTTTCTGCGCGTGTAACCCTATTTAGATATCGTAATTAATAGAATCCTCGGATTTATAATACTGTGAGACCGTACTAAAATTAAATTCGTAGTTTTAATTTTATTAAATTAATTTTAATATTTTTTTTTAATTAATTTTTCAAATTTTAATTAAAAATGTAAGTTTAAAAATATATTTCTCATAAAACCCTAAAACTACGGAAATAATGGAACAATTTTCTTTTTACATTAAGCTTTTTGTTTTTCACAGATTAGTCTTTCCCTTTGTATACGTTATATTGCCTTTAATCTTTCTTTTTTATGAAATCCTAATTATAATTAAAGAGGTTATATTTACCGCAGATTCAAGAACCAATTAAAGAACCAACCACCATCGATACTTGCTAATCGATAAGGACTCTAATTTTATTATTGTTAATAAATACATGTAAGTAAACCAAGCAGCCAAATCCAAAAGCAATGTTTTCCTGCTAACCACTTATTAATTACATACAGCGTATTTGACTCCGTATCGTTCCGTCGACAAATCGTTCCATCGACTAATAATTTGAGTTTGTCGACGTAACGAATCGGGTTGTTGCGTCGACAATTCATTCCGTCGACAAGTTATTTGTCGACGCAAGAATCCGATTCGTTCCATCGACAAATCATTCCGTCGCCAAATTATTCCATCGACAAATCATTGCATCGACAAGTTATTTGTCCACGTAGTGATTTTTGACGCACCAACCCGTTTAGTCCCGTCGACCGTCGATGGAATGATTTGTCGACGGAACGAAATCACTCTACGTATTTAATAGATGATCGAATTCCATACGCATTTTATACGATTCGGTTCATGCACCGTATATGTTGAGTCGATCGAGTCAGATGACTTGATAACTGATCCCGCATAAAATCGCGTCTTTTTTGTCCTTACACAGACAAAAAAGAATGAAACTTTGTTGGTTAACTGCGGTTAATTTTGTTTTCCTTGCATAGAAATAAAGTTAGACTACAAAAAAATAATATTTGAAAAATTATTTGGTAAAACACGGTAATATTAAAGTGAAATCATAATTGGTTGAAGAGGCTATATTTTAAATATCATCGCCTCTGAAGGTATATAGGGTATTGGTGGACAGGCCAGTGAGGGCGAGGCCTGTATATTAATAAATTAATACGGGTCTTCGGCCCGTATTGAATAATTTGATTAAATAATTTATTTTAAAAAAATTGTAACAGTTTAAAATATTATGATTTATGCATCTAAATAAATTTAATTATTAAAGATCATAAAATCAATTATCTTTAAGAAGTAATAAAAGTTAATAGTGCGTCAGGTGTCAGGTGAAATATTAAATATTTCTCAGGTAATATTTCGTAACAAATCGCTCAATGTAATGAAGTTGAATTCTATTGTTTAGTTAGTTATAATCGTGTCGAGGTCAACTTGGAGATATATACTTAGAACTGCTAAGCCCCGCAACTTCGCGTCCTAACTACTCATAAAAAAATTAAATTAGAACCTCATAAATTAACAGTAATTCCAAATTTTTTTTATAAAAAAATCGGGTGAGGTGTCGGAACTTTTTCCTATCACATCGGATCCGCTTTGCTCATTCTCCCTTCTTCGACCTCGCTTCGCTCGTCCTTTGAATATACAATTCGCCAAATTTATACTAAAACACATCTTTAGACTTAGTTAGAAAGTTAGAATAATATAATAATGAAGGATGATAGAAGGATGAATAATATAATAAGTTAGGAAAGGAATAATAACAGAGAAATAAAACATATTAAGTATAAATAAATTAACAAAAATAATAAATGATAGGAAGTATAAGAAAAAAGAAAATATACTAATAAAGGTAAACAGGTAAAGTTATTAGGAAGGTAGAAACAAAGCCATACATAATAGCTGTACAATAGCTATACATAAATGGCAAGTGGGGGAAGATAATGCCAATTGTTACTAATCCCTGGAATTATGCCTTGGGAGTCAGTTGTTACAAATCACTCGGCATATGCCTCTGGAGCAATTGTTACAATCCCTCGGATAAGCCTCTGGAGCCAATTGTTACAAATCCCTCGGCATAAGCCTCTGGAGCCATTGTTACAAATCCTCGGCATAGCCTCTGGAGCCAATTGCTACTAATCCCTCGGATTATGCCTCGGGATTTATTAATCGCGATTGCTTCGACTTTGTCTTAGGAATCATTTAATTACTTGGAATTTAATGGATTGCATTATTCAATGCACCAATAACCATTGTTATGTAAAATAATATTAACATAAATATAACAGGTATTATTTGCAAAACATGAATAGTTGACACTATATGTTGCGAGAGACACCTAGGAAATGTAACAAGCAAAGTGTCTCGCAATTATATTGTAGATAAATATAATAACCAGCATGGGGTTCCTGTGGTATAATAGTTAGCACGTTTGCCTACCACCCAGACAGTTCGGGTTCGATCCTGGTCGGGACCTCTAGGATTTTCATGTGAGGGATGGAAATCCTTTCACGTTCCTTCCTTTAAAAGGGACGTTAAGCCGGTGGTTCCGAGCCTGTGTGATGTCAGGTACTAGTATAGACGATCCCTAACCCTAAATGAACCTCAGTTTAGGCAAAATTAGAACCCCTCAATAGTAGTTTATATTAAGTTTATATGTTTCTGCTTTATGGTTTCGAGAGCAGAAGAGCCTGTTCTGGCAATGGGGCACGTGTTGTTTTTAGTTAAAGTTATAAAAACAAAGTAAAGTCACGGCTCTTCTGTGAATTACACGTAAAATGCCTGCACTAGGGACTCACAAGGTAGAACACTATCTTCTATCAAAGAGAATCAGCAAAAAAGGCCCAACTACACGGCCATCTTGCTAGGTGGTCTATCACCTCTTTCTGATTACTATCTATATATCTAACAACAAACAATAATGTATAATATTATTTCTTTGAGGTAGTACGTAATTGAGCACTTTATTGGACCGTTTTTAGGATGAGAAGCCAATCATTATTGTTATAGGAGGTTATTTAGTACTTTTCACCCCGAGGACAATAATGAATGTAAAAAACTCCTAGGACGTAAAAGTAATTCATATATTGCCGCCATTACTGTAATGTAGCGTGTTCAAAAAACAATCTGTGTAAAACCTTCATGAGGTTTCTTTAAAAACGTTCATTTTGTTTCTGTTTTTGTTCGTAGACTAATTTTTTTTCGTTTTTAAAAGGTGTTCTAATTGACAATTGTTGTGTGTTTATTTGTCATTTGTTTGTTTATTTTTCATTATAATTAAACATGTATTCATTTTTTTACGTTTTTTTTTTTTTTTCAATTAAGTATATAGCGCAGTTTATTTAATGAGTGCTACTTCATTTATTTAATGAGTGCTACCTCAAAAAAATAGTGTGCCATCCGGCTGAGAATGTCTTTATGTCTTGGCAATTTTTCCAGACTCGCTTCGCTCGTCGGTAAATCTAATTGCCGTGACATAAAGACACACTTCTCACCTGGCATAAATAACTATTACTATATTAATAGTGGTTACTAATATTTAATAAATGTAATTATCATAAATTTTTTAAATAATTTAACCTCAGAAGTTTATGGACTGATTAAGTAAGAATAAAAATTTAATAAATCAACTTGAGACACTTCAACACTTATGTGAAAAATGTATGTCAATTAATAAATTAAAGTAAGCATTACAGACAAAAATGTCCCCAAAATTTTTAATTTTAATATTTAAATAATTTTTAATTAATTCGGTTAATGATACCTTACAAATAACTTATTACTTAGGTAATGTTTGATATAAATACGTAGTTATTATTATTTATACAACGTTAAACTCTAGTAAGTAAGCTATAATTAAGCTATCACTATAATTAATCAACATTAACTGCTTCCAGTCATTCATTTTTTTTTCATTCAACTCAAAACATATTTCCCCAAAAATAAATTTCACGGTGATAACATTTGAGTGGAATATAATTTAAACACCTGTGACGCATTTGAGTAAAATTCACAGAAAAATAAAATAAAAATATGCAGAACGAATTGAATTATGTGCGACAATATTGTTTTGTGTAAGTAGTTAAGTTACTTAGAATCGTTATGAATAGGGGCTTCGCATCCTTGGCAAGTTCTGACGAAGTGTCATTGTCAGAGATAAAGTAATCAATATAAACAAAGGTTGATCGCTCGTAAGATCACTACTGTATCACCTGTTGAGCAAGAACAACTTATTCCACCTTATAAATAAAGTTTCAATAAGTTAGTGTAAGACTTTCAGTTTTAATTTAGTTTTGTGCCAGAATGTCAGTTAAGTTATTTGTGTTTGCTGTTATGGTTTTAGCGGTCGTTCAGTTTACGGTTGGTTTACCGGCATTGACTGAACAGTTATTTTCAACTAGAAATACTTGCATCAAAAGAGGCGAACCTGTAAGTTGATACTTCATATTAAATCATACTTTACATATATATATATATATATATATATAATATATATATATATATATATATATATATATATATAATATATGTGTATGTATGTATATGTATACACCGGATGGACCACTTCAGATGCCCTATGATTGAATCCTAGAGTTTTGAAAATGGTTTTCATCCATTTGTTCATGCATGGTCAATATTTCCATTTTTATTTCGGTAATTATTATCAAAATATGGTAATTTTGTCACCACTTTTGCCTTGTTTGAAAAGTTATATACAGAGCATACCGTAATATTGCCATACCCTATCTCACTAGAGTGGGAGTCTTGAAACATATTTTTGGGCATAAAGATATTCTATTACAGGGGCATACCTTATCTCACAAGATTGCATGTGAAAATTTGCACCATTATCCTGTTAATTATACAAAACTATGTCTCTAAAATTGTGCACACCATGATTTGCGCTAGTTTAATGCTAAGTCGGTTTTATGGTTGGTTTCTTTAAAGATTTTAGCGCATTTCCTTTGATTAATACAGACAAAATGAGTCACAAGTAGTGCTTGATAATTGAGTAACTGTTCAAGTTATAAAACATAAACCGGAAGTTTAAGCAAGAAATGGAATGTTAAGCACGGAAATACGCATTCCAAAGGAAATTCACCCATGCGGACCACCGCACCAGAAGTTTTGCGAAACGTATTTTTTCATTAGGGACCTCTGAAACAGATTTGTGTCGTGGTCCGAGGTTCGACCCCGCCATGACGCTTATCCCATTTGCGATTTTTTTCCAAAGGAAATTCGCTAAAAGCACGTCCATTTAATAAACTTTGAGGGGGCTACCTTGACTTCTAAAAGGGCTAAGCCACTCAAAATCCTCAGTAACTCCGCCTATATTCCGTGTGTTGATTATTTTTCTTTTCGATCACAAAAATTGTTTTCCTAAATCCATTTTAGCACGCACAATACGGCATCTGTGGTGCCTTCATCTTATAATTTAACAATGGTTATTAAGTTAGTAAAACAAAGTAACAAATAGTCTTAATAATAATAATTAAGTAGGCTCATATTTGGGGTGTTTGCTTACTTGCCGATAACCACGGAAAAGATAACAAACTTACGTACAATATAATAAATATAAAATAAAACTATTTTTATTTTATATTTAAAATATACAAAAATATGCAATAGCTTGAGGTCATATATATTTTAATAAAATACATCAAATAATTATGATACACTTAACAATGCATGACGTAATATGGAATTCTATAAAGCTACTGCAACTTCGCAAAACACGAAACAAAACGTGATAAAGCAATTTTTGTAATTAACAGGAATGAGTAACTATTACAATAGTGACATGCACAATTAAAAAGTTAAAAGGAAATTCGAAAGATTCTAAGCTTTCAATTTTTGAACAAGTGAGAAGTGTCCTTTGATTGTTTATATTTTAAAATGGATATGTAATATTCATGTAAATAACCTGTAGTGCAGGGTCAGGTTCAAGGAAAAAAGAAAAGGCTATTTTCCTTTCCCTCAAGTTTTCCCTTATACTTTACTGTGTTAAATAATAGATAAGGCATTGTCAATGAAAACAAGGTATACATTGCGGTACCTAATTTTAAAGCGGATAGACAAATCCTTGACCCAAATATTTAAATATTTAACTTGCCTTAAATTGTATTTTGTATAAATGTTTACAAAAACTTTAAAATTACAAATCATTAGACAAGAGTACTGTTGACGCTTAAACTTTAAATTATATCGGAGTTAGAACTTTGTTTATCAGTTGTTTCTTTATAGATAAAACTCTAAATTATATTAATATTAATTTTATGATTTGTTTCCTCATAACAGTTGCAACTCTAAATTATAAGAGTTAGAATTTAGCTTATCACTTGTTATAACCTTATAACAGTTGCAACTCTAAATTATAAGAGTTAGAATTTAGCTTATCACTTGTTATAACCATATAACAGTTAAAACTCTAAATTATAAGAGTTTTTTTGGCATTGGCCTTTATTAGCCATACAGCCATTTTATATTATAAAGTTAGAATTTAGCTTATCACTTGTTATAACCTTATAAAAGTTAAAACTCTAAATTATAACTTATCACTTGTTATAAATTATAACAGTTAAAACTCTAAATTAGAAGAGTTAGAATTTAGCTAATCACTTGTTATAACCTTATAACAGTTAAAACTCTAAATTAGAAGAGTTAGAATTTAGCTAATCACTTGTTATAACCTTATAACAGTTAAATCTCTAAATTAGAAGAGTTAGAATTTAGCTTATCACTTGTTATAACCATATAACAGTTAAAACTCTAAATTATAAGAGTTTTTTTGGCATTGGCCTTTATTAGCCATACAGCCATTTTATATTATAAGAGTTAGAATTTAGCTTATCACTTGTTATAACCTTATAACAGTAAAACTCTAAATTAGAAGAGTTAGAATTTAGCTTATCACTTGTTATAACCATATAACAGTTAAAACTCTAAATTATAAGATTTTTTTTTTGGCATTGGCCTTTATTAGCCATACAGCCATTTTATATTATAAAAGTTAGAATTTATAAGAAAGATTTAGCTTATCACTTGTTATACAGTTAGCTACTTGTACTTGTTGTTGTTGTACTTGTTGCTTGTTAGCAGTTTAGCTTACCTTATAACAGTTAAAACTCTAAATTATAAGAGTTTTTAATGGCATTGGCCTTTATTAGCCATACAGCCATTTTATATTATAAGAGGTTAGAATTTATAAGAGTTAGCTTTCACTTGTTATACCTTATAACAGTTAAAACTCTAAATTATAAGAGTTAGAATTTAGCTTATCACTTGTTATATCATTATAACAGTTAAAACTCTAAATTATAAGCCTTAGAATCTAGCTTATCACTAGTTATATACTCTGTATATGACCAGAGATTTGACTTATAAACAGTATAAAATTAAAAAACTCTAAATTATGACAGAGTTTGATAATTTATTCCTAATTTTACTTCTCCTTATTTATACCGTAGGTATTTAGGAAAAGTATTGTGTTTGCAAAAAGATCCTAAACCGGGATGAAACCGGAATTATACGTTTCAGGCGTTTTTAAGGCCTCCTGAGTGGTTTTTGCAAAGTTGTCTGTCTGTATGTATGTGAGTGTCTGTTATCATCGTAGCACCCAGTGTATTGTTGCGCTGGAGAGTTAAAATTTTGTACAAAAATCAGTCTACCGCTGTAGTTAAGCTATTCGGAAAATAATTTTTTATGATGTCATTAACCTGCAATAATGACTCAACTAAAATTTCGAAAAATCGTAAAACGCGGAAAAATGAAGCAACCATATTGAGATTTGTCACACATGTGACTATGTATAAGACTAACATATGTGGTAAGTTTCATCTCATTATCAGCATTAGTTCAATTTATTATTGAATGACTTGTGTACGTTTTTTAAAAAATTGGGAAATGGTCTAATTGAGTTGAAATTCAGTACAATTGCATATTATTGCCTAGTAAATAATCACACTAAGTTTCGTTTCAATACGATAAGTATATCTATGATTTTTGTTGGATCATAAAAATTAAGGAGCATTGAGAGTGGTCAGAGCTGTATGGGTGACCGCTGAGAATTATACGGATGCATTTACTATCTGAGGACGAGCGTAGCGAATCCGATGTAATGAGGAGGTGTACCCCGATGTAAAGTTCCGAGGTACCCCGTACCCGATTTTTCCTGCTTGGAATGATAAAACTTTTACCGGACTGGACCTCAAACAAATTATTAATTTTGAATGATAAAGTAGTGAATATTGATTTTGTATGTTTTCAGTGTCAGCAGACTCCAGAGCGATGTTGCAAGCCATACAAGTGTCTCACATATGCCAATAAATGTGTTTTATAAACATACTCATGGCATCGAAACTATCTGTGATCAAATTCTAGAGTTAAGTCTTAGTAGAGAACCTCTTATATATAACAGTAAAAACAACTAAAAATTCAAAATATTTGTCTAGTTTTAAGCAATAGATGTAATCAGATCTTGGAATAATACTTTAAATAGAAGTAGCATAACCTTAGAATAATACTATATATAGAAGGAGCACAGGGCCGTAAACACAATGTAACTCCACTGATAACACGAAAGCCGGTTGACTGATGCAAACAAGATTCTAGGGATTCTATGGGAAGGCTATTTTAAAATGTGATATTTAGGTATTTAACCCAGGTTACGTTTGTTATTGTTTGCATTTTCAAAGAAATCATGCGGGTTTAATCTATTTACGGGTTGATTTTGAGAAAATGTATTCATTTCATTTTTCACAAATTCTATGGTTTTTATTAAATATTTATTTTTATAGTATAAAATATAAATTATTTTATTTTAAATTTGAATACATATTTTTAAACTTTTTCGCTTTCTACAACGGTAAAGTCTGGTGCACTAGCGATCTTGAGACTATGACATGTTCTCCTAAGCTAATGATGAAACTTTTTTGCTTTGTAATCGTTTATTCTCTTGCCTCTCGCCATTTCCTTGATTTGATTTCTATTTTTAAAATAATCCATAAAATAAAATGGACCACACTTATCATTCTTTCAAAAGTGATAAAACATTTACATGTGATCAATGCGGGTCCCGTTGGAAACACTTTATAAACAAGGTTTATAAAAACACTTTTAAATCCGTTGAATGTGACAATGCTTACAGCACAAAGATAGAGTACACGCAGCATTTAGAAAATGACCATTCGAAACATTTTGAAAAACATTTGATAGTTATGAATTTTTTTACATTAAAAACAAAAGAAGAAAAGGAAAAACTACAAAATTTATTGTGCGGCAAATCATTTTTATTTGTCATAGAGATGGAATTGGAATGGATAAGAAATGGAACAAATCTAAATCAACCGGTAAGAGACAACTTTTGGGCACCAATAAGATGGATGGTCACTGTCCAGCAAAAAACTCTTTGACCATCTCTTCTACAGGTTCGTGCGATGTGGAGTATACTCGTATATCCTCCACTCATGTTGGGCATGAGTTTGAAATAGGAAGGCTAACTTTAAGTAAGTCGGAGCGAGAAAAATTCGCCAAACAAATAGCCCAAAAATTCCTTTGGATGTTATTTTAGATCAAGTAAGGGAATCACTGGTTGATAAAAACGTTTATCAGGTCCATTAACTTAAAAAAAAATGTGTAAACTATTTTTAAAATGTATAACTTAAATAAAAATGAAGTTTTGCATAAGGAGGAACATCTGAGTGTTCATACCTGGGTTCAGCAGATACAGAATTTTGATAATAATGTTGTGCTATTTTATGAACCGAAAGGTCATGTCCTGGAAGACCACATATTTTTAGAACAAGATGATTTTGTCTTAATCATATTTAACGATGCTCAACTAGATATTCTAAAGAAATATGGCAGTGATGTCGTGTGCCTAGATGTAACACATGGTCTTAACCCTTTCAAATTTGAACTTTATACAGTGCTTGTTCTTGACGACATGAGGCAAGGATTCCCTGCTGCTTTCATGATTTTTTAACAGGGGCGAAACCTATGACATTATTCTTTCAAATAATAAAGAATCATCTCGGCGAACCGCTGAGAGCTAAAACCTTTATGTCTAACATGGCCGAGCAATTCTTTTTAGCCTGGTCGGCAGTAATGCCTTCTGCTAATAGATTTAGACTATTTGCTCTTGGCATGTTGATAGAGCCTAGAGATAGAATTTGAGTAAAATAAAAACGCAAAAAAAGAAAATAAGTGTTTATAAATCTTTAAAAGTTTTAGCAACGCAAACAATAAGCAAAATTTTAAACAAATGATCCAAAAGTTCTTAAAAATTTGTACAACGATGCGGACTGCAATAGGGATTAATCAAAAATACAAACATGCATTAAAATTTAGAAATAAGTATTTTAAATTCAAAATAAAATAAGAAATAATTTATATTTCTAATATGATATATTTATAATATAATATAATTTTTAATTTATAATATGACCATAATTTTGTTTTCTATTACTTTTTTATTGCAAGAACTGCAATAAAATGACGGAAGAACTGAATTTTTTTAGAGTCCATCCTAGTTTATACTATAAATTGATGTCAAATTGTTTTATTTTATTTGTAATTCAGTATAAATAAATATATCATTTATTTATATTTGACTTGGATTTGTCCAATTTAACCCAGAAATAATAAAACCTAAACAAATTTTCTACGGAACCAAGATTTGAACCTGGGGCCCTTGGTTTGAGTACTCGGATCGACATCTGATTAGTTTAATTCAAATCAGGAGCCCCAAAAAATATTGTAAACTTACTTTTTAATTTACGGTTAATTACCTCCGTTTTTCGACTTTATGGTTACTTTGTTATAGTAGCATCGACTACAGACCGTGTTTGTTCGATTCTACATCCCAAAAATATTGAAAACCACACCCTAATCGAAAATAATTTTTCACGATCTTTTTTACCACGGGTTTTCGACCTATCGGTCACTCAGAGTGGTTGCATCGATTCTGTATCGGGTTTATCCGATTTAGCGCCCCCAATAAGTAAAGAATTTTTTGTAAATAAATATATTATTTATTTATATTTGACACTATAAAGTAAATATTTATTAACTTTGTAATAAAAATTGTAGAACTAGAAAAAATTAAAATGAAATGAGAACATTTCCTCAAAAACAACCCGCAAATAGATTAAACCCGCTTGGTTTATTTGAAAATGCCAAAAGAACTACACTAAACCTGGGTGAAATCTCTAAATATCACATTTTAAAATATCCTTCCCATAGAATCCCTAGAATCTTGTCTGATGCAACTAAGTAATGCTGCCAACCTGACAACAAAACATTATTTTAAATATGTGTCATAAATATCTATTAATGAAGAAGGATCGTAAAGAACAAATATAATAACTTAAAATACCTGCTGAGTATTAAATAAAACTGGTCTTAGATGGCAAAAGGGTGGCGGAATACAAGAATCTACATTTAGTTGCCGAGGACTACTTTTTATATATAATTTTAATAAATACGTTAAACTACAATTTAAAATGCTTTAAATATTGTAATGCACCGATATTTATATTAGTATTTTATGAATAATCAATCATTAATTAATAATAGAACATAATAATTCAGCAACCGGAAGTATTGCCAACTTATTTTTATAAAATTGTATATTGTTAGGGTGGCAGCATTACTTAGTTGCACCAGTCAACCGGCTTTCTTAGAATAAAGCTTAGAATAATACTATATATAGAAGGAGCACTACTGATAACACGAAAGCCGGTTGACTGGTGCAACTAAGTAATGCTGCCACCATAACAATATACAATTTTCTAAAAAAAGTTGGCAATACTTCCGGTTGCTGAATTATTATGTTCTATTATTAATTAATTATTGATTATTCATAAAATACTAATATAAATATTGGTGCATTACAATATTTAAGCATTTTAAATTGTAGTTTAACGTATTTATTAAAATTATATATAAAAGTAGTCCTCGGCAACTAAATGTAGATTCTTGTATTCCGCCACCCTTTTGCCATCTAAGACCAGTTTTATTTAATACTCAGCAGGTATTTTAAGTTATTATATTTGTTCTTTACGATCCTTCTTCATTAATAGATATTTATGACACATATTTAAAATAATGTTTTGTTGTCAGGTTGGCAGCATTACTTAGTTGCACCAGTCAACCGGCTTTCGTGTTATCAGTGGAATTACATTGTGTTTACGGTCCTGTGCTCCTTCTATATATAGTATTATTCTAAGGAATTAAGTATTATTCTAAGAGCATGACTGACATTAGGAAAGCCTGTTTTATTGGTGGTGTGACTATTTCTGTCCTCCTAATAACATACAATATTCCTAAGCAATTTTCTTTTAATAAAAATAGCAAAATTTTCGGTAAAAATTCAAATTCAAATTCAAACCCAAGAACAAGTATATAAATATAAATAACAATACAACAAACAACAATAAAATAAAACATAATTAAAAAATAAAAAAATAAGATCTTAACTCAACTATTTGTTGATCTTCCGTTGAGCCATATATTATTATATATCTAAGATTAGATTACATAAGATGCTCTAACATTTATATAATTTGGTAGAAATCTTGTTCGTTATTTAACTTTACCTAAATGTGTTTCAAAAAATCATAAAAAAAACTCTTAATAGTTAATCTTATTATTGGCATACATGGCTGTTGGTTAGATCTCATAGGGAGAATATTGTAAAAGTGTATTGCATATGAAGTCTATACTGAGGTTTACAGGCAGCCTCCTCCCTCTGGTATTTGCCTTGAGGAGGCTCATTTTTGTTGTATCTTTAGAATTAAGAAGATTATTATACTGTTTTTTTTTTTAATTTGTAAATAGTTTATGAAAATGGAAATAAATAAATTTATTATTATTAAATTAAATAATAAGTTATCTTTATTTTAAATTATTAGTTAAATAATAAACGTACCTACTTCCCTATATCCTATAAAAGAGGGGAAACAATGAAATATAAAAAACACGCCACTCCTTTATTCATCAGATGTCTTATGTCAATGTGTCAGCATCTACAGATCTCTGGAAAACGAAACAGTTAATGTGAGTTAGTAAGGATGTACATGCAACTTAACGCTACTGGTCTACAAATTAAATTATTCCAATAGGATTAGGATAATTAGGTAATGGGTACAAATCATCTACTAATTAGGTATTAGACAGCTAATCAGGTTGTGATCAAATAATTAAGTATTGGACAACCAATTAGGTTGTGATTAAGTAATAGGGTTTTGGGCAACTCATTATATATGATAAATGATTGATCATGTTTCAGGCAACTAATAAGGTTTAGGGCCAACCTGATTAGGTTAAGATAAGCGAATGATTAGAGGTAGGGTAACTGATTAGGGTTAAATCAACTGATTAGTTATTCAAACTTAACATAGCGTCACGTAATTTTTATGATTATTACTTTTCCTCATTTATACCTTTGGTATATAGGAGAAGTATTGTGTTCGCTAAAAAATCCAAAACCGGGATGAAACTGGAATTATTCCCGTCGGGTCTATAAGATCTTGTGAATAATTTTCTCAAGTTAAACTTAAGCGCTTAAATTGTGGAAATCCGCGTATTTTATTTCTTAGTATTTATTAATAGTGAGTAAGTATTAAGTATTATTAATAATCAGACCTTTCGATTAAGAAGGGTAAATTTATCGCCTGGGTATAATGTATACAGGTTGTAGATTGGCTGGGTGGTCTAATAGTCCAAGAGCCCAGGGGTGTTTTGCTAATAAAAAGAGTAATGGCTGGAACCGGTCTCAATTTTTCGTAAATACCTTCCTGAACAAGGATCTGCAATTCTGCCGACTCGTATCGGATGGGTGTCCCAGCAGAACGCACTTTAGGGGTCAAAGATTCTGCCTGGGACACCCATCCGATACGAGTCGGCAGAATTGCAGAACCTTGTTCAGGAAGGTATTTACGAAAAATTGAGACCGGTTCCAGCCATTACACTGTTTGTTAACTTGGGTGGTAAATTTGACCTGTAAAGTGCGTTCTGCCTGGGATGCCCATCCGATACGAGTCGGCAGAATTGCAGATCCTTGTTCAGGAAGGTATTTACGAAAAATTAAACCCGTTTCCAGCCATTACACTTTTTATTAACTTCGGTGTTAAATTCGACATGTAAAATGCGTTCTGCCTAGGACACCCATCCGATACGAGTCGGCAGAATTGCAGATCCTTGTTCAGGAAGGTATTTACGAAAAATTGAGACCGGTTCCAGCCATTACACTTTTTATTAACAAAACACCCCTGGGCTCTTGGTCTATAAGACGCTACGCTTCATCCAGCCAGATAAACAACGCATGTTCTTGCTTAGAGTCCAATGTCGGGCAGCGAGTACAATGAACCTAAATAAATGGCCAGAGCGAGTGCCTTGGAGATAATTTTTTCCCACCGGAAAAAAATGCCGGCGGAACGGTATTTGTTTCACTTGCCTTTGTTGTACTAAAGGCGATCAACAACCGTAAGGAAGTTGCTAGAGATGGCTCTATAAAATGAGCTACATACTAGGATTTGAACAACTGGTTGTCTTCTCCCTCTAAAATTAATGTTACTTCTATAAGAAGCTGATTAAATTAAATAATAAGGCTAAGCAGATTCTTATCAACTCGAAGCCCCTAGGACCACGAAACCAGTCAGATCCGAGTGCTGTGTTACCTGCACTAATAACGATCCATCTCAGAACTCAGAACAGTCTTATAATTATTTTAAAGCACATTGAGTGTTAAAACAAGAATGTAAACTACCACGTTTAGTTTGATGGTTTTATTGTTGGATATCTAGTTTAGACTCATGACAAGATTTTCCTAGTATCCCAAGTGATACTGGAAGCTCTGTATATGCCAAAAATGACATCTGTTTTTGTATTTATAACTTCGGCTCGATGGAGAAGAGCATATGAGAAGTCGTATTAACTCCCCCCCCCTCCAATTGACGTGAGGATTGCTAATAACGTTAGCCTATGATTGGTCTCTATTTGTACGTCTATGTAATCGAGCCAATGATTGGTTCTATTTGTAGTCTATGTCTGATTGGTCTCTATTCGTCTATGTAATCGAGCCAATGATTGGTCTCAATTCTCTATTTGACGTCTATGTAATCGAGCCAATGATTGGTCTCTATTTGTACGTCTATGTAATCGAGCCAATGATTGGTCTCTATTGTACGTCATGTAATCGAGCCAATGATTGGTCTCTATTTACGTCTATGTACGAGCCAATGATTGGTCTATTTGTACGTCTATGTAATCGAGCCGTCGAGCCAATGATTGGTCTCTATTTGTACGATCTATGTAATCGAGCCAATGATTGTCTCTATTTGTACGCTATGTAATCGAGCCAATGATTGGTCTCTATGTGTACGTCTATGTAATCGAGCCAATGATTGGTCTCTATTTGTACGTCTATGTAATCGAGCCAATGATGGTCTCTATTGTATCTATGTAATCGAGCCAATGATTGGTCTCTATTTGTACGTTATGTAATCGAGCCAATGATTGGTCTCTATTTGTACGTCTATGTAATCGAGCCAATGATTGGTCTCTATTTGTACGTCTATGTAATCGAGCCAATGATTCTAGTACGTCTATGTATGAGCCAATGATTGGTCTCTATGTAATCGAGCCAATGACGTCTATGTATCGTTGATTGGTCTCTATTTGTACGTCTATGTAATCGAGCCAATGATTGGTCTCTATTTGTACGTCTATGTAATCGAGCCAATGATTGGTCTCTATTTGTACGTCTATGTAATCCAGCAATGATTGTCTCTATTTGTACGTCTATGTAATCGAGCCAATGATTGGTCTCTATTGGTCTATGTAATCGTATTGGTCTCTATTTGTACGTCTATGTAATCGAGCCAATGATTGGTCTCTATTTGTACGTCTATGTAATCGAGCCAATGATTGGTCTCTATTTGTACGTCTATGTAATCGAGCCAATGATTGGTCTCTATTTGTACGTCTATGTAATCGAGCCAATGATTGGTCTCTATTTGTACGTCTATGTAATCGAGCCAATGATTGGTCTCTATTTGTACGTCTATGTAATCGAGCCAATGATTGGTCTCTATTTGTACGTCTGTATCGAGCAATGATTGGTGTAGTCTATGTAATCGAGCCAATGATTGGTCTCTATTTGTACGTCTATGTAATCGAGCCATGATTGGCTCTATTTGTACATCTATGTAATCGAGCCAATGATTGGTCTCTATTTTACGATCTCTATGTATGTAATCGAGCCAATGATTGGTCTCTATTTGTACATCTATGTAATCGAGCCAATGATTGGTCTCTATTTGTACGTCTATGTAATCGAGCCAATGATTGGTCTCTATTTGTAGGTGATTCGTCTATGTAATCGAGCCATGATTGATTTGTACGTCTATGTAATCGATCTTTTGACATCAGGAGAAAAGACTTTTATTACAATGCCGAGTAATCATCGCCTTGAAGTTAGACGACGCTCAGGTGTTTCCTATCCAGCTACTACTGGTGGGTACAATTCTACCACATCAATGCTGTTTCTTTTCATCTCAAGCCAACTCGCCAGCAAATTGGGAATTTGCTGAAACCCTAGTAGGGTGCTCGGTCGCGCTGTCGAATAAATATTAGCACCAAGCCCTGGTTAAGCCCTTCTCAGGGCCACGAAGGCCCTGGGACCATGAAGACTTAAGGCAACGAAACCAGTCATTATTACCTGCACGAACGGTCCTTCCTTGGACCATGGCTATACTGACTCCTAAAATCCATGCACACCGGAGGATTTTAAGAATTTATCTAAAATACATATTTTAATACAACGTATAGGATAAACAAGCGCATTTCATTTGAGAAATTGAACTATTAAAAGTGCTACTGTTCTGAATATGAAGCATTAACCGAAAACCTAAGTAAGAAACCTAGCGGACCTCCGCGCAATTTTTTTTAGAACTTAGCAACGACTGTAGATTTTAAAAACTTTCTAGCTGCTGAATATAGAACTAGACCTCCCAAGTAGGAATATTATAAGATCTACGTGTGCATCCACTCAAATGTGTGTCCCAAGGAACTTACATATGTTACCTAGAGAATATATTTAGTAACCAATACCAATAACATTTATTATTGGTATTAATATTAAATAATATTTAATAACCAATAATAAAATGAGTTTGATTTTGTTAAACTTAGAAGGAAACCCATTTTAGTTTCATAAAACCATAAGCCGTTTGTTTAGAAGTAATTTGTCAAAAGTAAGAACTCGATTCACTCCTTCAAGTCTGAAAAAAAGTAACAGAAGTTTGTAAATTTTAAACGTGTTGTTATTAATAGTTTTCAGGCTCCCCACAAAATGACCCTAAAAGCATTCACTAGCGAAATATATTACCAGATATAGGGGTTAGGATAGCCGACATATTTCCCAAAGGAGGTTACTAGTATCAATACGGAGCATGATTAGTGAAATAAAGGGTGGTAAACAAAGTGATAAGAGGTGGTTACACGTGATAAGAGCGAGGGGTGGTGACGATAGAGGCAGGAGGGGTGGCAGTCTTGCGCTCTAGTTTGGATCAATTTTGACCGGAGGTGGCTGAGACCCTTGCAGTAAGGAAGAAAGTTATCTCCTAGGCCCTAAATACTCGGATATGAGCCCTTTACTTCATAGCTCGACGTAGCATTAAATCTCTAATTAATCAGGCTGTTTCTTGGAGAGGACAACCATGGCGTCCTCAATACTCTCTCTCCACAGCATTACTTCCCGATAATAAGGTTAGCTTATATCCTTCGTACCTTCTTTTATAACAAAAATTTAAGTAAAACAATACCAGCTTCAACAGATACGTATTAAGAGTACCAGCGGGTTGTTACTCAGCAGTGGTCAACACGCTTGTCTCTCTCCTAAATAGTAAGTTTAGGATCTCGACAGGTGCTTCTCTGAGTTCAGTAAAATAAATTAGTGCCCTTAAGGGCACTAATTCGTTGACTTTAGAAAATACGTAGACCAAGTACTTTCTAACGGGTACGATGTTAGGTTCTAGTTAATTAATCCTAATCCAACGTACAAAATAGAGTTTAAGCTCCGTCTGTAGCACATAGAAATCAGTTTTATTAATAATATGAATGATTCTGTAACGAAGTGTAGCTGCACTATTTTAGCCTTATGCACTTTCAGCGACTTTCATTTGAAACAATATTACTTGTTAAGTTAGTTGACCTTTAATAGTAATTTTTCTTGCTAGACCGTGAAAGAGAACGAAAAATATATATTATTATGGACTTTTTAAAGGTGCCTAGCATAAAAAGAAAGGGGAAGAAAAACTAATAAAAGGTATGATATAAAAGGCTAAGTGATATTAGAGACTAAGGTCAGTTTCTAAAGGATGTCTCATAGAGAGTAATTTCAACTCATGAGTTGTTGAGTACTGGTGGTATTGTTTTATGGACTTGTTTATAAAGTCAACTCCTACAGTAGTCTCCTAAATAATAGTCATTTGGTGCAGAAATGAAGACGAGACTTACTGAAACAGGCCCACGTTTACCTTGCATTCGAATTTAAGTTTGCAAGATGTCCATGCCCCTTCCTCAATCAGGACAACAGAGCCAAAAAAAACTTTGATTAAATTTAAAATATGACACAAATATTTATTTATTAATGACATGCAAATATATTTTCATAGCTTCCAAAAAAATGTTGTAAAGATATAATTGATTCAATAAAACAAGTATATGTCATGCAAAAATACTGGTCCCTTTGTGAGGTTAAGCATTGTAGTTCTATGTTTGTAGTTCTTAAAGGGCTGATTAAAAAGTTTTTTTTATAAATAAACTATTTTCCGAGCAAAGCTCGATAATAATAAAAAATATAATAATAAAAATAAAAATAATAAAAAATAATAATAATACCCGTTTGTGTAATTGCGAATAGTTAATAGAATAATTTACTTATTATTTTACGGACACGCTTGTTCGCAAGCCGGGCGAATTTTCTTTGAAATCTCTGCTTACTTGCTCATAAATTAATTTCTTGCTCAAGTTTCCGGAATATGCTTTATGACTTGAGCAATAGATTCTCAAGTCATGATTTAATTTTTTCGGATTTTGTAAAGAAAACAACACATTTATCCCATAGATTATAAAACACTATAGTTATTATTCCAAATTCGTTACTGCAGATTGTTATTATGATTATGATTATTATTTGCAGCCATTTGAACCTCAGTGTATGCTAATTTTTAGCGCATTTCTTTGAAAAATCCCGATAAATTAAATAACAAGTTGTGATGCTACTGCTTAGATTATAAAGCATACACCGAAAAGTTATTTACCTAAATCTAGCAGCATTAGTGACTAAAAAAGACTTCATGCAATGAATGATTAATGTACTTAAGCCAAAAATAAGTAATTTTTACTTTATAAAAATTCTTTATAATGCCAATACGAGATACTTCAGAATAATAAATATTATAATAATAATAAATATTAAAATACTTTATAATGCCAGTACATAAGCTACAATTTAGAATTGAAATGTCCAATTATTTCACTTCCCGCAAACATAGCGGCATCCTCGACAAAAATGTTACAAAAAAATGCAAAAATCTGTTATATTTTGTAAGACATTACAAAATATTTATTTATTTATTTATTTATTTATTTAATAAATAAATTTATTAATTTATTTATTATTTTATTTATTTATTTATTTAGTACCTATGTGTGATAGGTACTTTATACTTTATATAAGTATATAAAGTATATAAATAAGAAGTATTAACAGACTTGTTAATATCTTGTTTTCATCCCTATATTGAACTCAATAAAACTCCAATAAAATTTAACTTCAATATATATAATATATATAATATATATATATATATATATATATATATATATATATATATATATATATATATACATATATATATATATATATATATATATATATATATATATTAGATAATGATTATATATAATCATTATCAGATTCCAATCGAGACTTCATGTGTTTGAGAAATATGGAATTTAAATAAGTTATATTATGATTAGAGAATTGCATGATTTGATTATTTCAAGAATATATTTCCACTAGTCAGGTAAGTAGATGTGACTTAGAAATACATTTCTTGCACCTTATAATTGATATAATTTCTTATGGCCATATTTATTCAAACGAGTATCTAAATAATACTTATAATGGGTCAAGATATCATAAGACCATCAAGTATCATAAGGACCATAATTAGGGGCGGACTTGCTAATGAGCTCTTATAGCCTACATGTCCGCCCCCTCACTATGGTCCTTTCTTTATTCCCGAGTATTAAAAAGTATTTAATGTGTTTTTAATATCTTTTTTAAATTTATTTCTGCTGAATAAATTTAAAGAGTCCGAGGAGGACTATTGTCCGGTAGTCCTCTATTATATGTATGATTTTTGTTGGATCATAAAATCAGGAGCATTGAGCATGGTCAGTGCTATATGGGTGACCGCTGAGAATGAAACGGATGCATTTACTTTTTGAGGACGAGCAAAGCGAGTCCGAAGCAGGGAAGATGAGCGTAGCGAATCCGATGTGATGAAAAAGTTCTGCGGTACCCCGTACCTCGGAAGTACCTTTTTACCGAAACGTAAAAATCAACGTAGAGAAAAGCTGAATCACAATTTAACATTTTGCTGTCATATTTAGAATATAACCTAACCTCTGATACTTGTCAGCCAGAAGAATTAAATTAATTAAAGAAACACGAACCCATCCCCATAAAATATGTATCTGACACTATTCCGTCTATTCTTCCTCTTCTTTAATTATTATGATGTCATAACATGTAACAAAAATGTTTAAACATAACTAGATTAATTAAGTCGTAAAAAACTCACAACAGAATTCTTCATTTTAGTTTTTAACGTTTTAATTCTCTAGTTGAGTACAATAGTCGCGTTAGTAGTACCTACTTTATTCATATATATTTAAGGAAATGTAAAGAATACTCGAATTATTAACATAATAACGAACGAAATAAATTCAAGGGAGCAAATAAAACGCAAATAATATATACTTATCAAATAAAACGCAAATAATATATACTTATCAAATAAAACGAATAAACTCATGCAGTTAATATAAGCAAAAAGTAACTGACGAGTTTTAGTGATTATAAAAATTATATTATACGTCTTATTTTTACTATTTTACCAACTAGATATCATTCTCGGATTCAAATTAGCTAGAAAGGACAAAATTAATCAGGTATTATATTGTCAATAATAATATAGTAAAAATTAATGTTTTAGAGATAATAAATTAAAAAAATCCGTCAAAGTGCTTGCTTTGCAAGCATTATAAGGGTTTCTCAGATATTTTCATAAATATCATGTATTTATGAAATACATGATATGTATTTTTTTAGGCTTGCTTCGATCGCCTGTAAGTTTTTGTTGATATTTATTTTAATTTTAGAAAAATAAATAAAATATAATATAATATTCCATTATCAGTAATATAAGTACTAAAAAGGAAAACATATAAATGCTCGCTTCGCTTGCCTTCATTTGTATGTTTGTAACTAGCTTATTTTGCAGGAAAAAAATATAATTTTATCTAATATTCGCTCGTCTGTTTGTGCTTGTTTGTCAATAACTAATTAAAGAAAAAAATAATTATAATATAACTTAACATTCTAGGACTTGATCCGCTCGCCTTTGTGTATGTATATCAATACCTAATTTTATTACAAAAAGAAAAAAACATAATATAATATTTCGTCGCTTCGCTCACCTTTTTGTGCTTGTTTGTTTCTAGCCAATTTTAAACTATAGAATCAAACTTTTACATATATGTTCTATGGCTCGCTTCGCTCGCCTATATGTGTTTCTCGATACCTAATTTTAGAGAAAAATTTAAAACATAACATAATAATCAAGGGCTCGCTTCGCTAGCCTTTATATATTTGCTTATCAGTACCTTCTTAAAAGTATATAATAAAAAAAACATAAAACATTAGGGCTCGCTTCCTTCGCCTTTATGTGCCTGTTTGTTTCGAACCAATTGTTACTATAAAACTAAACTTTTCCCTAATATTTTTAGGCTGCTTTGCTCGCTTTTCAGTATATGTTTATCAGTACCTAATTTTAAAGCAAAGAGTAAAACATAACATAATATTCAAGGGCTTGCTTCGCTCGCCTTTATGTGTTTGCTTATCAGTACCTTCTTATGAGTATATAATAAAAAATATATTAAAAAAACATTGAGGCTCGCTTCGCACGCCCTTATGCGCTTGCTTGTTATGTGCAAAACTCAATGCCATGGAACATATTTTTTGTCGTTATTAACCCGCAATAATGACTCAGCAAAAATGTCGAAAAATCATATAACGCGGAAAATAATGTGATAGGATTGAAATTTGGCACGCATGTTAGTTGTATAAGACTAACATATGTGCCAAGCTTTTTCTCATTATCAGCATTAGTTTAATTTTAATCAAAAGATTTGTGTACGTTATTTAAAAAATTGCACAAAATTGGAAAATAATCCAATTGAGTTGAAACTTTGCACAAGTGTAAACCTTTACGTAATAAATAAATACACCAAGCTTTGTTCTAAAATTAGATCTGTGTTTTGTGCATTAATAATGTCTGAGTGAAAATTATATGTGTGTTTGGTGCTTTCATAAAGTTTGAGTAAAAATTATATGTGTGTTTTGTGCTTTCATAAAGTTTGAGTAAAAATTATATGTGTGTTTGGTGCATAAATAAAGTTTAAGTGAAAACTACATTGCGTATTTTGTGCATTGCTTTAGGCCCGTATTCAATGACATCTTCGTAACATTTTCCTAAAATTCTCCTTAAGGAACAAGGAGAATATTAGGAAAATTTTAGGAGAATGTGTTAAGCCGTGAGAGTGACTTGCAATAAGTGCACCGGCTTACCAAACTTATGAAATGGATAGCTGAATGAGGACTGTATTTCTTAGCGATATATGTAGGTAGGTAGCTTAGCCTAGGGGGAATAAATAAAGATAAACTATAATAAAGTGAATACATGTAATTATGCACGCCTTTACAAAAGTATTTATGCTTAAAATAATGCTTAAATAAGCTCGCAAGACTATAATAAGAGTAACTGAAAAGGTACCTGATATAAATAATGAAATATGCTATATTAAATAACCTAGATGAAGGTGAGGTCCCCAAACTGGGCTAGCTAGCATAAATAATATGACTTTAGTGAAGTTGTTAGCTGAGGGTACTTAGCTGTACTTAAGATGATGAATTCTAAGTCCCTGATGGCTCCCTAAACGTAGGACGTAGTTTGTACCGTCTTGCTGGCTACGTAGGATGTAAAATAGCTGAATATGGTAATGTGAGGCCTCAAGATGATGTTAAATTACTTAATAAAACTTCCACACTTAACTTGTTGGCTTATCACACACACAAATCTCGCAAAGATTTGGAACTTTAACTGCCCTTTTGACAGTGTTACCAACTTCAGAGTAGGTCTAAACGTAGAACGCTGAGGGTTCTATAAACGGGTAAAATATTTCTAAAAATGCTTGAGGGCGAAGTTTATGCTTCCAGATGAACTCTTGTAAGACATCATAGCTTTAATTAAAAAGTGATCAGAAAGATGCAGCATTCGATTTTGGAGGTTGAGAGTAGTAAATCGAGATACTAAACAATTAATACCCAAACGTGGCGCGGGTCTAAACTAACAAATTCGTTTAAGGCGCAATTAATATAAAACCTAAAAAACCCTAATAGGGGTGCATAATATTAATTAAGGTGGGGCATTACTATAACATAAAATAAATATGTGCAGGCCACAATAAGGCCGGAACATAATGTTAGAAAAATGTTAGGAAGATGTCTTTGAATACGAGCCTTAGTTTCAGCGAGACTGTGTGTATTGTAGGCATTATTTAAGCGGCTTGCCCTTTAGTCTAACGGTTGGTTAGACTTAGATGATGTTCATATTTTTGCTGAATCATCATTGTTGGTTAATGACGTTACACTATCTTATTTTATAAACAATAGGGTTCGAACACTTCGAGACAATTCTACGTATCTTTTGGGTTAATATTCACAAAAGGGATTTAAGATTATGTGGTGTTACAGAGCTTAGCGGTGGTGATGAGACGAGAATGTGCTAGATGAGGCGTAGTGAGGCAGAAGTACCGACTATATTCAACCCGCACAGGGTGAGGGCACCTCCTAATCTCGTTGTAACCGCCGACTCATCCCCTCTACAACAGAATCAGTATCATAGACAGGCTACCTTACACCACCAAGACTCAGGTGAATCAAATTCCTTCAGTAATTGTCTGTGATAGAGCCGCCTCAGCGGTTTAGATCACTAAAGCGTCCTCAAGACCTTTAGTGAAACCCAAACCCCTACGGAAGTCTGGGGTTCGCATCCCAACTTATACGCTCTCAGTTTATGTATGATTTTGTCAAACAAATTTTTCCCTACTTTAGATTATACCTAGAACGTAACATTTGCAAAAAAATAAAATTTAATAAGGATGTAAATAAAAAAAAAAAAAAAAAAATAATAATTTTTCTGATGTTAAATTCTAAAATTTCATTACCAACGTAGGAATATAGGAAAAGTATTACAAAGGGTTATCCCTAATGAGCCGCAAGCCTCTAAACAGCCATTATTATTATAGTCGGTGATAACAAATTGTGTCGTTATTAGTACCAAATTGGTACATGGTACCAAATAGTCAGTAAAAGCAAATTAGTGTCACTTAGCACTAAATCGGATGTATCAACAAAATTTTGTCCGCACCTAAGTTTAAATACCTTTAGCTATTAAGCACCACCACCTAGGTCGAAATTTTAAAATATTCATTTAATAAAACTAGATTGCACAGATTTTCCAAGATAATATAATAGGTTTTAAAGTACTACTCTTTCGTACTACAATATTTATATTAAACTTTTTGACAGAAATGTTAAAACCCATTTTATAGGGATACTACCTCATTCTCGCATGAATTGGAGGGGTTGTGACGTTACCTGGAGACCAGATATCTCCATTATTATAGTTTAGTGTAGGGTAGTATGGAGTCCCCACTTACACCGGGTCTCCAGAAGTCGTTACATATTCCCTGGTACGACAGAAAAACTTGGAACCATAAGATAGAACAATTTACGTTATCAATTTTCAAAAATCTAGTATATAAATTTAGCCGATGTAGCCGTAAATATATAATCAAATGAAGGTTAATGTTTAACAAAACAGAATATTTTTTTAAATGGATGTCTTTATGTAAACACTAGAATAAAATAAAACAAGCGCAGAAGAACTCAACCCAGGCGAATTTCCTTTAAAACGCGTGCTTCATTGTAAAACGATCCATTTTATGCTTGCGTTGTGTGTTAATGCATCATAACCTGTGGAGAGAATATAAATAAATATATATATATATATATATATATATATATATATATATATATATATATATATATATATATATATATATATATATAATATGAGTCTGTTGTCTGTGTATACATCAAGTTTCCCAAAGCATATTTTTATTAAGAGTTAGGGACCTCTGAAACAAATTTTTAACACATCGCCAACACATCGCCGAATTAGACTCTTGCCATCCCATTCTCACATTTTTTAAAAGGAAATTCGCTGAAATGATAAAATTATCACTTCTATGATAAAAAAATGAAAAAGGTACCAGATACACAAATGACTAAATACAGATATAGATAACATGTTGACAAAGGTTTTGTGTGCTAGTATGCCAGCAGTTAGGGAACCTACAGCAAGACGGGTTGGCGGATCCTCTTCATCCTCCACCAGCGCCCTCTATAACAAGGTGTACCAGGTCTTGCTGCTCATCAAACGCCAGAAAGGTAAATGTTTCTCTATTAGTTTGATTTTCCTATACATGATTGGGCCTCGTTTAAACATTTAGTAAAATAAGGTAGTAGTATGCAATCGATTTTTACACTTCCCTGAAAAAGAACTTCCCTTAAACCAAGACCTAAACTATAAACTATAGTATAATATTTTTGTTTATATAGTACAAACTATATAATCTATATTTGAAAACTAATATAAACTAGATTTGAAAACTAGTATAAACTATATTTCAAAACTAGTATAAACTATATTTGAAAACTAATATAAACTATATTTTAAAACTAGTATAAACTATATTTATATATATTTGAAAACTAGTATAAACTAGATTTGAAAACTAGTATAAACTAGATTTGAAAACTAGTATAAACTATATTTGAAAACTAGTATAAACTAGACTTAAATACTAGTACAAACTAGATTTGAAAACTAGTATAAACTAGACTTAAATACTAGTACAAACTATATTTCAAAACTAGTATAAACTATATTTGAAAACTAATATAAACTATATTTTAAAACCTAGTATAAACTATATTTGAAAACTAGTATAAACTATATTTGAAAACAGTATAAACTAGATTGAAAACTAGTATAAACTAGATTTGAAACTAGTATAAACTAGAAAAACTAGTATAAACTAGACTTAAATACTAGTACAAACTAGATTTGAAAACTAGTATAAACTAGACTTAAATACTAGTACAAACTAGATTTGAAAACTAGTATAAACTAGATTTGAAAACTAGTATAAACTATATTTGAAAACTAGTATAAACTAGATTTAAATACTAGTACAAACTAGATTGTAAAACTAGTTTAAACTAGATTTGAAAACTAGTATATACTATATTTGACATCAAATTAAGTAAAGCTAATTAAGTATGGCCCTAACCATGGTATTTAATTCCTAGCCTAAAGTTATATATAAACCAAGTAGGGAAACAAATGCGATTTCTGTCAAACCTGGAATGTAGTTCACATTTTGTTCACCAGGGAGTTGGCACAAATTTTTCTTTGGTATTCTTAGAGATATATGCTAGAGGAGGCATAGCCTATCTCAATACATTAGGAAGCCTGAAACATCATTTTGGGGCTCTTAGGGGCTCTCGGTAACGTCATTGAAACCTCTACCAAGAGTTAGTTAAGGTTATAATCAATCGTTTTCGGCTTCCCGCATATTGTTTGTGTTTTGATTTGTATTTTTAACGTTCTACATATAAGTTGCTGTATTTTGTTCTGTTTATTTGATTATATAGATTGTAGAGGGTGGTCATATTATTTCTTCGATGTTACAAAATTAAACCAATAGGGCCCCTCTTGTATTATATTTCTATGAACGTAGTACCTATATAGATCCATAGAGATATATAATATGAAGTGCCTGTATGTGTGATATACAGGCACTCTAATATATACTAAAGGGGGCATAGCCTATCTCAATTCATTGAGAGGCCTGAAACATCGTTTTGGGGCTCTCAGGGGCTCTGTGTAACCTCATTGAAACCTCCTCCAAAATCGAGTTAAGGTTATAATGTATCAATTGATTTCGGCTTTCCGCAATTTGTTTGTGTTTTGATTTGTATTATAAACATCTTATTTATAAGTTACTATAATTTTGTTCTATTTATTTGATTATATATCTCTATGCAATTTTAGATATTTTTTATTTTTGAGTCATCGATCAGCTGATCACGCATGTCTATATTTGTTTACACAGGTTAGTATAGGAGTTTCCCTACTTGGTTTGTTTTATACTACTTTAGCTCAATCATTGGAGACATATTTTAACCATAGCCTTAAAGGCTCATACCTTCAATGACCAATTAGTACCATTTTATACATCAAATTGGTGAAACCAACTTGATTTTATTATTGATAGATTTGACTTAAAATAATAGTGGGATAAAATCATTCTATTATTCTGTTCCACAATTCTTAAAATAAAAAATTCTGGCGCAGTGGTCCGCATGTCGGGCGAATTTCCTTTGGATGCGTGTTTCCGTGCTTTTTACATTATATAAGTTTACAACTGCTAAATAAATAATTCCGGCGTGGTGGTCCGCTGTCGGGCGAATTTCATTTAGAATGCGTGTTTCCGTGCTAAACAACCCATTTCTTGCTTATGCAAGAACCATGCCCATTGCGTGGTTCCGGTTCATCATTTAGAACCTAAGCAGTTACTCAATTGTCAAGCACTGCTCGTAACTCATTTCGTCTGTATTTTCCAAAGGAAATTCGCATAATTATCCAGTTGTTGTACAAAACTATGCCTCTAAAATTAGAAGTACGCACTATTATTTGCACTAGTTTAAAGCTTAGTTACTTATCTTTAAGCTTAGTCAGTTATCTTTAAAGGTTTTAGCGCATTACCTTTGGAAAATACAGACAAAATGAGTTACGAGCAGTGCCAACAAATCCGGGACTTGGCACAAAAGCCAGACTTAGGTCTAGTTGTGTGGCCAGGAGATGATATTTTTCTGTCTACAATAACCTATTTTGCTGACATCAATAATTTTAAAAAATCGTTAAAATTCGAAAATTTGATTAATCGAGTTAAAACTTGGCACAAATGTACAAATATAGGTGGTCAAACGATCCGAAAAATTTTATTTTGATATTTGTCGATATTTTGAAAATACTGACTATAACTTTTTAAAATTATAACAGCCTAACAAATTTTAATTTTTACTTTTCCTCATTTATACCGTAGGTGTTTTAAGACCTCCTTAGTGTTTTTCTCAATGTTGTCATCATGTAAGTGTGTCTGTAAGTGTGTGTATATGTGTGTGCACTGACCAGCATCAAACGTGGTCAGTGCCTATATGGGTAACCACTGGGAATAAAAGAATGTATTTTCTATTTGAGGACGAATGAAGTGAGTCCGAAGTAGAGAGGATAAGCGTAGCGAATCCGACGTGATGAGGAAAAGTTCCGAGGTACCCCGTACCCGATTTTTTAAAAGTTGATTTTAAGTTTCCATACTTAAAATTTTAGTTATTTTAGTCGCTGAAAATACTTAATTTTGAATTAAATAAATTTCATTGTTATAATTAACAATTATATATTCTACCTAACTGTTATAATTAACAATTATATATTCTACTTAACTGTTATAATTAACAATTATATTTTACTTAACTGTTATAATTAACAATTATATATTCTACTTAACTGCTATAATTACCAGTTATATATTGTACTTAACTGTTATAATTAACAATTATATGTTCTACTTAACTGTTATAATTAACAATAATATATTCTACTTAACTGTTTTATTTAAGTGGAAATATTCAATTTAATGTAATAAATCCATGCATGTATCCTTGAAAGCAGCCGTATACATAAAATAAAGAGCATTTGCATAATCAATATCCACAGTGTTTTTCTCTCTATTTCCTCCATAATATTTTATTTACAAATTTAAGTTTATAAAATTTTAACAGCTGAATCGCTGGTCTCGTGTTTATAATTTTAAAAATGTAACTTGCATTATTATGAGTATGCATCAATAAGTAACAATATATATATATATATATATATATATATATATATATATATATATATATATATATATATATATATATATTATATATATATATATATATATATATATATATGGAGCTGTGGAGCTGTAAAAATCGGCCATTAAACGGCCGCCTATTGTAAATTTTTAAAAATAAATAAATATATATATATATATATATATATATATATTCCTTTGTCTTTTATCATTTTTGTTCTCATACGTTTTAAAAAGGTTGTATTTACCGCAAGTTGAAGAAGCAATCGAAGAATCAGCTACCGTCGATACTTGCTGTTGGATATAAATATCCCTGGACTGGTTTCGGTATAACGCCATCATCAGCAGGCGGGCACAGTCGTACTCATTGAGACTAGAAATTAATCAACTTTATTTGAGAGCTCGAGTGTTGCCCCGTCTGCTGATGATGGTGTTATGCCGAAACCGGTCCAGGGATATTTATATCCAACAGCAAGTATCAACGGTAGCTGATTCTTCAATTACTAATACATTTTCATTTCGCCTTAATGCATTATCTGCTCATGGCTTAGGAATTCGGAATTCAGAAGCGTGCTATTTTCACAAGATTTTTAATATGGTGGGCGCTCTCAGTGGAACGCATCCCACAAGGAATGGAATGCATAAAGGAAGCAAAAAATGCACAAAAAAGGCTTTCTTTGTAAAAATATTGCAGTAAGACTAATTATTTGAGCTTGCAGCAGAGGCTTAGAACTTTTTTTAGGATTTAGTAGACTGTTTAGTGACTCTTTTCTTCGATTATAGCTCGGAACTCGTATATTATCTGCCTAACAAATGGCCTAAAATGTCCTCCACATGTTTCTATTATGAGCATGAGCGCCTTCCTTCATTAACACTTTTTATTAAAGGCACCTTCTTACATTAACGTGTTCTACAAAAAGCACCTTCCTTTAATAACGACAGCCATCCTTTTTTAACGCTTTATATAAAGAGCGCCTTTCTTTATTAATGCAATCAACAAAGAGCGCCTTACTGCATTAACGCTTTCTGCAAAGATTGCCTTCCTTCATTGACGCTTAATACAAAGAGCGCCTTTCTTCATTAATGCACTTCGCAAAGAGCGGCGTTTTCTCTGTGAAGCAAGGTGCAACCACTGTCATTAAAATAAATAAATAACAATCAATGTGCAAGTTATATTGGTTTTCCAACTCAGAGGCAGGCTTGTAGCCAGTCAAAACTTGTAAATGAGGGGGGGGGGACCCAGAGGGGGATATTCACAATAAAATCTATTTCGTCAGAGTGGGCAAATATTTCCCTGGGAGGGCGATTCCCCCCCCCTTGGCCCCTACCTGGCTACGGGCCTGTTCTGAGATCTAGCAAAACAAGCCTGAAGAAAACGCTTAGAGCAACGACTACACCACATCAATGGCTAATAAGATTTCAAGGCATTTGAATTAATGAGATAGGGTTTGACCCTAATTGCCATTCAGGTTAGGAGTGGGTTATGAAGATTTAGGTCTTCCGGTGGTGACCGCGTCATTGTAGATGAAGAATCCGACGTTTCGCTTCCACTGTGGGAGGCATCTTCAGGGATGTAGGACATCATGGAACAGTTCAGTTTTGTAGAGCATTGTGTTTATATCCATGATGTCCTACATCCCTGAAGATGCCTCCCACAGTGGAAGCGAAACGTCGGATTCTTCATCTACATTAACGCGGTCACCACCGGAAGACCTAAGATAACCGCGGAAGCCTAAGCAGTTTATTAGGAGTGGGTTAGTTTAGTTCCGTGTGATTGTGTAATGAATGCAGTCCAAACATTATTGAAAAGTCTTTTCGGCCGTTGCGTTTGCTAAATTAATCCTGTGGCCCCTAATTTAGTGTTGGTAGTAATCGTTTTTGCATTTCGATAATGCAATGAAAGGCCTATTGGTTGAATTTTGAAACATCGAAAAGTAACCTGACACCTTCGCTTATAAATATAATCAAATAATCAGTACCAAATTACAATAACTTATATAGGAGAACATTAAATAGCCAAAATCAATTGATTAATTATAACCTTAACTCACTCGTGAAGGAGGTTTCATTGAGGTTACACAGAGCCCCTAAGCTGAGAGCCCCCTCTAGTATATATCTCTATGATAAAAAATATGACTACTGCTTGATTCAGATATACAGTGGAGTATTAGTGACAGTCTTCGTAACAGCATCATGGGTAGGAGCAACACATTGCATCAAGTACATGTATCTACCGCAAGCAATTCCCCAGACCGTCACTACTCAGAATCAAACTTCATCAAACGTTATCAAGACACACAAACATGATGTAAGTATACCACTCAGTTCTTTCTTCTTCAATTAACACAAACTTTAACCACAAAAATTAACCATAAAAACCAAAAAAGTAACCACAAAACAAAGGCTTAACAACATCCACAAACCACAGCATCTCCTCATGCACCAAAAGTTTTGTTCCGATTTAAGAAAGTCTTCGAGAGTTATCGATTATATATATATATATATATTATATATATATATATCGATAACTTTCGAAAACTTTCTTAAATCTAAAAGTAAACAGACAGAGCTAAATGTCTGGGCACCCTCTCCATTTGTTACATTTAGTAACAGATTACAAGTAGCAACATTTTAACTTAATTGATCAAGAAGGCAGTGCTCTCAAATTTTTTTATTTTTTTTTATAAATTATTTTTACTTTTCCTCATTTATACCTTTGGTGAATAGGAAAATTATTGTGTTTGCAAAATCCGAAACCGGGATGTAACCGGAATTATCCGTTTCATGTATTTTTAGGCTTCCTGGGTGGTTTAACAAAGTTGTCTGTCTGTATGTGTGTGTGTGTGTGCGCGCTATCCGGAAAATATTATTATGACGTCATTATTAACCCACAATAATGACCCGCAACCCGCAAAATTTCGTAAATTCATTATTTGTGGAAAAATAATGCGATCGAATTGAGATAGAGCACGCATGTAGCTATGTATTACTAACGTATGTGCCTTTCATCTCATTATCAGCATTAGTTCAATTAGTTTATGTACGCTTTTAAAAAAAATATTAAAAATTGTAAAAAAATAAATTGAGTTGAAATTCGGCACAAGTGTACCTTTACGTAATAAATAAGTACGCTGTTCCGGTTTAATACGACAAATATATCAATGATTTTTGTTGGATCATAAAAGTAAAGCAGTTTCGAGCGCTGGTAACGAAACGGATATATTTTCGATCTGAGGACGAGCGAAGTGAGATCGAAGAGTTATTGCAGTAAACATTTGACGAATTGTATATTCTGAGGACGAGTTATTTAAGTGAAGTAATAGTTTGTTAAAAAGTTATACGGCAGATACGATCGCCTTATAAGGTTCTTATAGCGTATCGGTGGAAACGACCGAATTCCATCTCCCTTTATTCTTGCGTATGCTACTGGATTCCTTTCGCATACTTCAAACAGTGTCTTTGACGTATTTAGTAACTATATATAGTTACTAATACTAATATAATAACTAAATACAATCTGCGGGTTTGATATGCTGTGTCGTACGTAGAAAAAGAATTACTACGTACACACTACGTATTTAAAAGGCAATTCGGTTCTTGCACTGTCGATCGAGTGAGATGTATCATAACTGATCCCTCCAAAACATTGCACCTTTTTGTTGTGAAGTTCACTTAGGTTATAAGGAAATTTAAAACAATAAGGTACATACAGCGTAAAAGGGGGATCGTTCTAGATTCTATCTCCCTAGTTTTAACGTATCGGAGTGGATTCTCTCTTCATGGTTCTTACAGCATAATATGTAACCGTATTTATATATCTTACTTAATCCGATCCGTGGATTCAGAATCCTGTGTGAAAGTTTTTATGACCATAACAACAATCTTAACTAACCAGAACAAATCTTAAATCTAAGAATCTTATCTCTCTCTCTTTTAGCGAATTTCTTTTAGAAATTCGCCTAATAGGATAGTTTCTCTCTTACAGTTAATCTTAAATCTAATGCTACGATTATAATTTGTTGCAGATAATCTACAACGCGCCGTTCTTTACGACGTGGTTTTGCACCAATTGGACCATTCTATTCTTCCCTCTTTACTTCATATTTCAACTAATTGCGAGGAAATGTAAATCTCCATCGGAAATAATTGCTGAAAGTTTGAGGAACTTCAGAGACAAAGGCTTTACTATAGGTAATGGCGCGTAAACTCCGTGGTTATAACTTGACATTTAAAAGTTTCTACTGTGAAATTCGTCAAAAACTGTTTTCGACACATGTTTTGTGATGGATTCTTTTCTATTTTTAATCCTTAAAGGGTTCAATTTTTTTCCTGAAAAATGTGACTCATTTTGTACTACTTCAAGTCAATTTTTTTTTAAAAAATATACCTTATATTATGAAGAAAAAGCATAGTCTACCTATCCAGAGTGGAGCCCTTCATATGATTGCTCATGCTTAAAATTTTATATAATCACACAAATTTCAGTTTTCTTGCAATAAGTGGTTCCCTGTGGGTCGTGTGCAAAACATGAAGAGAACATTTTTTAAAGCTGATAAAATGTTCTATAATACGAGTGTTTTATCATCACAATCAGATGACTACAACCAAAGTTATGGCTCTTCCAAAAACAAATAGTTTGTTCTTTGTAGCACTGGAAAGTTTATAGAACTCCATCTCAGGCTTGATCAAGGGGACTTTAGTTCTATAAAAAGTTTTAAATGATTTATTCAATTAAAAACACCTACCTAATTCTTCCAAAAACACCTAATAAATGGGTAATTTATGCAAAGTCAGCGAATTCCTTTGAAAAAATATTGACTTTTTGTGCATTTTTTTGTCCATTTAACAAATGTCATAACTTTAGTTGTAGAGATCCGATTTTGACAAAATAATACTTGTGTAATAGGAAATTTTATTTGCTTTAAAAAATGTTCTCTTCATGTTTTGCACACGACCTACAGGGAACCACTTATTTCGAGAAAACTGGAATTAGTACGATTTTCTAATATTTTGAGCGAGTGCATTCATATGAAGGGCTCTACTCTGTATAGGCAGACTATGCTTTTCCTTCATATTTTGAAGTATATTTTCTGAAAAATTAGGTTTGAAGTAGCACAAAATGAGTCACATTTTTTAGACCTGGGTCTTGGACTAATAGATCCTAGGGGTAACTTGACCGCAGTTAAAGATCCTTGTGTGAAATAGTAAGTCTTTAACTAGATTATGTCATGGGGCAACGTTGTTACACTGCTATATTTTACCCGTTTTAGCGGGTTTTTACAGTTTTTGTTTACTTTTGAAGCTTTAAAGTAAACCATAGAGAAAAGAAGTTTAAAGAAGTGAACGAGAAGCCATATATTAAAGTACGAGTACATATGTCGTTTGTATAAGTAATATCAAGGAGTATGTATATATGTATAGAAGTATACAAATTTCAATTAATGAGGAGTAGTGACATTACTCCTTGGTAATGTCATTATATATATGACGAGAAGTGAAGTGAATTTTACATTACTGTAAGTTCTTTCTGTATACTACTTATGAATACTTAAAGAACTGAATACTTAAAAAAACTTATACTTATGAATTTATTAAAGAAAGCAATAACAGTCCGTCGTAATTAAGCTTAAGGTATAATCGGGGAACAAAAGTTTTTGAACTATAATGGGAAGTATAATGTGGTGAGCATTCAGTTTATCCTTATCATAGAGAAGAGATTAAAATGATCTTCATTCATGGAAACATAATGAAGACTGAAGCCAGATGCTTACCGACTTCAGTCCTATTAGAATACAACACACTGCTAAAATCAGTTGGAAAATAGTTTTGAGGAACCAATAAGGTTGGCCTAATTTGAAATTGAGGGTGTGGTTTAACATCCAGGAATAACCTCATTAACTCCCTCACATTATTTTCCCCTGCTGTCAACTGATTTTAGCCATGTGTCGTGCTATAAATGCCATTATTTTCCATTAATTCAATTCTTAACAGTCCAATAATTCGTCAATTCAGTATATCTCTTGTTATACCTAGTTTATCTAATCTATCAAATCTTGGTTGAGGTAAAATGAAACATTTGGTTAGGAATCTTTTATATTAGAATTTCCATAATTTTGGAATAGAATCAACAAGTGACTTTACTCACATATTTCAGGCTTTTGATATGACTGGAAAGGTCAAAACAAAAAATTGTGCCCGCTGGGGCTTCTTTTAGCCAAGCTGATAGAATTTATAGATTCAATTTGAGGGTTTTTATTAATGAAAGGTTTTTTTATTTTTATTAAGTGTTAGGTTATAGTCCAGAATTGATGTCATTGCAGGAATAAATAGTAAATTTTCAATGTAACTGCCTATACCGATTCTGGCAATGATGTCACACATCATTCATAAGAAAGTCAGGCTATTACCTCTACGTTTGGTTTGTTTACATTAAGGATTTTGAATAAAAGGATGACGCATTAAGGAACTTTCCTGACCCCATGGATGCTGTATGATATACAGAAATAGGAGCAAACTTACCTTCCCATGGTTATAGCAAAAAAAGCCATGAAACAAGTTATGTAACAATGATAAGTCGAGTTTGCTTCTCAACTTTCTTCTGTGCTTGATCATTGTGATTTGAGTAACCTTTGGTGCTTGCTAAGTCAATTAAAATGGAACAGTTAATAAAATAAATTATATTTCTTTTGATTATTTTTATATCCAATAAGCAAAATAACAGGAAATCATCGAAAGGTAAGTTTGCCTCTAATTTAGGACCTGCGCAGTTATTGTAATGATTGTAGCATGCACAGTTCAAACCAAGCATGTGCAGGGTGTTTTTGACTTGTGTTTTTGTGATGGATTCTCTCTTCTTTGTTCTTGATGGGGTCACTTGTTATATGGCAAATCGACTCAGTGCATCATCCCCTTTATTCAAGATCCTTGGTTTACATCACCTTATGAATTTCTAACATCTTGACTTTTAGTAACTATTGTAATTTTAGAGGAGGTTATGCTTAATGTCATATTGAACCTTCAAGGTGTGACAGAAAGCAATATCGAAAACATATAATTTTTATTTTTCGAGTGCAAATAAAACTACACAGAGGGGTTGTTTACATAATATTATGAGATTTGACATTCTTTTACAGAGTAGCAGTCATCTTTGATAATATCTAGAAAAAAAAATATTTTTTGGAAATATTTAAAAAATTCTATCCTTTTTAAAAATATTTTTTTAAAACTTGGTCCAGTTTTATAGAGGAGTCAGTTCACTTGTAATTCTATTCCACTAAAATTTCCATCATACGCATGATTATTGTAGAGGCCCTGACTGGAATGGAACACAAGGTGTGCTAATTGTTAAATCACCAGGATCTCTTTTATTAGCCCCTATCTGATAATTAAATAAATGTCTATATCAGGTCGGTTCTTCTGGAGGTGCGTGTGCTTCTGTCTACTATGGGTCAGTACAAACTACATGTACATCAGTTCCCTGAGGAAACTACAAGCAACCGATGTAATGACATTATTCGCTACCAATGTGGCTTTTGTTTACCTTCTATCTTGGGTTATTCTTCATCAACAATTTGTTGGAATTAGGGTAAGCAAAAAAAATATATTTAACACAACATACACTTTGATTTTTGTTTACTAAACAAATTTTGAAGCCCATTCTACTACACAGTAACTTATATATTGTCTACTAACAGACATATTATATATTGTGAGACCTGACTCAGAGCTTCCTTTCTGTATTTTCTGTGTAGTATGTGTGAAGACAAATCATATAAATTATAAATTAATGAAAATTTGGGTTCACGGAGGCCCGCCTCCAAGTCAAATCAAATCCGTGGCATATACAGCATGCCATATATTTTCTTTGATTTTCATTTACAAAATAAATTTCAATTGTTTATAGTTTATAGGTTAGGACACTGAAGAGACTTATATCGAGCTGTTAAATTATTTTATTTCCATACAATATTTCGCTTGTAATCTCCAAGCATATTCATGTATTACATCTACAAAAAGAAAAAGAAAAAAAACCATCATTATCAGCTTGAATAACTTGGTTTTTAAAAATTGTAAAAAATCAGAAAATTATCCAATTGTCTTGAAATTTAATTTAACTATATACCTTTACATAATAAATAAGTACACATAGTTTCGTTTTAATATGACAAGTATATCCATGATTTTTGGTGGTCAGTGCCTGGATGAGTGACCGCTAGGAATGTAACAAATCTATTTACTATCTGAGGACGAGTGAAGCAATTGTTGGGAATGGGATGTAATGAGGAAAAGTTTCGAGGTGCTCTGTAAACCATTTTTTATCATAAGTCTGTTTTCTCTGTAGTCAAGTTAGCTTGTTATTTTTTCAGATCGTAGCAGTTATAATGTGTGATACAGGAATCGCTTTGTTAGCATACATGGAAGGATTTTCTAAAAGTCCCATTCTATCGAGTGTAGTTCTGGCTGCGTTTGCTGCTGCCTCATCTGCCGTTTATAAGGTACAGCCAAGTATACCATCTGCCGTATAAGTTAAAAATATGAAGTTAACCTATTTATTTAGCATGATACCTACTTACCTATTATGATACCTGCCTAGTATGATATACCTAACGCCTACCTATTATGATACACCTAGTTGATCCTACCTAGCGTGATCCTATCTAGTATGTACCTACCTAGTATGATTCCTGCCTAGTATGATACCTACCTAGCATGATACCTACCTAGTATGATACCTACCTTGCGTGATACCTACCTAGTATGATTCCTGCTTTGTATGATACCTATAATTTAAGCTGATTGCTCTTCCCTAGTTGGTAAAGGCAGTTTGGGTCCTTCAAAAATGCTACATTTTTATGTAAAATACTATTTGATAGACACAATATAATTGTGCGAGACACACCAAGGAAATGTAACAAGCGAAATGCAATGCTACATCTGGGAACTGTTCCATCATTGGACATTCGTCATACTTGATGGCTCGACATAATGTCATGTCCACTCAGTTTTGTTACGTCTAACTTCAGGGCGCCGACAGAGCCTGAACTTACTCTGACCTTCAATTAATTCCGAAGAATATAATGTGAAGTACTTACCAGAGACTCATAAGTCAAGTACTTACTCTTCGGAATTAATTGAAGGTCAGAGTGAGTTCAGGCTCTGTCGGCGCCCTGATGAGTTAGACGTAACGAAACAGAGTGGGACATGACATTATGTCGAGCCATCAAGTATGACGAATGTCGAATGATGGAACAGTTGCCAGATGTAGCATTGCATTTCGCTTGTTACATTTCCTTGGTGTGTCTCACACAATTATATTGTGTCAACTATTCATGTTTTGCAAAACTCGGTAGTATCAAAATGATTCTATTTGATACTTTTATACTATTTTTCATTTATCTAATTATTGTTACCAGGTGCTGTTCAAGAAAGTGATTGGGGACTCTTCGTATGGTCAAATAGCTCTGTTCTTTTCTCTTATTGGTCTGTTTAATGCTCTGTTCTTGTGGCCCATTGTACTCTGTCTGTATTTCACTGGCACTGAAACTATTTATTGGGACCACCTACCCTGGTACCCTCTCATGGCAGCTGCTATATTATCTTTAGGTACCAGTTTATTCAAATGTTAATACATATGATTAAGATTACTGTGTCAATATTATTTTATATATGCATAGCTAAAAAAGCTTAAGTTTAAGGGAGAGAAGGGACAAAGGGCTTGAATTACCAATTTTTCCTGGGGCACTTTAATATCTAGGTCTGGCCCTGTGTGTTTATAAAATGATAGATGGCTGATGATAATCAGTTAACTTTTGGAAAACAATACAAAAACACTTTGTAGGTGTATAATAAATAATCATGTAAAATTTCATTGGAAAAGCAACAAATAAATTACTTTTACAGTTAGAGAATGTAAACTTTTACTCGAGTCTTGCAGGGACACTGTAATTTCTTCCCTGATTTTTTTACTGTTTACTGTAAATACTGTCATTTCTTCTGTAATTTTTTCCCTGGTTTTACACTTTTTATTTATAACTTGTTTTGAGTTGACTCGTTATTTTTTTGCAGTGGCAAATCTATTGGGTAACTTCAGTGTTGCTTTAACGTATGATCTGTTTGTAACTCTTGGATTGATAACTGCTGTGCCTGTGTCTGCTGGTGAGATACCTTTTAGCTAACTCCTGCACTTTATATGTTATAATAAATAAATAAATAAATAAATTTATTTCATTCTTTTGACTTTTACAAGAATTAGAAATTGTCATACAAGATTATATAATAACAAGTATTCCATTTACAAACAATAAAAAATATAATAATTCACTACATTTTTGAGAGATCATCATTAAGAAATTCTTTAAGACAATAATACTCTTTTTCAAGTAAAAATTTTTTGAGTCTATTTTTAAAAGTTGTAATTTTTTTGATGCCTGTTATATGTTCAGGTAATTTATTATAAAAAATTTGACCCAAGTATTCTGGGGATTTTTTAAATATTTCATATTTACAGCTTTTTACCTCAAGCTTATTGACATTTCGAGTAATATAAATACCTTTATTTAAATTTTCAAACAAATTAATATTATTAAATACAAAAAGCAATAGGTTATAGATATAAAGAGATGGAAGGGTTAGGATATTTAATTTTTTAAAGGAACCCTTACAGGTATGAGTCTGTTCAAATCCTAACATGCTTCTAATGGCTCTTTTTTGTTTTAAAAAAACTTTTTCTAATTTTGTTGAACCACCCCACTGTATTAAGGCATAACTCATGACAGAATTAAACTTGGCATAATAAATATTTGTCAATGTTTTGAGGTCAGTAAGTCTTCTATAGTAAGATAGTAAGTAGCAAGATGACGAGAGTCTGGAGGTAAGGTTGTCTATATGTTTAGTCCAGTCCAGGTTGTTCTGTATTGTAACTCCTAGAAGTGTTCTGTCTAGGCACCCGATAAGGAACTATATATAATTTATATGTTAATTTAAATATATAAATTACCTCAATATAATTTATGTATTATATCTGGGTACCAAAAATATATCTATAAATACAAAGTTATAATAAATAATATTTATATCTGGGCACCCAAATATACATAAAAATAAAAATAAAATGCCCGTTTTAGGGGCTTTCGACCCATCAGGGTATTCACCCTGCGGGAACAACCTCAGGTGGGTTGCATCTAATACACTCTAAGAATTAATTGAAGTTGGCGAAATCATTTTAATACAAATACTATTCATAAAATCTTAGAGCATAGCCCGGGCTGCGAACCCCGGACCTCCAGTGCCGAAATCGAATGCCTTTATGATCATGGCCACGGAGGCAGACACATAAAACTATAAATATATGTTATAATAATTTATCTATCTATCTAATAACACAGGTGTTATATTAAAATTAAATAACTGTTATTATAAAGTAACACCTGTGTTATTAAGTAACATGTAGATTATTAGATAGACCTGTGTAAAGCCTAAAGATGACCAAATGGCAAAGAAAATTATTATAGTTTAAAATATATTCACTTTATAGAACTGTCTTTTCTTTTTATTTAATTTTGTCATTCTATAAGAATGACATTTCTCTTTACAATATATCTATCATTTATACATTATATCTGGGCACCAAATATACATATATACATATAACTATAAATATATATGTTATAAAAGAGTAAATTTTTTGGACTGGTGTGATATATATTTAGAATTTAAATTTCTTGAAGACGACAGTCCTTTATAAATATCAATTTATTTAATAACCTTTACATAAATCTTCTCAACGTTTCATTGAGCGAAGCTCAACATCTTCAGGTGAAATCAAATGATTTTTTACATTACAAATTTAGTTTCAATTGATTTCACCTGAAGATGTTGAGCTTCGCTCAATGAAACGTTGTGAAGATTTATGTAAAGGTTATTAATTAAATTAATATTTATAAAGGACTGTCGTCTTCAAGAAATTTAAATTCTAAATATATATATGTTATGATAATTTATGAATTATATTTGTGTACCAAATATACATATAACTATTAATATAAGTTATGATAATTTATATATTATAATTGGGCATCAAACATACATAAAACTATAAATGTATGTTTTGATAATTTATATATTATATTTGGGTGCCAAATATATAACTATATTATAAGTGTGCTGGTACTCTAACTATGATAATTAATACAATAGAAATCTTTGTCATTTGACTGACTTATCTGTCAAATCTATATTGACACTACACATTTCTGATACTGGATGTACTCAGAAGTATGACAATAGAAAAGCAAAACTATTTGTAAATAACCTTTATGTATAAAGTAGATACTAATTAATCATACATTTACAGTTATTCTAGTTATTATATCTCCACAAAAGATAAACTCATTTCTTGCACCTAGGAGAGAGATTTTATTTCAATTGGTGTGACCTTATTTCTGACTTTTTGAACACATTTGTATAGTTGGTACACATATACTTTGAATAGTCATACTTCTAACTACTTGACGTGTTTCATACAGCTTTTGTCGTCTTTAAACTTTCACAGAAATCCTTCTGATGGGAGGTACATTTACATTTTAATCAAAAAATGTATTAATTTAATCAGGTAATATTGTACATTAGTGGGTAATTCATCTATGTACTAGAAGATAGATTTTGACATTTAATACAGCCTGAAACGGTTAATTTAAAAAACCTCTTTTAATTATGCCGACAAGATATAATTTGCCATGTAATTAATTGTGATTACCTAATTAAATAAATAAATAAATTGAATTAATGTAAACCAGAGACTATAGAAACTTAAACAGTAAGACTGTCGACTCAATGGTGGGAAAATTTGGATTCCGGACGACGCTAGCGCTGCGGCGGACCTACCTTTCAATTGAGTGGGCGTGTCTTGATTTCCCGCTTTATGCCCACAGTCAGTTTGAAATTTAATTTTTATTTAAATTACTTCTAACTAACCCTACCACTTTAATCTTACACAGAACGCTTCTGATTATTTTGAAGTTTTTCATTTAAGTAATTTATTAATTTAATTGATTCAATCAGGTAATAATGAAATAGTGGCTAAAGTTATACACGTGATAAAAGATAGATTTTGGCATTTAATGCAGCCTGTATTTTAATTACATCGGCGAGATGCGCACATGTGATTAAATGTAATTACCTGATAAAATCGACTAAATCAATAAATTAATTAAATGAAATATATA
Organism: Microvelia longipes; assembly: GCA_018340805.1. Taxonomy (NCBI): domain Eukaryota; kingdom Metazoa; phylum Arthropoda; class Insecta; order Hemiptera; family Veliidae; genus Microvelia; species Microvelia longipes. Next base: position 50,352,246 of record JACMZG010001914.1, read on the forward strand.
TCTGCCATCATTAGCGTTCTCTGGAAGTTTTAAAAAGGTTTCTATTTACTTTTAGTTTCTGAATTTTGAAATACAGAACATGCAACGGCGAACCGTTTTTGTGAAAAATACATACAGAAAACAATCAATTTTATAATAATAATAAATGTAGCTGTCATAACCAAGAATTGTCATGGTATTCATAAATTTAAATACAAAAATATAGTCAGTCATCTTTGGAAAGCTATTGGGGTTAGTTCATAAGTTGTCCGCACTGGTCCGCCGCAGCGCTATTTTTAGTAGCTTGCGATAATCGAATCCAAACTTTTCCTCATTTAAGTTAACCCCCCCTGATGTAAACTTACCTGCCTTACTGCCATGGGTTTTGTGAAATTTTGAAACATTTTTTTACTATTAGTTTTTGAATTTTCGCAATACAGAACATTACAACTGCTAACCATTTTTATTTGGTTGGAAAAAATAAATGAAGGTAAAAATAATTTTATTTTTACAATAAATGTGGCTGTCATAACTAAAAGTTGCCGTGATGTTTATAAAGTGTTCAGAAAGCTACCGGGGGTTAGTTCATGAGATTATATGATTGACTTCTAGTGGCAGTGCAAATGAGGTCTATCCTCGACACCAACCCCAATCAATAAGAATAGTAATAGTTCATGGGTTGTCCACACCCTTAAAATAATACTATATATAGAAGGAGCACAGGACCGTAAACACAATGTAATTCCACTGATAACACGAAAGCCGGTTGACAGGTGCACTGGTGGTAATGCTGCCAACCTGACAACAAAACATTATTTTAATTTTTTCTCATAGATATCTATTAATGAAGAAAGATTGTAAAGAACAAATATAATAACTTAAAACACCGGCTGAGTATTTAATAAAACTGGTCTTAAATGGCAAAAGGGTGGCGGAATACAAGAATCTACAATTAGTTGACGAGAACTACTTTTTATATACAATTTTAATAAATACATTAAACTACAATTTAAAATGCTTTAAATATTGTAATGCACTGATATTTATATTAGTATTTTATGAATAATCAATCATTAATTAATAATAGAACATAATAATTCAGCAACCGGAAGTATTGCCAACTTTTTTTTTTAGAAAATTGTATATTGTTAGGTTGGCAGCATTACTTAGGTGCACCAGTGAACCGACTTTCGTGTTATCAGTAGTGCTCCTTCTATATATAGTATTATTCTAAGTCCACACCAGTCCTCATCAGCTTTGATTCGTAGAAGCTTGTGACGAATGAATCGATACTTATGCTTTTTTAAGTTACCTATCCCTGGTATATGTTACGTTACAGCTCTAGACGTCGTGTTGTATGGAGTTCATTTTTTTGGTATGAAACTTGCCGGCATGATTCTTATCGGCATCGGATTCTTCTTAGTCATGCTTCCTGATAACTGGCCTGATTACATAACAAGACTTCTTAGGTAACTATATCCCTGCCTTATTAAACTCTCTAACTCTAGCTTGATTTTTCCTCTCAATTCCTTAATAATTAACATTTTTCTAATATTTATTAACTCTCTTTTTATGTAGATCTGTATTCTTAACAAACTATCGATTCCAAATAAAATTGTATTTTTATTAATAATTTAAAATAAATATAAATTTAACTTGTAGTGCATTACAATTATTTTCGGCTTTATTATTTATAAATTTTGTTTATTCGATTATTTTCAATTTTTTTAATAATTTAAATAAAGTAAACTAAGTTTTCTTAAATTTTTATCCCCTTTTAATAAAATATTCTTCCAGCACAATTAACTAAGCTTTAAATGTGCACTAATTATTATTTTTCTTTTTTTTCTTATTTTTTCTCCCCAATCTATTAATCAATTTTCTTAATAGATTTTTATTGTTACAAATTTAATTAGAATTTAAATTTATTTAAAATAGGTTAATAAATAAAATATTTGTAAATAAAATATTTAAAGTAAAAATAATTTAAGATGCTTTATTATTTACATATTTATTTTTTTAAAATTTGTTTTAATACGATTTTTATTTTAACTGAGACATATTTAGAAGATTTATTTTACTACAGACAACGTACTTAACTGTTAGGATTTTGGTCGCATTGATTTAAGCCAGTTAGATAATTTTTTTTTGAAATAACATTTATATAACATAATAGGGTGTCATGGCAATATGTGGTTTAAATGTTTAAATAAATATGCATACAATACATTGATTTAATTTTTAATCAAATCTTCCTTTTGCAATGTCATAGAATTTAAAATAAACGTAATGCATAACTTATGAGTACCTGTATACTCCTTTGACTGCCGCAAGAGGTCACTTGGCAGCATATTTTAATAAATAAAATATTATATATATATATATATATATATATATATATATATATATATAATATTATATATATATATTATATATATATATATATAATATATTATATCGCATTTTTTTATTATTTACCATTTTTGGTGACTATAAATGGTGAATTAAAAGGTTTTCTCAGCTTGTGGGACCAAGTGCCACACAGTAGACAAACATTTTGATTAAGATGTTGCTGCTAGTAGCAGCAGCCTACCATTTCACTCACTAAGTATGAATTCTTTATCAATTTTATTGGTAACATTCTGATAATGATTTAAACAGAAAAAAATATTATTTACTAAACACGAAAAAGATAGATTAAAAGATGCAATAGAGAAGAGAACTTTAATTTAATGTTTATCAATATTACAATCATAATTAACTAAGTCGATTAAAAAACTAACCACTTCATTAATGTTACAGATTATGTTACGTTGGAAGTTCTCCAACATTTTTTTTTATAAATTTAATATAATAGTAAAAAATAGTCTTTAGGTGTATATTATATTAGTTATCTTCTTAGTCAGAGTTTAATGAACTTCCTTTAAGTTGATTAAAAAATCAACTACTTCACGAATGTTACACAATATGTTACTTTGGAAGTTCTCCAACAATTTTTTTATGCTACATACCTTTGGACTTAAGCTTTTTAAGTTGAAAAAAATTAGAAACCCAACTATCCATCTAAAAATGTTATTAAAGCCAAACTATATGGAGAATACATGTTGACCAAAATTTGAATTGACCACATTTACTGAATACGCCATACATTTTCGACAAAACAACATTACTGAATAGATTGTGAAAATAAAGGTAATTACTTCAGTTACCAATTTTTGTTATTATGTTTAGAGGATTTTTTATTATGATTACTTAATACAAACACTGTTAATTATATTAGAAAAATGGTTTACAAAGTAACTTATTTTTAAGAACTTATTTATTTTAAAAAATGTTTAAAAAAGGTTTTGTGATTTATAAACCAAACTAATCAAATAATCACTCTACTTTTCCTACATACCTTTGGAATAAGGTGAGGAAAAGCAAAAAAATCTTACAAAAGTTGGCAGAACTGATTTAGATGATATGATGTGTGTAATGTTTGCAGAAACATAATCCTGCTGAGTCATAATGCAAGGTGAGTTTCCATGGAAACACATTACAACAATACTTCTTGTGCTGTCTGTCTGTTTCATTTTTTGCTCCTTTTTTTTGTTAATACATCAAAATCATGCAAATTTATTTTCCCTCCCTCAAAAATATATTTTTTCATGTTGAATACTATTTTTATAGTTGAAAAGGGACGTATACATATACATAAATGGAAATATTTATGATTTTGAGCTAACTATAACTATCTAAGGTAGTTCTTTTCTCCTTTTAATTCAGATTACTTTTTTGTAGATTCGAAAAAATATTGCTTGGTAATCAAAAAATTACATTGAGATTGGTCAATTTCAAATTGTTTGCCATTTATTATTTATAAAGTAGTAAAGGTAGGAGTGTCTCATTAAGGCTCCAATTGATAAATAGAAACAACCAATCGCTGTGTGGTGTTTTTGTTTGCTCACCAAATAATCATTTCATCTGAATGGAACAGTTTACTTGATGAGTAAACTAAAACATTACACTGCCATTGGTTGATTTGTTATGTAAGTAGCATAAACTTTGAAATCAAACCAATCACAGAGCTATGTTTTTGATTACTCACCATTTAAATATGTCATTTGAACTTGCCTCCCCCTCTCTCCCCGTTAAAATATAACAAGAATTAATTTTGTACTTTCATATAATTGCAATTACAGAGGTGGGTGGCATCTTAAATAGTCGGAATCAGATATTATTTTCATTTTTGTTTAGTTTACCTCCTTTTTAACAGTAGATACTTAAGTTATTACTTTTTTACAATAAGTTATTACAATCATTTGAAAAAAAGGCTATTCTTGATAACTAACAAATTATGTGGAATCAATAAAAGTCAAATACAAATTATTTAAATTGATTTTGGTTATTGAAATCTTCCCCAGCTCTTGTTGAAATGAAAATTAGATATTTAATGACTTTTAAAAGCGCCGTGAAGTACTTCTGAATAATAACACCAACAACCACATCTCTCCACTAAACATTATCTATTAAAAATAAATTTAATAAGCCGGCTCTGTCAATTTATTTTTAATAGATAATGTTTAGTGGAGAGGCGTGGTTGTTGATGTTATTTATAGATTTTTTACTTTTTATCAAATTATATAGTTATGATCTTTTATACTCCTCAAGTTATAACTTTGGACATGAAGAAACAGCTGTTTTAATAGATGCAGCAGACGTCTGAATTCAGATAGAGATAAATACCTACAGATACTTGTGTGACGTCACAGGATAACCTTAGTACAACCCCCGCTGGGCGTGCTCTGAACACATGTGCCCTGATCCATTTAATCTTGCATGTTCCCGGTAAGCCGGCCAACTAACAATGTATACGACATTAACATAGAAGCAGTGACTAATTAACATGAAGATCAAGACGAAATTTCGTAAGTTTATTTAACTTATTAGGAAAGGAACACAACTGATCTAAGTTGTAACAAAATTGTCTTTCAATAAGATCTATTCTATTTTATATATATATTTCTAGCAAATTGTCATAGAAAAAATGAGCTTATTGGGGTCAGAAAATAGTGAGTGGGGGGAGGTAGATTTTTGAAAGTGGGGGTCTCCTTGATTCAGAATATATATATGATTATTATATATATTTATATAATATATATATATATATATATATATATATATATATATATATATATATATATATATATATATATATATATGTATGTATGTATGTATGTATGTATATACGAGATTTTTGTGTCCTATTGACGTTTCTATGGGACACTATATCTTTCAAACGCTTTCTTAGATCAAAATGAAATTTGGTACAAAAATCAACCTTGTTAATTATTGTACAAATAGTATAAACTATAGGTTTTAGTTCTACAAATATTAGAGAGACGCAATTATTTATTTATAAATTGCAATTTATAAATAAATAATTGTGTCTTTCTAATATTTGTAGAACTAAAACCTATAGTTTATACTATTTGTACAATAATGTAGAAGTTCTACTAACTTAATAGTGAAACAAAAACTTCATTGATCAACCTTGTTAATGTCACGAACCGTATTGACAAAGAATAACAACCATGTGGCCACTAGAGCCGCTAATATGTTACATATTAGCATATAATATGTAACAAAAAGATAAATGTCCATTTATTGTTGGTCAATATATTTCGTCTAGGATCCAGTAAAGATATATTATAACATATATTTGGTGACTGCCATAAAGATTTTGAGATTAACGAAAAATTGATATCAGACTTTTTCACTTGCTTCTACCTCATTACATTTATTGTTGTATATTATTTTTAATTATAGTAATTAATAATTGTAATAAACAGTATTAATTCTGTATAATTACTGCAAGCCTTTTGTTTTTTCCGAATTTTTTGGAAAAATATGTTTTTTGGGTAGAAAAAAAGTTTAGAAATAATAATATAATTCAGATTTAGTATGCAAAAATGCTATGAAATAACAATATTAAAAAAACATCGTTTAAAGTAAAAATAAATTATAAAAAATCTAGTTAAAAAATAGTTTGTTTTAAATAGAAGAGATATGTTAAGAAGTGATTGCGTTATCAAATGTCATAGGGAGAGTAAAATAACCTGACTCATCCCCACCTACACATCGCCCTCTTACAGCTGTAGGGACGTCCTCTCCCCCCCTTTTGCTGTGTTACAAGTGTTGTATTTTCTCCCTTTCAGCTGATTTTTAGTCTCGTGACCATGTCGAAAGATATAACACGAGGGGTGTTGTAAACAATTGCATGCTGGCTTTTCTGAGTCAAATGGAATATTTTACTTGAAATTTAAATTTAATATATCACTAATGTATGTTTATTTAACTTATCTTTATGGTAGATTACTTCGGGTGTGTTATATAGTACCAGCATCTTTTTAAGTGTAAATCGGAGTACAAATTGATAAAAAAATTAAAATTTGTATAAAAATGTTATCTATTTATTTTATCTTATAAATAAAAACTTGAGTAATTCTGAATTTTTGTAGAAAAATCCTAAACAGACACTTGCAATATTTTTCTTCACAAGTTACTGTTATCAAGGAAAAGCCTTTTCATTATCAAAAGAAAGTAATAACTGATTGTATTAAACAACAAAAATTGGTTCATACTAAAAAACCCCTCTTTGAGAAGTAAACATTTTGTTGCGCAACTATAAATTGTGTTATAACTTATTGTTTTAGCTGTGCTGAATGTTATGTGCTGCATGTTATCACTCGCATGACGCATGCTTTTAGCTTCATCTGATCTCTAATAAATAAGAATATAGAATAAATAAATTGACAAAATGATAAAAATTGCATTTACAATGTATATATCCAATGTATATATTATTATGTGTTATTGGAATGACATTACATGTGAATAATAATAAATAAAATATAACTATTTACTTTTAATAACTTAAGTTTAAACATTAAAAACAAGAAAATATTAAAAATCAACTAACAGACGTAGTCGATCTGTCATTAATTGTGTGCAATTTTTATCTAATTATTGACTTAAAAATGCAATTCAACCGTGGCTTGTGCTGGCATTTATTTCCTGTTCTTTTTATTTAAAGTTATTCTTAGATTATGCTTGGTCACTTTGCTGCAGGAAAACTGGCTCAAGGCAAAACTGATTCGACCAGTCAGATTAATTTGTTGATTGCTTGACAATTTTTTACTAAATAGTTCTTTTAGATTAACTTTTGTCAAACTTTAAGTGCATTGAATTATTTAAAATGCAAGGGTTTAAAAATAAAAGAACGGAATTTGAAGTAATTTTATATTTTTTATATTAGTGTATGTGACACTTAACCACATGTCACACATGTTATCTTGTGTTATCACTAAGATAACACTTAAATTAATGTCACTAAGTTAAAAATTAGGTTCTATCATTACTAAGTTAATAATGAGGTTATACCACCACTATAGTAAAAATTAGGTTCTACCATTACTAAGTCAATTATTAGATTCTAACACCACAATGGTAAAAATTAGGTTCTATCATTACTAAGTTACTAATGAGGTTCTACCACCACAAGGTAAAAATTAGGTTCTACCACCTACTAAGGTAAAAATTAGTTCTACACCACTAAGGTAAAAATTAGGTTCTACCACCACTAAGGTAAAAATTAGGTTCTATCACCACTAAGGTAAAAATTAGGTTCTACCATTTCTAAGTTAATTATTAGGTTCTACCACCACTATGGAAAAAATGAAGTTCTACCATTACTAATTTAATAATTTGGTGCTAACTAAGGCAAAAATTAAGTTCTACTATTACTAAGTTACTAATGAGGTAATACCACCACTAAGTCAAAAATTAAGTTCTACCACCACTATGGAAAAAATTAAGTTCTACCATTACTAAGTTAATCATTGGGTTCTAACTAAGACAAAAATTAGGTTTTACCATTACTTAGTTAGTAATGAGGTTATACCGCCACTAAGGTAAAAATTAGGTTCTACCATTACTAAGTTAATTATTAGGTTCTACCTCCCCTTTGTAAAAATTAGGTTCTTCCATTACTAAGTTAACTATTAGGTTCTACCACCACAAGGTAATTATGGTAACACTAATAACACAATTCTAAAAGAAAATAATAAGCTGCTCAATTTAGATCTACATAAGCTGCTCAATTTAGATCTAAATAAGGTACTCAATTTAGATCTAAATGAGCTACAATATTTTTATAAATTCAGTCACTGCTTATCCCGCTAAATATTTGTATCGAGAGCCAATATAATACAAGTATAATAGCTACTAAAATCAAGATTAGGATGGAACTTATTACATTTCTCACACAGTGTCAAATTGAAATAGTTTCAAATTGGTCCTTCTTTTTGGTATACACTGGGAGCTACGATAATAACAGATAACTTAGTGAAAACCACTTAGGAGGCCTTAAAAACACCTTAGCGGATAATTCAGTTGACATCACGGTTTCGTATTTTTTTGCTAACTCAATACTTTTCCTATATACTTACGGTATAAATGGGTAAAAGTAAAAATCACAGTAAACTTAAATTCAATAACAATGTTTACCAAAATGAAGCTGCTCCCATTACACCTGCTGTATCTTGTATACAGTATAACCTCTAACAATAACCTCTCCTGTAAAGGAGGTTATTGTTATTTGAGGTATCCAACCATCGTGTTTTATTTAGGCTGTATCTTTGCTCTGTTAAAAAACTTTAATCCCAAAAGGAGTAATAAACATTATTAGTAGTAATAAGTAGTACTAGCATGATAAACATAACCATGTGCAGTGGGATGGATGAAGCATATCGACCATATGCTCCATTTCTCTGTGTTTTGCTTGTGTGTTTGAATTCCTGCCACAAGTAAAGATTATAGTCACCATCTAGCTGCCAGCAGCTTTATTTTGGAAAGTGTTGTAACTGAAAGCAATTATTACACTATTGCAATAGTGGCTAGAAAGTATTTATTCTTTATTTATTTATTATTTATTTACAACTTATTTATTCTTCATTTATTTATTATTTATTTATAATTTTTTTTATTTATGTATATTTTACGCTTATACCCTTAGGGTCATATTAGCGTTACCTTCACTCAAATCTCACTCAACTAATCCACCCCAGAGTTTGTACACCGTGAATCATCTAGGTAAAACACCCTCCGTACATGGTGGCACATATGACTAGTCCATAGGGTGCCCAGTTCATATAGCCCAACCAGACTCTATCCGAAGATTTAGGTCTTCTGGTGGTGACCGTGTCAATGTAGATGAAGAATCCGACGTTTCGTTTCCACTGTGGGAGGCATCTTCAGGGATGTAGGACATCATGGATAGAAACATAATGCTCTACAAAACTGAACTCCAGACTCTATCCTAACTCACCACTCTGGCTAGTGTCAGGGCTAGTTCACAGTGTGCCTTGTTCTTCTAGACCAGCTAGGCTCACTGCATTGGCCAGCGCTGTCTACTAGTCCACATGCTTAGTTCATCTAGTCTTACTAGCTCCTTTGATCACATTAATCTCACTTAGCCCGTCCTCGTTTAACAAATCTTACCAATGTTATCACCAGACTCTAGCTAAACTCACCACTCTGGCTAGTCCAGCACCACCCAACAGAGACCTCTGGCAACCCTGATGCCATTGCGTGCACAAACTCATTTTATAGCCCTGACCCGAAAGTCAAAGTTCCACAGTGCTATTAGGAGACGTCTGTCTTCAAGAACCGAGCACCTAGTTCCTTGTGTTAGTTATTTTTGTCACCGCCTCCACTTTCACTAATTAAGTTTTCAGACACAAGAAGGCTCAGTACCGATCTTCATCTCCATCAGCCCGCATTCTTTTCGTGAGCTGGAGACAACGGAAACATGAATTTAAACTTGTCTCAGATGAAACAGAAAACAACCCCCCATTTGTGTATTAGCAGCCAAAGAAACCATGTAAAACCGTGGCTGGGTTGGCTGGCCTTGAATTCAAGACCCCCGAGTGTATGGTACAAGGGATATCCTCATATTAAGGTCTCCTCCCCCCTGGATTTGAACCATCGACCTCCAGGTTGAAAGGCAAGCGCTCTACCACTGAGCAACCCGACTCGGTTTTTTATATATTTGTTCATTTATTTATTACTTATTTACTTTTATTTATGTATTATTTATTTATTATTTTATTATTTATTTATTAATTTTTTCTTACATTATTTATTATTTTAATGTTTACTTGTCATATATTTATTTTTATTTATAATGTGTTATTACTTAATTATTATTCATGTACTATTTTTTTCTTATTTATTTATTAATGATTTATTTGTTATTTTTTTTATAAACTATGTTGATTGGTTCACATTATTATTATTTAATTTATACGTTTGTTTATTATATTTTTATTTGAGTACACTATATATCTGAAAAACTAATCTGGGTATTAACTATATTTAAACTTTTTTTAAAAATAAAGCATACAATATTTACTATTAATTATCACTTTAAAAATAATAATCTCACTTTAATATTTTATTTAACTTTCTTTATTAATTAAGAATACTAAAAACTTTTTTTAATGACTAATTAATTCTTACTTGCACTTTAATGGCTGACAACAGTTTCCATGGAAACCTAAGTGAAAGAATATAACAAAATAATAATTAAAATAATACACGGTTCTGTGGTTGTTTTTATTTGCTGTTTTGTCTGGTTCGTATTAGATAGCAGAAACAAAATCAACCTTACAGTAAGTACGATAAATTGAATACTAGATTATGCACCATGGGAGTAAAGGATGCAATTATTTCCCTTTGCAGTAATTAATTTCTAAGGTGAACCAAAGCATTTAACTTCCGATGTAAATAAAGGAATATACGTGTATGTTTATGTGTTTAACTTTTGAGGTAAAGCCATGGAATTTATCTGTTTTAACTTCTGAGGTAAAGCCATGGGATTTATCTGTTTTAACTTCTGAGGTAAAGCCATGGGATTTATCTGTTTTTAACCTGAGGTAAAGCCATGAATTTATCTGTTTTAACTTCTGAGGTAAAGCCATGGATTTATCTGTTTTAACTTCTGAGGTAAAGCTATGGGATTTATCTGTTTTAACTTCTGAGGTAAAGCCATGGGATTTATCTATATTAACTTCTGAGGTTAATGCCAAGGGATTTATTTGTTTCAACTTCCGATGTAAAGCCAGCCTTAAGAATAAACTTCATTTAGACTTTAAGAATGTAAAGATTTAGATTTTCTGTTGTTGGCTGCATTAATGTAAATGATGTTTCTCTTTGTCCATGGGAGGCATCTTCAGGGATGTGGGACATCATGTATGAGAATATAATCTTCTACAGCCTGAACTGTTTAAATGTACTATTGTTGTAGAACTATTGTATGTAGAGGTTTTGTTTAAGCTGTGTTCCTAATACATGATATCCTACATCCTTTGACGATGCCTTCTATAGGGGAAGAGAAACTTAGATGCATCATTCACATTGACCCAGTCGCATCTTGAAGACTTAGATCTTCATGAAAATAATTTTCAGAACCCTAAAGATCTTTAGTTTTCACTTTCAGATCATGATATAGTTTTGCACTTAGCTCTTTGAGATTAGGTCTTAGGCTCTGTATTATTTCTTTAGAATTTTTTATAGAACTGTCTACTCCGCTGGAATTCTTTATTATCTAATAAAATCGGCTTTCAATTCCGTTAAGGTTGTCATCATCAGTGCTGGTGAGAGGAAGTAAAGGAAAAACTGGCACCGATGCAGAGGTCATCATCAGTGCTGGTGAGAGGAAGGAAAAGAAATAATGGCACTGATGCAGAGGTCATCATCAGTGTCTGTGATATGAAGGAAAGGAATTACTGGTACTGAGGATGACCTTAACATCAGTGTCTGTATTTCCTTTCCTTCGTCTAACCTGCACTAATGATGACCTTTAAGGGGTTGAAAGCCGGTTTTGTTTAATAATAAAGAAATTCAGGAAAGGGACTTTTTATTTATACGATCATCTCCTTTAGCCCTACTGTTTCTAATTACTGGATAGAGTTTTTTACACTCCTCTAGTTATGAAGAAAATTTAAATATTGTGCTACACACATTGCTTACCTTAATGAACCAACACGATCATGATTATATAACACAAGTACATTAGTTTAAAATTAATACTTTATTGTTAATCACAGTATTATAAAGTAACATTAGAAACTGAGTGGCAGTTTCGACTGGCATACAGTCCTACAGAGGTGATGATGCATTAGATGACCGGCTGTTCGACTGGCATACAGTCCTACAGAGCAGTGATGATGCATTAGAAACTGACCGGCTGTTTCGACTGGCATACAGTCCTACAGAGCAGTGATGATGCATTAAAAACTGACCGGCAGTTTCGACTGGCATACAGTCCTACAGAGCAGTGATGATGCATTAGAAACTGACCGGCTGTTTCGACTGGCATACAGTCATACAGAGCAGTGATGATGCATTAGAAACTGACCGGCTGTTTCGACTGGCATACAGTCATACAAAGCAGTGATGATGACTCATGACATCTATTACTTAGATATTTATAAATTGATTAATAGATGAGTTGTCTTTTAATTGTGCTTTTTAATTTAACTCTAGCTCACTGGTGTGTGCAATTACATGACGCAGTGAATATCATCTTGGCTGTTTTTAGTGAATTTTCAAAGAAAAGTGAGGTTGGAGTCATAGAGGGGGGAGTGGAGGGAGGTAGATTTTTTGGAAGGGGGAGTCTCCCTGATCAAGGAAGACAGTCTTGTTTTATTCCTCCGTAATCTCTTGAGGTGTTACCTCTGGGACTTAATTCGTCAAAAGGCTCCTCTTTTACAAAATTGGCTGGAACTTTGGGATCTTCCCTTGCTACTCAGTAGGAGCAAGTTATGACAATGAGATGAAACTTTAGGCAGAGACCCAAATATATATACATAGAGATATACAGGGTGGTACATTTCATAACATCACCCCGACTAACTCAGCTTCTAATGGAGCAATCGCCGTTAAAAAATTGGTATCTACCCCCACTAAATCGACTACTAGGATTTAAATAAGCAATCATATTTTTGGTAATAGTCTTGCAAGTATGGTTTTTGAAATAGTATGGTATAGTATTTGAAATTCAAAGTTATCGACAAAAAACACAAATAGGCAATCTGATTTACCATTACTTGCAAGACGATTACCAAAAATATGATTGCTGTTTTAAACTCCTAGTAGTCGATTTAGTGGGGTATATACCAATTTTACGCGAATTGCTCCATTAGAAGCTGAGTTAGTCGCGGTTGATGTAGTATGAAAGGTACCACCCTGTATTACTAGAGGAGCATACCCTATCTCCATGCATGAGAGGCCTGAAACATAGTTTTGGGGCTCTGTGTATCTCATTAAAACCTCAATTTAAGAGTGACTTAAAGGTTATAATAAATCTAATATCATTTTTGCAAAACTTGAATAGTTTTTAATTAAATCAATCGTTTTTCGGCTCCCGCTACTTATATAAGTACTATAATTTTGTCACGATTTTTTGATTATATTAACATTAGAAGGTTGTCCATCTACTTTCTTCTAATTTATTAACATCTCTACTTTGATGATGGTCTGCCTCCGTAGCTCCAGAGGGGTGGGGTTCCATCCAGGCTATGCTCTCACTTTTATATAAATAATAATCAATATTAAAATTATTTTTGTCAACTTTAATCTAATAAATACTTAGAGCATAGTGGATGCAATCCACCTAAAGTGGTTTCTACAGGGTAAATACTTTGATAGACCAAAAGGTATTGAACTGGGCATGATATTTATTTATTTTTTACTCTGATGTTCTCAAAGCTTACCAGTTTCTTATTATTTAATTTATAATATTGTGGTTAGACTATGTTTTGCATTCAACTCTAATATTTTTAGTTTATACTATGTAAACACGATGTTCAACTTTTGCCACAAAATCTCTGTCAAAACAATTAATAAACTTTACAATATTCTTTGTCATTCAGCAATTAAGTTCCAAGGTCTATTTTCTCTATTATGGTCTGTAAATATCTGTAATTTACTTAGATTTGCAAAAAAAAAAAATACGAATGCCATAAGCATATATATAAAACGGAATAGCATAGGTAATATACACAGATTATTATATTTATATGAATTCTATTTAATTTGTTTGGAGAGTGGGTATGGCATATTCAAAATAATTGATATATAGCAAATACTGAATTTTGTATTATGTAATTTCAAGACTAAAATATATAAACTGTGCACCATAGGGGATAATATTAAAACCAGACCTTGACAGCATAACAAACTGAAGAAGATATTGTTGGTGTAATAGTTGAGTAATTTTCCATGAGAAAACTCACACTTCCTCCAGATTTATATTGATAAAACCTTCCCTAGTTATAAAAGACGAAGGATGTTAATTTGTTTACATGCAATCAAACTTTAACCAATATACCTACACTTATCTAATAATTCAGTGACGTAAAGTCAAATGTTCTCTAAGCTCGATATCTGTAATGTGTAATGATTATATCTCTATAATTTACTCTTTTTCTCTTTAATCGTTATTTCCAAAATTGTTTATGTGTGAGGATAAAGTCTTAGAAAGTGAATACTAATATTTTTGAAAAATCTTTATGTGTTTAAAAATGTATTAATATATAATCATATACAATAATATATCATATTTATTATTATTTCCTCATCTTTTAGTAATATAAATATAGATTCTTAAGTAAAAATTAAATGAGTCAGTGTTTTATACTGTTAAGTTGTAAACCACTTATTTCTTATAATTAATAATATTTAAAAACTCTCAAGTTATAAGTTATGATAATAGTTGTAAAGTATAATAAATCAAAATGAACTAACAAATAATTATGCACCTCTCTGTAAGAACATAATAAACAAAAAATTAAGCCAATATTAGAAGGCATAACTGAAGTAATACCTTTATTTTCTCATGCATATTCAGTAACGTAAGTTACCTTATTCTATGTCCATATAAATGTTAATATTTAAATCAGCTTATGGCGTCTATACTCCAAAGAATACAAACTGGGTCAAATTACAAAAAATTTATAAGGCTTCATACATAGATGGTTTTATTATACAATCCAAACTCATTTGTCTAGATAAAGTTTGTGGCCTCTTTTTATGAGACATTTATTAGTCTATGATAGTCTGTGATTTACATATACATTTTTTTATTATCAACTCTTTATATTATATATTTGTAAGTCCATAATGATGTATATGTTATGCAAATAGAGTGAATATAATATTGTTTTTTTAAGACTTTGATATTTAATCTTCCTATAATAAAAAACTCAATATCATTGAGCGTTTGTAATTCTACTCTTTCGTGAAGGAGAAAGTAGGTTTCCAATTAGTGGAAAACAACACCAACAAACAGAGTCTGAAAGTTGAATTTTAATCAACATTAAAGGGGAAGGTTCATTAAAAACTCTGGGGTGGCTATAAACATTGAGTGTATGCCATAGACTTAATTCAACTAATACTTATCACATTACCTTAGATATGAGCGTAAACTCGTTCCGATACCTAAGTAGATCACTCTAAAAATTAATATAAAAAAAAAAATGTGTTTTGGAGAATATAATTCAGAGAACTTTTTGAGAATAATTAATTATCTCTAATGAAACATAGTAAAAATCTCAATGTCATAATATAAACATTTGAATATGTGATTTAAGTGTGATTAGAGGTGAGCTCTTCAAGTGCGACTTGAAGTTAATTTCCCACCAATTATATAATTTAATTAGTAATTAAACAATTTGAGAATATAGTATAAAAGATC
Source organism: Microvelia longipes (assembly GCA_018340805.1). Lineage (NCBI taxonomy): Eukaryota > Metazoa > Arthropoda > Insecta > Hemiptera > Veliidae > Microvelia > Microvelia longipes. The sequence continues at coordinate 50,368,027 of JACMZG010001914.1, forward strand.
TCTACTTCTCATTATACTAATAATTTATTTTTAAATTTCAATACTCTATTTAATCTTCGTGTAGTTTTAATTTATTAAAATTAATATTTATTTGCTGTTTAATCATTATCAAATAAGTATGTTATAACCATAATTTTAAAATTGATAAATGAAATATATGCTATATAACATTTAATGAATTAAATTATTGTAATATATATGGTAAGGCTGCTGCTATGCTATTATTTTTGCGACATATTTACGAGATACTTAAATCTCTGGAAGATGATACGAATCATTAAACTTCTCGTTGGCACTATATTCTGAGTTCTCTGCCAACATCTTGCGTGTGAGAAACCTTATTATAGATTCTACAACAAACTTTTATAGTCTCATACAATATAATAGTTTGAATAAAAATTAATATAAAAAAAAATGTACGAGATAGAAGTAATACTTATTATTTTTATATATATTGACTTTTTTAATATATGTAATATTTGTATATTTAACAAAAAGTATAAATTAGGATATTAAAAATGTAATTCAAATTTTAAATAAAGATTTCATATCAATTAGTATATATTAGTTTAATTGATTAGGATTCTTTCATAGTTACATTTTAAATTATCAACATTATTATTTTTCATTTCCAATTATATTATTTCTACATTTATCAAAATTTATTTTGACGTTAAGATCATAACTACGACTAATTACAGTATGTGGTATTGCCTATATTTGCCTGCATATATATAATATTTATTTATTAAATATGCTTTGCACACGAGTGCGCGGAGTGAGTCCCCAATATGATCTCTGTGAACCCTCTTGCGTGATACAATAACTCATAAGAAGCAATATACATATACATGGTACTCCAGATAAGTTTAGTCGGATTTATCAGTTTTGAATTTTTTATAAGTATTTGAAAATACCTCATTTAACAATAATAGCCAAAGGTAAGGACTTCTGTGAATATTTAATATAATAGATTTTTTCATAGTCAAGTCTTCTATTGGTTATGATATATTATTGTAAACAATTTTTTACATAAACTTGAACAAAATTTAGAAATTGTCCTTCATAACACTCACTTAATTAATTACATTAAGTACCAAAAAGTTTTATGGCTCCTATATTATAATATTATATATCAAAATAAAAACTATTATCATACCAACTGGTGCAATAATAAAATACAAAATCGCAAGATCATATATAATATTATACTATGAGTCTATAAACTTTTCCTAAGTAAGAAGTATAAGTACTTGCTTAGTTATTATAAATATATTCTCTCTCTTACATATATAGACTCATCTCTCTCACGTTTAATAAAATAAATGAAAATTTTCAAGACGTACTATATTAATTTATATTCATTAAAAAATATGATAAAATATAGAAATAATAAAGTGTAATATGTAAATAAATATCATAGACAGAATAACTAAAATTAATATTTTAGTTTCTTTGTTACTTTTTTATCATCTTGTTTAGTCCAATAAAAATATATTTTTTAAATTACTTAATTGTTAAGAGACTTTAGTGTAGTTTGGTTAGATAGTGATTAATTAGAATTTCCTAATGAGTCAGAAGAATTTTTTTGGTTAGTTGTCCTATACATATGTTTAAATAAGTTCTTATATGAAAATTATGTTTAATCTACTCCTATGTGTAATAGTGTAAAAGAATTTGCTACTGGTACGATCTTGAGAATAATACTTCAAGCTAATTAAAAAGATATACTATTTAAATTCAATCACTAGGGAAGGAATAAGTTGAATTGCACATGTTTTTACAGATCTTTCGTGATAGCGATAGTAAATATTTTTTTGCACGTATGGGAAAGAAATATTTATATTAAAGAAGAAAGTGTTGAGAGAAAATTTATAGATTAGAATAATTTTTAATCTCTGGTTATATTATGATTATTGAGAGTATAAACTAAACCGAGTTTAAGAATAATCTATGAACTTAAAACAATATAACTTTATAAATGCAATATATAGTATATACGGAAAAATTAAACAAATTGTTATAATTAGTCAGACTATTATCAAACGAGATTTTAAATACTATTGGATAGTATTATTTATTTGTACATTACAAAATTAATATGTATTAAAAAGTATGAAGCAATATGTTAGTTGCGTATAATTTCGCTAGTCTGTTTTCTAAAGTAATACAGATCTAAGCATATAAAAGAGATTGACTTATAAATATTTAAAGATATAGTTAATATAATCATAAGAAAATTTGAAGCACGAATAAAAATTCAAGGCTACTGAGTTAGGAGAGTTTAAGTAAAGCATAGTGATTAAGAGTATGAGTTTAAGTATTACCGTTATTTAGCAAGTCAGTTCTTAGGATATAATAGTGTTTAAATATTCATGGCCCACAAGGTGTATGATCAAGTTATACTAGCTCTCGTATATCTAATTGGTACTATAGTATAGCAAGATATTACTCTCTATGTATGTTCTCGGATAAAAATAAAATCTATACGTATGGGCCTCTAGTTGGTAGGGGCTATTCACCTTTTGCTACCCTTTAGGACCACTTATAGAGCACTTAGATAGCTTTGTAAGGCGTCCTCCCTCACTCTTCATAGCGTACGACGTCTAGAAGCTGTAACGTAACACTGTGAGTACTAAGCGCGACAAGGGTGAGTCAGATACACTCGTTTAAGGAAAAAGCAGTATGATTGAAGCTTATCGTATTCACTCTATCGTTCACATAGACTTTCTAATACTGATCACTATCATGTTAAAAAATGCTGTATAGAAGACTAGCTTTAGATAGTTGCATCCAAGACTCCGGACTTGTATCACACAGAAAACATCATTACTTATAAGGTAATTTTATTGTGATAAAGAAGAGAGACTACTAAAACTTTTAGCATAACACTGAAAATGAGTCTAGGATTATGGGCTGTCACTTGGTGGATTTTTTGGAATTTTGGCATACCACATAACTTTTCTCATCCATTGTATGCTTTCGAATCAAGAGCTTTAAGCACTAAACATATTAACTCGATTTTATTCACAAAACTCCATTTATATATATAAAAAAGTTATGCAATTTTAATTCGATGAGCGTTTGTGACATATCCAGTGTGACTTTTTTGCTGACTACTCTTTAAGAGTTTTGAAATAATATGATAGTATACAACCATCTCACTCTCAATTAATTTTATTGAATGTGGTATTACTTCATATAAAATTTGGCCACTGATCAATTATTTAGAAATATCATATGTCATTTATTGCATTGGAATATATGACTTAAAGACAAACTATACTAGTTCTTTGACACTCAAATTAATGTCTTACATGCATCTAGACATATTTTTATCCAAAATTAGTGTACTTTTATATATACACAGCAAGTTGTATATATAAAAAACGTTAGGTATCCTCGTCAACTACATATGACATACTAAATCATTTGAAATCTATTCACGACACACCCCTCCTGTTTTACTCTCTATTATATAATTAAAGACCAGTTTACACATTGCATATTATTTCTCAGCTACTCGGTGTATTCTCTATATCAACACTCCTATAAAGATTCTATCGTATTTGATCTATATCTCAATACTTTTCTTATTATTTCTATATAACTCACCGATAAATCATAATGATAGATAACGTATACTTACCCTGATAGTATATTCGTTTTTTATTTGCACGGTTGCGCAGCATAATTGTATAGCGCTAGCTCCAGCCGCATCCAGCCTTGGTCAGAGACCGGTCTTTTCGTGTTTAGTGGAAAGGTTGTTGATATTTTTTATGTTGCTGTATCCTTTAAAGAATTGAAAAGACTTGTAGTGATCTCTCAATGCCTGGAAGATGTACCATAAATGATGTATATTATCGTTTTATGTTCCTGTTGCTCCTTTCCTACCTTTTATATCTAGATACTAGTATTCATTATTTGACGAGGTAATTTTGAAAAAAACACCTTTAATAATGAGTACTATTACTTATAAATATACTACTAAATGTTTGTAAGATATAATTGCGTGGAGTCAACATTATGTTGTCCACCCAGGAAGTAGAGAAATGGACTATTATACGAGTTCTGTCTTCTTACCTCCTGCCTTATTATGCTCCTCTGTGAATCCCCACTATAAAGTGTGCAATCAAACAATAAACTCTTGAGACTCTACAAGTACTTCAGGCATTGTATAAAACCTCAACTCACCTCCCGGTAGCTTTCTTGGAGATCCACCCTTAACTTATAAACATCACTACGTGAATCTCTCATCGATTCTAAGTTTATTTATAGATCTATTTCAATATATAATTTGTGATATTAATTATAAATAAATTATAATTAGGTTGTACGCATTTTCAAGTCTTTTGATTCCACTCATCTTCAATACTAACTATATAACTTTTTCAAATGGTTAAAGTCATGTAATTTTTAGTAATTGGTTACTTGTATCTATTGCGGAAAATTCAAAAACTAATAGTAAAAAAAAATGTTTCTCGATCTTCTCAATCACCAATAACCGGGAACTACGCGTAAAGGGCTCAATTGTTATAAATGTCATATTATATTCTTATGCACTCGGTCCGTATGTAAACTTTTATTAATTATTATTGTGTAGCGAAAAAGTTGTATAGCATCCCTTTGAGTTATCGATAAATTGCTTTAAGCTCAGTATATTAGAACAACGTAACGTCTTATCCAGGGCGGACTACATCGACAACTTATTAATTGATGTGTAAATTAAACCATCATAATTAAGCGAGCTGCGCTTCTATAATTTTTTTGTCTTTCTCATATAAGTTCCACTGAGAGTTAGAAACTTAGAAATACTATGTTATTTTATAGATTAAATTTAGAGTTTGTTTGTATACAGATTTTATCTTAAGTTAACTTTCTAAGTTAGAGCAAAGTTATAACATTACAACTTAGTGTCTTGTTAGCATAAACATTTTGTTAGTCTCTGTAATAGAACAAAACTCGTATAATTTAATTACAAAAATTTAAAAGGAAATCTCATTCAGTTATGTTTTTAAAAACAAGTATTAATTAGCATCAACCCTAGTTTAAATACTTATATAGAAGTATAATATAGAATATAGTATAGAATTTATAATAATAACATTTTAAGCAAATCCCTTCTTGACTCAAAAGGACATAAAGTAATTAACGTAACAAAAAATCAATTAGAAAATGAAAATTTAAGAGGTAGTGAGGTTAATTTTTAGTCAAATGTCTTAAAAGTTCTTTTACTTTAAAAAAAATCAAATTTGGTTAAATGGTAGTCTTACGTATTAATTGTTCATTTGTTGAATTTGATAGTAATTATTTCATTAGGAGGTTTTTTCAACCTGTTTTGAGAGTATTCTAAATTTCATTACTCCTGCTTTTTTACAGCAAAATATATTGGTCTTAAATTTTGTTTCGCTTTTTCCATTTATATCCATTAGTATATAGGTGAAGTATTGCCGTTAAAACTAAAAATTCCAAAAACTAAGTTTTACCTCAATTATCCGTTTCAGGTCTTTTAAGACCTTCTGAGTGGCTTGCACAAAGTGGTCTTGTCATGTTTATTCACATTGTTTTCATGATATAGTTACCAGAAATTTGCGTTTTCATCTCATTATCCGTTTAGTACAAGTTCTTTATTAAATTAATAAAAATTGAAAATTAATCCCATTGAGGTTGAAATTTGATACAAGTATATCCCTTTATGCGGATACAGAAGATATTCTGAGTTTTGTTTCAATACGGCAAGTCATGTCTACAGTTTTTTTTGGATCATAAAAAGTAAGCATCATTTGTTAAGTAACTTTCTTGATAGATGACTGCTGGGAATAAAGCAAATATATTTATTGTCAGAGGAATGAGGGGAAAGTTGAGTCGGAAGTATGGTTCCAGATAATTTAGGTGAAAATATAGGTTTCGGATTGTCATGCTTACAATACTTTATTCTATATAACTACAGTTTAAATTGGAGATAAAGTAAAATTCAAATTATTTATACTGAAATTTACTGAACAATTTTTAATTTATAATTCAAAACGTGTTTCATAAAAGAAAACAAACCTTTTGGGAAACTTCTATTTTAAACTATTATATTGAGGAAAGAATGGTCCAAAATAATAAATAAACAATAATTTTGCTGAGCTTTCTATATAATTTTAACTTTTTCAAAGCTTAACAAAATAAAGAACAAAACTTAGTTGGACTAAGTATTTGTTCTTTATTTTGTTAAGCTTCTGAAAAAGTTAAAATATATAGAAAGCCAGCAAAATTACAAAAAATCTTGGAGAGCCAGCCCAAATTTTTCTGAAAATTACCTTAATTATGAAGGAAAGCAATAGTCTGCCTATCCAGAGTGGAAGCCCATTCATATGAGATATCACTCGCTTAAAATATGAGAAAATCGCACGAATTTCAGTTTTCTTGCGATAAGTGGTTCCCTGTAGGTCGTGTGCAAAACATGAACAAAACCTTTTTTAGAGCTGATAAAATTTCCTATGAAAGAGTTTTTTTTTTTTTGTCAAATTCGGATAACTACAACTAGAGTTTATGACATTGTAAAGTGTTAAATGGACCAAAAAGATGCCACGAAAAGTCATATTTTTTTCAAAGGAAATTCACTGTCTTGCATAAATTAATAATCTTGTTGGGTGTTGGAAGATGCCATAACTTTGGTTGTCAGTCATCCGATTGATGATATAAACACACGTTTTACAGAAATTTTATCACCTTTAAAAAATTTCTCTTCATGTTTTGCCCCGACCTACAGGGAACCAACTTATTGCAAAAAACTGAAATTTTGGAATTTTCTAAAATTTTGAGCATGCGCAATCATATTGTTCTACTGTGGATAGACAATAGGCAGACTATGTTTTTTCTTCATAAACAAACATATATTTTTGGAAAATTTGGTTGAAAGTAGTACCAATTATTCTGGCTCTTGGACTAACTGTCTCATGCCTGTTTATTGATAAATGTTTGAAAATGAGCTCTTTGTGATAAAATTTAACTTCAGCTGTTTTCCTAACCCGCTATCTGTAAACAACCCCATGTAACTGNACATTCATTCTAATAATTTCTGAATAATGACTGCTGGAATAAGCAAAATATTATGCAAAGATAGGAAGTGGTCGAAGTAGTTCAGAAATTGAGGTGAAAAAGTTTCGGATTGCATGTTACAAACTTATTTATATATACTATCAGTTTAAATGAGAGATAAGTAAAAACCAATTATTTATCTGGAAATTACGAACAATTTTTATTATAATTCAAAACGGTTTACTTAAAGAAACACACCTTTTTTGAAACTCTATTAAACTAGTAATTATATTGAGGAGAATAGGTCCAAAAAAATAAATACCATAAATTTTGCTGAGCTTCCTATATAATTTTTAACTTTTCAAAGCTAACAAATAAAGAAGCAATACTTAGTTGGACAAGTATTGCTTTTATTTTGTTAAGCTGAGAAGTTAAAATATAGAAAGCTAGCAAAATACACAAATCGGAGAGCCAGCAAATTTTTCTGAAAATATACCTTAAATTATGAAGAAAAGCAAGTCGTCTATCCAAGTGGAGCCCTTATATAAGTTACTCGCTTAAAATATAAAAATGCACAAAGTTTCTGTCGATACGGTTCCCTTATGTCGGGCAAAACATGAACAAAACCTTTAGAGCTGATAAAAATTTCCTATGAAAAGGTTTTTTGTCAAATCGGAACTACAACTAGAGTTATGACATTTAAAGTTAAATGACAAAAGATGCACGAAAATCAATATTTTTTCAAGAAATTCACTGTCTTGCATAAATAAATAATTTTGGTTTGGAAGATGCCATAACTTGTTAGTTCGATTTTGATGATAAACACATTTTACAGAAATTTATCAACTTAAAAATGTTTCTCTCATGTTTGCACCCGACCTACAGGGAACCACTTATTGCAAGAAAACTGAAATTTTGGAATTTTCTAAAATTTTGAGCATGCGCAATCATATTGTTCTACTGTGGATAGACAATAGGCAGACTATGTTTTTTCTTCATAAACAACACATATATTGGAAAATTTGGTTGAAAGTAGTACCAATTATTCTGCTCTGGACTAACTGTCCCATCCTGTTAATTAAATGTTTGAAAGAGCTATTGATAAAATTTAATCAGCTGTTCCCTAACCCCTGTATCTGTAAAACATGTAACGCAATTGTTATTATTATGTTAACTTAAAAATATCAGTCTTAAAACATGCTATCTCAGTTGTAAACGCCTGATGAGACGGTAAGTCGAAACCGGTCAGGTTTAATTTTTAACACTATTGGTGGAACAATATATTAAATTGTTTTAATTCTATGTGTTTTTGTATAAATATAGGTAGAGCTAACACAAATTCCGTCAAATACAACAATGATAATAATATCATATTAATCAATGAAAAAAATACATTTTTTATTTTTGGACTATCCTTTCAATAATTTTTTTATAATAAACCTTAAAACTAATTTCATAATAATTGCTTGATGAATTACTATACCGTAAAACATTAGGCCGGACAACATTACATCTGAATATTAAAGGTTAAAAAATGGTTTTAGAATTTAAAAAAAAATTTCTCTTCCCCCAACCACCTCAAAGGTCAAAGTTACAATAAGTTATGGTAATAAATAATCAAATATGGTCATTTATACTAATTTTAGTGATAAAATTATGCATTAATGTATAGAATGCATTAAATGCTATGAAATTTAATATCCAAATCAACATCTGATATTTGAACAAACTTATTGATAAACATACATCATGTATGTTAATTAAATATAACTTGTTTCCTAACAGCATACATGTACTCGGTGAAAAATACCAGGTATCAAAGGTGAATTTTCAGAAAAATCAATGTTATCCATATTTAACATTTAAAAATTTACAAAGTGATCAAAAATACTTCTTGTAATAGAAAAAAAACACTAGTGTTATATTGATATTCGTAAAGTTTATTTACGAGCTGGACACCATCCGAGAGTCTTGACTTTTTTCACATATTGCTGAGAACTGAAATATACCACGATAATTATGAAAAAAAAAAAATTCCTATATTTGATTTATACTACGGATGCGGAAACATGATAGTGGATCACAATATATTGAGCGAAGACACCTCGAATATGTAACCGCAAATGCAAAGCCACATCTTGGAAACTGTTCCAAATTCGACTTTTCCAATCATAATGATTGCGATCATGTCCTAAAACAAGGGTATAATATTCAGGTAACAGAGTGTGACATGAAAATGTCGAACCATCAATAAGAAAATGTCAATAGAAGAAGTTCCCAAATTAGCATTGCCATTTTGCTTCTAAATCCTAGGTGCTCTCGCACAATTATAAGTGTCAAATAATTGCTCTAAATTTGTATTCTAATTCATGTGCTTTGAAAAAATTTATTTTGGAAGATGTATTTTGTCTGTTGAGTGATGACTGTGCACTCTGTGGGCATGCATAATATTTCTGTCATTTATTGTTAATATCTGTCATGTTACTGTTATATCTGTCATTACTGTATCTGCTTGTTATTTTTTAAATTGTTTTGATTGATTGATTTTATGTCCGAATTTATTGTTTTTCTTTATTTTTGTAGTTTTCTTTTATTACTTAATGTTGTGCAAACCCCTTGTTTATATTTATACCTGTGGTTCCCCTGGTTTAATTAATTTAAATGTATTTTTTATCTGATTTAAATTGTACGGTTTTTAACAGCATCGTTCCATTTGAGTTATGTACTGTTTAACAGCATCTGTTCCCATTTAGAGTAATTACTGTTTATTAACATCATCTATTTCCCATTTAGAGTAATATACTGTTTTTAACAGCATCTCTTTCCCATTTTTAATAATGTTCTGTTTTTTAACATCATCTGTTTCCCATTTTGATCAATGTACTGTTTTTAACATTATCTGTTTCCCATTTAGAGTTATGTACTGTTTTTTTAACAGCATCTATTTCCCAGTTTGAGTAATTTCTGTTTTTTTAAAATCATCTGTTTCCCATTTAGAGTTATGTTCTGTTTTTTTAACAGCATCTATTTTCCAGTTGAGTAATTACTATTTTTAAAATCATCTTCCCATTTAGGTAGTATGCTGTTTTTTTAACAGCATCTATTTTCCATTTGGAGTACTGTAATGTACTGGATGTAATGTAATGGAGTAATGTACTGTTTTTAACATTATCTGTTTTCACGTGCTGCCCCCAAACAATTAAAAATAAAATTCATTCCCCAAACAACTTCTTTTGACCTGAAACGGATTTTGAGCCAATACTTTTTTTTTTTTTTGGTAAGGTCCCTCTTATAAGTTTTGGGGGTGCCACCCCTGGAAAAATTAAAAAAATTGTTCATTAACCTGTATAATTTTAGAGAATACTACTCCCCTAAAAAATTGGTATAATTGGCTCTATAAATCTCTCTTTCCCATTTTTAATAGTGTTCTGTTTTTTAACATCTGTTTCCCTTTTTGATCAATGTACTGTTTTTAACATTATCTGTTTCCCATTTAGAGTAATTTACTGTTTTTTAAAATCATCTGTTTCCCAGTTAGAGTAATTTACTGTTTTTTAAAATCATCTGTTTCCCATTTAGAGTAATTTACTGTTTTTTAAAATCACCTGTTTCCCATTTAGAGTTATTTACTGTTTTTTTAACAGCATCTATTTCCCAGTTTGAGTAATTTACTGTTTTTTTTAAATCATCTGTTTGCCATTTTGAGTAGTATGCTGTTTTTTTAACAGCATCTATTTCCCACTTTGAGTAATGTATTTGTTTTTAAATCATCTGTTTCCCATTTGGAATAATGTACTGTTTTTAACATTATGTTTTCACGTGCTGCCTCCAAAGAATTAAAAATAAAATTCATTGCCCCAAACAACTTCTTTTGACCTGAAACGGATTTTGAGCCAATATTTTATTTTGGTAAGGTCCCCCTTATAAGTTTTGGGGGTGCCACCCCCAGAAAAATTTTAAAAAAATGTTTAGTAACCAGTATAAATTTAGAGAATACCACTCCCCTAAAAAATTGGTATAATTGGCTCTAATAACCCAATAATATTTTTCATGCTATAACCCAATAATAGGAAAAACTTTTTACTTCCAAGGGAGAAAAAGTTAATTTTACTCTCTGAAAACTAGTCAATAAACTTTACATATTACACCGTCTGGAGATAAAATTAATTATTAGGACATAGAGGAATATATACTAATCAGTGTATTAGGAAAAGAACAGCTTCATTTATACAATGTTTTAATAAATAAGAACTATATATATTTCAATCCATTTGGACCATCTTCAGGTAAAATGTAAATACTAGATAAACTACATACTATCCTTAGAAAGAACATTTTTTTAAAACTAATAATCTTTCTATAAGTCAAATGTTTATTAATCAAAATTGTTCATCAACAACCTAAAGTTTTGCCATTGGCAAAAGCACCAAAAAAATTTTTTTTGCATAGTCAGCAAATTTCTGTCTGTATTGTCTACGTTTTGTGTATTTTTTAAGTCATTTGGCAAATGTTATTTCTTTGGTTGTTGTAATCTGATTTTGATTAATTAAAAGTTGATTTATTGGACATTTTATTAGCTTTATTAAATTTCCTCTTTATGTTTAGCCCACAACAAGGGAATCACTTTTTTTAAAAAAAAGAAGAATCTAAAATGTGTGGGTAAAATTTTGAGTCAGCGCAATCATACCAAAGCCTCCACTCTAGATAGACAGACTATGTTTTTTCTTTGTCATTTATATGTGCTTTGATTTATATTTTCTTTGGGTATATTTAAAAAGATATGGTTTGAAGATGCACAAAATGAGTGACATTTTTCATGTCTGGCTCCGGAACTAAATAAATAAATTGATAGTTTAAAAAAATAGACCAATGGATTTAATATCACTTATAATGATTTACGATGAGTATTGTCTTACTTTCAGTTAGATCCATTTGATTACGATATTTGATCAAATTAGTCCTTGTCCTAATTGTCCATTAGGAATTATTTAATTATTGTATATTTAATTACAATACATAATTTAATTATTTATTCAATTATTATTTACATAATTATTGTGAATGAATTATGTAAACATACTCATTTGTATAGTTTGCATTAAATTTTATTCTACAAATGAACATCATACATAGTTAACTCACAGACATCTTTTTTATTTTTGGGAACTGCAGGTCTAAAACTCTACCATTTGATGAGAAAAGTGGGTGTCGCATTTATTTCTAATACAATGCTTTTCCCTCCTTTTAAGAGGTAGGGATGCAAAATTGTTTTTTTTTATTTTTGCAATTACTATTGGAGCCACTTATTAAAAGAATACTAAAAATTGTATGATGTTTCAAAAATTTTACCAGGAGGTTTGACAAGGGTAAGATAGTGGAGGTTTTGTAATGAGTGGAAGATAGTAGAGGTTTTGAAATGAGAGGAAGATAGTGGAGGTTTAGTAATGAGTGTAAGATAGTGGAGGTTGGTGATGAGTGTAAGATAGTGGAGGTTGGTGATGAGTTAAAGATAGTGGAGGTTTTGTGATGAGTGGAAGATAGTAGAGGTTTGTTTGGAGGGGAGTATGAAGTGAGGTTTGGTGATGAGTGTAAGATAGTGGAGGTTTGGTATGAGTTAAAGATAGATGGAGTTTTGTGATGAGTGGAAGATAGTAGGTTTGAAATGAGAGGAAGTAGTGGAGGTTTGGTGATGAGTATAAGATAGTGGAGGTTTTGGTGATGAGTGTAAGATAGTGGAGGTGGTGATGAGTTAAAGATAGTGGAGTTTTTGATGAGTGGAAGATAGTAGAGGTTTTGAAATGAGAGGAAGATAGTGAGGTTTGGTGATGATTTAAGATAGTGGAGGTTTGGAAATGAGAGGGTGATTGTGGAGGTTTTGTGGTGAGTGGAAAATAATGGTTTAGTGATAAGTGGAAGATAGTATAGGTTTGGTGATGAGTGGGAGATAGTGGAGATTTGGTGATAAGAGACAGATAGTGGAGGTTTGGTGATGAAGATATTGGAATTGATTAAAAGGACCAAAAGGTGTAGTCTACTCTGCAGTCTTGTCTTTGCCTGCTATTACTGTTACTACTTAGTACTAAGGATAATAATAAAATCTGACTTAGTCAATTTTTCATCACCCATGGAGAAGCTCATTGCATTAGCAATATATATTGATGTAGTTCAATGATTTATTCTACGGACTAATGTATGAGTCCTTTTTCTTACGATTCTTTAAACGCTAAATAACTTGTTTCTTTCCTTACTGATTTTAATTTTAATTTTTCTAAAACTTAAGATGGAGTCGGCGTGCTGGTCAAGGAGGTGCCACAGGTCCTCATCAGAGGACAGCAGTTGACTACAGGACAGGTTATATCAGGTCAAATCTAAGATCACCTTCAGGTAGGGTGAGGTGACAGGACCCCACACAGTACTAGCATCAGGATATAGCATGGGCTGAATAGACGACATACTTTAGCATCAGGATATAGCATGGGCTGAATAGATGACATACTTTAGCATCAGGATATAACATGGGCCAAATAGACGACATATTTTAGCATCAGGATATAACATGGGCCAAATAGACTACATACTTTAGCATCAGGATATGGGCCATATAGACTGCATACTTTAGCATCAGGATATAGCATGGGCCGAATAGAAGACATACTTTAGGATCAGGATATAGCATGATATAACAATTCATGCATATCTTGCATATATATATATATATATATATATATATATATATATATATATATATATATATATATATATATATATATATATATATATATATATATAATATATATATATATATATAATATATATATATATATATATCATAAAATCAAAAATATTATTAAGAGGAAAATGTAATCAAAAGTGTTATTCAATAAATAAAATGTTTTATAAAGCTTTTAAATAAAATGATTTTATTATATTTCTGACAAGTACTAATTTCTACAAAGTTGGGGGCTGTGTCCTATGCGACCAAAATGAGACAATTTGTTACTGATCTCTCTAAAAAATTTTACAAATAAAAAATAATACTAATTATAGGCATAAAATTTTCTTTTAACAGATATTCTTTAAAACATTTCATCAAAATAAATCCTTCAAATAACAAAAAAAAACATTTGAATTAAATTCTTAGTTTTAAATAATCATTATAAATATTGGGTAAGGCTAAGATGATGTTTCTGTTAAAACTGTCTTTTTTAAATTATAGTTAAAATTATCTACAAAGTTATAGCTATAACTAAATAAATATAATTTTATGTAAAATTGACTTATTTTTAAGTCAAAATAGTGTCTTTCTTCTAATTAAAAATTCTCATAATTATTTATAAATCCATCTAAATAAATAAATCAACCATCTAAATACATGATCAACCTTTAACTAATTTAATAAAATTTTACGGTTTAATGCAAAAACAAAAATACCACTGTCTTCCTGGTTTTTTTACATCTTGCAAAATTTTGATCAACCATTTTACCACTTGCAAACATCACATTTAGCACATATAATTTAATTTATTATTGAATAATCAATGTCACATTTTTTTTGACTCAGGGCATTTCGAGATCATGTATTAAATGCCTCTTGGTTGCTCTGCCACTCAGTCTCTGTGTGGTTGCTCTGCCACTCAGTCTCTGTGTGGCTGCTTCTCAGCCACACGGTTGTTGTCCTGCATCAGTTTGTCATATTACTAGTTTCATTAAAATTGCATTACCTGGTTAAGCTGTATTGAGTGGGTTTATGAGAAATGTCCAAGTCCATACACTCATACATACAGACACCAATTTTTTTGATTTGTAAAACTTGAAGGTTCTGACACATTGACATTGGAGAAGGTCTTTGTTTTTGCTTCTCTATCTCCTTTTAGGTGGGAAGCATTATTTTGAAAGCATAAAGTTCCTCTGAGGTAGAGAGTTAAGGTTCACTTTATTCCCTGTTGAACAGAACGTGAAATGCAAAATATGTATTCACTGTAAAAAGAAGATTTTTCTTGTACGACAAAAACTTAGTTTTGTAGATCTTGGAGCTCATGTATTTGCCGGGAAAAGCACTTAAGACCACATTCTTGTAGATGTCAACACTGTTTTATCAGAATATCTTTCTTTCTGATATCTATTTCGTGTTTCTTTACAATTAAATTTAAATTAATCAATTAATTGTATTTATTGAATAGAAAGTATTATTTACAATATTTGATAGTTATTTAAGTGACACTGAGTTGGTAGAAACTCCACCAGAGTAAAAAACGTTTAGCGATTAAAGTGGTAAATAAAAGTGTTTTGTAAATATTATTTATTTCATTATTACTCTTTACCTCAAAAAAATAGCAACACCACACACCTGGTGTCAATGACCTCAACTCCTTTTACTGACTCGCTTCCCTCTCCAGTACAGTCGCTTTGCTAAAAAATATTTATTTCACGGCCTAGTGCTGTAATATACTATTACCACCTGTCGAATAGCAAATAATTTATTATGTACCTAGAGAGTAAAATAAGATATTTTCCCCCTAAGCATTTAATTTGGTTCCTAAAGCTAGTTCAAAGGAACCAAGAATTAGAAGTCCATATTTTTTACTATTTACTTCCTTATTTTAAGATTAAGAATAAAAGACATGTTTTAGTCTTTTCTAACTCCTGGGGAACAAATATTTTAGTGATAAAATCACTAAAATAATCACTCTTTTGGTTATAATAATCACCAAAAAAAAAAAATGTCTCTTTAGCGAAGTCTAATAAGTCCCCTCGCTCATGCTACAGTTGATATTTGTATTAGTCTTATCAAAACTTTTGATAACACAATTTTAAAAATTATAATAATAATAATAATGCCCGTTGGCTTATCAGGGAACCTCTGCACTTCCAAAATTGCAAGTTATATTTTGATAATAATCCTATAGTCCAAGAGCCAGGTCTAAAAAATGTGACTCATTTTGTACTACTTCAAACCAAATTTGTCTGAAAATATAACTTAATTATGAATGAAACCCATCCAGAGCGGAGCCCTTCATATAAATGCGCTTGCTCAAAATATTACAAGACATGAACATGACATGTCATTCAATGAAACATGAACGGACCTTTTTAAAGCTTTTTTTTTTTAATTTATTTTATAGCTACACTGCATTCTATGACATACATAGATGCTACAAGTAACAGAGATGATGAGGTTGTTGCGGCTTGTTAGTCTTGACGGAGAGGCTACGCATTGGTAGAACTCCTTGGCGGGATTGGTTTTTTTTCTTCCCTTTACAAGGTGCCCACTGTCTGTTGACAGAGGGCATTTCTATATTTTATTGCTCTTTTTTAAAGCTGATTAAATTTTCTATAAAACGAGTATTTTTTCGTCAAAATCAAATAAATACAACTAATGTTATGACATTTGTTGAATAATAAAAAAATACAAAAAGCCAACATTTTTTCAAACAAATTAGCTGACTGTATAAATTAACTATTTTTTTTAAAAGAGCCATAACTTTGGTTGTAGTCATCTGATTTTGTTGATTAAACACTCGTTTTATAGAAAATTTTATCTCCTTTAAAAAATGTACTCTTCATGTTTTGCACACGACCAACAAAAAACCACTTATTTAAGTAAAACAGAAATTTGAGCGATTTTAAAAAATTTTGAGTCTCCACTCTAGATAGGCAGACTATGTTTTCCTTCATAATTTAAGGTATATTTTCTGAAAAAATTAGTTTGAAGTAGTACAAAATGAGTCACATTTTTTCAAGTGAGGCTCTTGTACTAGTATATAAACAAAGCATAAGCTCAGATGTGAACCTTGAACCTCTGTAGTGTCCAAAGTTTCTATTCTTGTAATGCTTTAAAAACCGCTACAGATGTGACCTATAATATGTAATATTAAAAATTGCTAAAGTGTACCAACATCATCAGTGGTTAAGTTTACGCATTCTCTTACTGACCTTACCAAATATTAAATATTTTCTATCACTTATAGTGATTGTTTCAAACAATTGTTTTTCTATAAGAAATTACATTTTATAATTCTTCTTCTTTGTGTCTTAATTTTTTTTTTACTGTAAGTTGTATTATACTACAAATAAATTCTATTATTGTTTTTAGGTAGATTGTTTTTATTTATAACCTCATATCACGAAAGTTTCAAATAAAACCGAGAGACTGTTAAAATACGAAATATCTGGTGAACCTTGGTAGGTTTAAGGTGACCTGAATGATCAGCCAGTAATGGCCTATGGTTCTATCTACACACTGGCTTTGGTACATGACTTTATAGTGTCTGTAATCCATAGAGAGTTAGTGGAAAGTCAAGATATTAGAAATTTATAAGGTGATTCGATTAGATGTAAACAAACCAAACGCATTCAGAGGTTATAACCTAACGTTTTTATGAATGATGTGTGATGTCATTGCAGGACTCTGTATAGGCGGTCAAAATTGAAAATTTACTATTTATTCCTGCAATGACGTCAATTCCGGACTATAACCTAACATCAAAAAATTGATTTCAGTCATAAAAACCCTCCAATTGAATCACCTGATAAATTCCATCATCTTGGTGGAAAGTGTCCTAGGGACATTTTTTTGGGAAATTCGTCCCATAGGAGAAATTTCACCAACAGTTTTGAGCACAGGGTCTGCCCATTAATAACTAAAACTCATACCATGAACTTCTAGAACCTTGCCTGTCCACGGGACATAGTTGCAAGATGATTGAACATATGGTTCTTATCACTCCCTCGTTGCCACTACCGTTTGTATCACAAAATGTGGGTTTATTCATATTATCTTCTGCCAAAAACAAAAAATACCGCCACAGCTGACAAGGTTAGTTGTATTTGGAGTAATAAAAGAACATTTTAACTTAAATAGATTTAATATACCATAAAACTAACACTAAAAAATAATACATTACTTTTTACAATTTGAGGGCTGTTTCTGAAGTTCACAATAAATTTGCTTAAAAAGGTAAATGTCATAGGCGATTCAAAGTACTGCTTAACTTTTATGATCAAATACATATCATGGATGTACTTGATTTATTAAAACAAAACTTGTGTACTTATTTATTATTTAAAGTATATATCTCTAAAGCCGGACCTGAAAAAAATTTGATTCAATGTGGCAAATTTCTTTGCAAAATTATTGCGTTTTTGTGCATCTTTTTGTCCATTTAACAAATGTCTCGCTCTGGTTGTAGTTATCCGATTTTGACGAAAAGAAACATTCGTTCCATAGGAAATTTTATCAGCTTTAAAAAATGTTTTCTTCATGTTTTGCACACGATCTACAGGGAACCAATTATTGCAAGAAAACTGGAATTTGTGCGATTTTCTCTATATTTTAAGCAAACGAATTAATATGAAGGGCTCCACTCTAGATAGGTAGACTATGCTTTTCCTTCATAATTTAAGGTATATTTTTAGATAAATTTGGTTTGAAGTAGTACAAAATGAGTCACATTTTTTAGGCCTGGCTCTTGGAATAATACACTTGTTAGAAAATACATTAGTTAGTTTTGTCCAAGTTTTAAAAAAACACAAGTCATATGATAAATAGTAATAGTAAAATATTAATTTTGCTTTCAATGACTCATTTATACTCATATAATTGTTTCTACTTAATAATTGGTTTGGATTGCAACCAAATGTTACCTCTCAGCATAATCTATTTACCTAGATTAATTTAACCTAGTTAAAAATCATCTGGGACAAAGCTAGATACAGAAACAGCCCCCTTGTCAAACAATATCAAAGTATAGTATAACACATGGTTAAAATAAGTTGACAGCATGGGAAAATAGTGTTGATGAACCAATGAGGTCAGCCTGATATGAAATTATGTGCGTGGTTAAACCACCAAATTATCTAGAAGTATATTAAACCACCATATGGGAGCCTTACTGGCTCCCACCGATTATTTTAGAATGCTGTCAACTGATAACTGTGTGTTATAATCAGTACTTAAAAATAATTAGTTATATCACAGAAATCTATTTTATAATTTTTTATATAAAAAAGGAATGACCAAAAAATAATTAGGAATTTAATTTTTTTAATGCAATGAATTGTTTAGTTGTGACGATTTCTTAGTCAATTTCTCTGAAAATGTTAAAGGACATCAGCTAAAAAAAATTCTATAACTTATTTTAACTAAATTACTGATTTATAAAAAAAAATAATTTAAAATAATTTTGGTGGGGTGGAGGAGGTAGACAGGCAAATTCCTCAAATGCTAAGTTCTCAGTTTTTGGCCAACAGTATGAGTAGTGGTGCTTCTACTTCTCAGTCAATTTTTAAGGATATTTATTTTAACTGTGTTTAGATGGGCTTATCCGTTTGTAAAAAAATCACCTTCTGGTTTGGGGTCACTTTTGCCACAACTTTCGAGTTTTTCTAGCCCAAAAGAAAATAATTTGGCAAATTTAAAATGCCTAACTCAACAAACCTATTTTTAAAAAATATAACCGACTAATAGAACCTTTAGTATTAATTTGAGAAGCCAGCATTTTCACATTTAATCGATTTTTATTTCCCTAATGTATCACAAATCAGTGACAATAATTTAAGAATCAAAAACAACACGCATGGATCTTTCAGTAGAACCAACTTATTATAAGAAATCCCCTTATCATTTCCCAGTTAGTTGCTATAATAATTTATCTAAAGTTAAAAGCTCAGACAAAATGTTTAAGAAAAGTTATCAATAACTCTGGCATTTGTTGGGTCTTTAATCAAGGTATAGAAGATAAAGTAGTGCCTCATAATTGGATACAAAAAAATTGACTAAAAGGTAAATTTTTAAATGAGTAAAATTAATGTTATAATTAATTTGTTTTATTTTGTGCAATCACCTGATGAGCTTCACTCAGCAAAAGGTTGCGATAATTATTAAATAAATTAATATTCTTACAGGACAGCAGTCTTAGTAAATTTTAATTATATATATTACACAAAATATCAGTCCAAGAAATTTACTCTTTTATCAAAAACTAAGGTTGGCTATTAAATGTGTTTGATAAATGAAACTTCGGAAGGAATTTTTTTGCATATGAAAGTTTGTTTTTAATTGACGGCTTTAGAATAATACTGATATAGAAGGAGCACAAGACCGTAAACACAATGTAATTCCACTGATAACACGAAAGCCGCTGACTGGTAGACTTAAGTAGGGTAGCACCCTAACAACAAAACATTATTTTAAAATGTGTCAAAATATCCATTACTGAAGAAAGATCGTAATGAACAAATATATAATAAAACCTGCTGAGATTTAATAAAACTGGTCTTAGATGGCAAAAGGATAGCAGAATACAAGAATCTTTAGTTACAAGGACACTTTTAATATAATTTTAATTAAAAACGTTAAACTACAATTTAAATGCTTTAAAGTATTGTATACACTGATATTTATATTAGTACTTGAATAATCAATCATTAATTAATAATAGAATATAATAATCAGCAACCGGAAGTATTGCAACTTTTTTATAAGAAAATTGTATATGTTAGGGTGGCAGCATACTTAAACCACCAGTGAACCGCCTTCGTGTTATCAGTAGCGCTCCTTCTATATATAGTATTTCTAAGTTGACGCTCATCAAAGGTAACTTGTAGGCTACCTTATGGTGAGGGTTTCAAGTACCTGCATCACATCATTTGCTAAACATCCCATCCATTACTATGGGCTTTTTCATATAAACTCACTTTTATCAATGGAAGATGAATAAACAACTTCAATAAAACACATAAAATTTTCCCTTAATTATTGAACAAATTTAAATGAATTAACTTTTCGTCAAATCCACCATAGTATACTAGAGAGGGCATAGACTATCTCAATACATTGAGAGGCATAAACATATTTTAGGGGCTCTGTGTAACCTCATTGAAACCTCCTACAAGAGTAAGTTAAGGTTACAATTAATAAATTTATTTTAGCTTCCCGCACATTGATTGTGTTTTGATTTGCATTTTTAACATTCTTCTATATAAGTTACTGTAATTTTGTACTGATAATTTAATTATATTTATAAGCGAAGGTAATCAAGATCCAGTTTATGCTTTATAACTTGAGCAGTTACTCAATTATCAAGCACAACTCATTTTTCAAATGAAATGCATATAATTATCCTATTGTTATACAAAACCTTGCCTCTGAAATTGGAAGTGCTCACCATTATTTGCGCTAGTTTAATGCTCAGATGATTTCATGGTTGGTTTCATTAAAGGTTTTAGCACATTTTCTTTGAAAGTAAAGAAAACATGAGAATTGGTTTGTAGTTATAAACTTATATATTGTAAAAAAAAATGTCGTCCCTACCAGGATTCGAACCCAGGTACCCTGGCTTTGAGTGCTCATATTGACTCCGTACCACTCTAATTCAACTTACAGGCCCAACATTTAAAATGACTTACCACTTCCGTGTCGCTAACAAGGCTTGAGCTTCTGGGACACAAATGTCAATATATATTTATTTTATTTATATATAATTTGTAATTTAATCATTGTAAGCAATATTAGTATAAATAAATAATTATTATGTACTTGAAATGTGTTGTTTAGCTGCTGTTATTTGAGGTTTTTCTTGGTATTGACTGCCGTTTTTCGACTTGGGTCACAGGGTGGTCGCATCAACTTCGGACCGTTTTATTCGAAAATGACACTCTACTTAAAATTTAATTATTAAAACCATAATTTTTGTTTCCGGTAATTTACATGTGTTTTTGGTCATTAAAGCGGTCGTATCGACTTCAGACTAGTCATTCATTGTCCCAAAAACAGGTTTTTGTGGGTTTGTTTCTCCTCAAGATAATTTTGTACAAGTTTAATTAAAAATATTAATTCGTCTGAAATATAGTATGTTACAAGAAAATGTCAAGATATATATTAAATAAAGAATATATATATATATATATATATAATATATATATATATATATATATATATATATATATGTGTGTGTGTGTTTTGCAAAACCTATTTTTTTGTCATCAGAGACCTCTGAAACGGATTTGTGTTGTGGTCTGAGGTTTGACTCTCGCCATGACTTCTATCCCATTAGCAAATTTTTCCCAAAGGCAATTGGCTAAAAGTATTGTTCTTCTATGTAAGTAAATAAATAATCATAACTTTATTATGTTTAGGAATAAAATAAAAATTATTTTATTTCTTATAAAATAAAAAATCTCTTACCGCGAGAAAATTTATTACTTGGCTCCCTAAAAAAATTCACTAAAGCTCAATAAAAAAGTAAAAAAGAAAAAACTATTGAGTATAATAGTAAGCATTGAGTTAAATATAGAAGTTTGCTAGAAGACTTTTATCAGGTACCTGCTATTAAACTTTTAGCAGGTACCTGATAGAAGTCACGCCAAGTCTAAGAACGGCATTCACAACATAACTAAATAACTCATCACAAATCAAATACGACCATACAATACATAAAAAAAAATGTCTCTATGCTTAATAACAACTATAACACAAGAATAAATAAAATAATGGTAAAAAAGATAAATTATGGTAAAAAAGATAAATGGGTAAAAAGATAAATAATGTAAAAAAGATAAAATAAGGTAAAAAAATAAAATATGGAAAAAGATAAAATAATTTATGATAAGATAAAAAAATAAATATAAAAAAGATAAAAAATATAAAAAATATAAAAAATGGGAAGATAAAATAATTTATACGATAAGGATAAAAAATATAAAATGGAAAAAAGTAAATAAGATAAAAAAATAAAGATAAAAAATATAAAATAATGGGAAAAAAGATAAAATAATGGTAAAAAAGATAAAATAATGGTAAAAAATAAAATAAGGTAAAAAGAAAATAATGGTAAAAGGAAAAAAATGGTAAAAAAATATAAAATTGGACTTCAGCTTGAAGCCTTATGTACAATTATTTAAAACAGTGATGTAAAATAATAAGTATGCAACAGGTCTTTAGACTCGCTTTGCTCGTCCTCAGATAGTAAATGCATCGGGTTCATTCTCAGCGGTCACCCATCCAGGCAACTTTACTTTTATGATATACTCGTCGTATTGAAACGAAAACTTTGTGTGCTTATTTATTAAAGGGACACTTTACTAAATTTCAACTCAATTGATCATTTTCTGATTTTTTAAAAACGCATACAATTTAATATTCGATTAATTAATGCTGATAATGAGATGAAACTTAGTACATTGTTATCTATACATACCTACATGTTGCTAGATTTCAATTATTTTTCTGCGTTTTATGATTTTTCAAAATTTTTGCTGAGTCGTTATTGCGGGTTAGTGACTTCATAAAAAAATATTTTCCAAATAGCACAACTACAGCGGTACACTGATTTTTTTCACAAAGTTTCAACTCTCTATCATCAATATTCTCGGAGCTTCGGTGATAACAGACACGCATACAGTCAGACAACTTTGAGAAAAACACTCAGGAGGGCTTTAAAAACACCTGAAACGGATAATTCCGGTTCGGATATTTAGCAAACACAATACTTTTCCTATATACCTACGGTATATATTGAGGAAGATAAAAAAGAGCATTAGAAAAATGTACTCAAATAAATTCAAACACAAGCTATGTCTATTAGTTTTCTATGTCTGGAATGAGAGAGATCTCTGTGCTCTGATTGGTTACTACCAAAATGTACTGCTACCAACCATGTCAAAATTAAGAGGGGACGTCATTGAGATATGGCTTATATTTCAAAGAGCAAATAAGTTAAATTATTTTTTTGGAATGGTTGGTTGATAAGTCTATGGACTTGTTTACTGATTTGTCGATGGACTAGTTGGTTGATTTGTAGGTAGACTGTTTGATTGATTTGTTGAACTGGTTGGTTTATTTGTTGATGAACAGGTTGGTTGATTAGCAGGTAGAATTCAGATTATCAGGTATTTTGTGGGCTGGCTTGATCATTATCAAAGAGATGGGGAGTAGTTGTGGTAGGCATCTCATACTTGTTGTGGCAAGAAATATTATCGGCCATAAGTTGCTTTATGCGATTTTTGCAATGCAGTCATGCATCCACTTTTTCCACTTCATCTAAACATGTCAAAAACTATAAATAAGACCCATTCTGACCCCCTCCCCTTTAGTGCCTAATAAATTGTAAACTTCTGACATTTTAATGACCACATAAAAAAATAAAAAATGCCTGTTTTAGGGCCTTTCAGCCATTAGGGTATTAACCCTGCGGGAACCACCTCAGGTGGGTTGAATCTACTACACTCTAAGAATTAATTAAAGTTGGCGAAATATTTTAAATACAAATACTATTCATAAAATCTTAGAGCAGAGCCCGGCTGAGAACCCCGGACCTCCGTGCCGAATCGAACGCCTTTACGATCACGCCACGGAGGCAGATGACCACATTAAGTTAGCATAATAACATTATACATTCTTAAAAAAACCTTACAATGAAAAATCACACAATGACAAATATACAATGTCGTCGGTACTTATTTACTTGGTTCCCAACATAAAGTTGGGACCCAAGTAAATATGGCGATATAGGGCAATTATTCACTTGGGTACCGACAATATATTTACTAAATTATATAAAAAATATTTAACATTCTTAATAGGGGATGTTAAAAAGAAAAGATTGATAATTAAGTAATAAGATAATATAGTGCGAAAGTACCTTGGTTTCCAACATAAAATGGGGACCCAAGTGAATAAGTGCCAGGAAAATTACAAAATATTTTTGTTCTCATAGCAAAAAACTTGTAATTTCTTAAAGTCTTAACTCCATTACAAATCAAAACTGAGGGATTTTAATGGAGTTTAGACAGACCTCCTAGTTTATATACCCAAACCCACTAGATTTTTTTCAGATAAATTGAGGTTGGGAACCAAGTAAATAAGTGCCATGTCATTAACCCAACTTGTTAATAACATTACACATTTTTCATTTACAAAGAAGAAGTTGACATCTACTCAGAATGCAACGGTAAGTGAGTAAGTAAAGTCCAGAGAGCTTGCATGGCGAGAGAGACTTCTAACTGTTTGGACTTTGGTTTGGAGCAAGAGGGACAGTTGGACAGTTCCAACTTTTATTTTAGAATTAACACCGACATTGACTCATTATCACACTATCAGTTTACTATCTATATGTACTTATTATTCTTTTTATATATATATATAAATCTATTCATAAGACAAATATACATAAACACATAGAAAAAGAAACACAGGACGATGCACGATGATCAGCTACCGAAGAGCACTTCTTAGAATCGGAAAGGGAATTGCTATGGTGACTACACCTTTTCCAATTTTATTTGAGAAACCATTATGTTTATGAGAACATATCAATTGTATTTGAGATTAGAAAAATATATTTAGAAAACATCAATTGAATTTGAGAAACAGTCAGTTGTATTTGAGTAGGCATTAAATGAATTTGAGAGCAGTGAATTCTATTTAAGAATTTATTAAATGTTTTTGAGAACTTGTGATTTGATAATGAGAAACTCAAAATTCTGCCAATTTTTACATTACTATTTTTCTTAAATACAATTATACCTTGTTAGGTGAGAGTTGAGCAATGAAACATATACAGGGTGGAACAACTCACTTTAACCAACGAGTCATTCCATGTCAAATCATCCCACTAAAAAATAAAATTCACATGCGTGGTGACCGATTTTGATAAAATTGGTGGAGGTGTAGGTCTATGCCTAAAAGAAAAAATACAAATTTCCAGCTTAAATATGCAGCGCTTCCGCGCACTGATGGGGCAAAGTTGTGGAAAATAGCTGATTTTCAGTGTTTTGGCACTCAGATTATCATTTGTATCTCTAAAAGTCGCATGTATAAAAATTTCATTCTGCTTGCAATTTGCAGCTAAACCCTAAGGCTTTCAATATTATTTAATGTCATTTTGGCCCCAGCCATTTTTTGCCCTTTGACGAGCTCCTTTTTTAAAAAATTTTAAATATCTCAAAATGCGTATTTTTTAAAATTTTGAAAAAAACCCCAAATATAGCCCATAGTTATAGGAAAGTGTCCACAAAGTTTCATGATGGGACCTCCATGGGCTTGGGCCCAATAATTTTTTAAGTGGCAGAGGGTATAGGGATTGTCAGAAAAATATGACTTTTTGTTAAAAACTTCTCTAAAATAATCTTTATAAAATAATATTTTATTATAGTTTTTAATAAGTATATATGATATATACATGCTTATTTGCATACAGGGTGGCCCAAAAGTCACCAACCCCTATTATATTTTGAACAGTTTTGTATAAAATATCGAAACATGGGATACTTCCCTTGTGTGAGGAAACTCTTGTTTTAACTCACACTTGTGTGGGAGGGAACTCGTTTTAATGGTTTACACTTCCCCATCCCACAAGTATGGGCTAAGCTAAAAACCAAACAATAATTGAAGAATGTACATATTATTGAAGTAAGAGTGAAGAGAGATAAAAATTGTGCTACTCTGAATGAAAAGTCTTAAGTCACCTTTGAAATTTTGTCACTAACAACCCACCTAAGTGGTTTACGGTTTTGGTTTATACCTCCGGTATAATACACGTATCTATATATATATATATATATATATATATATATATATATATATTTATATATATTTTGCTTAAGACTGAAGGTATAAAGCAAACCAAAAGTTTCAAGGGTAACTTGGAACCTTTTCTTATAATTTTCATCTCTCTTTTCTCTAACTTCAAATGTTAAAGAGTGTCAAGATTGAGGTGTCCAGACCCAAAACTTATGATGACTGGTGAGAATTACAAACCTACTGATTTAAAAAACAGTTAAACATAAATATATTGGGGCTTTGGGTACTTTGAATGCCAGATTAGAGATTAAAGATAAAATCATTTCTTTGCCAATATGTCGGAATAATCCTTTATAACCCGAATAGCCCATAATATGTACATTCTTCAATTAATGTTTAGTTTTTAGCTTAGCCCATACTTGTGGGATGGGGAAGTGTAAACCATTAAAACGAGTTCCCTCTACACAAGGGAAGGATCCCATGTTTCGATATTTTATACAAAACTGTTCAAAATATAATAGGGGTTGGTGACTTTTGGGCCACCCTGTTTGCAAATAAGCATGTATATATCATATACTTATCAAAACTATATTTTATAAGATTATTTTAGAGAAGTTTTTAACAAAAAGTCATATTTTTCTGACAATCCCTATACCCTCTGCCACTTAAAAAATTATTGGGCCCAAGCCCATGGAGGTCCCATCATAAAACTTTGTGGACACTTTCCTATAACTATGGGCTATATTTGGGGTTTTTTTCAAAATTTTAAAAAATACGCATTTTGAGATATTTAAAAGTTTTTAAAAAAGGAGCTTGTCAAAGGGCAAAAAATGGCTGGGGCCAAAATGACATTAAATAATATTGAAAGCCTTAGGGTTTAGCTGCCAATTGCAAGCAGAATGAAATTTTTATACATGCGACTTTTAGAGATACAAATGATAATCTGAGTGCCAAAACACTGAAAATCAGCTATTTTCCACAACTTTGCCCCATCAGTGCGCGGAAGCGGCTGCATATTTTAAGCTGGAAATTTGTATTTTTTCTTTTAGGCATAGACCCTACACCTCCACCAAATTTTATCAAAATCGGTCACCACGCATGTGAATTTTATTTTTTAGTGGGATGATTTGACATGGAATGACTCCAACATTAAATCCTTAAATTATGGGGAAAACATGGTCCTAGACCTTCTCAAATTCAAATCACCCTTTCTGAAATGAAATTAAATAATTCTCAATTTTATATAATGCTTCCTCACATAAAATTGACTATTCTCAACTACATTTGTTGTTTTATCAAATTCAACAGACTAATCTAATTTACATTTGATATTTTCTCAAATACAAGTCATTATTCTCAAATACAATTAATATCTTCTCAAATAAATGTGGAAAAGGTGTAGTTAAAGGTAGGTGTCAAGCTGTAGACGACCAAAAGTTATACTCTGACACACGGCCTTGACTTAATGGAGGGTTAAAAAGAATCCTCTATAGTGTGGCCTCAAATGATCCCCTCGCCAGAGTCTACAGTTACGAAGTTAGAAGATCTGAGATGGCAGGTTTGTGAAGATCATATATATATTATTATATATATATATATATATATATATATTATAGTGTGTGTGTGTGTATTTGTTAAAATATAACATATGAAAGTCCCCCTCCCAAAAAAGCACCTCCTCTCCCTCAACAACCCCAATCTTATAAGCTCATTTATCTTTGAGCTTATTAAATCCACTAAAATGTATCAAGAATAGTCAAGTGGTACAAATACAGCATTAAGGTGTACCAGTGTTTCATTTACTAGGCATTTTTTAATTCCAACAGACGTACCATCATAAAGGACGAGTTCACAGTATTTGCCGCAGTGGGGGTTCTCTTTCAGGAGCTCTCGGAGGTGATCATAAAAAGTATCTAGGATGGTACCTTTGAGTGTTTTCAGGTCATCAGGCAAACCTGAAAATAAATTTTAAGAGAAACATAACCATATATTATTTGAGAAGTTTTCTTTAAAAAATTGGGGCCAAGGTACCCAGGAACTTTTCCTCATAACTCGGGAACTTTTCCTCATAACTTGGGAACTGCTTCGCTCATTCTCACTACTTCAGACTCACGTTTTGTTTTTTCGCACACTATTTCAAGTGTTTCACGATCATTACAATTTATTGTAACCTATTTATAATAATACTATATATTAAAGGAGCACTACTGATTACACGAAAGGCGGTTCATTAGTGGTTTTAAGTATTGCTAAGGTAACCTACAAGAGTTTTTGTAAACAATGTGTCAAAATATTATTAAAACCCAGTGTTGGAAAGTGACAATAACAATTTGTAAATGAACAGGTTGACAGCTGAGTTGACAGCTGACAGTCTGGCACCTTAGATGTCTACCTGTAATTCACATATTGTTATGCGTCAAATAGTCAATATTTCGATTGAGTCTCATTTGGGAAGTCCTGAGGAAAAAAATATTAGTCAGTTTTAATTTTATTGTTAAAGTATTAAAGTCAGAGTGTTTATTTGGTTAAAAGTCAATCTTATTATTTCAAATTAGTCAGTCAGTCTTCAAATTAGTCAGTCTTTTTAATACCCAGTTTCATTTATAAATTATTTCGAATGCAATTATTTCTAAAATATACAACAAGAAATATTTATAAAAACCTAAAAACCATTTTACAAAATCATATTTGAGCACTAGATTACTTATAAACTAAAAGTTTGCGATAAAAACTAAATTTTAATTAATAAAATGAAATTGTAACTCAGTCTACCTAGGTTCGGACTTGGGAAGAAATTTTACAAGTTAATATTACCAAGTAGTAATTGTAATAGACCAGAAAATTTTGTTTATTTAATAGAAGAATGTACAAGTGTATCCTTGGTAACACATGTAAATTTGTCATTACAAATTTGTTGTTGTTACAAAAAGTTTTTTTTTTTTTAAATTTTTGTAACAACAAGACTTGTACTTTTGTGAACCAGGCCCCTGGTTAAAACTCTTGTAAATTATAAATAGTTTCTTCTAAAAGAAATTCTTTTAAAGTTCTTAAACATATTTTTGGCTCATATTTTAATTCTTTTATTGATTGAGGTCAGTGGCGTAGCCAGAATTTAATTTCGGGAGGGGCTGAATGTTGAAAATTGTATATGTAAATAAATAAATATATATATATATATATATATATATATATATATATATATATATATATATATATATATATATATATATATGTGTGTGTGTGTATGTATGTATGTATATTTATATAATATATATTTGAATATTGTTCAATCTTTCAATTTCATTGTACATTTTTATATATTATGATATTTATATTATAAGTTTATTGTTAAAATATATGTTATGTAATTATTATTTTTATATATTTTTTATAGGTTTTATTTTTTTCACATATTTATTGTGGGTTTAGGTTATGTAAAAATTTCGGGGGGGGGCTGAAGCCCCCCCCGCCCCCCCCCCTTGGCTACGCTACTGATTGAGGTAGAGTAATTAGGAGAGTTCTCATACGGAGTGTAACTTTATTCAGCAGGTACTCATCCGATGTTTTGCATGATATTTTACCTGATGAGTGAAACAAATCAGACGAAACATGAGATTAATAAAAACACACTTTGTCACGTCCCTCTTGAGCTTATTCAGGTTACTTTAAGAAGTTATCACTTATCATTTAAGGCAGGCCTGGGCAAACTACGGCCCGTGGAGCATTTTTATGTGGCCCGCGGGCAAAATTAAAATGTTTCGGAAAAAGATAAAATAAATTAAAAATAACAAAAATATTAGGTATATAAGCAAATAAATTGTTTAATTCAAAATTATTATGAAAAGTTAGATATCAAGATAAGGAAATAATAGATTGTTACTTTAACTTTAAAGTTTGGAGAAACAAAAACTAGTAAGATAAGAAACAATTACATAAAGAGCGGCCGCCTTTCATACCAATTCTCATTGTTGGATTCGGCGAATTCTAATTATTTTAGCGAATCTTTATTTTCACAATAATAAGATAAAAAAAAGCTATTTTGCCTTCTGTGAATTGCCGAAAAGGAGTTGATAAAATACAATCCCTTTGATCTTTTATTTCATAGGAGTACTTGTTAAAATTATTTATTTATTTATTTATTTATTGTAGAGCTTAATTAGACATCATTAGCTCCACGCAACTCGTATAACAATAACACAGTAAGATAAACAACATAAAGGTTGAGGTATTTGATCTGGCTTGGGGTTAAAAATAAAGTATCACTATGAAACATTGGCCTTGTATAATAAAATTGAATATTAAATGAAAATAGAATTGAACTGGTATTCAAATACTCGGACAACTAACACAATTTAAAAAAGGTTGTCAAAAGATAGGTAGGCCAAAGAATTTTTAAAATTATTTTTACACCTAGTATTCTAGCAAAATTTGTCTTCAATTATATTTCAAGATCTGACAAAGATACTCCGTTTTGTTTTTTCCGTTTAGTGCTAATGTTCCTCAATTCTTATTCTTTGAGAATAAATTTGACTTTAGTAAAACACCAGCGTAACAGCAATTTGTTGCGGGTTTAGCATACTTTAAAATTTAAGGTATGCGGCCCGCGACTGGCTGTAAAAAGACTAAGCGGCCCTTTGCTAGAAAAGTTTGCCCAAGCCTGATTTAAGGGAACAAATTTATGAATTGCACAGTAGACAGAATTAATACACTGAATATAGAAGATACTGAATTTACATTAAAATCTTGACTCCTAACTGAAAGACAGCCAAACAAAAAGTGTCTGGATGAGTGAATATGTGATGAAACTAAGGCCCGTATTCAAAGACGTTTTCCTAACATTCTCCTAACTTTTTCCTAACATTCTCCTAACACCTAACTTTTTCCTAACATTTTCCTAACATTCTCCTAACACCTAACTTTCATTTTCCTAACATTCTCCTAACATTTTCCTAACACCTAACTTTTTTCAAACATTTTCCTAACATTCTCCTAACACTCACCTTAGGTTTAGGTAAGGGAAATGTTTTTAAGCCACGAAATTTAAATGATCGTTCCCGTGTTTTAAAAGTCATTTAGAGGCTTCGCATGATTTTTTTTAGTAAGAACCTAAGGTAGTTAAGTCAAAAAGTGATACTATTGTAAATAACGTAATGTATTGCAAAATATCAATGTTATTAACTTATTACCTGGATTTACAACACACTTTGTCGTATTAATAACTATCTACATAAATTTACATAATATAAGTTACTGTTAATCCACTTACCTTACTATTAGGGAGTTTACCCTGAAATTCTTTTAACACAATCAGATTTATTATTTTCAATGGTCTGTTTGTGGCGGGCTATCGATTCAAAGAGGAAATTCAGTTGGTCCGGTGTGAATAATTCAGCCATTATTATACCAAAAAAAATTTACACAAACAAAAATGAATTTGATGGCAAAATATGAAAAACAAAATTGTGTAAATGATTTAGCAAAATGAAAACAGTGTTGCACTGATTAACAGGTCTTCATTTAGACACCTTTGGATTCGTACAACCTGGTCCATGTTCAAACTTGAAACGCTTGATACTGCTTTATTTATGAAAGCTGTTACAATAATTGAACATTGTATTTGTATTAACTCTACTGTTTACTGAAAACATATGTAAATAAAGTTTCTAATATATTTAACATTCGCCAAAGCAAGGCCGCATTGTTGTTTATGACAAAGTGTGTCGTAAATCCAGGTAATAAGTTAATAACATTGATATTTTG
This sequence comes from Microvelia longipes, assembly GCA_018340805.1. Taxonomy (NCBI): domain Eukaryota; kingdom Metazoa; phylum Arthropoda; class Insecta; order Hemiptera; family Veliidae; genus Microvelia; species Microvelia longipes. The sequence goes on from JACMZG010001914.1 coordinate 50,400,332, forward strand.
CGATATATTATGTTACTTACAATGGTATCACTTTTTTACATAACTACCTTAGGTTCTTACTAAATAAAATCACGCAAAGCCTCTAAAAGACTTTTAAAACACGATAGGAGAATATTAGGAAAATGTTAGGAAAATGTTAGGAAAATGTTAGGAAAAAGTTAGGAAACGTCTTTGAATACGGGCCTAAATAAATAAATAAAATAATTGTATATTTATTTTGTATCATATTTGCAATGATTGTAATCTAGATTACTGATCAAATGTGACTTGTTTCTGTCAAGGGTAAGTCTGAGGCCCGTATTCAGAATCATTTTAAAAAAATCTCTCCTAGGTTGTTCCTAGCCTTCTCCTAGGTTGTTCCTAGCTTTCTCCTAGGCCTAGCGGTATTCAGAATCAGTTTTTGAAATCTCTCCTAGGTTGTTCCTAGGTTGTTCCTAGCTTCTTCCTAGCCTTCTCCTAGCTTTTAAAAAATCAACCCTAGGAATGATTTTACGTAAATTTATTCGTGCTAAAACGTTAATATAACAAAAATAGAATAAAAACTTACATTAGAGTTAATTATAACTTAATTTTATTAATTATCTTTACAATAATTTGAACCTCAATTTTACGTAAACAGACATTTTTTGACAACTAGCGCTACCTAGTAGAGAACTGTAAAACTAATAATATTGAGATATTCTACAAAAATAAACAAATGATTTGTAAACAAACCTGGCACAGAATAAACTCCCTTAAAATACGTAAATTTGTAATGACAACAAACTTATTTATAGTTGCCGATTATTTTAAAGTATATCTAATGTGAAAGTGCGTGACCTTGACCCAGTGAAGGTTTGAAACTAGAGAATGATTTGCATTTATTTTCACTTATGAAGAAATCATTATATGTCATTAATGTACTATTTAAATGTTTTTACAATAACATAGTTAGTGATAGTAAAAACAGGTTAAACTTTCGTAGAGTGTATGGGTGCCACATTTTTGAATTGTAAGTTTATAGAAGAAATTATTATATTTGGCATAAATAAATCATCATATTATAGGGTTGTAACCCTACAGTTGGTACTTCCATTTTTCACACTGATCTATAAAGTCATATCACGTAAGTCAAATTAGTTTACGTAGCAATTAGTTCGTTTTAGGCGTTTTAAAAGCGGTTTGCTTAGCTTAACTTAGCTGATCTTTCTAATCAAATCAGTATTAAACATCTCTGAGTTCATACGTTGTGAACGTAGAGATCACGATTTTCTTTATGTCGTGAACACTGTGTATTTTTTATAGTATTCATAAGCCTATTGCTTAGGGAAAAAACATTTGTTATAGCTTAACAAAAAATTAAAAAATGTAAATGGAATGTAAAAAATTTGCTTCGGGTATATAATCGACCATATCAAATATAAATACGTCACGGAAGTTACGTTTTGTTGCAGAACGTTTCTTTGTTTACATAATAAAGCAATGCTATTGGTCACTTTAGGATCACAAAAAATAAATAATAGGATCCTTTGTTTCATTTTGTTTTGATATGAGCCAATATGTATTTTGTGACGTCACACTTTCGCGACGATTAACATAGTGCTCATGAAGAAGATATACAGGGTGGTGCATTTCACCCTGCACTGGTGCATTTCACCAATACATCACTTTGATTAACTCAGCTTCGTATGGAGCTATCGCGATAAAATTCGTTACAACCCCACTAAGTTGACAGCTGGAAGTTTGAATACCCAATTATTATGTTGTTAATCGTCTGGTATATATGGTCATCATATTACCAGTATGTGATTTTTTATAGTAACTTTAGATTATATTGGAGCAAACCTTTGCGTCATATTCTGAACATTTGATACTAATAAAATGAAATTCCGGTAATTTTTTTGTAATTTTCCCGGGGATGGACCCCCAAAATTTATAAGGGGACCCGTCCAAAAAAAAAACATTTTTTACTGGCGCAATATCCGTTTCAGGTCAAAAGAAGTTGTTTGGAGCAATAAAACAAATTTTTGATTTTTTTGGGGGCAACCCCCAAAATTTAAAAGGGGGAGCCAACAAAAAAAAAAATTTAATGGCTCAAAATCCGTTTCAGGTCAATAGAATTTGTTTGGAGCAATAAAAAAATGTTTTGATTTTTTTTGGGCAGCACCCCCAAAATTTATAAGGGGTAACCGACCAAAAATTTTTTTTTATTGCCTCAAAATCCGTTTTAGGTCAAAAGAAGTTGTTTGGAGCAAAAAAAAAATTAGACTTTTTGGGGGCAGCACCCCCAAAATGTATAAGGGGGAGCCGACCAAAAAAATTGTTTTTATTAGCTCGAAATCCGTTTCAGGTTAAAAGAAGTTGTTTGGAGCAATAAAACAAATTTTTGATTTTTTTGGGGGCAACACCCCCAAAATTTAAAAAGGGGGAGCCAACCAAAAAAAAAATTTAATGGCTCAAAATCCGTTTTAGGTCAATAGAATTTGTTTGGAGCAATAAAAAATTTTTTGATTTTTTTGGGGCAGCACCCCCAAAATTTATAAGGGGTAACCGACCAAACAATTTTTTTTATGCCTCAAAATCCGTTTCAGGTCAAAAGAAGTTGTTTGGAGCAATAAAAAAAATTGGACTTTTGGGGTCAGCACCCCCAAAATTTATAAGGGGGTGACAACCAAAAATTTTTCGCCCTGAACCACTCTTGTTTACCCAAAACGGATTTTAAGCTCAAAAACAATTATTAAAATAGAACAAAAAATGACTAGAGACAATCTAGGGACGATTTAAGGTACCTCTCTACCTACCTTGGATCTTCCTAGGTTGTTCCTAGCATTTTCCTAGCCTTTTCCTAGAATTTAAGGTGCAAAGTTAGGAAAAGGCTAGGAGAAACCTAGGAGAGATCTCTTCCTAGCCCTAGGGACGGTTAAAAATGTTCTAAAATGGACACTAAAGCTAGGAAGAAGCTAGGAAAAAGCTAGGAACAACCTAGGAAGAACCTAGGAGAGATTTTTTTTTAAACTTTTGATCATTCTGAATACGGGCCTGAGTCTTTAGAAGTAACGCAGAAGCGGATTTAAGCTTATTTTGTAAGTATTCGCTGCTGGTCTTTAAAGTTTAAAAGACTATCTACGTACACTCCTAGAAGCTTGGTAGATGGAACAAAATTACATGAGTTACTTGATTGCAGCTCTTTCTTAAATTTAATTACATTGGTTTTGTCCAAGTTAAGTTTAAGTTAGTTACTGTCAGTCCAGTCATGTAAAACATTAAGGTAGGTTTAAATCAAGTCTGTCGAGAAGTTTGACAACTAAGAATAGCACTTCAGTCGTCTGCAAACAATGTGACATTTTCTGTGCTTAAATGATCAGGTAAGTTGTTAATAAATATTCAAAATAATATTGGACCTAATACAGATCCTTGAAGAACCCCTGTTTTAATTAAAATATCGGACTCAGGTACTTTTTGGTACCTCTGTTTGGTAGAGATGGAAAGGATTTCAATCCCTCACATGAAAACTCTATAGGCTCATACCAGGATTGAACCCCAGTAGGAGGCAGGCAAATGTTCTAATTATTACACCACAGGAACCTCTGATTTGAAATCTAAAAGTCATATAACTATTAATCCGCTATCTAGGACTTTAAAACCTTTAGATTTACTTTAATCACCCTCAGAATTCATAATTACTCCACTCCTAAATTAGTATTTCTTTGTTCTCGATATGTTACACCCATAGGTAGTGTCTTACATCCGACCCATAGGGAGTAAAAAGTGTCCTTACACCCATAGGGAGTTAGTAAAAAGGTCCTTACATCCATAGGGAGTTAGATACACCATAGGGAGTTAGTAAAAAAGTGTCCTTACCCATAGGAGTTAGTAAAAGTGTCCTTACACCATAGGGAGTTAGTAAAAAGTGTCTTACACCCATAGGGAGTTAGTAAAAAGTGTCCTTACACCCATAGGGAGTTAGTAAAAAGTGTCCTTACATCCATAGGGAGTTAGTAAAAAGTGTCCTTTAATCCCATAGGGAGTTAGTAAAAAGTGTCCTTACACCCATAGGGAGTTAGTAAAAAGTGTCCTTACATCCATAGGGAGTTAGTAAAAAGTGTCCTTACATCCATAGGGAGTTAGTAAAAAGTGTCCCTTACACCCATAGGGAGGAGTGTCCTTAACCCATAGGGAGTAGTAAAAGTGTCCTACAGATAGTTGCTTGTTAATTAACCATCTGGTTCTCATTTCTTCCCTCTATACCATTATGATTATTTTTAATTAATAACAAAGAGAAAGTACTTACTAAAGCAATAATTGAGATACTTACTATGACAGAGCTCTAGAATGGTAGTAAGAGCACTAGCATACTCAACTACCACATAAACTTTGGTTTGACAGGCTCTATCCAGAAATAGCCTATAGACAGGGTTCGGGTATTTTCTTCCCTTCACTCCAGCTCTGTTCAGCTCCAGGCAACCCAGATTCTAACAAAATAAAAACAACCAGCCTAAATTCCAAGTAATATTCACCTCCTATTTTATAAACTAAATATGAACTTTATAAAAAATTAAGTAAATCCAAGTATAAGTAAATAAATAGTCTCTCCACTAAGATGTATGTTAAAAAAATGTATTTGAGAGTTAACTTTCTGCCGCATCCGGCCATCATCAGTCATTCTCTGGAGTGCTAAGAACGATCGTTAGTAACGATCTCTTTCCAATCTTTATAGTGCACTCTCTTTATTGTGCACTATAAAGATTGGAAAGTGATGGTTACTAACGATCGTTCTTAGCACTCCAGAGAATGACTGATGATGGCCGGATGCAGCAGAAAGTTAACTCTCGAATAAATCTATTAACATACTTTTTAGTGAAGAGACTATTTATTTACTTATACTTGGATTTACTTACTTGGATTACGCCACAGAGCAGTTATTAATATTATAAAAAATTAGTTTCTCTACACATTTCTCTCATACAGTTTGTCCCCACATGGGCTACCTATAAATAAATAAATAAAAATATTTTTATTTGCCAATAAGTATAAAAAATATACAATAGTTTGAAGTCAAATATATTTCAATAAAATACATCTCATAATTAGAATACACTTAACAATGCATGACGTAATTATTTATTTAATTATAAAGTCTGATAAATAGTAAATTGTTTTTTTGATGAGCAATTCTTTGCATTTTGATTTAAAACTATTATTTCAGCAATATCTTTAATGTCTTGTGGTAAAGAGCTGTACAATACTACCCCTGAGTAATCTGAACTAAATTTATATTTTTTAGTTTTATATTAGTTAATTCTTAATACATTTTTACCTCTGTTATTATGAAGCTCTTTTTCAGTTAAATATTTTTTAAGCTCCCTGATTATATAGTAGCTTGAATTTAATTTCTTGTTTGTCTCTTCAATTTGATTCACCCAGCTAATTTTTGATCTATTTTAACCCCTAATAATTTAATCATTTTAAATTCAGCAAAATTATTGTCATTATATTTCAAATTTAAATTATTATTTACTCTGTTCCCATTCACCCTATTGTCTATTCGAATAAATTCTATTTTTGATCTATCTTTTTGATTTTTAATCTAATCAACATTGGCAGTTGTTTAAGACCATGTTAGCGTTTGTTTCCAGCATGTCATTGTTTGAATCTACAAAAACCATAGTTACATCATCTGCATATAGAATAATTTTATTAGACTTAATGGCCTTTGTAAGGTCATTAATATATATAAGGAACAACAAAGGTCCAAGTATAAACCCTTGTGGTACTCCTCTAACCAATAATTTAGGTTCAGACTTAATTTCTCCCTTATCATTTTTAATTACTACGAACTAAGTCCTATTTTCAAAATAAGATTTTATTAGTTCCCATGCAGTACCCCTTATACCTAATATGTTCAGTTTCTTCAGCAATACTTGATGATCAACCAAGTCAATAGCCTTGGATAAATCAACAAGTATTGCCACATTTTTTTTGCTATTATCTAAATTATCATACAAGTTAGTATATCAAACAGATTATCAAATGCAGATATTTTTTATCTTGATTATCTAAACCCACATTGTTCATTAATTAAAACACCAAATTTCCATTAAAAACTCATAAAAAACGTCATGTATTGCCGTTTTTATCTTGCTCAACAAAGATAAGCTGTAGGTTACCTTATGGGGAGGTTTTCAAGTATCCGCCACAAATCAGTTTCTAAACATCTAGTATAGAATGTTTCATATAAACTGACTTATATCGATAGTAAATAGTATTTAAAAAATAATTTCTTTTGAAATAAATATAAGAACATACAAGAATATAAGAACAACCAAGAGCCAGGGTATTTTGGTTTAATAAAAAGTGTAATGGCTGGAACCAGTCTCAATTTTTCATAAATACCTTCCAGAACAAGGATCTGCATTTCTGCAGACTCGTATCGGATGGGTGTCCCAGGGCAGAACACACTTAGGGGTCAAGGTTCTGCCTGGGACACCCATCCGATACGAGTCCGGCAGAATTACAGATCTTGTTCAGGAGGTATTTACGAAAATTGAGACAGTTCCAGCCCATTACACTTTTTATTAACAAAAACACCCCTGGGCTCTTGGTCTAATACAATTTAACTAAAACACATATAATTTTGCCTTAAATGTTGAACAATTTAAAGGAATTAACATTTTGTCAAATCTATTAATAGTTATGGCACTGTTTGGAAAATGAAAGCTTTATCATAGCCTTTATCACCAGTCAGTGTTGCAGTGCTGTCAAATTCAAGAATTTAGCACAGCTGTCTATTAAATGTAACTCCAATAAATGAAAAACTTACTTTGGTAGACTCGATAAAGGGAGAGTCCTTTTGGATGATGGATTCTGTTCGTCCAGACTTTGGTATCAGAATAAATAGTTTATAGAAAGCGAATTTGATTTGCTCAGTATCCTCAAAGTCCTTCATCCTAGTGAACAGCTCTGAGAACAGAAATACTCTTAGATAAGTCTCAGGCTTGATCAAGGGGACTTTAAGTTCTAAAAAGTTTTGAATGATTCATTCAATTTAAATAATTTCGCCTATCACTGTAGGCATCTTCAGAATCTATATCAAAAGCTACATTAATAAACTATTAAAATAAATAAACAAACACAATACATTAATGGAAAGACTAGAAAAATCACAGCTTCTAGTCTTTCTATTAATGTATTGTGTTTGTTTATTTATTTATTTTAATAGTTTATTAATGTAGCTAGTTGATATAGTTTCTGAAGATGCCTACAATGATAGGCGAAATATATTAAATTGAATAAATCATTCAAAACTTTTTATAGAACTAAAGTCCCCTTGATCAAGCCTGAGATGGAGTTCTATAAACTTTCCAGTGCTACAAAGAACAAACTCTTAGATAAGTGTTAATAAGAAAATAACACGTCAAGTTATCCATACAGAAAAACAATTTTTATATATTTTAGCTTTCTCTTATTTTATACCGCAGGTATATAGGACATTATTGTGTTGCCAAAAACTCCGAAACCAAGATTGGACACCGAAATTATTCCGGTGTTATTCATTCTTACTCTTACAAGACAAACCAGTCAGTACGTTGTACAGAGATACAACCTCACCCAAACAGCCAAAATATCATCAGTTAATGCTGTGTCTGAAACTATTCATTTCTTGCAGAAAAATGTAAGGTCCTTAGAAGGCAAGTGTTTTGTAAATATGTGAGAAATATACTTTATAAAATCCGCTGTACAGTCTATCAGAATTTCATTGCTATAACTTTTAACTAACTAAAAAATATGTTAGAATATTTAGTTTATTTGCTTAAGTATAACTTATTTATTTTTTTGCTTTTGTATGACAATAACTATATGTACGTTTCTGTATATTTGTTAAATAAAGCTTGTTTATTTATTTATTTATCCGTTTCATGTGTGCTTTCACAAAGCTGTCAGTCAGTATGAGTGTGTGTATGTCTGTTATCATCGTAGCACCAAGTGAATTTATGCTAGGGAGGGCTGAATTTCAGTAAACGGTGCACCCTGTCATCAATACTATATATATCGATATATTTTTAGTTTAGTTTTTAGAGATGTGACGTAGGAATAATCGATATATCCTTTTCTTTTACGTTTATGAACATATTTTATTAGTTTCTTAAATGTTTTTTTTGTTGTTTGTTTTTTTATTTGTTGTTAAAATGGTTTATAACTATTTTCATATTTTTTATGTTTTTATAATGTTTTAACATATGTTTTCATAAGAATAATCAATGATACAGCCACATTTCGTAATTTTATGGTTAGCGCGTATTTTTTATGTAATTTTGTGTTTGTTATTTTCAGGTTTTTTTTTATTCTTGTTTGTCAATTGTTTTCATTTATTTGTTGTCATGGTTTCTTTTAAATGTTTTAGATTAATAATTAATAATTGGTAACGACGCTGGCTTTATCTTTTAAAGTGCTCAGTTCTCGTTTTACGTGTCGCGTAACTAAAAAATATATCGGTTATATAGTATTGATAACAGGTGCACCGTATACGCGAAGATTTACCCTAGGGAGTTGAAACTTTGTACAAAAATCAGTATATAGGTGAAGTCATGCTATTCAGAAAATATTTTTATATGAAAATAAATGAAATTACCAGGTTGTCCAAGAGCTTCTGATACAGGGCAGATTTTGTTCAAATAGCCGTGGAAATACATACAAGCTGCGTATTTCCCTGGTCCTAGCTCACTAGTACAAAATATCTTCAGTAGTTCTAAAGGCTGAAACAGTGACATATAAAAATAAACAATACTGGTGATCAACAGGTTATATACAAAGAGACAAAGAAAACAGGCAACATTCAACTCTGTACTTTCAATGCCAGAAAGTAAGCCACATCAACAGATATGTAATGAAGATTTTATTAAAATTAATAATTATTTAATGAGAATTAGATTGAGAAGAGACTAGATTTTATTAGATTAAATAAACTATATTTCACTACTTACACGTTGTAGTTTGTAAAAATTAAAATAAATATCAATAATAATTATATTTTTTTTCTTTAACTTAAAGTAAGTTGTACAAATTAACTCACAGTAAAATATTCAAAACAAAGAAAAATTAGAAAATAGCAAAAAAATATTAATTAAAATGTGTATTTTTGGTGGGAAAAACGAGCTTGGTAGGATGGTGGGATGTGGGTGGGATGTATACCGGATCTATACATGCGAGCAACATACTTAAAACTAAACTATAAATATCTAACCAATAATAAATTATACAAACTATAAAAAACTATTAAAAAACAGAACTTAACACGAAGATTTTAATTTGTTTTTTCAAAATAAATACTGGCCTTAGCCGCACAGCCGCAACACAGCCTCGGTACTGTGTCCCACGGACACTCCGCAGCATCCAGCACAGAGATTACACGGCATGTTGCCATGTATTTAGTGAAATTTTACAGCTATGGGCTCTTTAGGGGCCATGTAGACATATATACAAAAACTTTCTTTTTACTCATTAGCTGATGCCATCAATAAATTAAGTTATTTTGCCATGCTCCACTAGGGATGGTCCGATTAGTGAAACCATTCCAATTCAGAATACCAACGACATTCTGAATTTTTTTTTATGGCATCATAACTTGAGTAGATGATGTAATAAATTCACAAACAAAGCTTCTGTATTTTCTCCAACAACTCGCCATATGTCAAGCTCATTCGATGTAGAAACATTTAAAAGGCACACAACAACACACACACACACACACCACACCACAAAACACATTACATATAATAATATATATATATATATTTATATTATATATATATTATTATATTAGTATATTGTAAGTTGTATTGTCGTTATCTGTAGTATTTTTAAGTGTCATACTACATAAGTATAAATATTATATAGTATATATATATATATATTATATTATATATATACTATATATATTATGACATTTAAAAACTTTACAATAAAACTTGTCATTTAAACTGATAATAGACTCACTAAATACTATATTATTATATATATTATACATACTTTATATATAGCTATATATATATATATTATATTATTATATATAATATTATATTTATATATATATATATCTGTGTGTGTGTGTGTGTGTGTGCTGTGCTGTGTGTGTGTGTGTGTGTATGTGTGTATGTCTGTGTGTGTTATACATAGAGAAGCATAAACGAGTCGTCACATTTATATTTATTAATGGAATGGTGATTTTATTTCTAATATTAGTTCTTAAACAAACTCTAGTTTTGTAACTACAATCCTGTTATTTAGTGTTAGACCAAGAAAATATTTTTAAAAACATGTCATTCTTTCAATAGAACACCCGGGGTTGCTTACTTTGCTTGTTGTCGCAGGGATGTTTACATTTATCTTCTTTGAACATTTATTCTTTCTATTAGTTCGACCAGACTGTTGTTCAAAAGATTTAACACAGGCATTATTTTTAGAACTCGATGTATGGAAGTAATTGCTTTCTTGTTTTTCATAATTTAAAGAACTATTCTTAAAAATTTGTTGACAAAAGTTATTATTTTCTTTAGAATTTGCTTTTCTGTAGCTAAACGATTTCACTCTCGAATTATTATTTACATCTTCCCTTAATAAATTAATTTTATAATTTTCTTCCAACTTCCTAGCCATGGAAACGGCTTTATTTAAATTTAAATATTTTTCGTTCATTAACTGCTGTGTAATATAGTTGTTATTCATACCCACAATAAAAACATATTTGATAACATTGTCATTAGAAAAGCTGCAACACTTGTATAACTCCTTCAAACGGACCAACCACTCCATTACGCTCTCCTTCTCTTTTCGTTTCATGTTATAAAATTCCAAACGATTATCCGTAACAGATTTAAAATATCCGTCTAAATATTTTATCAAATCGTCAAATGACAAATCGCTGAAAATACGAGGTTTGATCAATTTAAGTAAAACTTGGTACACTTCGTCACAAATGTTTGAAAGCAGAATCGCCCATTTTTCTGTCACATCAGTTATATTTTTTTTACAAAAATGCACCATGAGATTGTATTTATATATGTCCCAATCATGGTCATTATTAAAAAATGGAGGATTTTCAAAACTCATGTTAAACAAAGATAAAAAAATAATATTAAAAGAAAAAAATATGTTTATACAGAACTAACAAATATTTGAATATCCCTTGTCACAAAAGAAAATAATTGTTTAATTTACACAATAATATTAATAACTACAATCAAGCATTTTTAAGCAGACGAAAATTTAAAAACTTTTCTTCAGGTACATGCAATTACTGATAAAAACAAACAAATGTGAATGTATCCTTTGTGTAATAAAGGTTATAGTAATGCACATGGTTATAATCAGTTGACAGCTTTGGCAAATAAAGCAAGAGAGTCAATGATGTTAGTCCTGGGTGTTAAACCACGCCCACAACTTCATATCAGACCAAACTCATTGGTTTCTCTACATTATTTCCTCATGCTGTCAACTGATTATAACTGTGTGTATAAGTATAGTCTAGTTCAATTATTTTGCTGATTGTCTTTTACAACGACAAAACACTAATGATTAATCCTATTCAGGGTCAGTTTGAACATATTTAATGACTCATCGAGGTTCGTTTCAAATAAAGTTTCGCATTCCAAGTTCGTAAGCAGCACCACCGTACATGATTAAGATTTGATAACGAAAGGTGATCGATATGTTAAAGTCCTTCATGGGAAGTCTTTTTGGTTGTTTTTTATTTGTGAGATATATTCTTTACATTATTTTATCAAAGGCTTTAAATTTAAATGGTAATTTTAGGCGTATGGAATCAGTTAGAATCACTTTTGTTGAAAAATAGGTTTTTAATGGGTTGTCAAGAGTATTTAAATGATGGGGTTCGATTAAAGATGGTAAAAATCACAAATATGGTGTTTATATTTTAGTAGTTATTGTAAAATGTTACTTTTAAATAATTTTGTACACAAACACAAAAATTACCTTTTAGATTGCATTAAATTATCTTAAGATTAGTGTTACAGGTATTAATATAACTTAAACAGCTGATTTGGCACCGAAAGTGTTTTAATTTTATGCAATCAATTTTATTTACACACTTAAATATAGAATAACTCAATAAATCACGTTTTTGTAAATGTTTGTTTAAATATCCGTTTAGGGGGCGTTTTTATTATTTTCTGGGTTAAATTCGGACAACATCAAGTGCTGTAGTGATAGAGCCTGATTCTATATTTAAAATCCGTGAATATACGAAGTATTCTATGAAAACATTGGCATTTTTTTAGCACCGATTGGTTTTCTATATTTTTACCTATTTATTCACAATTAACTACAATCAAAGGCATAAAAGAAGAATTTTTTAACGGCTCCGCATGCAAATCTTATAAAAAAAAATTTTATCACCCTTTCGTATTTCCGCCATTGGTTTATTCCAACTTACAACTATCCTCTTTAAATAGCGAAAGAAATAGGGGTTTAGGGTCAACCGAGTTATTTTCCATTCTGTTAACTGATTATAACTATGGTATATACATACTATCATCATTTTACAACAATTAACACAAATCATTAAGATATTCAGACCATACTAGAAATTAGTTTTAATAATGATAATGTTTAAAGATACGCCAAGGTTTTATTTGAAAGGGTACTGATTAAACAGGTTAAAATATTTTTATAATGTTTAGCATTACAGAGTGAAATAGAGGATAAGAACTGAACTGAATTTTCAATGTTTATTCTAAACACTGCCGAATGGTAAAGAAAACTAAAAAGCTGCCTTTTTGCGATCAAAACTAAGAGGTTGGTATTTGCAAGAGTAAGTACTTTAAGTGTATGAAGCTCCAAAGAACTTTGCCTTATATATTTTAAGTGCTTGCTAGTTATTTTTTATAATTTTTAATAATTACATTTATTAGAAAACATGACAAAAAAGATAATAACTTTGCTACAAAGATCTATTTAAATTTGTCTATTTAAATGTTCTCATACTATCAGATGTTAAGGGAAATATGATAAAATATAAGAAATTGTTTATCAATAGATTAATCATTAACATCATGATATGACATAAAAACTTACTAACATTATTTGCATGTTTGCTTATTTATTAAATATTTTTAAGCTGATTAACATATTTAAAAAAATCAACCATTTACATTGGTTTCATCCACTCTATTGGCTAGTTCCATAATACATGGAACTATCATCAACTCTTTCCTTGTACATAGGTTTTTATCTACTCTTGCTGGGTTAGCTTCGCATACAATTTTGATTATATTTTCGGTTTTATCTATTACCAAAGTAAGAACTTCTAGGTTGAGACAGTCTGAGATTTATCTTATTTGGTAGAGATTCTATCAGATCTAACTTTGCTTTGGATTGGGTTTAACTCAGGTTAAACTGAACTGGATTGAGTACACTCAGACCTAACCTGATCTGTACAGAGCCAGTGTAGATTTTATCAGATCAGGATTGAATCAACACAGATATCTGGATCAAACCGTACACTAACTTTAACTTCTCTTTGACTAGTCAACCTCAGATTTAAACTGATAGATTGACTTACTCAGACCTAACCATGATCTTAGAAGGAGGCAGTACGTACTGGTCTAACATTACGCTTTATGGTGTTTAATCTGCTCTGGATTGAGTCAGCTTGGATCCCACCTACTGTTTACATTTGAATTTATAATATAGACTTAATCAAGTACAGAGGATGATTTTTTGAGCTAGGTTGCTCATATGACCAGAGCATTAGACCACTCAATTGGGTCCTAAGTTTTTAAAGAATGGCCAACATTTGATCAAACCTTCATCAATTTTTAATGTACAACCCTAATGCTTTTGAGTCAGGAAAACATATATTACATTACCACAGCATATTTAACAGATTATTGTAACCCATGCAATACCATCGGGTCCATGCACTGTATTAGCTCAGTAGACCAAATAAAATAGAAAATATATTTACTAGCTTAAAACATTTGTAAAATGTCTGCCCAAGTCAAAAATAAAAAATCAGGTACAGGGTATCTGTTTGTAACGCATTCGTATTCAATATGCACCGGTTCTTCCACCATATTAGTTTAGTTGACCAAGTACGATAAAGTCGTAACAAAACCACACTAAACAAAAAAATTACTGCAGTAAAAGTAAAACTCAGGTTATATGGAAGTTAAAAACAAAGATAATAAAATCGTGATTTCATTGCATAATAATAAAGTTAGATTAAAACAAAATATTTGAAAAGTTATTTGGTGAATATCAGTATTAAAGTGAAATAATTGTTTTTAAAAAAGATAATACTTCAAAAACAATCGCCTCTAAAGGTTCTTTTAACGTATTGGAGGGAGAGGAATAGATCTTTCTTTTTCTAAAGAACGGAACAGGAATCTCTGCATAGATCATACAGGGTATTAAACTATTATACTTAATACAATCGAAAGCTATGGATATGCTATAGTTTGTTAAATGGTATACTCTTCTAACTTTTAGTATGTTCTAAATATAGATATCTAAATAAGGTTACACTTACAGATATCGGTTATATAGGCTACAACACTTTAAGAAACTGTTTAAGTGTATTAGATTGAACATGCTCTGCATGGTTTTCAAGGAGTATTTAACTTGTGGATTGAATAAGATTCATGGATACACTGTATAAACATAGTAATAGGTATAGCTAAAGTCATTTTAAGGGGGATTGAAAGGAGAACGGGAAGTCTACTATAGGGTTTCTTTTATTTTATAAAGTGTGCTTACAGCTGTTTTTATCTATCAGAATTGCTAAATTTCAATTATTTTTAAGAGATAATGAAAAATTAAATAATTTGTATACAATTTCACAAAAATTGACAGAAAAAATGTGTGCTCGATAGTGTATTATTTGGCTCCGTGTTTATTTGAGAGAGAGTAGACTTCCCCTTCTCCTTCCACCCCCCCCCTCGAAATCACTTTAGTTGTAACTATAGTATGACACATGGTTAAAAAAAAGTTGACAGCGTGGGAAACATAGTGTTGAGGGACCAATGAGGTGGGCCTTATGTTAAAATTGTGGGCGTGGTTTAAATTTATGATTAACCTCATTAGCTCTCTCGCATTATTTACCACGCTGTAACTGATTTTAACCGTGTGTCATACTATAGGCTGAAGTGATGTAGGACATTCATACATGTAGGGGTATGGACGCGGGATACAGGGGTCTAACCCCCAAAATAAGCTGCTTTAGATGGACTGCCCTAAGTTCACCTTTCTCCCAGTGGCAGGTCGGCTTCCTTGTACCTCCATATATAAAAAATTATTTCTTCATTCAAAGTTTAAATTATTTAAAAGGGCTTTAAAATGTTTAAAAATTGTATTAATTATTTTTAAAGGTAATAATTTTCATAAATGCTTTTAAAAATATAAACGCTGTGTTAATTTTAAGTAGACCTGATATCGTGAAACCATGATTTGTAGACAAACATCAAAATGTTTTAAACAAACATCAAACCGGAAAATTATAATTTATTACGTCTTCGTGTGTCTCATTATAACAAATTTCGTAACACACGTTATCCTATTTTCTAAAAAATTATCTTATAAGGCTACTAAAAGAAAAAGTCGTATAATACGAACACGGCTAAATCATTGACAGCCCGCCAAAATCTCAATGCTTTCAACCCTTTTTTAAAAAAATCCGTCTTTTATGTAACAAAAAAAATTCCTTACTCTGGCAACACTGAAAGTCAGGTATGTTTTGATTTTCATTATTTTGTTTTTATTTGAATCGTATTTTTTCATTTTTAAAATTATTTATTAACTTTAAAATAAGGGAAATATTGTTTATCTTATAAGATTTTCCTAACTAAGTGTTGCTGTAAATTGTTCGGGAAGTATGAATTAGGTGGAGTTAAAGTTTAATACGTAATTGCAATGGGATCATAATGTTCTTCGTATAAAAGTTTTGACGATTTAAATAAATTGTCAAATATAGGCATCAGATTCATATTACAACTTCGCATAATTGGTGAATTGAACTGATTGGATGAAACGAAACGAAATCAAACAGATCAATGAGCACAATAAAAGCGACGCGAGAGTACATAATAATTTACAACCAGTGTTTGCATTTTTATGATCTTATTTACGAAAAAGGTATTTTTTTTTACCGAGTTGGCATGAGGTGGAGGGGGAAAGGCGGGGTCGGTCTTGAACCAATAGAATCTTTCCTCACAGATTTTGGCGCGCCTGTCAATTGATTTTAGCCGTGTGTCGTACTATAATGAATAAGATAAAAATTGTCTTGTTTAAACATTTTTATAACATAATAGAAGACGATAAAACTGATAACAATGTGATACTAACAAGGTGAAAACTAGCGCTCGGTGCGGTAGATGATGCAACTAATCCCTGTTTTTCAGAACACCAAACCAGGGAGTTATACCACTGTGTCCCCCGCCCCGACCCCTACTGTAATGAATTTCTACATCACTTTACTATAGACACTAAAATGAAACAATTATTTATGAACGATACTTACGTGAATATAGCAAAACAAAATAATAACTATAACAAATGAGTTTGCAATTTGAAAAATTAATACAGGTAACTTTAGAAAAAGACTAGCAGCAAGAGGAATCGGCTAAAAGGCGCACTATGACATATATTTCACTGCTCTATACGCAGTCAATGTATTTATGTATTCCTTATACCCAAGATACATTTTTTAATAAATTTATTAAATCCATTTAAACTAAAATGTAAAACTAAAAAAACAGAGAATATATTATAGAATCTTTTATATGCAGAGGACGCACGATAAATCTGAGAATCATAATCTCAAATAATATAAAAAAAATAAAAAAAGTTGTTTTCGCTTTTTTTTATAAAACCTCGTGAGGAGGTTTTATTTTAAGCTCGTTCAGTAAACTCAGGCATAAGTGAGCGGCGTTAGCGACAAACGAAACAAGGTTGTGCGGGGAAAATTCAAAACTATTCTATTATCGTGAGTGTAAGTGTGTATCAAAGGCTAATCAGTATATCCCTTGGTTGTATATACAACTCTTGGTGGTGGTGAACCATACAAGCATAAAAACCATACAAATAACTTATAAATGTGCTTTAATATGTGCATTTATTAAATGTTTTTACCATCTCCAATTCCAACACCCCTCTGAAATATTCATAAAATACAAAAATTTAATATTCTTTTGTGAATTTTTCAGCGAAAAATAATTTGCTAAAAGAAAAAAAAAACTATAATAGTTAATAATGCTAGAGGGGCAAACTATCTCAATTACATGGAAAGGCCTGAAACATCGTTTTGGGGCTCGCAGGGTCTCTGTGTAACCTCATTAAAAACTCCTGAGAGGTCAGGTTCAAAATTGAACGAACATAAGTGAGTTTTAACATTCAGAAGATAGGATTCGCTGGCGTTTTGTTTGGTGGTGTTTGTGTATTGTGCACGATGTGCAATAACTGCCGTAAAAATTGACCACTTGATAAAAATTTTTATACACGTAAATAACTTATGTCAGGCTGTAATGTTTGGTAATATC
>JACMZG010001914.1:50421543-50454043 GCA_018340805.1 Microvelia longipes
TGGTCGATATCATTGGTTTCATACCTTATTGTAGGGTCGATTATAAGGGCAGTTTTGTTATTCGGATGGAATGCTATTATATCGGAAAACCTGGAAGAACCTTCCGAGTCAATAGCATATACCTCGTCGTAACAAGTATACTTTTTCTCTTTAAGCACTTCTGAGATCTTTTGCTTAACGTTATGGTGGCGTCTGGTCACCAGAAGCATGTTGTGTGGGCATTTTCCAAGCACATGGGCTGGAGTTTCATTCTCTCTGCCACAATGGCGACAGAGGGTCCCAACGTCTCCTGTTGACTGGACACTATTCCCAGGAACTGCTCTTAAAGGAGCGTAGTTAGTGTTAAGCTTTATTGAGTTCGTCCATTCAGATCCCGTAAGTACTTTCCGATCCCAAATATACTTGTTAACACTCGGATAATCTTTAAAGTGATGAACACCAATTCCCTGCCACTTACATTTTGACCATTCATCAAAACTCTTTTCCCTTAACTCTTGCCTTAGTTTTTTAACACTCATGTTTTCATTAGATGACTTCTCTACGCCTAATCGTTCAAAGCACTGATTAATTTCCTCGTCATAGTTAAATATATCTTGAAACAATTCATCAGGAACTACACTCAATTTTTGTGCTATGCTAAGGTGTTGTAAAGGAGCTTCCCATATGCATCTTAAAATTCCAAGCCCTCTAAAACGACGAGGTGAATATAACATAGCAGTTGTGGTGTTTGCAGGTAGTCCGATGATTGCTTTAGTGCTTCTTCTGATGATGACGTCAATCCCTTCTAAAACTGGTTTTGGTAGCTTAGTGAGAGGAGCTGTCTGAAGCGGGTACGTCAGTGCAGGGAGATATACTGGTTTAGTATGTTTAGCTTTTGGTCAGGCTTCAAAAGATCCGACGTTGTCAATTTATTTAGATTGTCATGAAGCTTACGTACGGATTCTTCACTATATACCAGCTCTCCTGAAAAAGTACAACCAAGATATTTGATCGTTTCCCCTTCATCCACAGACTCAATTTCATCACCATACTCTAGCTGTAGAGAGCGTTGTTCAATTTTACCGTCAAGAACAATAAAAGCTGTACTTTTTTGTGGATTCACACTCAGTCCTATTTCACTTAATCTCCTTTGTACACCATCTATTAATCTCTCAGCAGCATACATATCACATGCGGTTATAGCCTGATCATCGGCAAAGCCTGTAAGCACTAAACGATCTTTGCCTTCAGAAAGCTCGTACCCTAATGTATTAGCTATTCGTGGGTCACAGAATTCTTTATAAAGATGGTCAATAGACATGTTGAATAGAGTACTCGACATTGGTCCACCTTGAGGTACACCTCTGTAAACAGAAATGGGTGCTGTTTCCTTCAGACCTAGTGACACTTTAATTGTGTTATTGCATAATAAAGCTTCTATTCCTTTTACTAGATCTGTAGAAACACCATTTGACTCTAGAGTTTTTATTACATGTCTATGACCAACGTTATCGAAGGCTCCGGTGACGTCAAGAAAAACTACAACAGCATTTTTCTTTTTCTTCTTAGCGTCCTGAAGAACAGCGTTCATAAGTCTTGCGTTAACGTGACATCCTGGAAGACTTTTACAAAGCCTCTCTGACTAGGGTGGAAAGATACTTGCCTCTTAATTCGGTGTCTAAAACTTTTTCAATTATTCTCCTAAGTATCGAATACATAGTAATAGGTCTCCAAGATGACAAGTTATTCACATCTCCTTTTCCTTTGTTAATTAGAACTGTACGCCCCTCCTAAGAGGTTCTGGAACGTATGAAAATTTTAAAATTAAATCAATAATAGATTTAATTATGTGATATATATTTAATATTTTAATGGTTCTAATTAAAACACCGTCAGGTCCAGGAGATGTGTCAAGTGAAGTAGACTTCACTGCCTTATGTATATCACTAATTTTAACAGATGTTATATTAGGATTGGTAACTTTATTTTCATAATTCTCTCTTTCAATATTATTATGGTGTTGGAATACTGATTGATAGTGCTGTTCTACGTCATTGATGTTAAGGACATTGCTTCGGTTGATCAGAATTCATCACATTATTAACTACCTTCTTCCTCCTGTTATAATAATTATATTGGGCCACTTCATACTGATACTGTTGTTGCCGTTTTTCTCTTGTGGCTTTATTTGCACGTTGAGGATTCGATGATTTACTTGATCCTTTTGTGCTTTTTTGATTCTTTATTTCTGTACTAAATTTCTGTTACTAAATTTTTTCTGTTATAAATATTCAGCAGGTGTTTTAAGTTATTATATTTGTTCTTTACGATCTTTCTTCATTAATAGATATTTATGACAAATATTTAAAATAATGTTTTGTTGTCAGGTTGGCAGCATTACTTAGTTGCACCAGTCAACCGGCTTTCGTGTTATCAGTGGAATTACATTTGTTTACGGTCCTGTGCTCCTTCTATATATAGTATTATTCTAAGATTGTTGACATTGACAAGTTATTGGACCACAGTCCACCTGATATTGTCAGCGTTACATCTACTTCAAAGCTGTCTTTACTGCCTGTAAAATCTCGCAGCAAGTATTTAAAATAATCTCTTGTGTATTTTTTCTGCCGTTAGTAGATAAAATAGTATATGCTACTATGCAGCAAAGGAAACATTGCAGACTCGTGCAATTAATTACCTGCCTCGGCTTACGCCTCTGCAGGTAATTTCCATAGCCCGCCCTCGCCTTCGGCTCGGGGGCAAATTAAAAAACTCGTCTGCAAAATTCCATTTTGCTGCCTAGTAGCAATATACTATTATCTTAATTTTTATAATAAAATAATTATTTATTTTATTATAATTTTATTTATATTATTATTATATTATAATAATATAATTATATATTTAAAATTAATTTATTTAATATATTTAATATACTTAAGCTATAAAATAAACTTCTTTGATTAGTCTGATCTGCGTAATATAATTAAATGTCCTTAAAATATAAAATTTGATATCACGGAAGAGATTTCAAGTGGTTTGAGTAATGAAATTTCATGATAAATTATGTACAAATACCCATTATCTTATCTCCGAGTAAATACACTGATACATTTTTCTGCTATTTTTTTCATTGACATTTTAAAATTCTTTTATTGTTATTTTATTGTTATCTTATGTGGTAATTATATACTTCAACCGAGAGAATAATAACATTGTAATTATTTTTAGTGGCAATAAAAATCTACCATATTATGAGTTTGGCTACTTGAAAATACAAGCCATTGAGTGTTTTAATTTTTAATTTTCCTCATTTTATACCGTAGGTTATAGAAAAGTATTGTGTTTGCAAAAAGAATCCGAAACCAAGATGAAGACGGAATTATGCGTTTCAGGCGTTTTTTAAGGCCCCATGAGGTTTTAGCAAGGTGTCTGTCTGTGTGTGTGTGTCTGTTATCATCATAGCGCCCAGGGTATTTATGCTAGAGTTGAAATTTGTACAATTTCGAAAAATCATAAAAGATGAGACGATCCTATTGAAATTTGGCACGCATGTAGCCATTAATAAACTAACATATGTGCTAAGTTCCATTTCTTATCAGCGTTAGTTCATTTTTTATTTAATGATTTGTATACGTTTTTAAAAAATTGTAAAAAGATCGGAAATATTCCAATTGAGATGAAATTTTGTACCAATGTACCCCTTGACGTAATAAATAAGTATACTAAATTTGTTATAATAACACAAGTCTATTTATGATTTTTGGTGGATCATAGATTCGCATTGAGCGTATTCAGTGCCTGGATGGGTGGCCGCTGGGAATGAAACGAATCTATTTACTATCTGAGGACGAGAAAGCGAGTCCGATGCTGGGAGGATGAGCGTAGTGAATCCCATTACCCGATTTTTTCCAGTTAAAATGATAATTAATCGTATCCAAAAATTAATAAATTATTTATCATAGAAAGCGCAATGAAAGATGTGTTGAGACTTATGAAGGTCTATATTATAAACGTCCTATTATGTTAATTATGTAAGTCAATTGATTTCGTATTATTTAATTAATTAATAATTCTTCGATTGAACCTGAATATCTTCATGTTCAGGCTACTTTTTTGATGTTTCAAAATTCAACTGATAGGTCCTTGATACCAGTGGTTCTCAATCTTTTTTCACTTGTCGTCCCCTTCTATTCTTAAAATCGCCACTTACCCTTTCATTTATAGGAAATGAAGAAGGGAGCACATTTTTTAAAAGGTAAATTATTTCTTATATTTGCAGCTTAAGTATTTATGGGTACACAAAAGTCTATTCAACAATCAATTACGAGAGCGGTTCCAATTTAGCATAACTATTAAATGTTCCTCTTCAAATTTAAAAAATCAATGATAAACAACCAAGAATAAGAGCGTAGCGAGGCGAAAAAGTGCATTTTTGCTGCAGTGTTTTTGGTCATAGTTGTTATCAGGGGCTCCTCCTTCCTACGCCCCAGTTGGTCTTTGTTTTAAAGAATCGTTACTTATTGCCTGACATCGAGCGAAACAATTGAACATTCTATTAATTAATTAAATGCCCTTGTTTGTTATTTGGTTTCTTATACTTGGACCTAGGTGGTACTTAGTTACACTCTAAATATGGATAATTGTTGGTTATCGCACTTGATCTAGCATGTAAACACCAAAAAGGCATTTTTAAGCATAGAGGTATATTACTAGAGGGGCCCTATTGGTTGAATTTTGAAACATCAAAAAAACCTGACTACCTTCGACTATCATATAATCAAATAAACAAAACAAAACATATAACACAACTAAACAATATACAAAACTACCGTAACATATTATATTAAAAGAACGTTTAAATACATATTAAAACACAGATACATTTCGGAGGGCCAAAAACAATTGATTTATTTTAACCTTACTCTCTCCTTACTCTTGAAGGAGGTTTCAATGAGATGACACAGAGCCCCTGAGAGCCCCAAAAAGATGTTTCAGGCCTCTCAGTGTATTGAGATACTCTAGTATATATCTCTATGTTTTTAAGACTGCATTATTGCAATATGAAGCATTTGATGTTTTAAGCCAGCATATAGAGAATAAATACTGTTTGTCAAATGAGGATGATATTTTGTAGATTTGTGACAAATATGATCTGGCATAAGAAATCATATCTGCCTCTTTTCATTTATATTTAAAACTATATAAATTGCCCCTAGCCTTTTCTTTCGCCCCTGCCATTCCTCCCTACGTCTCATCGCCCTTCTAGATACTTTCGTCTACCCCAGGAGCGATATCGCCCATGTTGATAACCACTGCTATATACTATTAGTATTTCAATGACGTAAAGGTTACTTAACTTCTCTCCCGTATAATGTTCAAATATTATTTTGTAAATTGTAAATCTATAATGAAGCAGTGTTCTACATTTAGGTTGTAATTACCATCCTACATATTTCCGTTGCTAAGTATTGGTTGTAGATCGATTATTCAGCATGTAGTGTGAGGTCGGTGCACCGTGCCTCCTCTATCACGATCTCTCTCTCTTCTCGTCCCAGGCCAAGGTCTTAAAGAAATTTCATAATCAACTCTACATTTTGTTTCTTTGCTTAACAAATTTCCAAATTAGGAAGTTGAATCAATTGCCTCTTACAACTTTCCCGTCTTAAAGGCGGGAAAATATTTACTTTAATTCATTCATATATATATATATATATATATATATATATATATATATATATATATTATATATATATATGATATATATATATATATATATATATATATATATATATATTATATATATATATATATATATATATGTATATTATATATATATATATAATATATATATATATATATATATATATATATATATATTATATATATATATATCAAACATTAGGTCTAGTGTTTAAGTTGTGAGTTATACTTTACAGACAACAATAACTATTTTTCATCAAAAATTTAAAACATTAAATATGTTACAACCAAAACAACGTTTAAAGAGATTTTGTTGTTCTTGTAGGCAAACTGTTCCCTTGGTCGGTCCAGCGGGGTTTTCTTATTCTCATAGCTATTTCTTACCTCATATTAGTTTATGCTTAGAAATTATGTAAGGTCTAGCCGGAGCTATATAGATTAAATGTACAAGTAGACAGATTACATTTCTTGAATATAATGACTCAAGAGTTGCAGGTGGCAGACAAGCTGGAACCAATGCGAGGACACACGTCTACCAGTGTTGCCATAACCCTCATTATAACTATATTTCTCACTATTTTTCAACAGATATAAATATCTTCATAGAACTAAAAAAGAATTCGCATATTTATAAGATAATAAGAGGCCATAGCTCAGTATTCCTTCAGTGAAAATAATCCAAGGCATGAAAATCAGTCACTTAATAATGAATGACGCATTAAGGAACATTTCTGACCCCATGGAAGTATGAGATAGAGAAATAGGAAGAAACTTATCCCTTGGAAGAGAGCTTATCGAGGTCTCTTGTGCTTCTCTGTTACATGCTCCTTTGTGCTTCATTTTTTAATTTGTCTTCTTATCATTTGTTCTATAAATAAGATGGGAACAATTGGCATTGCCTCAATAATTAAGAATTTTTAAATGTTTAGTTTGTAAAAAATCGGGTGACAGGGTCCTCTATTTTTGTTTCCTCGGACTCGCTTTGCGTCTTCACGTCCAAATGCATGATTATAAAAGCTCAAAGTGGTATTACTTTGGACTCGCTACGCTGGACTAATGCTGGTCTAGGGTGTGATTACTTCAGTCTCGCTGCTAAACATAATGACGTCACGGTTAATTAAAAATTTCGTCGCAAAATACACAGCGATTTCTTTGCTACCTTTTAAAAAGCTAAATAAGCCTTTTTTAGGTATCTTAATCCTTTTTACATTCTATTCTTACATGTATAGAATACTGCAAAACCTATAAGTAAGTCATTAGTTTTAAAATTAACGAACTATATTTTTCTAAGGATAAATAAGTTAAATGGTATCATTTAAAACTTGCAACCTTGTATTATGGAGTTGAACCAGGTGATATACAAAATCTTGTAGTAACAATAGAGTTCTAAGCGGACTAGACTAGTATTATCACTGATCAACACTAACTAATAACCAAACTATACTGTGATAAGACTTTATTTTGTCAAAACAAAAACCTGCTCCAGCTGTAATTGTATTTCGGAATGAAAACCATGTGAAAGTTCATTATCGGATATGATTTGAGGACTATTTATGGAACGCAAATCCCAGTTTCAAAACGATTGAATCACACCAGTTATTTACTGTAATTTTCTATGGATGTTGAGTATTTTCTAAACCAGCTACTAAATATGGAGCTAAGCATCCAAATCTTACACTTCAAATGTGGCAACACTGTCTCATGACTGTCAAGTTTTTAATTATTACTTCTTCTGATTTATACCGCAGGTATATAGGAAAAGTATATACTGTTTTTGCTAAAAAAAAACCGGAACCAGGATGAAAACGGAATTATGTGTTTCAGGCGATTGAGATTTGGCTCGTATTTAGCCACGTTTAAGGCAAACATATGTGCCAAATTTCATCTTATTATCAGGATTAGCTCAATTATATCATAGATTGTGTACGTTTTTTGAAAATTTGGAAGAATCCAATTAAACCAATAAACTCAAATTTGGATTGATAATCAAGAAAGCGTGCATTTCAAGAAGAATGCAACGGCTTGTAGAACTCCACCCCAGAATTTTTGAAATTATGGCAACATTTAATGCTTTATATATAAAGATTTTTTAAATTAATTAGGTGCAATAAAATATGAAGCCTTCAGCCTGTTGGTCGCTACGTCACTAGGGGCCGCTTCACGACGCTATATTGTGGCACACTGCCACAATATTCGCAAATTTTCTAATGTCTTACTAAAAATATGTGTTTTTGTGTAAATCAACACTAGTGCCTGATACTTTTTTACTTCTCCATTTTTTGAATTCATGGTATATATATATATATATATATATATATATATATATATATATATTATATATATATATATATGTGTGTGTGTATAAAGTTTTAGTTACCATAGAGAAACTCATTTTGGTAATCAGATTTCCTGACAATTACCAAAAAAACCCACTGTTCGACTAGTTGGGGGGGGGGGGGTAGATAGCATTCTATCGCTATACAGCTTTATATACGAAGCTGAGTTATCAGGGTGATGTATATGAAATGTAACACCTGTATATATTGGTTTGTATGGGAAACGTGAGGATGTAACACAGGGCTGTCAACTTTTAGGAAATTTGTACAACTGTCTTTTCGATTATATTAAAAGAACTATTTTAAATACTTCTATGCTCTAGATGTCGAGCTTTAGGTAATATATTTGTTTTTACAAAACATTAAAGTGAATAATACGCTTATTTATAAAATTAGCCTATAAATAATTATATCCGAAATAACATATATTTTCAAGCTAATTATGTAGGTGGCCGAATAATTAGACCGCTCCTAGTCTGGCATAACAACTGCACATGAAACAAACTAGTGTGTACTTTGGCATTGGCACAAAGTAGCAGAACAAGACGAGAAACTCGTGCCATAAATAATTGTAAAAGTAAATTATTTTGATACACGCGTCTGAACTCACGGATAAGAATTACCGAAATTTTTTTTTAATAATTTAGACGATGAACGTCCGCGAACCGAGCGGATTATTTTTTAAATGCTTACTTTTCTTGCTCAAGATTTTCCTGTCTCAAATGTTTATCATGTATACACCTGAAAGATTCGATTTTTTGGCATTTGGCGACCTAAGTAGTAGCATTTTGGCGTTACTGAATGTTACTAAATGTTTACTTAATGTTTTTTATTTTTCAAAGGAAATGATCATATTTATCCCGTAGGTTAAATAAAAATATTTTTGTATTTATATAAATAATAATAATAATGCTAGTTTAAAGCTTCTCGGCTCATCAGGGGAAACCCCTGCGTATAAAAAACCCTCAAGTATAATTAAAGTTGGCGAAATATTATTTAACAATTTCTTATGTACAAACAGAGAGCGTACTGGGATGCGAACCAGACTCCGTTCCGTGGTGTCAAAGGTTAGTATAAATAATTAACGTCTAACGACCTCGACCACGAGGCGGCATTTTTTTATTTTTGTATTTATCTATATAAAAAAATTCAAATGTCGCTACCGATGTTCCCTTTTAACTCGAGGAACGACTAGACGAATTTTCACGAAAGTTTTTACAAATTAATTCACAGTGATGGAAGGTTTGAGCCGAGTCTTAAGATGATTAGGGGCATCTAAAATGGTCTACAGGGGCATCGAAATATTTAAAAATCATAGCCTTTTTTGGAGAGCATAAATTCATGCATGTCTAGAGCTATTATTTTAGAGCAGTACATTTACAATTTTTGATGCTAAAAGTTTGATTTTTAGAGCTATAAAGCTTTTTAGGGCAGTAAATAACTTTGAATAAAGTAAATAATATAACTGACAATGGCATCGGAATAAGTCTATAAAATTATGTCTATAAGTAACTTACGACAGGAAATAATATATTGTACGAGTCTTAAAATCTTTAGGTGTAGTTAAAATAACTTTAAAAGTACTTCAGATTTTTTTTTTATTTTATCATTTTATGATTTAAACACGGATTTCCAGTGATTTTGTTAACTTGGTATAAAGACTAATTTGTAGATGCACTGATTTACAGGCTATGTGTGCTATAAGCAGACAAATGGGAATAGTTTGTGCACAGGGGCATAAGTAATTAGTTTACTTGATTTTGATTAGATTTAGTACTATAGTATATTTTTAGAGGTGGACTGATTTACTGGCTCTGTAGTACTATAAGCAGATAAAAGAAAATTGCGGTGCACAGGAGCATAAATTTAGTTTACTTGGTTTTGATTAGATTAGTATAGTATTGTACGTACAAGTAGTATTAAGTAAGCACGTTAGGTTAACAAACTATATTCCTATCAAAACTAATTACAAATCACTTTAAAACTAAATCATAATCTGTCATTAACATGACACTATTCCCCCTCTCCTTCTCCCTCTCTCTCCCTGTATTGGGCTAGTCTATCTACGTGGACTATCATTTGTTTTCTTGAAGGCTCTAGGACAATCTTATAAACTAGGTCATTTATCTTCTTTTCCACTCTATACGGTCCCTTCCAGTCCCTGTCTAGTTTGGGGGACCTTCCTTTCTTCCTCACTGGATTATAGAGCCAGACCTTTGTACCAGGCTCAAAGTGCCGGACCAGGGCACTTCTGTCATATCTTGTTTTCATTCTGTTTCCTGCCAATTTTAGTTCTTTTCTTGCTACCTCATGTGCAGTTAAGAGAGATTCCTGAACTTGCCTTACATACTCAGGTACTTCAATTAGAACTTCTTCAGGAGGCCTTCCATATAGTAACTCTAAGGGAGTTTTCAATTCCCGACCAAACATCAATTTCGCCGGAGTCTGCCCTGTTGCCTGATGTATTGAAGACCTAAATGCCATCAGGCAAAATGGAATTTTCTCGTCCCAGTCCAGTTGATTTTCATCAACTACTTTGCTTAAGTAGTTTAACAAAGTACCGTTAAATCTTTCTACCATACCATCCGACTGAGGATGAAGAGGAGTGGTTCTTGTTTTCCTAATACCTACTAACTTGCAAATTTCCTTGAAGACTGTACTCTCAAAATTTCTCCCTTGGTCAGAATGAAGTTCCAGTGGGACCCCATACCGGCTAATTACCTCTCTTATCATCACACGTGCAACCGTTTCTGCTTCTTGATTAGGTAATGGAAAAACTTCCGGCCATTTAGTAAAATAATCCATTACCACCAGAGCATACCTATTTCCTCTGTTTGAACATGGCAATGGACCCAGAATATCCATAGCTATCCTTTCCCAAGGTAGCCCCACTGTGTAGTTCTTTAATGGGCCATGCCCCTTCTTTCCAGGACCTTTCCTGGAAATGCATACATTACATGACTTACACCAGTTTTGAACGTCTTCTCATATTAATCCAAAACTCGTTGTCGAAGTCGCTCCAAAGTTCTCTTTACTCCAAAATGACCACTAGATCTTAAATCATGGGCGTAGCTTAATGTTCTTCTCGCAGACTTTAGGAACTAAAACTTGCCATCTAGATTTATTTGTTTTAGTGTCTTCCCAACTCCTCAAGATTAAATCATTTTTTAGACTTAATGAGTCCCATTGGGCCCATAACCATTTTACTTCTTGGCCTTGGTCGGAAATGTCTTCCCAGTTAGGTTTTTTTCCTTTTTCTAACCACTCCCTTACGGTTCCTAAAGCAACATCATTTCTTTGTTTTTCACGCAATTCCTCTTCATTGAGGAGAGAGTCTGTCTCTTGCACCTCTGATATCTCAGTCAATCCTGCTTTTACAGTGTGAGCCATTTCTTCCTTTACTAACAATGAAGCTACTCCAGCTTCTCTTTTATTGATTTCTTCCTTCATTTCAGACCTGCTGCAATGCTGGCAGTCTTCACAAGGCCTTCGAGACAAACTATCTGCATTGCCATGAAGCTTACCTGGTCGGTGTTTGATTGAAAACTCATATTCTTGGAGTTTTTCAATCCATCTGGCTATTTGTCCTTCCGGGTTTTTAAACTTCAATAACCACTGCAAAGCAGCATGATCTGTTCTTATTTCAAACGTTCTTCCTAAAAGATAGTGGCGGAAATGTTCGATAGCTCTAACAACAGCGAGTAACTCTTTTCGGGTTACACAATAATTCCTTTCACACTTGGAAAGTGCCTTGCTGTGATAAGAAATAACTACCTCTCTTTCTCCTTGAAGTTGAGATAACACAGCACCTGTCGACGTAGCACTTGCATCGGTGTCCAATATGAATTTCCCTTCTTCCGATGGAAACCGAGAATAGGAGATGAAGTCAAAAGTTTTGAATCAAAAGCATCCTGGCACTCATTAGTCCACTTAAACTGAGTTGTTGTTGTTAGCTGGTGTAGAGGAAAAGCTATTTCTGCAAAGTTTTTGATAAACCGTCGATAATATGTGCACATACCAAGAAATGTCAGGATCGCTTGTTTGTTATTTGGTACTGGCCAATTCTTTACTGCTTCAATCTTCTTTGGATCGGCATTTACCCCTTGCTCTGATACAATATGGCCCAGATATTCAACTTGCCGTTTCAATAGTGAACATTTCTTCGGGTTTAAACTTCATGTTAGCTAACCGAAACCTTTTGAAACACTTTCCTTAAATGTTCTAATTGCTCTTTGAAAGACTGCCCCCTAACGACTACATCATCCAGGTACACCTTACATACAGAAGGTGATAACCCGTTTAATACCTTATTCATACACCGGACAAAGGTGGCTGGAGCGTTGCATAACCGAAGGGCATCACCTTAAACTGCCACAGATGATCCCCTACTATAAATGCAGTCTTCTCCCGGTCTTCTGGAGCCACCTCTAACTGCCAATAACCACTCTTTAAATCGAGCGTACTAAACCAGGTAGCACCTTCTAAACTATCCAGTATGTCATCGATTCTTGGAATTGGTTGAGCTCCTTCTTCGTTACTTCATTAATTTTTCTATAGTCAATACAAAACCTTGTAGACCCATCTTTCTTTTTAACTAAGACAATAGGTGAAGCCCAAGGTCCATATGAAGGCTCCACGATATCGTTTTCAACCATGTCCTTGATTATTTTATCAACTTCTTGCTTCCTTGCTATTGGTATTCTTCTTGCTGACTGTCGTATTGGGGAACAATTTCTAACATCTATTCTGTGTTTTTCAATATCTGTTCTCCCAAGGTCATTATCATTTTTTGAAAAAATATCGGCAAAGTCTAGTAATAACATTCTTAACTGTTGTTTCTGGTCTACATTCAGTTCCTTGCTAGCCTCTTCGTACAGCTTTGTTAAATATTTTGGTAGTATATTGTGATTTCCAAAATTTGACTCACTATTATTTTCCTTAATTAATTCACATAATTCTGAATTTACATTAACAATTTTTTCCGACTCAAAGCGATTGTTTTGTAGAATAGGTATAACTTCTTCAGATATTGCAAAACTACTGTTTAAAAAATTAATAATACATCCATGCCTATTTAGGAAATCTGTCCCTAGTATACAATCTTCATCCATATCTACTACATATACATTGAGTTCCGCAGAAAAAATTCCAATTTCAATTATGACCAGGCGTGATTCTAAAAAGTTTGAAGTTTCTCCTAAAACCGACCGAATTTTGATTCTTGACACATCTTGAAAAATATAATTTTGTTGGTGTTCCAATTTGGAAGCTAAGCGTTGAGAGATGAGAGTTACCGCAGCACCCGTATCGATCAAAAAAAGGCACTCGATACACCCTATTTGGCCCCTAACATAAGTGCATGCGGAATGATTTTTTTTCATTTTCTTTCTTTATAGTTTTCTAATTTGGAACCATTTTTAATTGAAGCTCGCTGCGGTTCCCTACAGTTAGCTGTACTTAGTTTTCCTGATTCTTATTTAAATTGATACGCTTTGGACAGAAGCGACTAATATGATTTGCCCCTGCGCAAACCCAGCACACTATGTTGTTTTTATTAATTCTGTGTCTATAAAATCGATTATTTGATCCACCGATCTCTTTTTTATCAGTTTTGTTTTGATTTGAGTTTTCTATACTCATATTGTGGATGTTTCTCACAGATTGTCTTTGTAAAGAAATGGATTGCTCTATAGCATCCACTTCTGTTGCTTTGGCCAACGCTTGCCATAGATTATCTGGTCCTGTTACAGCAACAGCCCTCCTCACAGTAACATTCCTTAACCCATCTAGAAAAGTTTGAACTTCTAGAGTATCTGACATTTGTGGAGAAGCTGTGGGATAAGCCTGGTGAACTAATTTCTCTATAGCCGTAGCGAATTGTGACAGTGTCTCCGATGGCCTTGAATACGAGATTTTAATAAAGCTCTATGTAGTTGAGAATTATTTGAGTTTCCAAACCGTCTTTCTAATGCATCCATAATTATCTCTACATTATTTTCTCTCATCTTCTCGGAGATTTCGAAATACAGTTAATGCTGGACCTTAGTGCTGATACTAATATCCCTAATCTTTCAGAACTAGTCCAACCACTTAATTTAGCGAGTGTATCAAACTGAGCTCTATATTCATCCCATGGAGTTTCCCCATCAAAATTTGGAGGTTTCAACTTTTTATTTACATTTAAGTTTGTTGCCCTAGAATGAATATTGCAACTGCAAGAGGAAATTTGGTGTCTGTTCAATAGGTCCACTTCAGAGGGATTATCTGATCTACCAATAGATGTGTTATTACCTCCTATTACATTGTTAATTTCCATTAAAGTTAGTTTTTCCAATATTCTGTCATTTTTGACAGATGAGGTTTAATTTCAATCTGCCCTTTAGTTACTTCCTGCAAAATGTTGCTTAGGTCACAGGGTGCTTTTTCTATATTCTCAATATCCTCACAACGCCGCTTCTTTGGTGGCATACTGTTACTATATATTCTAATAATATATCAAAATTATCTTACCCAGAACCTTCTTTTATAAAATGTTCAAAAACTATTAAGAGAAATACTTCACTACTTAGGCTCACTTCTGACACCAATGTTACGTACAAGTAGTATTAAGTAAGCACGTTAGGTTAACAAACTATATTCCTATCAAAACTATTACAAATCACTTTAAAACTAAATCGTATTCTGTCATTAAAATGACATATATTATAGGGTGGACGATTTATGGCAGTACTATATAGAGATAAAAGAACTTTTGGTGCAAGGGCATAGTAATTAGTTACTTATTTGCTTATTAGANGTATTCTTCTTGCTGACTGTCGTATTGGGGAACTATTTCCAACATCTATTCTGTGTTTTTCAATATCTGTTCTCCCAAGGTCATTATCATTTTTTGAAAAAATATCGGCGAAGTCTAGTAATAACATCTTAACTGTTGTTTCTGGTCTACATTCAGTTCCTTGCTAGCCTCTTCGTACAGCTTTGTTAAATATTTTGGTAGTATATTATGATTGTCAAAATTTGACACACTATTATTTTCCTTAATTAATTCACATAATTCTGAATTTACATTAACAATTTTTTCCGACTCAAAGCGATTGTTTTGTAGAATAGGTAAAACTTCTTCAGATATTGTAAAACTACTGTTTAAAAAATTAATAATACATCCATGCCTATTTAGGAAATCTGTCCCTAGTACAATCTTCATCCATATCTATTACATATACATTGTGTTCCGCAGAAAAAATTCCAATTTCAATTATGACCAGGCGTGATTCTAAAAAGTTTGAAGTTTCTCCTAAAACCGACCGAATTTTGATTCTTGACACATCTTGAAAAATATAATTTTGTTGGTGTTCTAATTTGGAAGCTAAGCGTTGAGAGATGAGTTACCGCAGCACCTGTATCGATCAAAAAAAGGCACTCGATACACCCTATTTGGCCCTAACATAAGTGCATGCGGAATGATTTTTCTTCTCATTTCTCTTCTTTATAGTTTTCTAATTTGGAACCATTTTTAATTGAAGCTCGCTGCGGTTCCCTACAGTTAGCTGTACTTAGTTTTCCTGATTCTTATTTAAATTGATACGGTTTGGACAGAAGCGACTAGTATGATTTGCCCCTGCAAACCCAGCACACTATTTGTTTTATTAATTCTGTGTCTATAAAATCGATTATTTGATCCACCGATCTCTTTTTATCAGTTTTGTTTGATTTGAGTTTTTATACTCATATTGGATGTTTCTCACAGATTGTCTTTGTAAAGAAATGGATTGCTCTATAGCATCCACTTCTGTTGCTTTGGCCAACGCTTGCCATAGATTATCTGGTCCTGTTACAGCAACAGCCCTCCTCACAGTAACATTCCTTAACCCATCTAGAAAAGTTTGAACTTCTAGAGTATCTGACATTTGTGGAGAAGCTGTGGGATAAGCCTGGTGAACTAATTTCTCTATAGCCGTAGCGAATTGTGACAGTGTCTCCGATGGCCCTTGAATACGAGATTTTAATAAAGCTCTATGTAGTTGAGAATTATTTGAGTTTCCAAACCGTCTTTCTAATGCATCCATAATTATCTCTACATTATTTCTCTCATCTTCTCGGAGATTTCGAAATACAGTTAATGCTGGACCCTTAGTGCTGATACTAATATCCCTAATCTTTCAGAACTAGTCCAACCACTTAATTTAGCGAGTGTATCAAACTGAGCTCTATATTCATCCCATGGAGTTTCCCCATCAAAATTTGGAGGTTTCAACTTTTTATTTACATTTAAGTTTGTTTGCCCTAGAATGAATATTGCAACTGCAAGAGGAAATTTGGTGTCTGTTCAATAGGTCCACTTCAGAGGGATTATCTGATCTACCAATAGATGTGTTATTACCTCCTATTACATTGTTAATTTCCATTAAAGTTAGTTTTTCCAAATATTCTGTCATTTTTGACAGATTATTTTTAATTTCAATCTGCCTTTAGTTACTTCCTGCAAAATGTTGATTAGGTCCCAGGGTGCTTTTTCTATATTCTCAATATCCTCACAACGCCGCTTCTTTGGTGGCATACTGTTACTATATGTTCTAATAATATATCAAAATTATCTTACCCAGAACCTTCTTTTATAAAATGTTCAAAAACTATTAAGAAAAATACTTCACTACTTAGGCTCACTTCTGACACCAATGTTACGTACAAGTAGTATTAAGTAAGCACGTTAGGTTAACA
This sequence comes from Microvelia longipes, assembly GCA_018340805.1. Lineage (NCBI taxonomy): Eukaryota > Metazoa > Arthropoda > Insecta > Hemiptera > Veliidae > Microvelia > Microvelia longipes. The sequence goes on from JACMZG010001914.1 coordinate 50,438,280, forward strand.
AACTATATTCCTATCAAACTAATTACAAATCACTTTAAAACTAAATCATAAATCTGTCATTAACATGACAGTATATTTAGAGGGTGGACGATTTACTGGCTATGTAGTACTATATAGCAGATAAAAGAAACTTTTGGTGCACAGGGCATTAAGTAATGTTTACTTGATTTGTATTAGATTTAGTATATAGTATATTTAGAGGGTGGACTGATTTACTGGCTCTTGTTAGTACTATAAGCAGATAAAAGAAAATTGTGGTGCACAGGGCATAAGTTATTAGTTTACTTGGTTTTGATTAAGATTTAGTATATAATATTTAGAGGTGTGGACTGATTTACTGGCTATGTAGTACTATAAGCAGATAAAAGAAATTGTGGTGCACAGGGGCATAAGTATTTAGTTTACTTGATTTTGATTAGATTAAGTATATAGATATTTGGGTGACTGATTTACTGCTCTGTAGTACTATAAGTGGATAAAAGAAACTTTTGGTGAACAGGGGCATAAGTAATTAGTTTACTTGGTTTTGATTAGATTTAGTTAGTAGTATTAGAGGGGTGGACTGATTTACAGGATATATAGTAATAAGCAGACAAATGGGAATAGTTGTGCACAGGGGCATAAGTAATTAGTTTACTTGATTTTGATTAGATTTAGTATAGTATTATTTAGAGGGTGGACTGATTTACTAGCTATGTAGTGCTATAAGCAGATCAAAGAAAATGTGTGGTGGACAAGGGCATAAGTAGTTAGTTTGCTTGATTTGATAGATTTAGTATATAGTATATTTAGAGGGTAGACTGCTATACTTGGCTCTGTAGTACTAAAGCAGATAAAAGAAATTGTGGTGGACAGGGGCATACATTATTAGTTTACTTGATTTTGATTAGATTTAGTATATAGTATATTTAGAGGGTGGACTGATTCTGGCTATGTAGTACTGATAAGCAGATAAAAGAAAAATTGTGGTGCACAGGGGCATAAGTATTTAGTTTACTTGGTTTTGATTAGATTTAGTATAGTATTAGAGGTGACTGATTTACTGGCTATGTAGTACTATAAGCAGATAAAAGAAATTGTGGTGCACAGGGGCATAAGTTATTTAGTTTACTTGATTTTGATTTAGATTTAGTATATAGTATATTTAGAGGGTGGACTGATTTTACTGACTATTGTAGTACTATAAGCAGATAAAGAAAATTGTGGTGACAGGGCATAAGTATTTAGTTACTTGATTTTGAATTAGATTTGTATAGTATATTTAGAGGTGGACTGATTTACTAGTATGTAGTGCTATAAGCAGATTCAAAGAAAATTGTGGTGGACAGGGGCATAAGTATTTTTACTTGATTTTGATTAGATTTAGTATGAGACTATTTAGAGGGTGACTGGATTTTACTGGCTATGTAGTACTAAGTATAAAAGAAACTTTTGGTGCACAGGGGCATAAGTTATTAGTTTACTTGATTTTGATTAGATTTAGTATAATATATATTAGGGTGGACTGATTTACTGGCTTGTAGTAACTATAAGCAGATAAAAGAAAATTGTGGTGCGACAGGGCATAAGTTATTAGTTTACTTGATTTGATTAGATATAGTATATTAGTATAATTAGAGGGTGGACTGATTTTCTGGCTATGTAGTACTATAAGCAGATAAAAGAAATATGTGGTGCACTGGGCATAAGTTATTAGTTTTTACTGATTCTTGATTAGATATAGTATATAGTATATTTAGAGGGTGGACTGATTTTCCTGGCTATGTAGTACTATAGCAGATAAAAAAAATTGTGGTGCCACTGGGGCATAAGTTATTAGTTTTACTTGATTTTGCATTTAGATTTAGTATATAGTATATTTAGAGGGTGACTGATTTACGTGCTCTGTATACATAAGCAGATAAAAGAAATTGTATAAAAATTATTTACTTCTTTAACGCCCGTGCGAAGCACGGGTATCCCTCTAGTCATTTAATAAATTATGTTTATTTATAATTCCAAAATCCATGAGAGTATTATAACTAGAGAGGCCTTATAGATTAAATTTTGAAGCATCGAATAAGTAACATGACCACTTTCGCTTATAAATATAATCAAATAATCAGTACAAACTTATATAGGAGAAACTTATATAGGAGAAGTTAAAAATACAAATCAAACACAAACAATTCGCGGGAATTAATTAATAAATTTATTAATTTATCCTTAACTTACTCTTGTAGGAGGTTTCATGAGGTTACACAGAGCCCCTGAGAGCCCCCTAATATTTCAGTCCTTCAGTGTACTTAATATGCAGTTTAAAAACATAGAGATATATACTAAGGGGTCATGCATATCTTAATATGCTATGACCCCTCTAGTATATATTCTATGTTTTTAAGACTGCATTTGCAATATGAAGCATTTGATGTTTTAATGCCATATAGAGAAATAAATACTGTTTGTCAATGTCCCTCAATGTATTTTAATAGGCTATGCCTTTCTAGTATATATCTTTATACCAAATCGGCATTACACAGCATTAATCTCACTCATTTAATCATTACCAGTTTATGTTAATTCTTATAATTTTGTAGCCAAATTTGATAGAAAATCTTAAAAATAACAATAACAGTTCTTTTCCTATATTACTACGGTATAAATGAGGAAGGTAAAAGTAGCATTGGTACTGCTCAGTGTGAGCGATAAACCAAAACTTGAGCATGAAATTAATTGTTAAGCTAGGAACACGCGTTTCAAAGGAAATTCATACGGATTCCGGCCAGAATTATTCTTGTAAAAATTCTCTTCATCAAGAAAAGGTACGCGTAAAATGTAAAAGGCTTGTAAACAAAGAAAAAGGTTGAAACCAGGAATTGTCATGAATTGCGACAGCAAGTTACAAAACCAGTTGTAAGAATATGAATCAGCTGATGAAGACTATAGACTGGTTTGCAACTCAAGGACAGCTAAACCCGTATCATTTCCTATTTCAACAGGGAAGCCACAACTGATAACAAATATTTAAATTATTTTAATATGAAATTCAAATTAAATTATTAGACTAGTGAGTTTCTACTTACTATTGTACTTTACAAGCACTATTGTCAGTGCAAAGAAAAATTTCTCATTTTGACCAGTCAGTCTAATTATATAAAATGCATTTTGCATTATTTAAATTAGTCAATTAGCTTAAATAGTTTAATTATTAATGACAAGATGACAGTAAAGTCTTCAAAAACGAAACACTGCTGGCAAATTTCCTTGGAAATTCTCGCTGCCCTGCAGGCCCGTAGCCAGCCAAAACTAGGGGCTTTAGGGGAGGCGAAACGAATTCCAGAGGGGACGCATATTCACACATTATAGGGGACTTCTACTGAATACCGCACATGTCAGTGTATGTCTGTGTCTGTTATCAGATGCTAGAGAGTTGAAACTGTGTACAAAAATAATTCTATAGGTGTAGTTGTGCGGAAAATATTTTTTTATGACGACTCTAACCCGCAGAAATGATTTACCAAAAATTTCGAAAAATCATTAAACGCCAAAAAATGTCGCTATCAATTTGAGATTCAGCAAGCCTTATTTCAAGCATTAGTTCAATTTTGATTGAATGACTTGCGTAGGTTTTTTTAAAAAATTTGAAAACAATACAATCGTGTTGAAATTCGGCACAAGTGTATACCTATACTAAGTTTCGTTTCAATACGACATGTATACATCCATTTTTTTGTCCGTAACAGCCAAGCAGTATCGAGGATAGTCAGGGCTTGGATGGGTAACCGTTATGTATTTACGGCAGTGTATACTATTTTAAAGGACTGAAGTCTTTATTAATCACATAGAATTTCTTAACAGACTAATAATAAATTTGTTAATTCTCCAAAGAAATATTCGTATATCTTGTTACATTTGTAATTTGTATTAAGAATTTTAAGAAATGCATTTAAAACTCTTATTTTAAAATTGACCTATTATTAATTATTTTAATATTACGTATAGTAAACATAATATGTTTGCCTCGATTTTAAGTTATTATACAACATGTTAGATATTTTTACTTATAGAAAACAATAGGAGAAGGTAATTCCGTGTGAGTGTTCAAATTGATTTCATTGCCCTGTCTTGGGCTCATTGTATGGCAAGGCGCTATGCCATGACTCTAAATTTGTTAGTTTAAACCTTATGAAGAAAAAAAAAATTCTGGCACAATAGGTCCAAAAATCGAGCGGAATTTTTCTTCCTTGGAATTCTTATATATCTTAACAAATCCATTTTCCTTGATTATGTATTTGGTGCGGGGGTAATTTTTCGAGTGAAATCTATAAGTAATACTTAGTCTTGTAAATAATAATAAACTGCGTAGGCTTTCCGCGGTTGTTGTCATGAAGATTTTAGGTCTCTGCGGTGGTGACCGCGTCAATGTAGATGTGTTTCAATCCATGATGTCCTACATCCCTGAAGATGCTCCCACAGTGGTGAAAGCGAAACGTCGGATTCTTCATCTTACATTGACGCGGTCACCACCGAAAGACCTAAATCTTCTTGTATAATATTTATGAATCATTCAATTGGATTGAAATTTTGTTGCATCAACATTAAATAATAAAGCCTTGATTTCTTAATAACTTGTTGTTCGTCAATGCAAGGTCAAAGTGAAATTTTAAAATGTTGGGGTCGATTCGGGTTCCGCCAGACACGGGTGAAGAGAACAAATTTTGCAAATGCCGTTGTTCCTTTTGTGGACTTCTCGCCGCCATGCTGTGAGAAACGCGGTAAGACAATATACTTATGGTGATTTAATTGGAGATTTAAAATTATAGGCACACAGCTATTGGTAATTTTGAACGTTTTTCGTCATCCATTTATTTACATCAAAATTTATTACTTTACCTAATTTTAACGATTGGAATAATTCTTTGCTACGACAATTTTAGATTTTGCGTACAGGACATTTTTTATTTTATTTCTTATACATTATAATGCCATTGTATTCATTTTTATTTTTATTTCTTAACGATTATAGATTGTACAAACATTTTATTTGGCTTATAGCATTCTTATTGTACAACATGTTTTATTTTATTTCTTATACCATTTTACAACATTGTGTGATTTTATTTCTTAATACATTTGGTACTCATTGTTAGGACATTACATTTTTTATTTAGTTCGTTATACATTTTACATTGTACATGTGCTTACATTTTATACTTATTTCTGGTACATTAATGGGATTCATTGTTGTACAGACATTTTTATTTCTTATACATTTATTACATTGTACATGACATGTTTATTTTATTGGTCTTATTACATTTACAACATTTGTATTTTATTTCTTATACATTTTTTACAAGTTTGTGTACATTGACTTTTTTTTATTTCTTATACATATATCATTGTAGGCAGGACATTGGTTTATTTTTATTGTCTTATACATTATAGGGCATTGGTAACAACATTTTTATTTATTTTTATACATTTCACTCGTAATACCATTTGGTTATTTTTTATTTTCTTTTTATAGGCATTGTACATCGTATATTTACATTTTTATTTTTATTTTCTTTATACATTTGTGACATCGTATGAAGCATTATTTATTTCTTATACATTCATTGTACAACTTGTTTATTTTATGGTTCCTTTATACATTGTTACAATTGGTATTTAACATTTTTTATTTTTATTGTTTTCATACAATTTCACATTTGTATACTAGTTTTATTTTAATTTCTTTATAGCATTTTACATCATGGATATCTTAATTTTTATTTGTATTTCTTTTATACATTCTACATTGTACATACATTTTAATGGGTGTTTATTTTCTTTATACATTTTACATCCGCCGCTCGCCCGCCCGCCGGTAGCTTTCTCGCGCCGCCTGCTGGCGGCTCGCCCGTTCAGCTTCGTTCGCTGTCTCCCCGCGGCCTGCCGCCGCTGTCCGTCGTCTTTCTTGCTCGTTGCTCGCTTTTGTTCTCGCTTGCTTGCCGGTCGTGCCGGCTCGCGCGCTTCTCGTGCTTCGCGGCCGTCGCCGTGCTCGCTGTGTTCCGCGCCGTCGCCGTGCGCCGCTGTGTGTGTGCCTCGTCCGCTATTTGTTTGCGTCTGTCGCGCTCTTGGTCGCCCGTTGCGTTGCGTGTGCGCCCGCGCGCGGCCGCGCAGGGCCGCACGCCGCTCTGCTGTGTCGCGCTGCGTTCGTCATCGCTCGGTCGCTCTCTCCGCTGGCTCCTCGCTCGCTTGCCGCGTGTTCTCGTCGCTCGCGGGTATACAATTTTTAATGTCGATTCCTTAACACATTTTACGATTGTATAACAATTTAGAAAATAAAACACCTTGTCTAAATTGTGACTAAGAGAGAGAGTGTAAGTGAATTAGAAAACAATTCATACTCTTCTTCTTTTGTGAGATAATTAAGGTGCAGAAACCAAACCATAACTGTGACAATCAAGAATACAGCTGGATTTAAATTTTAATAAATTGGTTGTGGGCAAATTTTTAAAAAGATAATTGCGCACATGCGTCGTAATTTTGTCCCGTTGGTCCATTGTTTATTGGCACATATTTTTTATAATTAAAATACAGTTTTTGTGGGTCCAAATATAAGGAGAAAAATAAGAAACAAGTCTCGCCACTGATGTTGTAGGGTTTAATGACAGAGCCCAGCTTCCAGACTTAACAGTTCCAAGATAGTGTTTAAGAAACGGAAGTCATTGAGTCGTCTCAAATAGCTGGAAGGACTCAATCACTTCCGTCTTCTCGTCCTGCACTGATGATGGACTGTTAGTCTGAAAAGCTGGCTCTGTCATTAAACTTTAACATCAGTGGAGAGACTTGTTTCTTATTTTTCCTTTTATATATTTAAGCTCAATATTTTACTCTTATTCCAAATTAAGGTCCAAGTCGCCAAATCCACACATAGTTCTAATTTTTTCATTAAGTTTAAACATCATAAATGTATGATACATATTTTGATGTAAATTAATATTATACGGCCTTGATCGTGGTTTTATTGTTTCCATTCAATATGTAGGTAGTATCTGGCGTGTTTGTTTTTATATGACGTAATTAATACTAATAGCACGTCCAATATAGATGGCAATGACATTAGCTTTGATAATATCATTTCGTAGCTACCTTTGAGTATTCATAATTACCGCTTTATCAATTCCGTTAAGAGGTATAAATAACAATTATACAAAGGTTTAAAATATAATTTTTATATAGATTTTTTATATATCTAACTTCTATCTATCTATCTATCTATCTATCTATCTATCTATCTATATATATATATATATATAATATATATATATATATATATATATATATATATATTATATATATATTTATATTATATATATATATATATATATATATATATCTATCTATATATACTTAATTATTTTATCTATATATTTATATCTATATAGACGTTTATACATAGATTATAGATCCTTGAACCATACAAATAAACTTATAACGTAAGTACCAACAAAAATTATTAACTTAAAAACTGTTATCATATGATTAATTAATTACCGAATTTTGGCGCGGAGGTCAACAAGCTGGGCAAAATTGCTTTGAAATACCGCGCTTTCTTGCTTTATCAATCCAATTTTTGCTTAATTTTCCAAATATACATATTTAAAAATCTGAGCATTAGTAACTGTCACTGTCGTGATGACAGATATATGTTTAATCTGTCACACAATTTTATATTTCAGTTTAGTTTTCATGGTTTAAGCTGTTTACTTTAATTCTTTTATGTAATGAAGTAATAATGAGTAATTGTAATAAAGAGTAATTTAAAAGAGTTACAAAAGATTAGTATTTCAGTAAAGATTTAGTAACTAGAAGCACGCTGCAAGAGTTAGCAGCGACAGTAAAAGAATTAAAACTCAAGATTGGAAATTTATGCAAAGTTTGACAACTTTAAAAGAAAAACATCTGTCAATTTAGAATTTTTTGGAAATTTGAACTAAAATTTTGATTTGTCCGTAAGTAGCTATTGTAATACTAGTTTAAAACCTTTCAACATCAAAATGTCTGATTCTGAGACCATGAGGATAAGGTTGGTAAAGAGTTTAACTGAACGAGTTTTTGAGCGAGTTAAAATAAGAGAGAGGAAGTTTCAACCTTATCAACCAAGCTAAAGGAAGACCTGGCAATCATGGAGTTTTAGCGGTAGCCAGGACTTCTCTGAGTGAAATGGTCGAATTATTAAGCACAGTTAAAGGCGTTAAAAAATATGGAGCAAACTGTGTTTAATGTTGAATGGTTCATAATGAAAGACAGCTCGAGATTGAGAACTTAGAAACGAGTCATCAGCCATTAATAAAAATCTAGATCAGTTCGATCAAACAGTTCAAGAGCCAGCGCAAGCTACATACTTGAGGCACAATTTAAAACTCCAAAAAAGGAAACCAAGAGATACAACGTCAGCAGCTCGAACTCGAGCAGCAAAGAGCTAGATACGTACTCGAGTTAGCTCAAGAGCTTGAAAATAATAAATTAATTTCTGAAGCGTTGAAAAATCCTGAGATAACGCCGGAAGAGATAGATAAATACATGAGTGATGACAACCAAGATAGGAAAGAAAGCTTGAACTCCATCATTGCCGACCATCAGATTCACAGAGCCGACATCTCGAGAGACGGAGCCAGCAGAGGTTGCAATGAGAACAAACCATGGTTCTGATTCTGCTCCTGTTGAACCACGATCTTCTGTTAATGAAACTTCTTCGATGGTAGTGGTAGCTAAAATTAATCTGTTAAATGCTTTCCAACCAATGTTGTTTAATGGTAATAGTGAGAGTTATCCTTTGTTTAGAGAGGAGGTTAGGAGTCACCTAGAGGACGGAATTCTTTCCGATCACGAGAAAAAATGTTTCTGTCAAAATTTTTAGAGGGGGAAGCCTTACGTGTTTACAGATCTAATATGGGGTTGACTTTTGATCAAAGTATAGAGTTATTAGAGAAACGTTTCGGCTCAAGTACTGCAATAGTAGAAGCGTGGATTAAAAAATTGACTGGAGGTCCACAAATTCTATGTAATGATAAAAAAGCTATGCTAGATTTTACTGATTTAGTCACTACAGCCACCAATGTACTTAAGGGGAAGCAGTATGATGAGATAAATTCTAAGCTATGCCTAAAGAATATAGTTAAAAAATTGCCATCAAAGTTTCGATCAGGGTGGATCACGTATATTGCCGATAAAGAGGACAATGAAACAATTAAAGATCTATCAAATTATTTAAATAAAATTATCGTGCAATACAGTCATCCCGTTTATAGTGATGATTATACCCCTACTCGAAACTTTTCTGGTGCACCGGCGAAAAGTTTGGCAATTAATAGTTCTAATTATAATAATAGCAGTCAAGTAAAAACCGAAACCGAGCAAACCAAATTTGAGATTTCATGTGAATTTTGCAAAGCTCCTCATAAGCTTAATGTTTGTAAAAAGTTTATTAGTTTAATTTGGGAAGAGAAAAAGAAGTTTATAGAGAGTAATAAGATTTGCTATTCTTGCTTAAAAAGAGCTAACCACATCGCTAGGTATTGTAGGGGTAGGTTAAGTTGCTTAATTGAAGGATGTGGAAAGAAACATCCAACTTCGCTTCATAGGTTTAAAATAGATGATAATTCAGCCGCTCGCCGAGCAGGTGCAGAATCTAGTACCGCGTCCTTCATATTGCCTGTTTATGTAAGCCACAAGGCCAATCCTAATGAAGAGGTCCTAACTTACGCAATCTTAGATGATGGTAGTGATAGTTGCTTTGTTAGTGACAATATTAGAAAAAAATTAGGATTAGCTGGTGTGCCAACAACTCTTACGCTCAAAACTATTAGTAGCAAAAGTTCCGTATCAACTTTCCGTCTTTCTGATATTAACGTAATTGTTCCGATAGAAAATGTAAATTGAGCTCCCTTATAGTACCTACACTAGAGAATATATACCTGGTTCATTAGACGAAATACCAACCCCTCTCCTAGCCCGTAAATTTGCACACTTAAGGGGAATTGCTAATGAGATACCTAATCTTATTGAGTCTATAGATATAGAGCTTATCATAGGAAATAACTGCCCCAGAGCGCTCTGTCCTACGGAGGTTATACCTGGGAACGATATGGAACCTTATGGGCTTCATTCGCCTCTAGGTTGGGGCATAATAGGTCCAAAGTTTGTAGGAAAGGGTGAACATGTACGACGGTCATGTAGAGTTACCGTTAAAGAACTAAATGTATCAAACCAACCGATTGAGAAATTAAATTTAGGGTTAAGGCAGTCTATTGATGATAAACATTTTATTAAAAGAATAGAGAGTGGGTTAAAACCTTCAATAAAATCAAAATTCAATTTGGAAATAAATAAAAATAAGTTGAATGAAGCTGAGTTTGTATTTAGATCGGAGCAAAACCTAACATTTAAGAAAAAGTTAAAACTTATTGAATCGCACAATAATAATAAATCCAATAATAATTTATTGCATGCATCCAATCTTGGCCCGCTTAGTCCATTAAGGCAATGTAGGGATAATGTGCTTTGGAGGGAGAGTACGGCATGCCAATTGGTTAGGCAACAGTAAACAACTACTGTTAAAATTATCTAAAGGAAGGCATATAACAACTTAATAATTAACTACTACCACGAAAGAGTTCATTACGAGAATCGAGGAATGACAGGATATAGGATCAATAGTCATGGTGTCTGGATCATTGAAGCCTAGTTGAAGTATCAGAGCATCGACATTCTTTTAAAGTTCATTGTTCATATTAATTTTGCGGAGCCTTTGAGTAGAAATTAAAATGACCTATAATAATACTAGGAAACGGTCAATGTGCAATCTTATTTAAAAGTACCGGTTAAGGGTTCATCCCCGCCGAGGACAGTTTGAGTTCTCTAATTGGAGAGCCAATGAGGTAAATTCGAGCCCCGAATTTAGGGGAGCCATGTCACTGTCGTGATGACAGATATATGTTTATCTGTCACACAATTTTATATTTTAGTTTAGTTTCATAGTTTAAGCTGTTACTTTAATTCTTTTACGTAATGAAGTAATAATGAGTAATTGTAATAAAGAGTAATAAAAGAGTTACAAAAGTAATTAGTATTTCAGTAAAAGATTTAGTAACTAGAAGCACGCTGCAAGAGTTAGCAGCGACAGTAACGTCATAACTTGTTATTCAATTTTTCCAAAGAATATGCGTATATTTATCCCATACATTATACACTACACGGCACAGCATTATTCACAACCATTTAAAGCTCTGCTTTTGCTAATTTTTGGCGCATTTTCTTTGAAAACTTCAAGTTTTGACGCTTGTGCTCAGGCTTTTATACATTTCCTAAAAAACTTTAGAAAAGATTTGATTGATAAGTAAGAAAGCGGGCATTTCAAAGAAAGTTCGGCCAGGTTATGAACTAAAATGCTTCAAATAAGATAATAAAAAATTAGCGTCGGTACCAAGATTCGAACTTGAAAACCCTTGCTTTGAGTACTGTTATGCTCTCCGGATCGGTGTTATTGAATTTAGCACCCAAAAAACACATTTAAAACGACACCCTACTCGACATATGTTGTTTATCGACCGTATTATAGGGTACCCAGAAATTTACCCACGTTTTTCGCCAGAAGAGTGGTAGTATCGACTTCGAACCGGTTTTGTTCGATTCAAGCACCAAAAAAACGTAAAAAAACACCCTATTCTAAAATATTTTTTTACGACCTCTATTTTGGTTTCTTGTTATTTTTCATGGGTTTTCGACTTTTTGGTCTCTTAGAGTGGTCGTATCAACTCCGGACCGGTTTTATTAAATTCAGAACCTCAAACAACATCGAAAACGACACCCTAATCGACGTATGTTGTTTATCGACCGTACTTTAGAGTTCCCGGTAAATTACATTACTTTTTTGGTCATTTAAGGTAGTAGTATTGACTTCGGACCAGTATTGTTCGACTTAACACATCAAACACCATAGATAACGACACCCTACTCTAAAATTATTTTTCGACGTTATTTCAGTTTCTCGTTATTGTCCATGGTTTTTTCGACTGTTTAACCTCTTAGAGTGGTCGTATGGACTCAGGACCGAATTTATTTGATTCAGCGCTCCAAAATACATAAATTAAAACCTTTTTCCTGTCACAAATTTTAACAGGAAGGTTTGCTCAGTCAGAAATAGAGTTCAGTGAGTTCAATGAGTTAGTGTGCTTCCTAAGGTTGATAATAATATATATATATATATATATATATATATATATATATATATATATATATATATATATATATATATATATATATATATATATAATATATATATGCATACTGATAGGGATCTTAGGGATAATATTTCATGAAATTATTCTTGTATCGTTTATGTATAAAGAAGCCCATGGGTTGCGAATTTCATACCTATTTAGCTTATTAAATATAATGTATATAATACAAATAAAACATTATATAATTTGTGTTTTATATTTAAAATTAAACACAAAAGATGTGCAAAAAGTCGCCAACAATTGATTTATCGTAACCTCATCTCACTCTCAGAGGAGAGGATTTATTGAGGTAACATTGCATCATGCCTCTCAATATATTAAGATAGGGTATGTCCTCTCTATTGATATTATCTCAATGTAGGCTTGTGTATAGGTTAAAGTAATATATAAACCAGGTAGGGAAACTCCTGTACACATGTAAGAAAATTCAGACCTGCCCGATCAGCTGATAGCTGGCTCAAAAATAAAAAATAGCAAAAATTTGAATAACCGCGCATGCGCCTCTTAGAATTTACGTTTTTTACTTATTTTTATTGGCAACCCTGATAACATTAGGTGAGTTTTACTTTAATCGTGTTTTCTCACTTTAATATGAACGTGATAGTTTAATGATTTTGTTTAAATTCTGTGAAATAATTGTTACATTACATTAGTTAAAGAAAAAGAGAAACTATAGTAAAGGTAAACTACATGTTTTTATTAAGATTTTGAAGAACATACATACGAGAATGTATTGCCTTAAATATAACTTAAAATTACCATTGCTTTTATTATATTCAAAAATGTTTGGTTAAAGTTGTTAAATTACTACTTACATTTAATATTTGAAGAGTAAAATCAAATATGACTCGCAAAAATGTACTAAGTTAAATAGTGCACTCGAAAAAAATTTATTTAGCCGCTCGTTTTAAGTTATTTAAACAAACCTAGTATTTAAAGATTGGCACTTAAACCTCTATTGGATGTGACAAAACGTATTTCTAACACAAAGTATTAACATTTTATTCTAAATTGTACAAATAAATGCAATAAAAACAAAAATTTTGAAAACCGTAAATAGTTGTTTACATTTACGCCCATAGGAAATTTTGAGCTAACTCCTTGGTGGACAAAATGTGAACTACATGCCAGGTTTGACAGAAATCGTGTTTGTTTCCCTACTTGGTTTATATATTACTTTACTATAGGTATAGTGTAGTTATATATCTTATTTGGTATACTACAAGCACAACAGCCTCCATAAGAGTTTCATATGCATTAGTGAGACACAACTTTTATGAAGTAATTTAACACAAGCGTGACAGATATTATCTAATGTTGTCTACAAAATGATAATTAAAATAAACTTTTATCCGTAGAGAAATCAATGTCACTGAAAAACAGATCTCTAGATAAACTTTTCTCACTTCATCTGTCATAACAAATAGTTTAATTAAATCTCTTGATTTATGTTTCAGTGTCTTATGAATGTCACGAAATAAAATAACACCCTCCAAACATATCACACGTAGAAACTTCATAAATTAAATCTCATTTCAATATGTTTGTTTAAAATTTCAATTACTTATCTAACATTAATTATATTTAAACATTAAAATATTTATTTTTAATGGCTTTGAAGTAATACGAGTGACTTACATTACCACGTGTTCTTATTTTATAAATGACTTGTTTATCTTGTCATTAAACTTTATGATTTAAATTTTTTTGAAAAAAGTAGTTGTTAATCGTGAAGATAATAAATCATTAAAGATTTAGAAGGCTGTAGTGGTATATCCGTCTCGAAGGACCAAAATCTCACCTATGTTTAACTTGTTTTATCTTCTTGGCCTATTGCCATTACTTCTAAATAAATCTCTTTATTTATTTAACTATTATGAATATTATATTAATATTATTATATTTATTCTGTATTTCATTAGTGGAAGAGTAACATCAAAAAATGTTTCAATTTTCCGGTGAAGATCCGATGATGAAGAGTATACGTGGAAATAGGCCACGTTGTGTGGGCCCTTTTTGCCAGCTCCTAAGATAGTGTTCTACTCATTTTAATTTCAAGTGTAGGTATATTTCATCTTATCTAGACAGAAGAGCCGTGAATTTCTATGGTTCCTCTCATGCTTTTTTCAAGCATCATACATATTTCACTGACTCATATAGTCTAGTGAAAACTATGAACAACACGTGCCCTCGATGTTAAACCATCCCACCATACACTTTAAACTACAAAGCAGAAACAGTATAGTATTATAATGAATCTACTATGAGGGTCCTAAATTTTGCCTATACCCAATTTCATTTAGGGTAAGGGATCTTTAACGAGTACCTAACAACGCACAGGCTCGAGACACTGGCTTTAACGTCCTTTTGAAGGACGTGGTACGCAGAATTTTTTAACCCTCTCATAAAAATCCCAGAGGCCCGTGCTAGGATTGAACCCATGACTAAATAAACTTGGAAGTTTAAAGTCCATTCATTCTGTGAATTGGCCGCGTAACGTACCCACTAAACAACGGGTGACCCTTCAGTTAAAAGAATAAAATATGTTTAGAAATAATATAAGGTGCATGAAAATTGTTTTACTCATTTTTGAATCGTAGAAACAAGTGATTACAGATTGCGAAATAAAGAACAAGTGAGTGAGTGGGGGGGGGAGGAACAGCACTTAGGTATCCATGGTCTTAAAAAGAGTTAACTTTTTCATACAAAACCCTTGAACCCTTTTTCCCACCAAATCACATTTTTGAAATTATAGTTTGTTTTCTTCCTTTACAATCTTAATAATAATACAAATATAATCATTTAATATTCACGTACACAAAATGCAAAAAAAAAAACAAATTTGTGCTAAACAAGAAACGAGACGAAAAAACTTTACCAACTACCAAAAACTAACACTACAAAAGCACAACAACATTGGACTTATTACGGACTTAATGTTATAAATCAACTCCCTACTGACCTATTAACAATGTTTAAACTATACAATTACATAAGACTGACACGTTTCAAAAAACATTTACGAACATACTTACTTAAAAACTAGAAACAATAAAAAGAAAATAAACAAAACTAATAAATTAAAAAAAAGCAGTCAGAAATTGACAAACATGTATCTCCCCTGAGCAAGATTATAACTACTTAAAGATAAGGATAAGACTAGAATAGATTAGAATAATACCATAATGTATAAATAAAATAGAAAATAAATAATAAAATATAATTATAATAATATATAATAATGATAATGAAAATATTATAATTAGGTAATTTTTAAATTAATATGAATATAACTATTATGTTTAAAATAATTATTTAAAATAATATTTATTTATATATATAATAACAAAAATAAGTATGTTATAAAATTAAAACTACCATAACGTATTATGTAGCAATCAATATTTACTTATATTTATTTTTAAATTCTTAAATTATTTATGATCTTGATTTTGCATGTTTTTTATATTATTTATTAGTTTTAAGTAAGTG
>JACMZG010001914.1:50459043-50598162 GCA_018340805.1 Microvelia longipes
AACTTGTTGTCTTCTGACTTGATAATCTTTGATCGTGTTTTAAATGTAAAAGGTGATTGTTGTGTAAAATTGTTGTTTTTTTTTGTTGTTGTGCAGAAAATGAATTACATTGAGAAGATGATAAACAACTGTAAATACATTTACAGTGAGATCAACGCTGCAACGTTAACCGGAGCTATAGACGTTGTCGTGGTGGAACAACCTGATGGTACCTTTACTTGCTCACCGTTTCACGTCCGCTTCGGAAAGATGGGAGTGCTAAGGAGCAAGGAGAAAATTGTAAGATAATCATTTCAGTTTATAATACTATTAAGTAAAATAGACAGTGTGTGTCATTAATCACAACCATAGTATAACACATGGTTATAATCGGTTGACAGCGTAGGAAAATAATGAGAGGGAGACAATGAGGTTAATCCTGGATGTTAAACCACGCCCACAATTTCATATTGGATCAACCTTTTTGGTTTTTCAACACTATTTTCCTAAGCTGTCATCTAATTATAACTGTTTGCTATTCTATAGCACCACTATACTTTCTCCCGTTGAATACAACCTGTGGATTGCCCCTAATCTGCTATTCTGATATAGCGCGAGAACAATTTTTATGTGAAATACTGGGGATAGGATTTAATTTATTTAATCTACTAGCAATGATACCCCAGCTTCGCTCGGCAAATATTTTGTTTTTCAAACAACACAACATTATTAATTATTCCTTTGAGGACTACAAGAAATAGAAGTTGTTAACAGCTCTAACAGCAAGAAAATTCTTTGTTTAAGATGGCAATTCACAAGCTGTGCTTTGTGATTGCTTGGTAAGTTTCTTGTCTATTCAGACATATGAGAAGATGTCCGTCAAAAAGTTTTCATGATCCGTCAATTAAGTTCTGAGCTGTTAACACACGACATTTTGTTTTACACTATTCGATGAGTCATAAAAGTTCATTCTGACCCATGAGTAGTCTAAGTAAAAGTTTATTAAAGATGCATCATTTAGATTTTGATATTTAAGCATCTAAAACTTATTTTTTACACTAATCCTCTATTGTTATTTGTGTAGAAATTTCGTTGAGACATATAATGTGGCCAACATGACCTATGAGTCTTTTAAGTGTAGAGTTTAGTCAAGATCCATCGATTAGATTCCAATCTGTAAGCACTTAACATGTGGTGTTGCACTAAACCCATATTATTTTCAAATGGATCCCAATGAGACTTAAAAGGTGACTACTCAGACCTATGAGCATTCTAAGTTTAAAGTAGTCAAAAGCTTTCTATTAGATTTTGAGCTGTAAGCACCCCTGAAGCATTCAGAAGTGGAAGGTGGTAGAGAGAATTAAAATGACTCCATTATCGTACTGACCAGAATCAATTTCTTGAAAGCATTTTAACTGTCACAGGTTACGTTGGTTATTAGAGTCAGTTATTCTGTTGTATTAAAATGAATGGTTATTAGAGTCAGTTATTCTGTTGTATTAAAAATGAATTAAAGGGATGATAAAATGAGACACATAATACAAGAATACAAAGTATAAAAATTTTATAAATGTATTGATTCCATTTTTGATTTTCCTGCCTGAAAGATTTTTACTATTAAAGTGGGGAACAAACTAATCTAGCTTTGAGCATATTACTTTATTTTGCCCCTCCACTTTGAGCACATTACTTTCATTTAGCCCCTCTACTACCTTTTTGCTTGGCTGGCTTTTAAAGTTCTGCTCTGATTGTCTGAACCTGATCCGTGCCTGTTATTGAGAATGTTTTGAGCAGTCTGGTATCGCGAATGCACCCTTACTGTAAGAATTAGGTTAGGGAATAAAGTAGATCTTACTGGAAACTGCCCTGGACACTGTTTGGTTACAAATAAATTTTTATTTGTGATATAAAAGAAACAGATCACTTGTTAATCCTTAATAAATACTTGTTACGTTGTTACAATGTAGAGGGTGATAACAATTTTGCCAATTCCAAATGTATTAAACTTAAAAATAAATGAAACTTATGTTTATCTATTTATTTTCTTTCATCTCAATTTATTTTTAATATTTTGAACAATATTTTATTTTCGTATAATGGCTCACACCGTAAAAATAAATAAATAAAAGATAGAGCGCAACAATAAAATAATAACTATTCATTCAAAATCCAAGTAACCAACAATCAATTGAATACTTAATGTTTCCCATGAAGTTGAACCCCTAATATGTGCTATCATAAAACCTACGACTAATACCTGCTGATACTTCATAGTGTGCATAAGCACTTTAATCCCACATAATAACTTTTTTATACAAAACTAGCTAGTTAATTAATTAAATTAATCATTTTTTAATTTAATTTTTCTAATTTTGTTTATAAGGAAAATTAGATAACCTTGATAGGTTATTTAGACTTTTTACTCTTTTTCTATTTGGCCTTTATATAATTCAGAGTTTACTCTAATTTACTCCGTAAAGAAGAATCGTGTAGAGGATTGTATACTTATTTATCTCCAGACAGTGTATAATGTAAAGTTTTAGAGAGTAAAGAAGCACTTTTTCACTCCCAAGGGAGAAAAAGTACTTTTTCTCCTTGGGAATAAAAAACGTTTCCTATTATTGGGTTATTTTAGCCAATTATACCAATTTTTAGGGGAGTGGTAGTCTCTAAATCTATTCATCAATTTTGTAATTTTCTGGGGGTGGCACCTAAAATTATAAAGGGGGACTCGACCAAAAAAAAAAAATATTGGCTCAAAATCCGTTTCAGGTCAAAACAAGTTCTTTGGAGCAATAATTTTTTTTAAGGCAGCACCCAGGGGGTCTGACCCAAAATAATTAGTATAAAATACAACAAAACGTTTTAAAGTAAAATCAAAGTCTGGAAAAAATCTTTTATACACCTTGGGAGTAAAATGCTATTCCCCCCCCCGCAATTTCCTCCCTCGGGTTCACCTCGGGAGTTAATTGTCATAACTACCTCAGCCTTGCCTCAGGAGTTAAACACATAAATCCCTCGGCTTTGCCTCGGGAGTTAAATACTTTGGTTCCCTCGTCTTTCGCCTTAGGAACCAACTAACTGCTCAGGGAAATAATAGCATTCTTTACTCCCTTGGTGCATAAATAACTATTAGTGTGCTAAATAGGCCTTCTTAAATGAACTTTGTTTATGCAATACTAGGTGATTCCATTTACCTTGGACAAATACACTCTAAATATTCTATCTGATGGCTGCGAGATAGCTGTCGGAACTCTAACTTAGTGGTGGGAATCTAGATTCCTAGTACTTAAACTCACTAAACAAGGAATCCTCATTGCATGTGGGAAATAATATCCAGTGTACCACTTTTTTATTTAAAAAAATATTCAGTTTTCTGGCAATTGCAGTGTCAGTGTTCACGTGCTGTAAGATCTTAGAATTAATTTATTTATAGAATTGACAAAGATGAAATCACAGTCTCAGGTTGAAGCCAAAATTTTAATTGCATAATTGCCAAGTTACACTCCCACTCTTACCTAACATCCTTCTCTTAGTACATATATCTAGAGGAAGAAATATGTATCATAGGGTGCTCATATTTCTCATTAACTGTAGCGCTAGTTTTTACCAATGTCAAATCCCACAAATTTTATGAAATCCCTGCTATTTAAGAAAAAGCTGCCTACAATTTTTTAATGGCACTCTTCAGTAATTTTTTTTTTTTACTTTATTACAAAATAATATTATCACAATAAGATGAAGCTAAGCAGAGCTTATCCGCCTGTTATATTATTGTTTCAATTGTTATTTATAAATTTGCATATTTGGTTACTATGGTAACTATGTTTTGATTTTGTTTGTTAGAGAAAATAAAACATTCATTCCTTGTTGTGTGATCAACAAAGTTGGTTCTTTTAATTTAAGATAAGTTTAATTATGAGTCAAAACTTAAAACAAATGATTTCGAAGAGCCCAGTACTCAGATATTTCGATCCAAACAAAGAAATTACTATTCAAACTGATTCATCGTCGTTTGCTCTGGGAAGTATCTTACTACAGGAAGGGCAGCCGGTAGCATTTGCATCTAAGGTACTGAATAGTACACAGAAAAACTATGCCCAGATAAAAAGAAATGCTGGCAATAGTTTTTGCATGCAAGAAATTTGATCAATATATTTGTGGGAAAAATAAAGTAATAATTGAAACTGACCATAATCCATTGGTAAACATTTTAAAAAATCATTATGAAAACACCTAAAAGACTACAAACTATGATCCTAACACTACAGAGATATAATATATGGTTAAAATACAAGAAAGGCAAAGAGATGGTTTTAGCGGACACACTATCAAGAGCTCCAGTCAGTATGTCCAACGAAGAAAATCTTACGATATCTATGAATGCGATGTGGAGCTAGAAGAAGTTAATGTGTTTGAAGATACTAGAGTAAAGAAATCAACTATAGAATGGATACAAGATGAAACAGATAAAGATAGCACTTGTCAAAAAGTAAAAAATATATTCTTAAGGGATGGCCTGAGAAAAAAGAACAGGTGGACATAGTGCCAAGTGTTACTGGAATTACAGAGATGAACTGGTCATCGAGAAGGGAGTAATACTGAAAGCAAACAGACTCCTGATACCTGAGAGAATTAGAAAAGAAGTTCTAGAAACTTCATACATCTCACTCAGGTATTGAAGGGACTATTAAGTTAGCAAAAGACTCAGTTTCTGGCCATTTATAAATCAGGACATTGAAAATAAAATCAAGAGTGTGATGTCTGTGCCAAGTATGCCCCGAATCAGAAGAAGAATCTAATGATGAGTCATGACGTACCAGACGAACGTTTGAAAAGGTCAGCTTGGATGTATGTGAAGTGATCATCAAAGGAAGGAAAAGACAATTTTTAATCACAGTAGATCATTTCTCAGATTTCTTTGAATAGACGAGATGAAATCAACAGATTCAGCAGCCACCATTATAGCTTGTAAAAGAAACTTTAGCAGATTTGGAGTGCCTAAAACAGTGATTTCAGACAACGGGAGTAATTTTACAAGTAAGAAATTTCAAGAATTTGCTGATGAATGGGGATTTAGGCACATAACTTCAAGTCCTTATCATCAACAAGGAAATGGAAAAGCAGAGGCGGCTGTCAAGATATTTAAAAATTTAGTGAAGAAATCTACTGATGATAAAAAGACTTTTACAAGGCTTTGTTAGTATGGAGGAACACCCCTAACAAGACGGATTTAAGCCCAGCAAGGAGAATGATGAATCGGTGGCTGAATTGTGATGTTCCTGCCGCAGTTAAGCACAGCAGTGGGTATAATCAGTCTATAAAAACCAGGATTATTGTAAATAGAGAACATGCAAAAAGTATTATAACCAAAGAGCAGAAAAGAGAACCGATCTTAAAGAAGGGGATGAGGTCTATTTCAAGAGGACTAAAGATGATGATGTTTGGCAGAAAGGAACTATTGTGACCAAATACAGAGATAGGTCTTATGGAGTACAAGATAAAGATGGTGTCTCTTATCGCGAAATGAAGTCCTAATAAAAAAAAATAATAAAACAAAAAAAAATGTTAACTTTAAAAAAAAATAATAATAAAATGAATAATGAAAAAAATAAAGTAAAGAAATAATAAATAACTAAAAAAATAATAAATAAATAAATAAATAAAAAAACATATAAAAAAGGAGGATTTTATATTATTGTTTCAATTGTTTATTTAAAATTTGCATATTTGGTTACTATGGTAACTATGTTTTGATTTTGTTTGTTAGAGAAAATAAAAACATTCATTCCTTGTTGTGTGATCAAACAAAGTTGGTTCTTTTAATTTAAGATAAGTTTAATTATAAGTCTAAACATAAAACACCGCCTCAAATTTTTACAAATTACTTTATAAGTAATATAAAGAAAAAATGAAAAGAAGAAAGAAAAAAAAAAAATACAACAAATTACCCTATTAAATAAAATAATGTAAGGTTGGCACTGGTGGGAAGGGGAAATTAGCATTCATTCAGCACTCTCCATTTATTCTGATAATTATATTATTTAAAATAAATAAACAAATTCCCTATTTAAGTAAAGATAAATAATCTAACATTCAAGAATGGAACAAATAAAATTATTAATGTAGAAAAAATAAAGTTAAAATTCTAGCGACCACTAAAGAGTCGAAAGCCAGCCAGTAATCTTTTTAATAAATATTTTTAAATTATTTTCACCAAGAAGAGACTTGGGAAACTGATTGTACCAATGTGGAAGCAACCAATACAAACATTTCCTTCCAACATCAGTCCTAATTCTTGGAACTCAAAGAGACTAAAACTATTAGAGGGAGTACAGGACCCGATTAACACAGTGAGACAGTTTCCATAGGTGCCGTAACTGTACTTACCCCTACTATAGTCTCCCTAGAGAAAGAATAGATACTCCCCTACCCTCTACAACTTCTATTGTAGCATGCATTCTACTAACGGCGGACATTTTTCAGTGATGCCACATTAAACCACTTTATTCAAAACTAACAATTAAAGAATACATGCAATAGATAATAATTAAAACTTATTTTAATTCATTTTACTTGATTAAACAAAATAGTCTAAAAAATTTAATATTTACGTGAAATTGTAATTATTAGGAAAAATAAAAAAAATGACGTCACCAATGTACCGTTAGGGCACCTAGCTACCCAAGGAATGATAAGAGCTGTTGTATCCTCCCTCTAATAGTTTTAGTCTCTTTGTTGGAACTAAAAACCTCTCTGTCTCTCTCAAGTTCCATTCAACCTCATCTTTATTTATTAAATATTTAAATCTAAAATTAAAAGAAAATTTAAAACACTAACAAGGTACAGTTTCCTAAAATCTAAAACGTTATTAACTTTACTTTTAATCACCTCATCTCTTCCAGAAAACACAACACTTCTTAACGCTCTGGACTAAACCCTATCTATCTTATCTAGAAGGAAGTTGGAGGAATAAGTGGGCCTCTCCTTTGACCCACTTATAGATATATTTGGGTTAAGTTTGATATTACTTATTTGTTAGTATTATTCCAGTAACCCCCCCCCCCCCGTAGTATGATTTTGTAACCAACATCAAAATGCTCTGTCACTTAAAACTATTAAAAAAAAAATGATAAAAGGTGTTTCTAATGATATTTTTAAGTTATTTAAATACAAGATGTGTCCCCATATCCGTGGCTGGCACATTTCTTAAGATATATGTGAATTGAGGTGCATATTTTTGTTGCACACTACATTTTATGCACACATTTTTTTTATGTGCGCTGTACAGTTCATGGTTGGTTTAATTTAAACATGGCACAAAAATCAAGTACTATGAGAGGAAGATGTGCTAGGATTTTGGGGGTAATCAAATAAAATAGTGTCCCTTTAAATTATTGAAATTAATTAAAAAATATTTTTTTGATAAAAAGTATTTCTATTGATGTTGGAAAATCAATTTGAATTCAATTTGAAATTTGGCACTTATGTATTCATATAAGACCAACAAATGTGGGCACTTTCATCTCATTATGATTATTAGTTCAATTTTATTGGATCGACATGTTCGTTTTTGTTAAATCAACATGTTCATTCAAAGCATTTTCAGAAAATAACTTATTATTTTATTTATTTATTTATTAGTCAATACAATATTACATGCAATATTAAAATTTACAGAATATTCATACAAAATAAATTGATTTGATTACAATATGTCATATGTATTGGGAATAAGAGCCTCCAAGAAGAAAACCTTGAAACAGGAGGCAAACTTTTTATGGCAACTTTTTATGTCTTTATTAAAAAAAGTTAATGACTCAGAGAAATTGTAAAAAATGCATCAAACTTAAAAAAAAGATCGATTTTAAATTTGGCAAGCATGTTGTCTTATATATAACCAACAAATGTACTGAGTTTCTTCTAATTATTAGAATTATTTAAACATTTATTGAATTTAGTTTTTAAAAAAAATTGTTAAAAATCGTAAAATCATTTGTGTTTTAATTTGGCACGAGAGTATCCTCATATGAAACAAGCAAGTATTGTCAAGTTGAAAATAGTTCTGAATGTACACAATTTTAGTTTAGAATATGTTGTGCTACAAACAGAAGTGACTTTAGCCAGGGTTTGTGCCGTTTTTTGCTTATATTTTTATTTTTCCTTCTAATCAGACAAATAATAATATACCACTTCATAAGTAAAAGTATGCAAGCTTTTGATTTAATATAAAATCAATTCAATGAATTATTTTAATTTCTTAGAACGTTTATCTGTTTTCTTTTGACTTGCCTTGTTTATAACAATTTAATAATATTGTTATTTCTTTAACTAAACAGTCCTATCTTCCGATTTAACTATTTCTGTATTTATTCTTTGAAAATAAACATTCTTATTTTATTTTAATCTTTTAATTTTTTTAAAACTTTTTGAAGAAATAAATATTCTTGTCTAAACATTATTTTTAAATTTGTAATAATATTTTGGTATTTAATACTGTGTCATAGAATAAATAGATATAAAATAGAGAAAATGTGAAATAGAAGTATAATTAGTGTTTTTATTTAATTTGGTATGTGACGAGGTGAGGTGAGGTAGGGTGGAAGTCAAAACTCAGGTTAATGGTGCTGGCTCGTTGCCATCTGGCCTTCATTCCAAGTTTCAGGAAATTGTTTGGTTTTTAAATTATTTGATGAGTACAATGTGTCATTTGGTGTTAAATTCCTTAATGCTTATTTGAACAATTCAAAACACTAATTATTTAGTTAATTTATTTCAAAAAATTCTATAACCAAATTTATAATTAAATCGGAACTATTATTAATTAAAAGGTTTCTATCATTTTCATAAAAATCCTAAATGCCTCGACTGGGATTGAACCTGGAATGTCTGATTGGCATGCTCTTGTGTTACCGTGCTAAATGCATATATTTAATATATTGTTACCAGGTTGATATAGAAATTAATGGAGAACCAGTAGACATCCACATGAAGCTAGGAGAGTCTGGTGAAGCATTCTTTGTGGAAGAAGTCCTTGAAGAAGAAGAAGATATTCTTCCTCACCTTGCCACATCTCCTATACCTCCTGATGGAGAGAGATGTTTTCCCCCACCTACACAATGGACTCTACAGCAACCTCCGCAGTAAGAATTATGCTCAATTACCTATAAATAAATACGGGCCCTCGGCTGCTTTGTGACCACATTGATGTTGTTTTGTATTATTTGTGGTTCTATTATTATTTCTTGTTACATGGCATTTTGCCCGGTATTTTTCATCCCCAATATGTAATATCTTGCTTTAAAGCCATTTCAAGTTTCAAAACAATTTTTTATGCACGACGTCATAAGTTGAGGATGATGATATACATTTTTTACAAAGTGTAGAAAACAAAAATAGACATAACAGCATAAATTTATCAAAATAACAAATCATTTTTAAATAATGGGCAATATGGCGGACTGATTTTGATTAGATTCTGATGTGACGATCTGACCCAATTCATTACTAGTTCACATGGCATTTGATGTGTGAGTGCCTATGTAGAGAAAGCTTCCGATAGCAGTGCTAGTGAGTTGTTGTTCTATACTTAAAGTATGACTGGTAGTGTTTATGATTTGTAAAGTTTGATGATCAGATCTCAATTAATGATAAGATAAGAATAAACATTTTGTACGCTACTTATAACAATGGGTGGTTATAACCAGCAAAAGAAAATATGTCAAGAAAATGAGAATACGTAAAATTAAATTACATAAAATTCATGAACTCTTTTACATCATAGAATATCATAGAAACATAATCTGTCAGCATTGTTTTTATTTCTTTTAAATTTATCAGCCGGCAGGTTTCCTAGTCTTCCGGTAGCAGTTAAACAATTTTATACCGTGGACATTGTGCCCTACTTCTGATATTTTTAAGTGGTGGTTAGGTATTACAATTTTATTTTTGTGCCTGATGTTATAACTATGAAGCTGCTGGTGTTGTTTAAGATCACTTATATTTATTTATCTTTACATGCATTAGTGCTTTATACATTTATAGATTTACCACAGTCATATTTGAGGTCTTTGAATTTATTTTTGCAAGAGTAACGTTTTTCTGATCTTGTTATTATTCTCAGGATAACTTATTGCTGTAGTAAAATTTTATTATCATTGGTATGGCCCCATAACAATAGGCCATAGGCCATATGATATTTTACTCTCTACTAGTGCTCTGTATACTATTACCGAAGTCTCTAGAGGTAAGTACTTACTAAGTTGATGAATGATGAAATACTTCATTATCCGACAAGAATTATTTATTCTAAAACACATCTATTTATTTAAAACTATCTATCTACCTCTTGGCTTGTTATAATTTGATTGTTGTCGTTATAAGAACATTTATATGACAGACCGAACTAACAAAGTTTTATTTATTTGTTAAAGGGATGAAATTAGTATAATAGATGAAACAAGTTCGCATCCTCTAGTTCAGGGAAATATGACAGAAGGAGGTCCGAAAACATTCAAAGCCGAGACAGTCGAAGGAGATATAAATCAGAGAAAGCTGTCCGCTCCAGACTTTAGACCTATAGATGCCAGGTCCTCCGATACTGGCTCTTCGTCTAAAGAAAGTCTGTCTGTGTCATTCAACAAGGTTAGTCTTCTATAGGATAGTAATAATAATAATAATGACCGTTTAGAGCCTTGCGGCTCATCAGGGGTAACCCCTGCGGGAACCACTTCGGGTGGTAGTAGTAACTGTTACGCTCCAAGTGAATCTATAGTTGGCGATAATTTATCTAATAATATAATCTTCTATAAACTGAGAGTGTATCCTGGGATGCGAACCCCAGACCTCCGTGGTGTCAAAGGTCAGTGTAAAGACTAACGCCTTAACGACCTCGGCCACGGAGGTGGCTATAGGATAATACAAAATATAATTAATAAGCTGCTAATTTCATTTTTTAAATTTTTATTGAAATTAAATCAAATATACAATTAAATATTTAATCTTTTTATTGTTTAAAAACATTATCTCTAAAGCTCTTTAGAATGCAATAGGGCCTGATCAAGTATGTTAAAGGCCCTCCTACGCCATATTGAGCCTTTAGAGGGTAAGTATAAAAAGGTATTTATAAAGATGCTTGAGTTAGAGAATAGTTGACATAACTGAAAAATATTAATCTCTAAGCCCCTTATGTACTGCTTTAGGCCCTGACCAAGAATTTAAAAGGGCCCCTTTTGGCCTTAGTCTACTGTATGAAGCCCTTAAAGTCCATATGTAATTAATAGGGGCTTATGGAAAATAGATTTTGGTACAAAATATTTTGTAACAATGTATTTCTCTTTAAATAATTTGTCTATAGGAGCTCATAAGGCCCTAGCTTAGAGTATTGGGTCCCTTAGACTGATAATAAATTTAGAACATAATTATAATAAATACAAAATATAGTATAAGTTAATGAATATTTATTTTGTTAATCAATATTTTTTAAATTTTTCATTAATTTTTTCATTAAGTTTATTGCAGCTAGGGCACTAGTAGGGCTGCCTCCCTTGCCCTCTATGGCCAGTCTGCCCCTGGGTGCATAGGTGCAGGGTTGATCATAGGTCAGGGGTGCATAGGTGCAGGGGTTGTGCAAGGTCCAGGGGTTGTGCATAGGTGCAGGGGTTGTGTATAGGTGCAAGGGTTGATCATAGGTCATGGGTTGTGCATAGGTGCATGGGTGTGCATAGGTGCAGGGGTTGTGCATAGGTGCAGGGGTTGTGCAAGGTGCAGGTTGCAAGGTTGTGCATGCAAGGGGTTGTGCATAGGTGCAGTTGATCATAGGTGCAGGGGTGGTAGGTGCATAGGGGCAGGGTTGTGCATAGGTGCAGGGGTTTGATCATAGGTGCAGGGGTTGATCATAGGTGCAGGGGTTGTGCATAGGTGCAGGGGTTGTGCTAGGTGCAGGTTGCTCATAGGGCAGGGTTGTGCATAGGTGCAGGGTGATCAGGTGCAGGGTTTGCATAGGTGCGGGTGTGCATAGGTGAGGGTTGATCATAGGTGCAGGGGTTGATCATAAGGGGTTGTGCATAGGTCAGGGGTTGTTGTGAGGTCTGGGCCTTAAATTTGGCCCTGTAATTTAAATAACACTAGAGTGTGTGAATGATGTTTTTAACTCTAATTATTAGGATTCCTGGTCCGAACATTTTAGATCTGTCCCCACCTCACAACCCACCCTCTTTTCTCACCATGGCCTGCTTTGCAGTAGCCTAGTGGGTATACACACTATATACCACGTATGAGTATTATCTTTGAAAAATAAAACAAGAATGATCCTAACTAATATTAATATTTATACATATAACTGGTACAGGTTGTAAAAGAATTTATTGACCTGCTAGTGACCTTTGTTGTCGATGGGTTAAAATCTAAAAGATTAATTATTGTTCGATAATAAAGATGATGCCATGAAAATTAGTATAAAAGGCCACAAATACTTGTACAACAGTTGATATTTGCTTTTATTCTACAGGAAGATTCACCATCAGGAGATGAAGCCGGTGGAGGGAACAACACTGGGAGGAAGAATCGAGGGAGAAGGAAACGTTCGACTAAGAAACGACAAAACAACAACGCTGCAAATAACAACAAGAAGCCTCCTAACTCTTTGCCTGTTGAGAAAGCACTTGTTGATCGGACTCCCCTGACTGATAATGATAGTATATTCACTATGGACGATATTGAGACCAACTCTTCTGCTACTGCTACTAATGAGCCTCCTCTGCTCTTACCTAAGAAGGTAATAACCTTATTAATAACATAAAAATAACCTTCTAACCAAGTGTTGTAGACTTGATATAACAAAGAGACAAAGCATTATACAATCAGGTGTACGATATTACAATCATTTGCTTCAAAAAATAAAATCCTACTCTGAAAAAAGCTTTAATTTTTATATTAAGAAAATATTAATTGAAAATCCACTGTATGGAGTAGAAGATTTTTATAATATAAAATTTTAATAAAAGTTCAAAGTGCCATATTAATTTTATGACATTATTCCTTATGTTACTTTTTGCTTGACCTTTTTGTTTGTACTTGTACATTTACCAAATAAAGTTTATTTATTTATTTAATTTTGTTGTCTAGTACTAAAAGTCAAAATTGATTCTGTAAGTAAAAATTCGATCTATCTAGTGAACCTTGGTAGATGTACGGTCATCCTAATGATTAGCCAGCTATGGGGTGTACCAGTGGTGTGACGGTCACATGTGTGCGCCTGTTACCTAGAAAGTCCAGGTTCAATCCCTGTCGGGGGTTCCAGGATTTTCATGCAAGGGATGGAAATCCTTTGAAATTTGGACGTTTAGCCAGTGGTTAGCCTGTGCCATTTCAGGTAATGGTAAAAGATCCCTGACACAAAGTGGGTTTAGGCAACATTTAGGACTCTCAGTAGTGGATCACATAAAAATATATACATGTTTCTTCCGTATAGCTCTGAGAGCAGGAAAGTTTAATCTGGTAGTGAGGCACGTGTTGTTTCTAGTTAAAGATATAGAAACTTATTATAATGTAGCAGCTCTTCTGTAGATTAGACGCAAAATGCCTGCACTAGGATTCATAAGGTAGAACACTAACTTCTATCTAAGGAGTTAGCAAAAAGGGCCCCAAATGTGGCCTACTTGCTAGGTGATCTATCACCTCTCCCTCATTACTATCACTATCACTAGTCAGCACAGGCCACTGGTTTCTCCCGTGGAGAGAGAAAACAGTATAATAACTATTAGGAAGTGTTAAAATCACTTATTAAATGTAAGCTTATTAATTAAAGCTAAAATTAAAATAAATTTAAAAGCTTTAAAATTAAAGCTACCTTTTAATTAAAGAACAATAAATAATTTCTTGCATAGTTTGCCAATTTATCAAGTTTCTCAATTAAATATATTACTTATCAGTTATATTATATTACTCAGTTATATGTTACTATTATGTTATTATCTTACTATATTACTATTACTATGTGTTATTACTACAGTTATATTATGTTACTCAGTTAAATTATATTACTTGTTTAAGAAATCCAAATTTGTAAATGAATGAAACAAAATAAAATAATTTTGTGATTTCAATGACAAGAATTAGTAAAACAGCTATTTGCTGGGTCATGCTACAAAATAGTGAGATCAGCATTTTTTAAGTTTTTATTTCTATCTAAACAAAGATTTTGATTATTCTATTCCAACTGATAATTCTATACCAACACTGGGACTTCTTATTATCAAATAAACTTTTTATATTTGTTTGTTTATTCTAATACTAATATAGAAGGAGCATAGAACTGTAAACACAATGTAATTCTACTGATAATAGGAAAGCTGCTTGACTGGTGGTCTAAAGTAGGGGTAACACCCTAACAACAAAACTTTATTTTGTATATGTGTCATAAATATCCATTAATGAAAAAAGATTTTAAAGAACATGTATAATAACTTAAAAACGTGCTGAGTTTAATAAAATCCATACATACATATATATATATATATATATATATATATATATAATATATATAATATATATATATATATATATTATATATTACATCAAGATTTAATGTTAACTTTTTTTTTAAAAATAAAAATATTTCTTTATTTAATAAAAGTACTTGCAATAATATGTTTTACAAATTTTTTATAGAAATTTAAACTCCCACTGAAGGATGTAAGTCCTGTGCTGTGGGAGTTGAAAAATTATTATTTAATATTTGCTTATCAGGTGGAGCTATTGAGACGGGATGTGTCCACCTTGGATCCCGCCCAGTTAGAGAGAGATATCCATTTCTTCAGTGATACAGAGATTACTCCTGGAACCAGGTATTATACATAATTCCTTGAGTACTTCTTAGTCATTCTATTTTTTTTTAAATTACGTTTTGAATTGCTTATGTTTTTTAACTGACTAACAAGCAAAATTTAGTTAAGCACTGCTTAATTTTAACTCTAAAAAATCCCCGTTTTTAAAATGCTTGTGATCTGTTTAATAATAATGTTTTATCTCCAGACGGTATTTAATGTGAAGTATTTGAGTGAAAAGTGTTTTCTATGATAGGGGTTAGAGCCCCCAAATCTTATGAGAGGAGGTACTTTCCATTGTTTTGAGTAACTGTATCCTCAAATTTTTAAAGGGGGCTGATCATTTTTTTAACTCTTCCCATGGGTGGCACCCCCGAAATTCATATGAAAGGGCTGCAAAAAAAAATTAAAATACATGGAAATATATGAAAATAAGAATCAAAGAAAATAAATTTACACAATGTCATTGGGAGTTAAATTTTTTTTCCCTTTGGGAGTTAATTGCATTGGTTGTTCTTAAGCCTTAGGCACCAACTAACTGCTCAGGGAAATAATAGGATTCTTTACTCCTTGGTTCCTAACTAACTATTCTTCTTCTTAGTTAGTTAGTAGGGCGTTATCAGCTAATTTTTTTATCTAAACTGCAGCTAAGCTTGTCCTTGTAAATTTTAGCTTATTCAAGCTGTGTACTAAGCTTGTCCCGGTAAATTTTAGCTTACTCAAGCTGTGTTCTAAGCTTGTCCGTAAAAGCTTACTCAAGCTGTTCTAAGCTGTCCCGGTAAATTTTAGCTTACTCAAGCTGTTTACTAAGCTTGTCCCTGTAAATTTTAGTTTACTCAAGCTTTATACTAAGCTTGTCCCTTAAAATTTTAGCTTACTCAAGCTGGGTTCTAAGCTTGTTCAACTTAAAAATTCATGATTTATTCATAAATAAACATAATAATCAGTGGGATCATCCTGTAATCTTTAATATCGTTAAAATAATGTTAATTTTGTGATATTAACATGTTTGTTACGTCTGCTTCATTACGTCTAACTTGTTATCATTTCATGTTAATTATGTTGATAGCTAATGTTAATATTGCATTATCAAATATTATAATTATAAGTTATGAAGAAGCCATAATTTAGTCACAGGATTGTTAGTCTCGTCATTTCTTATTTGCCCAGAGTTGTTGGTATTTGGATGCTGTGAGGAATGTAAAATTCAAAATTTTTAATTAATTATAATATGCTTCCTTGCCTACCAATTTTATTAAGAGACCATGTTAAAAATGTTAATATATATATATATATATATATATATATATATATATATATATATATATATATATAAACAAATAAAAAATTTGTTATTTTTAAATGTACCAAAATTAATATGTTTATTTAAGTTATTATCAAAATTAATTATTCGAAAGATCTGATGGGTGTGTGTCTGTATGGGTGTACAAATAACGTTGAAGTATCTGATTTTGTTATAATTTCTTTTGTTGTTCCTCATATTAATTATATTAATGCTAAGGTTGGGCACTAAGAGGAATAAATTATTCCTCTTAGTGCCAACCTTAGCATTAATATCTGATTTTGGTTCTGGAAGACCCTCCTGATGATCTGCGTAACTTTAGATTTTAATGCTGAGCTCTAGATGGGATTTATACGCACTTAACTTCAGGGTTGATTATGGTGTCTCCCCCTGCTCTGACTAGACTGGTACCGTACCCTTCTAGTTAGAGCAGGGAGCCTAATATTTATCTGGTGAGGATAAAACAGTACTAGCAGTTTAAAAACTAATACGAAATAGTAGTGTGTAGGGATAATTTCTTATATGAAATTATAAGAGACAGACTTTAAACTAATAACAGGTGAAACTGCATAAATGGCAGTAAGGGATTCGTTAGATGAATTGTGAGAATAAACTCCGAGCACTAATCAGTAAAGTGGTACTCGGGAAGTGGTACAGGTTTAATTGAGGGTTAAAGGACATAAGACTTTTGATTTTTCTTTATCTGACATTTTTTTTCAATTCTTTATGCACTCTTTTCTATCATTAATAATTTTATAAAATTATCCTTGTAGTTTAATGATTAAAAATATATTTTTTTCTAAAAAGGTTTTTATTTTTAACTTAAGTAAAAAGCAATGAATGAGACATAATTGCTTCATGTTTGGTCGAAGGTTTTTTTTTATGTGGAGCGTTACTTATACTGTGGTTAAATCTTTTTTCTACTACGAACTATCAGCTGTCTAAATAAAGATAGCAGGTAACCAACTTGAGGGAAGAAGAAAATACCTATAGGGACTAAGTGGCACACTAGATAACATTTTTTATTTGTAAACCGAGGGCGGATCCAGCTTCTACCTCTAAGGGGCTATGATATATATGTAAATATATCATTTACATATCGCTAAACATTTTTGTCTTCGTCCTTTGTACAAAAAGTATTTTGTTTGTCAAAAAATACAAAACCGGCTGTCACCAAAATTATTTTTTTCAAGTTTTGTTAAGGCATCCTTAGTGGTTTTAACAACGTTTTCTGCAATAATGACTGAGCAAAAAAAATTTAAAAATCATTAAATGCGGAAAAATGATGGGATCAGATACATATCTGGCACGCATGTAGCTATGTATAAGACTAACCTATGTGGCTAGCTTCATCTCATTATCAGCATTAGTTCAATTTCTATCAAAAATTTTGTGTACGTTTTTTTAAATTGTAAAATCAGAAAACAATGCAATTGAGTTGAAATTTGGTACAAGTATATACCTTTATGTAATAAATAAGTACACTAAGTTTCGTTTTAATACGATAAGTATATCCATCGAGTGAGTTCAGTGCCTGGATGGGTGACCGCTGGGAATGAATCGGTTGTATTTACTATCTGAGGACGAGCAAAGCGAGTCCAGAGACATGTTGCAGTGTAAATTTAACAATTTTTTTATTAATTGCTTTGTTTGTCCTCAGAATTTACTGGATGAGGATGAGCGTTGTGAATCCAATGTGATGATGAAGAGTTTTATTTTTATTTTATTTTATTTTTTTTTTTTTTATTTTATTTTTATTTTCATTTTATTTTATTTTATTTATTTTATTTTTTTTATTTTTTATTTATTATTTTATTTTATTTATTTTATTTTATTTATTTTATTTTATTTTATTTTTTTTTTTTATTTTTTTATTTTATTTTATTTTTATTTTTTTTATTTTTTTATTTTTATTTTTTATTTTATTTTATTTTTTTTTTGTTTTTATTTTTATTTTATTTTTATTTTATTTTTATTTATTTTATTTTATTTTAACATATTTTTATTTAACATAACAAGGTAAGAAGTCCAAGAAAAAGCACAGTCAAAAAGAAAATAATAAAGCTATAAGCTTATTTAAAAATTATTTGTGTTAAAGCTCCTTGATGACATTAATTCTTATCTTTCCATACTAATCCTGACACTATTCTCTCTTGTATTTGACACAGAAATCTAAGGATTGTAACTACATGGTTTTAATGAGGTGACAGCGTGGAAAAATAGTCTTGATGAACCAATAAGGTTATCCTGATTTGAAATTGTAGGTGTGTTTTAACATCCAGGACTAACCTCATTGGCTCCCTCGCATTATTTTGTATTGACAGGCTTCCGCACTTTCAACTGATTATAACCGTGTGTTATACTATACTGCCCCCCTTAGCATACTTACCGTATCTGCATTTTTGACAAACTGAGATTTGAACCCTCAACTTTGGAGCTGGGATGTAAAAAGTATATTTATTCAGTAAATGTTTTTACTTAAAACCTAATTTTTTTATCTGATTATTATATTTTTGGCCTCAATAAAGGTTTCTTTTTCATCTAAATGCCATAAAGAACCGCGTAAAATAAATAACTCAATTTTGATAAAAATGTCGAATACGGTAAATATGCTAAGGAGGGCAGTATATACAGTGTGAAAAAATATGTTTTAGAAACTTACTAATAGTCTTTTATGAAATAAGGTGTAGAGTTTGTTATGAATATCAGAGTGCTTAGATAAGAAGGATTTGTATTTTTGGGTTCAAGGATATTTAATAATAAGGTTGGTTTAAGAAAAATTTTTGGGGTGTTATTTGCGGGTTCCTTAATACCTACCGCCTTGTAACTTAGAAATGTTTATCTTTTCTCTGACTACCTTACAAGTGTTAGCTTTTCCCTTTTCAGTCAATCTTATTTAAGTGTCCCTTGTTAAAAAAAAGATTTAACCAGGTTATAAGTTTGAAAGAAACTTCTATGTAAAAACAAGCCTCGATTAAACAAGGCGTTATCCAGGTTTGATTAATTCAAGTTTTGTTGGTAATATTGGATACTATAGTGTACTGTTTGTTGTGGTTTGTGTGGTTGCACTACTCAGGTTTGACGGTGTGATTGAAAGTGAAATACTGGAACCAGGTTACCAACTTATCCCTGCATCCCAGCTCATCAGCGCTTTGTAATTAACTTCATTTACCTTTTGTCACTGTGTTGCAATCTTATCTTGCTAGCTAAACTTTTAAGAATTTTTGTGACAGTCAAGCCTCTGGTTTTTAGAGATGTCCCATATTTTATTTAAGACTAGTGCCTCTAAAATGTTAGATCCACTTAAATGCTAAATAATAATATAAAAAAATCTAGATTTTCACAGGTATAATCCTTTGTTTGTCTTTCCTCAAAATTCTTATTGTTCAGGCTTTTCTTACTTTACCCACTTCTTGATCTGTAAATTAAAACATAATTCTTGACCTGACTGAGTTAAAAGTGCCCAATATACAATCAAAGATTTTGTTTAAAATAAGTTTAATAAATCATATGTGCAAAATTATTTTTGGTGAATCAGGTCCTTCAGCTCTACAAAGTTAAAATGAACTGTAATATTGTAAATATCCTTTGTTATAAACAAAATTATAAAATATTTTATTTATTTATTTATAATTATGGCGTGAGCCAATATACAAAAATCAAAAACAAAATTTACAAATTAAGATAAAAAAAATAAGTTTCATTATAAATCAGTGGTACACATCAAAATGGAAAATTTGACATATACATATATAAAATAAAAATAAAATATCGCATTCATAAAGGAGGAAAGTAAAAGAGGAAAAAAGAAAAAAGCTATAACATCAAAGTATTAGTGATAAATGTTATTATGATGGTGAGAATGATAAAAAAATACACACATCTAAATAATCGTTAAATAAAAGAATAACATAAAAGATAATATATAATATAAAATAAATAAAAGATAATAAATACTATAAAAAAAAAATATAAATATATAATATCTGTTGCACTTCTAGTTTGTTTTTATTGAGCAATCTTTCTGAGTGAATCATAAAGAAATTACAAGAGTGAAACTAATTAAAGAAGGTCATAGGGGAGTAACCATCTATAGAAGTAACAGTAATAAAGCAAATTGAAAAATATTATAAATAAAAACCATCTGAAGACGTTACAAAAAGTAAAGCTAATTAAAAAGTTATTAGGGGAGTAACTATTTGAAGAAGTTGAAGGAAATGGCAAATTAAAGAGGGTTTTATAGGAGTAACTATTTAAAGAGTTGAAGGAATATGGCAAATTAAAGAGGGTTTTAGAGGAATAACTATTAAAAGAAGTTACAGGAATATGGCAAATTAAAGATTTAGAGAGTAACAAGTTACAGGGTATGGCAAATAAAAGAGGGTTTTAGAGAATAACTATTAAAAGAAGTTACAGGAATATGGCAAATTAAAAAGGGTTTTAGAAGAGTAACTATTTGAAGAAGTTACAGGAATATTGCAAATTAAAGAGGGTTTTAGAGGAGTAACTATTTGAAGAAGTTACAGGAATATTGCAAATTAAAGAGGGTTTGAGGGGAGTAACTATTTGAAGAAGTTGCATGAGTTTAGCAAACAAAGAAGGTTTTAGGAGGAAAGTAACTAATTAAAGAAGTTACAGGAGTTAAGCAAGTTAAAGAATGTTTTAGGAGAGTATCTAATTAAATAAGTTAAAGGACTGCGGCAAATTAAGAAAGTTTTAGGAGAGTAACTTATTGAAGAAGTTACAGGAGTGTGGTAAATTAAGAAGGTTTTAGGAGAGTAACTATTTGAAGAAGTTACAGGAGTGTGGTAAATTAAGAAGGTTTTAGGGGAGTAACTATTTGAAGAAGTTACAGGAGTGTGGAAATCATTTAAAGAAGAGCTGGGCTTCAAAGTTTATGGCACAGAAGTGTGAGTTGGGACACTGACTGATAAATACCTAGGGTAACAATTTTTATGTTCAATATTTTGCTTTGACAAAGAGATATTTACATTTTACAGTTGGTTTTTACTGGCTCCTAAATTATTAAGCCCTTTATATTAAATTAATTTTTCAAACAATTTTCTTCTCCTCTATTAATTCTTAAAAGTTTTCATAAAAGAGCTTATTTTATTTGTAGAATATTACTTTTCTTTAACTTTGCTTTTTTGTGTCTTATATGTTTGTCTTGTTTTAGTTTTTTTTCTATTATTTATGAGTCTTCTCAAAGATAATAGTTTAAAAGCAACACACTTTCAATATGAGGCCATCATCGGTGCCGTATTAATAAATATGAAAGTTAGAGATCCTTTTTTGAAATGGCCACCTATAAAAAGAATACAGTTTTATGAACTTTTTACATTCATGTTTATTTTTATGCTCACTGATGATACGGCCTCATGATAGGTTGAAAGCACTTTTTGTGTTGAAAATTAGTTTTATTATTTTTGTAGAGAGAATAGTGCCTTAGTTTTATAGAAAACAGAAGAATAAATAACTCCTCTTGAGTTCAACTTATTCAAATGTTTATTCATTCTTTCATTTCCAGTTTAACAAATTTTGAACTTATTGCCAGTCAACGTTTCTAAAATCAAAAGTTATAACTTCAAAATAGCTGGCTATAGCAAAATGAAATGTTGTAGATTGTTTGTCATCTATGTCAAATTTTAACTGTATTAAACAACTTTTTGTTTTTACTTTTTCTTCATTTATACCGTAGGTGTATAGGAAAAGTATTGTCTTCTGCAAAAAATCTTAAGGATGTCATGGGAATTATCCGTTTCAAATGTTTTTAAGGCTTCCTGAGTGGTTTTTACAATGTTGTCTGTCTGTATGTGTGTGTGTCTGTTATCATTGTAGATCCCAATGTATTTATGTTAGACAGTTGAAACTTTGTACAAAAATCAGTCTATAGGTGTAGTTGTGCTATCCGGTAATATGTTTTTTTGTGACGTCATTGACTCAGCTAAAACTTAAAAACAATCATAAAACACAAAAAAAAATGTTACGATCGGATTGAGATTTGGCATGCATATAGAGAGGTAGATACGCGATGAGATAGTGGCACGCTAAGTTTTATCTCATTATCAGAATTAGTTCAATTTTTATCAATTGACTTGTGTACCTTTTTTAAAAAAATAAAATAAAAAATCAGAAAATAATCTAATTGAGTTGAAATTTGGTACAAGTATATACCTTTATGTAATAATAAATAAGTACATGAAGTTTCGTTTTAATATCACAAGTATATGCTCAGTGCTGCAGGTTTAGTCTAGCAGTGAGTACTGGTTATTTCATTTTTCTGCCCAGCCCGAAATGCAACCGCAAATGCAAAGGACCTTTACTGTGTGAGGACGAATGAAGCGTGTCCAAAGTAGGGAGAATGAGCTTAGCAAATCTGATGTGATGAGGAACAGTTCTGAGGTACCCCGTACCCGTACCGATCAACTTAAACTTAATTCAATGTCGACTGCTTTCAATGTCACACTATGTTTGTGTTTTGTTTCCTATGTATATAAATATTGTGTATCAGCATTTTTTTCTCAACCTTTTTGAATCCCAAACCAAACAATTTGATGGTAACAACCCCACGACCCAATTCTTTTGTTTTACATACGAGCAAGTTTCGCGGGCTTAGTATTTTTACTTTTACTCATTTGTAGCTGTAATTTCCTGACCATTGTTTCCGTAGTGTATGATTTCTAAATGCCAAAGTCTAAAAATAGTTTTGCCTGATTTACAGCTTGCTTTATCCGATTAACTATATTTACTTTTTAGTTATTTCTTTTATTATCTCTTTGTGTTCTACTCGATTTACTGAACTGTAAACTACTCAAACTTTTTGGTATATACACTATGGTTGTGACTGTTTGATATTTTGCAGTTGTAACATAGTAACACTTCTCAGTGTTATTGTAACTGCTACTTCAGTAGCATCAGTAACACTTCTCCCGTGCTTAAATTAGCCTATTCAAAAAATCTATCTGTCCTTTTGCTGTAATTTTCCAAGTATCCTTTTCTTCTTTCAGTTTCAAAATTATGGTTGGTGGAAATTTGGAGATGATTAATGGTACCAAATGTCTGTGTGTTATATTTTTCCCAAGAGGCTGCAGTGATCCTAAGTATCCTTCAATTTTATTGTACGTCTGTCTTAATTTCCCTCTTTTCTGTAGCGCTTCCCAAAGTTCTTAGTTTGTCATATAAATTACTTATTATTCCTGATTTATTCCCATATCTTCTTTAAGCAGATCCACTGCTATGACATAATTTTCAATTCATCCGTCATTTCAATGTTCATTTAACCCTGTCATACAAGCCAATGAATATCCAGATAAATAAGATTAAAAAAAAAATTATCTACATTTTTTTAACCCCGTTCTATAATCTATGGTCGATCCAACTCAGAACTCAAACCATGATTCGTCTCCTTTAAATTTTGATATGACTGATTCCAGAAATTTTACAACATAATTTGCCTCTGCATTATGCCCAAAATTGATTTTATCTACTATTTATTTTATTCTCCCCTGCTCAATATTCGAGTCACAAATAGTTCTTCTATGTCTAACCTAGTTATTTTCTATTCCTCTAATTCTCCGTCAATTTTGCCTAACTCTTTCAAATTCCTATTGCCGAATTCCTCAATTGGTCTGGTAATTTAAAATATCCTTGATTAAATCTGTCTGATTTGTCTAATAACCCGTCAATTTGGTGTTCTTTGAAAGTTTTGTCCTGTATTCCTTTTCGCAGGTCTGTTATAAAGAGCTGTTAGCCAATGCTGTACAGGTCATAGAGCCTTTCTGATATTCCTTGGCGTTGACACGACTTTAATGCGTATTTTTGTTTCCTTTTTCTGTGTCTGGATGGTATATAGCCTCTGCTACCACTATGTGCTGCACTATACTTCTGCTAAATGAAATCTCCAAATACTTTCCTATAAGATTCTATTAATTTCTTTTTGCAATTATAAAACAAAAACATCGCATCACCGACAACTGTTATTGTTGCCAATTGTCAAGGAGTATTAAGTTAAGCTGGAAAGATAAATATTTTAGTTGTGGCACTAGTGCTTTTTCTGTAGATTTTTTCGGTTAGTATAATTAAGATATGAATGTTGGTGTAGAATAGAAAGTTTTATTGGGTAGAGTAATATTGTAATTTTACCAATATAGCCGATGAGTTGTTTTTTGATGGTTTGGTTTGTTTACAGTCCCCGAGAAGACTACTCGAGTGGTCCGGTGCAGAGTGATACAGAGTTTGAAACCAACAAGGATCGTGACGATAGCTCCGTGGTGCCTGTAGTGTCCGATGATAGAAAGCAGTCGTGGAAATGGGGAGAACTTCCCACTACAACCACCACTCCGGACCATCTCACCAAAAACCACTGTAAGTTTATATTATAAAATCATTTTAAGTTATTTCAATTTTTAATTCAAACAACAAACAAATAGTATGAATAGTATTCACAAACATCCATAGTAAAATACACAATTTTCATGCAAATATTTTTATGAAATACATAATTTTAATAAAATACAAGATAATAATATATAAGATGCAAAAATTTACTAATTTTCATGGATTTTATATCAAGATACAATAATTTTAAAAAATAAGCAATTTTCATGCTAACATTTTTATCTAGATTGTAAAATTATCTACATTAACAAATTTATAATATTATCATTTCTTATAAACTATATTTTTTTCAATTTCATTGTTTCTATTTTAAATATACGTAGTATATTATATATTTAAAATAATAATAGTTTAAATTAAGAATGCCATGGTTGTATGGTCCAAATAGACCTTTGCCAAAAAAAAAAAAAAAATGATTTGAAGTTGAGATTTTAATATATGATAAATATATTACTATGATAGTTTAAGTTGATTTTAAGTTTAAACAAGCTTTTATATCTGTTATATATCCCCTAACTTCAAAATAACCAGGGACAATTTAGGTCATACGCCAAGGTTGAGTTTTGCTGTTGTATTTAAGTTTCTGTTATTTTCCATTGTTTATTTGATTACATATAATAATGTAAGGTGCTCATGTTTTTAATTTTCAAAATTTAACTAATAGAGCTTACTAATAGTAATATTCCCAATAGCCCAAGAGCCAAACATGAAAAAGTGTGACTCATTTTGTACTACTTCAAACCAAATTTTTCTGAAAATATACCTTATATTACGAAGAAAACATAGTCTGCATATCCAGAGTGGAGCCCTTCATATGATTGCTCGTGCTCAAAATTTTATAAAATCCCACTAATTTCAGTTTTCTTGAAATAAGTGGTTCCCTGTGGGTCGTGTGGAAAACATGAATAGAACATTTTTTAGAGGTAATAATAAAATGTTCTATAAAACGAGCGTTTAATCATTTAAATCAGATAACTACAAGTAAAGTTATTGGGTTTTTTAAAAACACCGAAAAATAGTTAATTGATGCAGTCAGCGAATTTCTTTGAAAAAATATTGGCTTTTTTGTGCATTTTTTTGGCCATTTTACAAAATGTCATAACTTTAGTTTTAGTTTTTCATATTGACGAAAAAACACTTATTTTTATAGAACATTTTATCACCTTTAAAAAGAGTTCTCTTTATGTTTCACACACGATTTACAGGGAACCACTTATTTCAGGAAAACCGAAATTTGTGCGATTATTAAATTTTGAGTATGTGCATCATATCAAGGGCTCCACTCTGGAATAGGCAGACTTATGCTTTTTCTTTATAATTTAGGTACATTTTCAGAAAAATTTGGTTTGAAGTAGAAAAAAATGAGTCACATTTTCAGGCTTGGCTCTTGGAGTATAAGCCTTTCTTGTTATAAATGGTTAAAGTAGTTTATGGTTGATAACTTTGATTTTCTTATATGTACATTACAGGTGCCTATGAAACTCTACTGTTACATATTCTTGAATATCCATTTGATAGCTCTTCTGCTACTCCACCTGAAAAATATTTTATTAAAGGTTTCTTCTGTTATTCTCTGCCCTTCTGCACTGAACTAGAAAGTATAGGCACTTAAGTAGAATTGTACGACTCTAGACTTACATCTTGAGTTCATATCTAGTTATAGTATAACCACGTTTATAATCAGTTGACAGCGTGGGAAAATAATGGGAGAGAGCCAATGAATTTGTCTTAGCAGTTAAACCACCCCCACATTTCATATTCAACTAACCTCATTGGTTTCTCAACACTATTTTTCAACTAATTACATCCGTGTGCAGTACTATAGTTTTTCTAGTAAAATACCTGACTGAGATGTATTATTATTACAAACTTTTACTATTTATACTAAAATTAGTATTTTGTATTTTTAAACTTCTTAAGAGAGAAACGTCTTGTTTGTAGAATTCCATAATTACTATTATATTTTGTATTTCTTATTGTTACATTTTCTTTTGTATTTTACATATTGTTGTAAATATATAAATATATACTTGAATTACTTTTTTGGACAAATAAATCCATTTATAGTTTAACCCATGGCTAAAATCAGTTGACAGTGTGGGGAAATAGTGTTGCGTAACCAATGAGGTAATTGCGATTTGAAATGTTGGGTGTGGTTTAACATCCAGGAATAACTTTATTGGCTCCGTGGCATTATTTCCCCACGCTCTCAACTGATTTTAGCTGTGTGTTACACTATACTTGACGAGTATAGCTCAAATTGATCTAAGTTATGTAGGATTTATAAACTGTAATATTTGGTGTATGTTGGTAAATTAATTTTTAAATTAACTTAATTTTTAAATTGAATTATTTTTTCTGATAAGTTTCCTTGTATTAGTTGCAGGACCTTGATTTCCTGATTAGATAAAAATTCTTAGTAAGATTAGATGTAGCTTTTTTTGACAATATATAACAGGTGTAGTGAGAACATTTTAAAAATTATAACTAAAGTGCATCTTATCAACTCAAATTTAAAAAAATTATAAATCTTTTTCTTTAGTTAATTTATGTTTTAAGTTATTATGTACTATGCATATTATTTTCTTATTGTCTTCTAAGCAGTCATAGATATAAAACTACAGAGAAATGACTTGCAATTCTGAATGTCTTGTCTCCTAAGCAGTCATAGGTTTAAAAGTGCAGAGAACTAACTTCCAATTCAGAATGTCTTGTCTCCTAAGCAGTCTAAAAGTGCAGAGAACTACTTCCAATCAGAATGTTGTCTCCTAAGCAGTCATAGGTTTAAAAGTGCAGAGAACTAACTTCCAATTCAGAATGTCTTGTCTCTAAGCAGTCATAGTTTAAAAGTGCAGAGAACTAACTTGCAATTCAGAATGTCTTGTCTCCTAAGCAGTCATAGGTTTAAAAGTGCAGAGAACTAACTTCCAATTCAAAATGTCTTTGTCTCAGCAGTCATAGGTTTAAAAAGTGCAGAGAACTAACTTCCAATTCAGAATGTCTTGTCTCCTAAGCAGTCATAGTTTAAAAGTGCAGAGAACTAACTTCCAATTCAGAATGTTTTGTTTCTCCTAAGCAGTCATAGGTTTAAAGTGCAGAGAACTAACTTCCAATTCAAAATGTCTTGTCTCCTAAGCAGTCATAGGTTTAAAAGTGCAGAAAACTAACTTCCAATTCAAAATGTCTTGTCTCCTAAAACAGTCATAGGTTTAAAAGTGCAGAGAACTAACTTCCAATTCAGAATGTTTTGTTCCTAAGCAGTCATAGGTTTAAAAGTGCAGAGAACTAACTTCCAATTCAGAATGTTTTGTCTCCTAAGCAGTCAAAGGTTTAAAAGTGCAGAGAACTAACTTCCAATTCAAAATGTCTGTTCCTAAACAGTCATAGGTTTAAAAGTGCAGAGAACTTCCAATTCAGAATGTTTTGTCTCCTAAGCAGTCATAGGTTTAAAAGTGCAGAGAACTAACTTCCAATTCAGAATGTTTTGTCTCCTAAGCAGTCAAGGTTTAAAAGTGCAGAGAACTAACTTCCAATTCAAAATGTCTTGTCTCCTAAACAGTCATAGGTTTAAAAGTGCAGAGAACTAACTTCCATTCAAATGTCTTGTATCTAAATTAATTTTTTTTTTTGAAATACGTGACACGTTTATTTTAACTTTAAACATGTTAAGTCACTTAATTTTTCATGAGGTTGTCAGTTAATAGGTTCATGAAGTTGTTAGTAGGTTAGTAATAGGTGAGGTGTTAGTAATA
The DNA here is from genome assembly GCA_018340805.1 of Microvelia longipes. Classification (NCBI taxonomy): domain Eukaryota; kingdom Metazoa; phylum Arthropoda; class Insecta; order Hemiptera; family Veliidae; genus Microvelia; species Microvelia longipes. Next base: position 50,487,300 of record JACMZG010001914.1, read on the forward strand.
GGTTTCATGAGGTTGTTAGTAAATAGGTTTCATGAAGTTGTTAGTAAATAGGTTTCATGAGGTTGTTAGTAAATAGGTTTCATGAGGTTGTTAGTAAATAGGTTTCATGAGGTTGTTAGTAAATAGGTTTCATGAGGTTGTTAGTAAATAGGTTCATTATAATTTGGTTGCCCACTTGTTAGCTCATTCTACTAATTAATGTTGAAACTTAAATTACTTTATTTTATAATCTAGTTTAATTTGTTTTGTTTTATAGCTCAGAAATGGGTGGCTAATATGTTAGGTTTCATGAAGAAGACTAAGCATATGAGGCATGAGTCGGAGGGGGTTTATCTCTCCGAGTTGAATTTTGATGATCCTGAGATCTCTACACTCTATCTATCTACACTCCAGGAGAGACATCAGGCCAGCCAAGGTATTAATGTAACGAGTCATTCCATCTCCAAATCGGCCAATTTATGCCCTTTATTGTGGTATATTTTTATGTCAATATTAACCAATTTCCAATATTATTAATGCCAGAATACTGTAGTTTATATTATCTTCTCTAAATCTAAAATCATACTGAATTGCGTCAATTCAGATGATAAATTCAACATTTTGTTTCCACTGTGAGATGCATTTATACATCTTCTGGGATGAAGTGTATCATGGACTTGTGTTATATACATAAAACAGTGCTCTACTCCTTATATGTATATAGATATATATATATATATATATATATTATATATATATATATATATATATATATATATATTATATATATATATATATATACATACATATATATATATATATATATATATATATATATATATATATATATATATATACATATATATATATATATATATTATATATATATATATATATATATATATATATATATATATATTTAAGTTTGTTTACTTTGTCTAGAAGAGGGTAGAGAGGAAGATGCTGAGTCAGGTAACGGCCCTTCCCTGCCTCAGAGCCCTCACTCAGTCGAGGGAGGTATTTGCTGTCAGAAATCATGTTTACATCTACAACTCAACCTCAACAAGTAAGTCTACTAATAGCATACTTTACAATAAGTATTAATAAAAACTTAAAGCCTAAGCCATGAAATTCTTCTGAAAATATACGTTAAATTATGAAGAAAAAGCATAGTCTGCCTATCCGGAGTGGAGCCCTACATATGATTGCGCATGCTCAAAATTGTACAATATCCCACTAATCAAGGTACATTTGTTTTCATAAGAGGATTACAAAGCGTGAAACATGTATATAAAGCATAAAACCTATATGCAACCTGATCTGGTGGATTAAGAGCTTAAAATTCAACAAAAATATAAAATGTTTTATTTATTTTTTTTTTGGACATGATGGTAAGGAATAAATATGTTAAAATTAAAAAGGTTGTATTTACCGCAAGCTGAAGAAGCAATTGAAGAATCAGCTACCGTCGATACTTGCTGTTGGATATGAATATCCTGGACCGGTTTTGGCATAACGCCATTATCAGCAGGCGGGGCAAAACTCGATCTCTCAACTAATCAAGTTATATCAGTGAATAACTTTATTAGTTGAGAGCTTGAGTGTTGCCCTGCCTGCTGATGATGGCATTATGCCAAAACCGGTCCAGGGATATTCATATCCAACACCAAGTATGGACGGTAATTGATTCTTTGATTAATAAATATTAAGATTTACTTCATCAATATATATTTGGCCTTTAAGAAATTCACTAGGCATATTCTTTGAAACATGAATACGCTTTGTGAATTTAACAAATATCGCTGCTGAAGTAAATCTTGGATTTTTATTCAGTCCCATCGAGAGTCCGAAAAGAAATAAAATACAAAACAATGGAGACTAATATTAAAATTAATAATATAAAATGTTTGTTATATTTTAGGAACTGGGGTGATACTGCCATGTCATTGTGTGGTTTGGGTGCCTCTGAGGAACAGTTCAATGCAAACCTAGTCACCTATACAGACCTGGCTAACGACCCGTCTATTGTATTTAATCCCAAACTAATAGTGAGAATCGAAGGGAAAATACTTACATGGAAGCAAGCTGCTCCTCTCATTGCTTCTCTAGTTATCTTTAGGAAACCTCTACCTCAGGTAATCATGCCATAGAGTTATATCACTAGAGGGGGTATGCTCTATATTAATGCATTGGCTTGGAACCTTTTTTTTAAAGCTCTTAAGGCTATGTGCTATCCAATTGGCAGCTGTAAATTATTCAACTCCCTTCCCTCTAATATAAAATATATTGAGTTTAATCTTTTTAAAAAAGAAATAAAATCCTTGTTATTAGGAAACCCATTTTACACACTTTAAAGAGTGGTTCAGTTTGGTAAAAAACCGTAGATAAGTATATTTCTTTTCTTTAATATTATTTTTATGCAATTTTCTGACTTTTTTCTATCGTGCAATTTTTGTATATTAATGATATCAATAACTTTTTTGTTCTTGTAGTAAATTCTTAGAATAATACTAATAAAGAAGGAGCATAGGACTGTAAACTCAATAGAATTCCACTAATACACACAAACACCGATTTACTATAGTCTATATTTATAGACTATAGTATAGTCTTAAGTAGGGAATTGTTCTCCTAACAACAATTCATTATTTTATAAATGTGTCGTAAATATTCACTAATGAAAAAAGATCATAAGATACAAAAATAATAACATAAAAAAATCAGCTGAGTTTTAATAAAATTTGTCTTAGATAATAGTAAAAGTGAAACGGAATCCTAGAATCTACATTTAGTTGACGAGGACTACTTTTAACAAATTTTTAATTAATAACTTTAAAATACAGTATAAAATTATTAAAAAATTATAATGCACCAATATATTAGTTTTTATGAATAATCGAACAATAATTAATAATAGATAATAATAATCCAGGGACCAGAAGTATTACCAACTTTGTTATAAGAAAATGGTACATTGTTACGTTGGTAGCACTACTTAAAACCGCCAGCAAGTTCGGCTTTTTTGTTTATCAGTTATGCTCCTTCTATGTATAGTACTATTCTAAGAGTAAATTTTTAGAATTAATATTTAGTGTATAACCTAGGTTGGAATTCCCAACCTCTATGGTTTCAAAGGTCACTTGTATAGTGTTACACATGGTTATAATCATTTGACAGTGTGGGAAAATATTGTATAATAATATAATATTAATATGTAATATTGTTCCTAATATTGAGGAACTAATGAGGTTGGTCTGTTTAAGAAATTTCGGGCGTGGTGCCATGACTAACCTCATTGGGTGCTTCAAATGTTTCTCTTACTCTGTCAACTGATTATAACATATAACAACTTCGGCAATAGAAACAACCGCTGTTTATAACATAATAAAAATTTATAGGAAATAATGACTCGAATAAGTGAAGAGCCACTAAGTGAATCGGAGACCAAAGCAGTGGAGAAGAAGCCGTACAAGTCATGGTTCTCTTGGAGAAAGAACGGTAAATATAACTTAAAACTCTTCTAATTTGTTTAATAATTCTCTTTTATTTTTCAAAGATACATTAAATACAATAAAAAAAATTTCAAATTATTCTCTAATTATTCTAAACATGAACTAAATATACAGGGTGGAACATTTCAGGTGCACTAACAGTGAGACTTATTTGTTCTACTTCAAACCAAATTTTTCTGATGTGTTTATGAAGTTGAATAGAGTATTTGCACATTTTTTTTTATTGCATTATCTTTAGTATGTGATATAAAAGAACATGCTGTAAAATATTAGAATGAAAAAACTTAAGCTTTTCATCAAAAGTATAAGTTCATCAAAAGTTGCTGTATCATCATACAGCAAAAAACTAAAAATATATTTAAGCATGTTATTTGGGCGGGAAAACGACCTCAACTGCTTGTGTGACGTTAGATGTAAGAAAACCGCCGTGTAGTATAATATTCACTTGAGCAACACTCATAAGAGTTTATTTCTATACTGTCAACAAGATGATACTGACAGCTGTAGTCATTGCGTTCCTTTGGCATTGTGTTACCTGGAACACGGAATTGTTTTGTTTCAGTTTTCTTTACATTCTGTTGACCTTACGATATTTCTTACTAAAACTCTCATCTGTACCTTAAACGACCCAACCTTTAGGACTTTCCGTTTTCACCTCACTCTCTCACCCATTCCCCCTCTCCTCTTCTTTAAATGCTTATTTTTACTATTTAAAATTAAATAAAATATATTTTTTACAGCTTAATATGTTTACATTTAAACATTTTATGAGCAAAAGATATTTTTTGGAAAAATGCAAATACTCTCTTTTGCATAAAACCGAATGTTCCTTGTGAATTTTCTTTTCATAAATAAGGAAAATTTATTGTGATATTTCTATTGCGACTATAGCTCGCTACAGAAACATTGTGTTTACAAATGTGCACTTTCCAATGCATGAAACATGTTCCTATTCCAAGTAATAATAAAAATAAATTAGTAATACCCAGACATAGACTAGCTAAGTCTGAAGTTGGTAATAATGTTTTAGGTCTAAGAATATTTAATAAAATTAATAGTGAATTAAAAAACTTACCTTTTGATAAATTTAAAGTAGACATAAAAGAATATCTTAAGCAAAATCCATTTTATTCTGTAAAAGATTTCTTAAACAAATAATATGAGTGTAAATTTGTAAATTGTGACGTTTTCATTGTAATTTGTACATTACTTACTGAAATAAAATTATTCTTATTCTTATTAACAGTGTAGGCTAATTGATAATTTTATTTACTCCATTCTTCATTACAGGCGATGAAACCATTCAAGAAGTGAAAGAAGAGCTCGGTAAAACTGAAATTAAGTGAGTTATTATTATTTTATTATTATTTTTAACCTTTTAAACGATTAATTGTTTTTAATTTTAACAAATAAAACTTTTTTAAATGTGACATAACAAGTTAAGATAAGTTTGGGGATTATAAACTTGTAGAATTTTTCGTCCAAATATAAATATATTTATTTACTTAAAACCTATTTTGTGCTGTTGTTACTGTTAAATAATTGGTTTGTGTGTGGTCTAGTGTTATATTTTTTTTTAGTTCAATATTGGAAACATTATCTGTAGTACTAATATTAAGAGATGGCTTATCAATTGCACTGAAACCCTTTTAATGAATTTTATACAAAGAAATGACCTTATGAGGTTAGGGACATTACCTATAAAGGGTATGGAAGGGGGAACTCATTGATCAATTATGACCCCCTGAACATTTAAAAAATAACATATCTTCAAAAAGTGTTAATCAGGCTGACATTTTTTACACATGTATTACTATGTATGGTTAACAAATACAAAGTTACATTGTGTTATCAGCATTAGTTTTGGTTTTATTGATTGAGTTATACAATATAATGTAACATAATACATTTGAAAATTGGCTCATATCGTGGCAGTACGCCACTTCTATGAACTAATAGTATGACAAACTATAGTCTATCGTTAAGTTTAAAAATCCCCAAGGTCATAAGCGTATTGGGATTGACCAATCAGAAAAGCCTCTGCCAGCCCCACACTTGAAAAGAAAAAACAAATTTCCTACCACCATAACCGCAGTAGGGAAAAACCTTCTTCCCGGCAATTGTTCACTTTGTTAGTGGTTCTTCTTTTGTTTACATCATTATGAAAACTGCTTTCAAATTAAAAATCTTGTGGAAAAGACGGAGTTGATGATTTTTCATCTTGGATTTGTTCTGGGTGTGATAAACAATTTTTCAAACTTAGACCAAATGCACGATAAACCAAAGAACATTTTCCTCATTAGGTTTTTGTGCCGTTGATAAGTTCAAATCTTAATATTAGTTAGAGTTGTGTCTGTATTATTTGACAAAATTTTTCAAATCATACATCGAGGAAACCATGACATCAACATATGTAACCAAAATTACTGGTAATGTTTGGTTGTTTCGTAGGATATACTATGAATCGTATATTTCGGCGATGTTGGACATCATAGATGAACTTTTAATGCTCTACAATACTGAACCAACAATCCACTGACTGACCATGTCAGTAATTTTGTAGAGCATTTTGTGTTTATCTATGATTCTTAAGATGCTTCTCACTATGGAATCCAAATGTCTAATTTATCATCTAAATTGATGCCTTTACCAATAGAAGAAATTAATGTTATTTATTAAAGTACAGATCTATTAAGTGATGGGATATATCTTAACATAGATATTTGATGATATTTTAGTATATTAGGAACTGACTGGTTTTCATTTGTTAAAAAAAAGTGACTTTTCATTCCTAAGTTTTCTTAATTTGTTATGAAACTCTATTTTATTTATTGAATCTGAAGCACTCTTTGTACCGAGTCACTCTCTTCCACAAGGCAAAGGTGACAGAGGTGACGCAGTCACTCTCTTCTATATAAGGAGTCACGCTCTCTCTTCACAAGGCAAGACATGACTGACGCTTTTTATAAGAGTCACTCTCTTTTATAGAGGGACGCCACTCTCTTCGCACGCTTTTTATAAAGACATATATGTGACGCTTTTTAAAGAGTCATCTCTTCTATATGACAGAGGTGACGCTTTTTATAAAGAGTCACTCTCTTCTATATGACAGAGGTGACGCAAAGGTCACTCTCATGGCAGAGGTGATGCATGTCACTCTCTTTTATACGAGTGTCATATGTCCTCTCTCCACGACAGAGGTGACGCTGTTTATAACGAGTGATGTTTGTGCTGAGTCACTTTTTTCACTTGGCAGAGAGGACTCAGTTTGTTCTCACTGATTTGTTTTATTGTTTTACTTTCCCCACCTATGATACAGTGGGTAAAGTATCGTTTTGGTTTCTTTTCCATACTAATCCTGTGTGAATAATAATGTTTTAGAATAGAGGAGATGACGGTTGTTGAAACTGCAGTTGAGCTACAGGAACAACCTTTAGATTTATCTTTGCCGTACGTTTCTTCCCTTCTCTTAATATTAAGGCTCAGTTTTCAGTTTAGTTACCATAGAACGGGAATATTTCTCTAAATAGAAGAGAATTAGCCTTTGGGACCACAGGGAGAGGATAAAGGCAAAAAAGTGTGGCCACTGTTTCAAGGAAAATAGATGGACATGGGAACACTTGTCACTTATAGAGTTTGAAAGTATTGGAGAAGCTTATATAATTTGTTTTTTACTTTTTTCTGAAAAAAGTGAAAAACCCTCTACCTACATGGTTTCATAAGATAATAGTTATTTATGCCATAAGTCTGAGAAGTGTTTCTTTATGTCACGGCAATTCTTCGCACTGACGAGCGAAGTGAGTCGGGAAAAATTGCCAAGACATAAAGACATTCTCAGCCGGATGGCATACACTATTTTTTGAGGTAGCACTCATTAAATAAACTGTGCTGTATACTTAATTGAAAAAAAAAAACGTCCAATTAACTCCATATTATCGTCGTCATTGAATTCATCCATAGCTTCATACTTTTACTCAAAAATGTAAAAGCTTTACAAATAAACGCACAAAAATTGTCAATTAGAACACCTTTTAAAAACGAGAAAAAAAAATTAGTCTACGAACAAAAACAGAAACAAAATGAACGTTTTTAAAGAAACCTCATGAAGGGTTTACACAGATTGTTTTTTTTTTTTTTTAATACGCTACATTACAGTAATGGCGGCAATATATGAATTACTTTCATGTCCTAGGAGTTTTTTTACATTCATTATTGTCCTCGGAGGTGAAAAGTACAAAATAACTTCCCATAACAATAATTGGCTTCTCATCCTAAAAACAGTCCAATAAAGTGCTCAGTTACGTACTACCTCAAAAAAAAGCTATTTTTGTAACTAAAGATTTGTCTAAGAACTGCATTTTTCGTACAAAATGCTCTAGCTCATAAACAGATTATTTCAAAATGATGATGAGTTCATAGCTCCAATTCTCGGCCAATACAACATATAAGTTTTGAAACCATATATTTTTACTTTTCCTCATTTATACCGAAAAATATCGTGTAGGAAAAGTGTTGTGTTTGCAAAAAAATCAGAAATCAGGATGAAACCATAATTATCCATTTCAAGTGTTTTTAAGACCTCCTTGAGTGGTTTTTACAAAGTATGTGTGTGTCTCTTATTGTAGCTCTCACTTGTATATGATGTCATTAACACGCAATTATGACTCAGCAAAAATGTTACAAAATCATAAAACACAAAAAAATGATGCAATCCAATTGAAATTTGGCACATATAGCCATGTATAATACTAACATATGTGCTAAGTTTCATCTCATTATCAGCATTATTTCAATTTTTATCTAATGACTTGTTTTCATTTTTTTTAAATTGTAAAATATCGGTAAATAATCCAATTGAGTTGAAATGTGGTTTAAGTATTTATTTACCTTTGCGTAATAAATAAATACACTAAGTTTCCTTTTAATATGACAAGTATATCCATGATTTGTGGTGGGTCATAAAATTTAAGCAGCATCGAGCGTGGTCAGTGCTTGGATGTAAATAAATAAATCAATCTTTATTTGCATAAATACTAATACAAGTACAATGGCAAATCGTCAAAAGTACAAAAATTAGAAGTAATATAAATTACTCAAACATAATTTTATTAGAGAATTACTCATTAATACTATAAAAAGGCTGCTCTGTCAAGGCTTTTTTGAAATGATCTATTGGCAACTCTTGAATTTTTACATCTAAATGATTAAAAAGTTTAACCCCCAATACACTATGACCCACTTCTGACTTCTTGTCTATGAGTTGGTATTGTAAGTACATTTTTATTCTTTGTATTATATCTATGATAATCACTATTGGTTTTAAATTTATTTAAGTTCTTTTTAATAAAGAGCACAGAATTAAAAATAAAAAGATTTATGACAGTCATTATTGCCAGTCTCTTAAATGAAGATTGACAGTGTGAACCAGGTTTGGCTCCCGTTATTCTTCTAATTATCTTTTTTTGATAAATAAGCAATGGATCTAAATTGACGTGTCCCCAGGCAATAATAGCATAATTTAACCTGCTCTGAACAAGAGATTTGTAGACGAGCACAAGAGTTTCTTCTGGTAACGGGTCTTTTAACTTTCTAAAAACAAATAAGTACCTAGCAATACTTTTAGTCATTGTTGTGACATGGTCTTTCCAATTTAATTTACCGTCAATAGTGACTCCCAGAAATTTTACTGGTTGTTGTTTGTAATCAAGTCGGAGACTTATGATTAATGACTGTGTTTTATCATAATGGATAAAACACATGGATGGATGACCACTGGTAATGAAACAAATCTATTTACTATCTGAGGACGAGTGATGGGAGTCTGAAAGCATGTTGCAGTATAAATTTGGCAAATTATATATTCTAAGGATGAGTGAAGTAAGTCCATAGCTGGGTGGATTTATCCGATATAATGAGGAATATTTGTGATGCACTCCGTACATGATTTTTTCCTTTTGGTTGTTCATACTGGTCAACCCTAATCCTAAATATACAGGGTGTTTCATATAAAGTGTCCACCAGAAAAGGTGGTGATAGTACTCCTCAAAAGGAACAAAAACATCATATAATATAAACCCCGATCTCCAACCGTTTTCCCACAAGGTCAAATTTAATATTTTAAAAAAATATTTGACCTCACATAATGAAATTGTTAATAGGGTTTTAACTGTTCAAGCTAGAAAGGCGAAATTAGTCTCATTAGAAAGCTGAGTAAATTTCCCACAGGACAAACTACCAACTATGTCAAATATTTTAGAACTACTGCCCAAAAATTTGCATGAAACATGATTTTTTAAAAAAATGAATTTTATTGAATTTTTGTAGTAGGGCATTAGAGGAAGTAAGAGATGAGCAAAAGTTCACCCAAGAATGGAAAAAACTTCTCTTATGATTGCCCTTTAAGAAAATCTAAATATTTTTATATATTCAATAGTCAAAAATGTAAGCTATTGTTGCTAGAAGTTTCAAAAACTGATCATTTTGTCATATAAAAGTGAAAACAATGTGTTATTTCATTTTAACAAAATATTTTTTTTTTTCGAAAGTAATTTAATAATACGATTTTTAGACTCAAGAAGGTAAAATAAACATATTTTATTCTTACACATTTTTCCCTAAAACCACTCTTTTCTCTTGCATTAGAGATTTTTAATTATGTTACCATGTAATTAACATTTTAGAGATATGCAAAAATGCCAAAAAATATCAGTTTTTCCAACTTTTAGGAAGAATGGCTCAAAATTTCGACTATTGAATGTATGGTGAAGTTTGGGTTTTCCTAAAGGGCAATTATAAGAGAAGTTTTTTCCGTTCTTGGCTAAACTTTTGCTCATCTTTTACTTCCTCTAATGCCCAATTATAAAAATTCCATAAAATTCAATTTTCAAAAAATCATGTTTCATGCAAATTTTTGGCAGTAGTTCTAAAATATTTGACATAGTTAGTAGTTTGTCCTTTAGGAAATTGACTCAGCTTTTTAATGAGACCAATTTTACCTTTCTAGCTTGAACAGTTAAAACCCTATTAACAGTTTTATGATGTGAGGTCAAATATTTTTTTAAAATATTAAATTTGACCTTGTGGGAAAACGGTTTGAGATCGGGGTTTATATTATAGGACGTTTTTTGTTCCTTTTGAGGAGAACTATCACCTCCTTTTCTGGTGCACACTTTATACGAAACACCCTGTATATATTTTAATTCATTTGAGTTTTATGTCTAATATGTTTTAGGACGAAGTATTAGAGCCAACAATTTTTGTTGCAAAGTGCATGACATGAATATTGTTTCAATGATTTGTCATGATAATACTTATGGTTTATGTGTACTTATTGCCATGTTTAATAATATTAATCATAATAAGAAACTTTAAGGCTCGTATTCAAAGACGTTTTCCTAATATTCTCCTAACACCTAAATTTTTCCTAACATTTTCCTAACACTCTCCTAACATTCTCCTAACATTTTCCTAACACCTAACTTTTTCCTAACACTTTTCCTAACAAACAGCCTACTTTTTCCTAACACTTTTTCCTAACATTTTCCTAACACTCTCCTAACATTCTCCTAACATTTTCCTAACACCTAACTTTTCCTAACATTTTCCTAACACTCTCCTAACATTCTCTAACATTTTCCTAACACCTAACTTTTCCTAACTTTTCCTAACATTCTCCTAACATTCTCCTAACATTTTCCTAACACCTAACTTTTTCCTAACATTCTCCTAACATTTTCCTAACTCCTAACATTCTCCCAACACTCACCTTAGGTTTATGTAAGGGAAATGTTTTAAAGCCACGAAATTTAAATGATCGTTCCCGTGTTTTAAAAGTCATTTAGAGGCTTCGCATGATTTTTTTTAGTAAGAACCTAAGGTAGTTAAGTCAAAAAGTGATACCATTGTAAGTAACGTAATATATCGCAAAATATCAATGTTATTAACTTATTACCTGGATTTATGACACACTTTGTCGTATTAATAACTATCTACATAAATTTACATAATACTGTTAATCCACTTACCTTACTATTAGGGAGTTTACCCTGAAATTCTTTTAACACAGATTTTTTATTTTCTATGGTCTGTTTGTGGCGGGCTATCAATTCAAAGAGGAAATTCAGTTGGTCCGGTGTGAATAATTCAGCCATTATTATACCAAAAAATTTTACACAAACAAAAATGAATTTGATGACAAAATACGAAAAACAAAATTGTGTAAATGATTTAGCAAAATGAAAACAGTGTTGCACTGATTAACAGGTCTTCATTTAGACACCTTTGGATTCGTATACAACCTGGTCAACGTTCAAACTTGAAACGCTTGATACTGCTTTATTTATGAAAGCTGTTACAATAATTGAACATTGTATTTGTATTAACTCTACTGTTTACTGAAAACATATGTAAATAAAGTTTCTAATATATTTAACATTCGCCAAAGCAAGGCCGCATTGTTGTTTAGGACAAAGTGTGTCGTAAATCCAGGTAATAAGTTAATAACATTGATATTTTGCAATATATTACGTTACTTACAATGGTATCACTTTTTGACAACTACCTTAGGTTCTTACTAAATAAAATCATGCGAAGCCTCTAAAAGACTTTTAAAAACACGATAGGAAAATGTTAGAGAATGTTAGGAAAATGTTAGGAAAAAGTTAGGAAAATGTTAGGAGAATGTTAGGAAAAAGTTAGGAAAATGTTAGGAGAATGTTAGGAAAGTGTTAGAAAACGTCTTTGAATACGGGCCCTAATGTGGAAATTGAACAATTTATATTATTTAAATAGAATAATATTTTTGCTGTATCATCTAGGTGAGTTGGAATAGTTGTTGTATTTATATGAGCTTTGTGTGTTTGCAGGTCTGTTAAAGAAGAGAATGAGGAGAAGAAGGCTGAGTCTCCAGATACCCCTGGGGGAGAGAAGTATAGGAAAACTCTCCGTCTTACTTCTCAGCAGATAGTAAGTTTTCTCTATACACTCAATAATCTAACTCAGTGATTCCCAACCCTCAATTTAATTTTGAATCTATTTAATTCAAGTCAACTATTTTAAATAAAGTGCATGCTAACTAAAAACAAAAATAAAAAATAAATTTTCAATAAAAACAAAGTTAAATCTTCGGTATATGGTACCCCTTGTTATCAACATCCTATTTTGATATATATCGAACTCTCCTTGTAACCATGTATCGATATATATTGGCACGTACTTTACTGTGTCCCCCCAAACTACAACCCCGTCTTCAGATGTTTGTTTCTCCGTCTCTACCATCCCCCACCTTAGCAGTAAAATAATAAAATAATTACTAATTAAAATAAAAAACCTGAAAATAACACACAAAAATACGTAAAATATACGCGTAACATAAAATAAAATGTGGTGTATCATCGATTATTCTTATGAAAACATAGTTAAAACATTATAAAAACATTAAAAAAAAATATAAAAATAGGTATAAACCAATTCACAACAAATAAATAAAAACACAAACAACAAAAAAACATTTAAAAAAATAATAAAATATGTTCATAAACGTAAAACGCAAAAGAAAAGGCATATATTGATTATTTTAACGTCATATCTCTAAACTAAAAATATATCGATATATAGTATTGATAAGGGGGTACCGTATACCGAAGTTCAGCCAAAACAAAAATAAACTAACTATCTAGTCATCTATACAATGTGTTGAATTGAAATATTGGCTGACCTTAGGAAGAAGAAGAGTGAAAATTGTATCAAGAACTCCAGGCTTGTAAAGTAAAAAATTGAAGCCACTACTGTCAGACATTCAGTTTTAGGATAGGACATTAAATTGAGTCACAAAAGAATGACTGGTGAAAGTACATTATTTTTAAATATATTTTGAAGAGTATGTAGGTATATTTTTGGAAAAATTGTATAAAACAAAAATATATTATTAACTTTATTTTCTTGCTTCGTCATCTCTAAACTTGTATGAACATTGATAAGAACACAGGTCAGCTTAGAATAATACTTTATATAGAAGGAGCACTACTGATAACACGAAAGTCGGTTCACTGGTGCAACTAAGTAATGCTGCCACCCTAAAAATATACAATTTTCTAAAAAAAAGTTGGCAATACTTCCGGTTGCTGAATTATTATGTTCTATTATTAATTAATGATTGATTATTCATAAAATACTAATATAAATATCGGTGCATTACAATATTTAAAGCATTTTAAATTGTAGTTTAACGTATTTATTAAAATTATATACAATAAGTAGTCATCGTCAACTAAATGTAGATTCTTGTATTCCGCCACCCTTTTGCCATTCAAGACCGGTTTTATTAAATATTCAGCAGGTGTTTTAAGTTATTATATTTGTTCTTTACGATCTTTCTTCATTAATAGATATTTATGATAAATATATAAAATAATGTTTTCTTGTCAGGTTGGCAGCATTACTTAGTTGCACCAATCAGCCGGCTTTCGTGTTATCAGTGGAATTACATTGTGTTTACGGCCCTGTGCTCCTTCTATATATAGTATTATTCTAAGCAGGTCAGTTAACTCCCTTGTATTTGTCAGTTGCCTTCCACTTTTCATAGATGCATACTTAGAATAATACTATATATAGAAGGAGCACTTCTGATAACGCGAAAGGTTTGTTCACTGGTGGTCTTAAGTAATGCTGCCACCCTAACAATATACAATATTCTAAAAAAAAGTTGGCAATACTTCCGGTTGCTGAATTATTATGTTCTATTATTAATTAATGATTGATTATTCGTAAAATACTAATATAAATATCGGTTCATTGCAATATTTTTAGCATTTTAAATTGTATTTTAACGTTTTTTATTAAAATTATATTAAAAGTAGTCCTCGTCAACTAAATGTAGATTCTTGTATTCCGCCACCCTTTTGCCATCTAAGATCGGTTTTATTAAATACTCAGCAGGTGTTTCAGGTTATTAAATTTATTTAATAACCTAAAAGAAAGAAGCTTACAATTTTTGGCTTGCTGAGGTTTCAAATTTGTCTTGTGCTTAAATAAATACATAGCTGGTTTTATAAGTTATTTTTTGAATTTTATGAACTTTCTTTATTAATGGATATTTATGACACATTTATAAAATAATGTTTTGTTGTTAGGGTGGTACCCCCTACTTTGACCCAGAAGTGTACCAGTTTTAATTTTATCAATGAATTTCTATGGTACTATATGGTCTATTTCTATGGTGATAATACTATGGGAATGACTGTAGCAGATTTCATTTACTAAATTCTAATAATTTTCCATGCCAAATCTGTATATTTAGATATTTTTCTTGGGTAGTTTTATTAAGGTTATGGGTGAGTGGCACAGTGACATCTATGAATTTGACATGTTGTTTAATTTGATCTACAATCACTATATCAGGCCTGTTTTGTTATTATTTCACAGCCTGTGAATATTAAATTATTATTATTGTTCCTGCAAATGAAGTTTGTTGTTGTTTTATAGGAGCAGTTAAATTTGGAGCCTGGAGCCAACGAAGTAGAATTCAGTGTTACCACGGCCTACCAGGGAACCAGCAAATGTAAATGCTACTTGTTCAGATGGAGATATGATGACAAGATTGTTATCTCTGATATTGACGGAACTATCACCAAGTGAGTCTTACTTCCCTTTTTTATGTAAAATAGTTATAAATAGTATATTATTCTACTAGGCTGTGAAATTATAATTTTTTTACCACAGCGACTATATTTACTGGCGAGGGAAGCAAATCAGTAAAAGGAGCTGAGGCAAAAACAGACATTCACAGCCATTTTTCCCCCAAGAGAAGGAGTTAATAATAAAATAAATAACATTCACAGAACACTTTTATTTATCGCTTCAATCACTAAAGTTTTTACTCTGGTAGAGTTTTTACCAACTCAGTATCACTTAAATCAATATCACATCTTGACTTGAAGTGGCATCAGCACTCCCAGTGGCATGTAGATGAATTCCTCTAGAGGCATTTTTTCGTTCAAAATTTTGCATTTCACGTTTTGTACTACAGGGAATAAAGTGAACCTTAACTCCCTACCTCTGATCCTCACCAAAAATGGTTTACCTTGACTAATTGTGCTTAGTCATTTTATTTACAATCAAAATTAAATTTAAATTAATTATTTGTGTTTATTTAATAGGAAGTATTTTTTACAAGATTCCATAGTGATTTAAGTGACACTGAGTTGGTACAAACTCTACCAGAGTAAAAAACTTTAGTGATTGAAGCGATAAATAAAAGTGTTCTGTAAATGTTATTTATTTTATTATTAACTCCTTCCCTCAGAAAAAAATTGCACTTAAAACACCTAAATGCAATGCTACATCTGGGAACTGTTGCACAATTTGACATTTGTCATTATCGATGGCTCGACATAATGTCATGTCCCATTCTGTTTTGTTACTTATATCTCTTCAGGGCTTAAAAAGAATCTGAACACACTTCACCTCTAATGTTTTACAGCTCAAACCGGTTGTCGTTGCTGGTGTGTATTGCTGTAGTTAAAACGTGTGGACTTGCAATGCGGATAATTAGAGGAACTAAAAGTGACAGGATTTGCTCAGGTCCTTGAGGTTATAGAGATATTATTACTAGAGGGGCCCTGTAGGTTAAATTTTAAAACATCGAAAAAGTAACCTCACCACCTTCACTATATAATATGATCAAATAATCAGTACAAAATTGCAATAACTTATATTGGAGAACGTTAAAAATAAATTTAGTAATTATAACCTTAATTTATTCTGGAAGGAGGTTACAACAAGGTTTCACAGAGCCCCTGAGAGCCTCAAAAATATGTTTCAGGCCTCTCAATGTATTTAAATTGGCTATGCCCCCTCTAGTAATAATAATAAGTGATAACAAACTAATGAGTGATAACAACATTGATAACGCGATTATATCAGCTCCTCGTTTTTTATTTTTTAAATCAATTTTCCGAGTCTTTAATTTGTTAAAAATGGTTTTAAAGTGTGGAAAGTGTGATCCTGAGTGTCCTAACGATATAAATGAACCTGTAATCGACTGTGATTTTTGTTTAAATCAATATTATCTAAAGTGTGCTAACCTCACATCTACGGAAGTAGGATGCATCAAACTCAAAACAAAACGGGTTTTAAAATATATTTGTGATTCGTGTTGGAACTTTAAATTAGATGTTAGAAGTTCATTTGAAGAGATAAAAAACAATTTAAATCTCGTCAGAACCGAAATAACTAACATGACGGCCAACAGCAGCCAGATCGCAACAGAGTTATCAAACTTATCTGCAAATCAACTTGACACCGTTAAAGTGTTAAAAAGTGTTTCTGTTACAAATGAGATAATAAAAACTCAAATTAATGATATTATAATCAGTAAAACACCATTAATAAAAAATAAAGTTGATCAAAGTAATCAAATAGCAGATAAAACATGTGTTATTACACATGAAAGCACAACAACAAGTATTCCTACAAATGAAGATAAAGAAGAAGCTAACGAATCAGAATCAAACAAAACCAGTGATAATGAAGACAAGGAAAACAGAAATAATCCGAAATTTCAATTAAAAGTTAGTGAATATTCAACGAATAATCTTTCAGCAAATCGCGATGTTAAAAAGAACACTACTACAACGGGTGCGCCGGACGAAATTATCAAAGCCGCACGTAAAAAGAAAAGTTTGTTTATATCCGGGTTCGATACTGATAACAATAAAGAACAAATCAAGAAGTATATTGAAAACAAACTTCAAACATCAGAATCAACAATTATAGTTGAAAATATTGAAATTAAAACAGACAAGTATTTAGCTTTCAAGGTAATAATTGATGAAGAAACCTACGAAGTAGTAAACAAACTTGATTTTTGGCCTACTGGACTTGTGATTAGACCATACTTCAAACCGAATTCAAATGTAAATATGAAAGCTGGTAACCGTTTTTTCGGAAAAGAGCCAACTTTTACACGAGGAGGTAGAAAATATAGATACTAAAAAACATAACGAAATTTCAGACAGAAGAAGCAATAAATATATAGGTATGTACGTAAACATTCAGTGTTTAAGAAATAAATTAGACGAGGTTAATATTTTAACTGAGGAAAAGAAACTTGACTTCCTGCTCTTAACAGAGCATTGGCTGAATGAAAACGAAAAAGAACTATACACCCCGGATGGATTTGAATCTCCTGTGATGTACTGCAGAACTAACAAGAAACACGGAGGCTCCGCCATATACATTAGAAAAGGTATTAAATACAAGCGTTGCCTACATAATGAACCTATCAATTGAATGCCATTGTGAGACTGCTGCAGTAGAAATGTCAAATAAAGTTTTGATTGTAACTTATAGACCCCCATCTGGAGACCAGAATATTTTTAATGAACAACTTGACAAAATTTTAAGTGAAGCAAGTAAAATTGGTAAAGAGATATTGTTTGCTGCGGACTTTAATCAAGATTTTAAACTTAAAAAAAAGCTTCGAAAGAAATAAGAAATATATTTAATTCTTTTGGTATGATTGAAAGAGTTAAAACAAAACTCTAGAAAAAATAAAAGGATAGACAATATTTTTATGACTAAAAATGCTAAAGCTAGAGTTAAAGTAGGTAATGACGAATTATCAGACCACAACATGATTCTTATTTAACTTATTCAAAACTAAAACAGAGAAGCAACCTAAACAATACCAGCATGTTATTACCAGACAAGGATTGGAGTACTTTAAATCAAAACTTTATTTCACAGACTGGCAAAGCATTGTCAACGATAAGAATCAAAACATTGAAAATATAGTTAATAATTTTACAAATGCTATATATCAAGAATATAATGAATCCTTTCCCATCAGAGCTCTAAATAACAAAAAGAAGAAGAACGAGAACGAGTGGTACAAAAAGGTTGACCAAGATAAAAGAGATAACTTGAAAAAACTTTACGAAGCGGGTAAAGAAGACCGAAACAGTCAAGAATGGAAGAAATACTTAGCAGAGAAGAAAATATACTATCAGCATCTTAAAAAAATTCGTTATGAACATAATGAAGATGAAATTATGAATTCTACAAATATAACCAAGAAAGCCTGGGATATTGTGAATAAAGAGATGGGTGCCAACAATAAAAAAGAGAATGATATTAAGATAGATCCTAATCTTCTCAATAAAGGCTTTATTGAATTCACAAGAACAGATAAAAATATAGATGAAGCTGTAAAAATAGTCGACTCTACGTGTGAGCAAGTAAGCAAATCTATTTTCTTTCTTAATCCTATTTCTGAAATTGATATATTTAATGCAGTAAAGAATATGAAAAAATCTAAAGCAAAGGATTGCTATGGTATTTCAAATAGTCTAATGAAAGAGATAATTACCATTATTCTTGAGCCACTCACTCGTATCATTAATATATGCTTAAGCATCGGCCACTTTCCTGGAGTTTGGAAAATTACTAAAATAACTCCTCTCTATAAGAAAGGAGACAAACATAAACCTGATAGCTATAGACCACTCTGTATAACTCCCATCTATGGAAAAATATTAGAAATTATTGTGAGAGATCAGATGATGAAATATTTGGAAGAAAATAAATTAATACCCGACGCTCAATTTGCGTATAGAAAAAGAAAATCTACAATTCAAGCAATTCAAGTAATTACAAGCAACTCCATAAATAGTTTTGAAAAAAATAAACAAGTTATAATATCCTGCTGTGATCCCAAATTTTTTGACAAAGTATCATTAAAAATACTCTCATATAAATGCAAAAAACTTAATATTCAGGGAAATGCATTCAGCATGATTAATAGTTATCTTGAAAATAGACCACAGTACGTGGAATATAAAGGCTTACAATCTGACCTAGAGCTGGCTGAAGGCGGAGTTGTACAAGGTTCCAATTTGGGTTGTCTGCTTTATATTATATCGACCTATGATCTAAGCCAATACTTGAAGAAAGAAGCAGAGAAAAAGCATAAAAACGTCAAAGAACGAGTGATAGCCTATGCAGATGATACCAATACTTGGCAGGAGCACGAAGATATAAATACTTTACAAATAGCTGCATCAGAAGGAGTAGAGTCAATAGAGAAATGGATGATAGCAAATAAATTCACACTTAATAAAGAAAAAACTCAAACTTTAATTTTAAGCTTAAAACTAAATATTAAACAGAAAGGTATTAATTTCCTAGGTATTACAATAGATGGAAAAATGACGTGGAACTTGCAAGTTGATAAAGTTGTCAATAAAATATCTAGCTTCATATATGTTTTCAAAAAACTAAAAAATTACCTAAGAACAGATAAATTAATTATGGTGTATCATGCTATGGTAGAAAGTAGAATTAATTATGGTATCTTAATCTGGGGTCATGTTAATTTAGAAAAAATATTAATAAAGCAAAAATATATAATTAGGATAATTGCAGGTTTAAAACAAACAGATTCATGTAGAGAATATTTTGTTGATTATAAAATTATGACAGTTGTTAACTTATTTATTTATCAATCAGTAATTTATATTAAAGCAAATGAAGAAAATTTTTTAATTATAAGCAACATTGTTACAAAACAAAAATAATGAAATTGTTATTCCAAGGCATCGACTTAAAAAGTCAGAAGTTGGATACTACATATTAGGTATAAAACTTTTTAACCATATTAGTCTCAAAATAAGAGAACTTGAGTACAATGATTTTAAGAATTTTATGAAAGAATACCTTGTAAAAAATGCTTTTTACAGCACTCTTGAATTTTTTGATAAAAAAATATGTTTGTAATTTTTAGATTATTTATTTTATTATAAATAACTTTTGACTTATTTCTTAATTGTTAAAATTCCATGAAATAAAAGGATTTATTTATTTATTTATTTATTAGTATATATCTCTATGCTTGGGGTGGTGAAGAGGTGGAGGGGAGGGGGGTAAAGTTACATTACTCACTTTAGTCATAGAGATATATACTAGAGGGGGCATAGCCTATCTCAATACATTAAGAGTCCTGAAACATCTTTTTGGGGCTCTCAGGAGCTCTGTGTAACCTTATTAAAACCTCTTCTAAGAGTCAGTTAAGGTATAATAAGTCAATTGTTCTCAGCTTTCCGCACATTGTATGTGTTTTGATTTGTAGATTTAACGTTCTTCTATATAAGTTAATGTAATTTTGTACTGATTATTTAATTATATTTATAAGTGAAGGTGGTCAGGTTACTTTTTCCATGTTTCAAAATTTAACCTATAGGGCCTCTCTAGTAATAATATCTCTATGCATGCATATGATTGAAGCAGGTGTTGTGTATTGTTTATTCCTTACTGTCTTCTTAATACATCCTAATAATTTTTAATCATTAGTATATACTTATTTATTACATAAAGGGATTTACTTGTACCAAATTTTATTATTTTTTTTTGTTTTTCACAATTTGTTTTAATAGCGTTTATGAATTTTTGAAAATTTTGTTGAGTAATTATTGCTGTTTAACGACGTGATAGTAAAAATATTTTCCAGATTGCTCAACTAGACCTAAAGATTGCTTTTTGTATCATGTTTTAATTCTTTAGCATAAATTTGCTGGGAGCTATGATAGACACACACAGACAAACAACTTTGTGAAAACCACTCAGGTGGTCTTGAAAAAACCTGAAACGGATAATTCTGATACTACCCAGGTTTCGTATATTTTAGCCTACACAATACTTTTCCTATACACCTACAGTATAATTGAGGACAAATAAAATAATACAAATTCATAAAATAGTAAAAATTCACTGACAGAGTGGTTGAGTTAATTAATTAGTATCTCCATGAGAGCCATATACATGATTTTTAATTGATTACTGTTTCAAGCTAATTATTTGTATTTACATGTGGATAATGCTTGTGTGTTTGCAGGTCAGATGTTCTTGGTCATATTTTGCCCATTGTCGGCAAAGACTGGGCTCAGAGCGGTGTTGCTAAACTATTTACTAGAATTAAAGAAAATGGTTATAAATTACTCTATCTTTCCGCCAGAGCTATTGGTAAGAATTAGCAAATTCATTTGTTATCTTCAAAAATGCACTTTAAACACAATTTAATATTTGATTACTTACAATTATTATTATGATGCTTTAAAAATTTCTAATTTCTCTCACTTTTTTTGTACTTGTTCTAATTAAAAAAAACAAAAAACTCTTTAACTGTTTTAGAAGCTTACTAAGTAAGTAATCCTTTGTTCAAATTGTTGTATATTTTTTAGCATTTTGTTAAAATGTACATAATGTATAATTACTTTAGGTTTTAGCAAAATTTCATTAGGGAATGACGCATGTGAGGTTGTTAGTGTCACAAAAATGGAGGGAGAGAGTGTTGTTTCTATTTGTCCTCCTGATACTAAAAATAAATGTCTTAATTCATGTTATGTATATATTTCCTTGTCTGCCTCCATGGCTGTGATTGTTTAAACAATCGATTTCAGTGCCAGAGATCTGGAGTTTGCGGCCTGGGTTTGCTCTAAGATTATATGAATAGTATTTGTATTAAAACCTACTTAAACTTACTTCACCTACTTTAACTTATTTATTTATTACTCGCACTGATACCCCAGCTTTGCTCAGCAATTATTTTATTTTATCAAACAAATAATTATTAATTATCCTTTGAGGACTACAAAAAATAAAAGTTGTTAACTGCTGTAACTGCAAGAAAATTCTTTGTTTAAGATGTTTTTGTCTAGCTGGCTATTCTCAAGCCGTATTTATTTTCAGTATATACTTTGTTACGTAACCTGTTGTTAGTAATGTTGATGACATATGTTTTGTTCAGGGCAATCGAGACTTACCAGAGAGTATTTGAAGTCAATAAAGCAGGAAGATCTGAACTTGCCCGAGGGCCCAGTACTTCTCAACCCAACTAGTCTTCTTCATGCTTTCCATACGTAAGTTTCTCTATCTGATAAATATGTGTCACATTTTTATTTGATACTACCAAGTTTATTTATTATTAAGCAACATTAAGAGTTTTTTTATTGATTTATTGAGCAACACTTAATTAATAACTTTAAAAGGTACAACAATGATTTTACTTAAAAAGTAAATATTTTTTTTAAAATAAAAATAATACGATAAAAAAATCAAACGATGTAATTCAAAACATAACCTTTTTATATAATTAATAAAACACAATATTTAAAAAAGGAAAAACTTATTTATTATACTTTGTCTATCACAATATTATTACAATTTATTCAGACGCGTTTCGGGACGTTTCCCATCTTCAGTGTATAAATAAACTAAACTTAAATTTACTGTTGCTGTATGGAAGTGAAGGAGGTAAGGTTCTAAGGGTGGGAGGGTACTTACATCTAAGGGACAAAGAAGAAAGGGTTTTCTACCTGTACTTCTGTACTAGGGATTAACTACAAGTACCTTGGGTTAACAAAAACTTAGATACTAAGATTTTATTACACTTAAAATGATTATATTTTTGACAAATTTTATAAACTAATTATAACTATTATAAACTAATTATACTGAAACTATTATTACAAACTAATTAACAAATTAAACTATTATGACTGAGACTATTATAAGCTAATTATAATTTATAGTGGTTGTCTAGTTGCTAGGTGACTTATACTATATGTAGTACTTGTTATAATTATATTTTAAAAAAGATAAAAAATCAAGGTACTTAATGTTATTGAGGATGATATTAATCTATAAAATAAGATTAATATTGTTATTGCACTTATATTATACTTAAAAAATAGTTATCATTTAATATATATTACAAGTTATGGTCATGAGTTATAAGGTTGAATTATATTAATATTATAGGCTTCTTACAAACTAATCTTAAATTAATTGTTTTATTGTTGTTGTGTTGTTTATGGTTAGTGGTTTGATAGTGGTGATTGTCTATTGAATCTAATTTGTTCATTAAAACACGGGTATTTGATTTTAGGGCTCTATTGATTTCAAGTTGTTCTAGTAGGTCTAATTTGGGTCCTTTATCACATATATGCAGTATTTCAAATTGATTAAAGTCGTATGTATGTCCTGATTCTATTAAATGGGTCGCAAAGCTAGATCTGTCTGTGGTGTTCCTATATGCTGCGTCGTGTTCTTTAATTCTTATGCTTAATTTCCTTCCTGATTGACCTGTGTAGGTACCTTTACACTTCATTACACGTCAGTTTGTAACACCACTTTTGTCTTTAATGTCCGTTTTGTCTTTGGTTTTACTTATTATACGTCCTAAGTTAGTGTTTGGTCTAAATCCTACGTTTAAATCTAGAGAGTTAAGTACTTTTCCTATTTTTTCCGATATTTCACCATAATATGTAAGCCCTACCCATTTTATTATTAATTTATTACAGTTGTAGTTGGTTGCTATATTTAAATGCTAATTTTGTTTTCTTTTTTGTTTATTAGTTTATCTATTTTTTGTAGAGTAACCGTTACTATTTGCTATTGATTTATTATCAATATTTCTTCATTTTGTTCGTCATCTGTCATTGGTACAGTAAATAATCTATGAATGAACTATTGAAAGCTGCTAATTTATGTTTATGTTAGTGTTGGAGCTGTTATGTAAAATTTGTAAAACATAACCTGACATACAGAGTAGGGATTTTTTTGTAACTTCAAAAAAGCTATTTTTTGTTAAAAAAGGGGGTTGAAAGCATTGAGATTTTGGCAGGCTGTCAACTGATTTTAGTCTTATGTTATACTATAATGTGTCAAATTATTAGTATGCTTTTAGCTACAAAAGACCTAGGATGCTCATATATGGAGTCCATCTTAAAGAAAATAATAATAATGAGTGTCTCCACAGAAAACTTTGTTTATTTACAAATTACTCTAAGCACTTTCGACCTAACAAGTGGCCATCATCAGTGCCTGACAAACAAAGAAGAAAATTCAGAATTAAAAAACTCAAATATAACAAAATAACTATAAAAATAAATAAGTAAACAAAAATAAGGTAGGTACAAAGATAATTAAAATAAATAGAAGGAATAAAAAATAAAATTACTGTTGAGATTAATTAATAATGAAAGGAGGCTTGTTCAAAACATTTATGTTTTATGGCTGGTTTGTTTATTTATTTATTTTTATTGTTATTTTGTTATCTTTGAGTTTTTTGATTTTGTATTTTCTTATTTGTTTACCAGGAAGTGATGATGGCCTCTTGTTAGGTCGAAAGAGCTTTGTCTAATTTGTAAATAAACTAAGTTATCTGTGGAGGGACTATTTATATCTATTTTCTTCATGTGTATAAAAGACTTATATAATGTGTTGCAGTGAAGTGATAGAGAGGAAACCCGAAGAGTTCAAGATTTCATGTCTGCGAGACATCCAGGCTCTGTTCCCCACCAACTCCAACCCTTTCTATGCTGGATATGGAAATAAAATTAATGTAATTGATTTTTTTTTATGTGGTGCATTTAGAACATTTAATTCTTATTTAACTTAAATACGTTAAATATATTGACTTGTTTAGGAACTACATTAAATTCTAAGAAACTGATTACTCTTATGTTGGTATCAAATAACATGATATTATGTTATTTTTCCCAAGGTTATTTTTAGTTGTTTACCATAGGTCTCTAGTCATGTAGTTTCTAAATAATTCAATATTATAATTTGCTTTTATTTAATTTTTTAATGTTACCAAAAGTGGTTAAGAGTCCTGTGGTGTAGATTGGTGAGCCCTGTCGGGTTTCTGTCTAGATTAGATGAAATATACCTACACTTGAAATTTAAATGAGTAGAACACTATCTTAGGGAGCTGGCAAAAAGGGCCCAACAACATGGCCTACTTGCATGGTAGTTACTACCACTCCTTCCCATATTACTACTACTACCAAAAGTGGTGACAAAATTTCCATATTTTGGAAATAATTACAAAACAACGATGGTTTGTTGAAGTGGCACTAGTCTACTTTCTAGTGATTTATTAAATAAAAAATAAAGGATTTCTGAGTAATTAATCTGTTTTTTTTAATCCCACAAAAAAAAACTTTTAAATTTTGGGACCAATGCTTTTTTGTAAGGACTCGATGTTGGTGCATGTGAAACATTCCGCCTGGTATTTTTATATATATATTCTTATACCCATAGAGATACAGTCGGACCTCTATATAACGAACTTAAAGGTTCAAGTGAAAAAATTCGTTATATAGAAATTTCGTTGTATAGAAATTGAAAAAATAATAACTCTGTACTATTTTATGATTTTAATGGATATATAGGATGAATAATAATCTCTCAGTTGCATATTCAGCAGCTTTTTCTTTTATTAGCTGTCCTGTCACAGGTTTATTTTTGTCCCTTAATATTGTCAACCATTGTCAGAATCTTTTAATAAATTGATTTTTTTAGAAAAGGACAGCGATTTTCGTTTTGACATTTTAATAAACTCGATTTACAAACAAATAAAAAGTTTCACAAACGAACTGGTCAGACCGAATACCAAATTAAAACTGAAAGATTTTTAGTTCTATGCTGTGTTAATCCTAATTTCATAGAAAATTGTAAAAAAAGAGTTCGCAAAATTAGATAAGGCAAGGCGAGAGTCAATAAATAATTGTTCTGGGACATTACAGAAAACCTGCTGTGCCGTTTTGGTCAATTCCTTGAAAGTTTGGGGGTCTTGTCTTTATTTCTGAAAATTTTGTTCGTTATATAGATTTTTTTTTTTTTGTTAAATAGAATCACTTTTAAACACAAAATTCAAGGGAACGTAAAAAAATTTGTTACATAGAGACTTTCGTTGTATAGAAGTTCGTTATATAGAGGTCCGACTGTATATATATTACTAAAGGTGCTCTATTGGATCAATTTTGAAACATCAAAAGTAACCTGACCACCTTTAACTATCAATATAATCAAATAAACAGAACAAATTACAGGGGCTTATGTAGTAGAATGTTTCAAATGCAAATCAAAATATAAACAATTTGTGATGAGCAAACTACAATTGATTTATTATAATCTGAACTTACTCTTGAGGAAGTTTCAATAAGGTTACACAAAGCCCATGAGAACCCCAAAATTATGTTTTTGGCCTCTCAGTGTATTAAGATAGCCTATGCCTCCTCTAGTATTATATCCCTATGCTTATCTTAGTTTGAGATTTTTTTTGCAAATATGTGTTTTTAATTAAATGTCAGGATGGCTGGTTTTAAAAGTTATATGATTTTGATAAATAAATAAATAAATGATGACTAAGCAATCAAATAATTGGAAAATTTACCGGATTTAAAAATGTTCTCTTTAACTTTTGCACACGACCAATAAGGGAACCACTTATTTCAAGACATCTAAAATCTGTATGATTTTATACGATTTTGACCGTGCGCAATCACATGAGCGCCTCCACTCTGGATTGGTAGACTATGGCCTGTATTCAAAGACAATTTCCTAACATTCTCCTTGTTCCTTAAGGAGAATGTTAGGAAGATGTCTTTGAATACGGGCCTATGTTTTTTCTTCTTCATTTAAGTTGTATTTTAAAAAAATTGTTTGAAGCTGTACAAAATTATTTATGTTTTTTATTCAAAGTGTAACTCATCTGCCTTTCTTTAACTCATCTATAATTAATTTGTTTTGTTTTTAATGTGGTATTTATTGTGCACAGGATGTGTGGGCTTATCAAGCTGTTGGGATTCCGATATTTAGGATTTTCACTATCAACCACCGAGGGGAGCTTAAACACGAACTTACTGAAACTTTCCAATCAACGTAAGTTAACTTTCACATCACTGAAAATGTTTCACTATATTAATATAACAATATAAATGATTTTCTTGTATTAGTGGAGTTAGTTTTTTTACAATCAGCAAAGATTTGATCTCTGGGCTCCGATTTATTTAGGTTTTTTATATAATCCTCATAGTTTATCCCACTGTATTAATGATAAATTTGACGTATTGGTATTATTATTAAAACTTTCTTAGATATCATCATGTCATGTCTAACTACTTTACTACTTCCTTATACACCATGTTTCTTTTTAAATAAATAATATTTATTTATTTATTAGTGGCCTGACTTACTACTCTACTCCCTTATACCACATGTTATACCCAAAGATTATTTGGTATACTTCATATTCTTTGGTTATACCATAGTAAGTAAAGAAGGTGCTGTTCTGGCTAAGCTTTGAACGCTTGCCAGCACAGACATTGCTGTGTTACTCTAAATTAGAGAATAATAGAATCCAGTATTTCTTATTCCTGGATTCTAGAAATTGACCATATATCTCATTATTTGTAATCTTTGCTGTCAGCAATATTTAGAAAGCTTTTTTATGTTCTTAAACTTCACTAATATTGTTAAATTAAAAATTATGTATGGTTATAATAGTCATTAATCTTTTAGTTCTAACCCATTTAATGTTATATTGCTATAAGTAAATCAAATGTGTTTTTTTATATTTTTTAGTCATATATTGCTTTCAAAATGATTTATGGCTACTTACATTTATTATTATGTTTTGTACACCACGTATTACTAAAAATTTCAGTCTTGACAGATAATTTATTTGGGAGTACTGGTGGTGGAGTTTTTGGGTGTGGTTGGAAGACAAGTGGTATTGGAGGTGGTGACATTTTAAACCTGCCCGTGCTTTATTATTTTTTTCATTTTTTTCATTTAAATCTGTAGTATATGAGAAATTACTTCGTTAAAAAAATATTTTGAACAAGAAAGGTTAAAAGTAACAGGAAGACATTTGTTAAGTCATGCACTTTTGACATACAAGAGACATTTTGTTAGGTCTAAAGTGCTTGACTTGTTAGACCAGAGACTTTTGACGTAACAGGAGACATTTGTAAGTCTAAATCACTTTGACTTGACAAGAGACATCTTGTTTGGTCTAAAGTGCTTTTGACGTAACAGGAGACATTTTGTTAAGTCTAAATCACTTTTGACATAACAAGAGACATCTTGTTTGGTCTAAAGTGCTTTTGACGTAACAGGAGACATTTTGTTAAGTCTAAAGCACTTTTGACATAACAAGAGACATCTTGTTTGCTCTAAAGGTGCTTTTGACGTAACAGGAAGACCATTTTGTTAAGTCTAAATCACTTTTGACATAACAAGAGGCATCTTGTTTGGTCTAAAGTGCTTTTGAACGTAACAGGAGACATTTCGGTTAATGTCTAAAGTCACTTTTGACATAACAAGAGACATCTTGTTTGGTCTAAAGTGCTTTTGACGTAACAGGAGACATTTTGTTAAACTAAATCACTTTTGCATTACAAGAGACATTTGTGGTCTAAAGTGCTTTTGACGTACAGAGACCTTTGTTAGTCAGCACTTTTGACATAACAAGAGACATCTTGTTTGCTCTAAAGTGCTTTTGACGTAACAGGAGACATTTTGTTAAGTCTAAAGCACTTTTGACATAACAAGAGACATCTTGTTTGCTCTAAAGTGCTTTTGACGTAACAGGAACATTTTTTAAGTCTAAAGCACTTTTGACTAAACAAGAGGCATCTTGTTTGCTCTAAAGCGCTTTTGACGTAACAGGAGACATTTTGTTAAGTCTAAAGCACTTTTGACATAACAAGAGGCATCTTGTTTGGTCTAAAGTGCTTTTGACGTAACAGGAGACATTTTGTTAAGTCTAAAAGCACTTTTGAATACAAGAGGCATCTTGTTTGGTCTAAAGTGCTTTTGACGTAACAGGAACATTTTGTTAAGTCTAAAAGCATTTTGACATAACAAGAGGCATCTTGTTGGTAAGTGCTTTGACGTAACAGGAGACATTTTGTTAAGTCTAAAGCACTTTTGACATGGCATCTTGTTTGGTCTAAAAGCGCTAAACCACTTGTTAGTTCTGGAGCTCATTTGATTTTAAAAGAAGCCACTTGTAAGGTCGAAAGCACTTTTGACGTAACATGAAGCCACCTGTTAGTCTCTTGTTAGGTCAAATTATTATTGTTCACCTAATATTTTGTTCAAAACTTATTAAGTTAATTTAAAAAAACACTATTTTTTTAATTATTTGAGGGTTAATATATGAATAAGCCTTTGTATAACAAGTTTATTATTTTTTTACAAACTTAAAATTTTATTTATTTTGTTGGCACTTATGTTTACATTAATATAATTTATTTTGTATTGTCGTTTGAATTAAGTATCGTTACATTAATCATTTTTATTCATAATACTATTTGCAAATTATTTGTTTATTATTTTATATACCACTCAAGATACTTTTATTTGTTATGTGTACTTATAAAATATTATTGTTATGCTGTATTACATGTATTTATTTTATTTTTTTTTAATATTATATATTCGTAAGGTCCTATATTTTTTGTTTTAGTTAATTTGGTTTGCTTATTATATATTTTGTTATTTTGTTGACTTGTTATTTTTTCAGTTATTCAGGACAAAGTTCCATTGTGAACGAGTTATTCCCGCCTCTTCATATCTGTCGTGGAATGCTCTTCGCAGCCACACTATGAGGCAGTCCCCATTTATAAATCTAAATTCTATACCAAAAAACTAATTAAATAATTACCAAAATTATATTACCAATTTTTCTGGTAAGATAATTTTTTTTATAAAAATACCAGAAAATAATTGGGAACTATGGTTTTAGTTAAAATTAACAGGATATTTTCCCTTGCTTTCATCATCAGTGGTTTTAAAAAAAGCATGTGCTTATTGATATCATTTCTATTTTGAAAGCTAAATTTATTCAATGACTCATCATTTTCTTTCAAATAGGGGCAAAGTGACCTTTTAACAGTTGTAATTAAGTATCTAATCAACCCAAAATGTTTACACGGCTTTCTCTACACTCGTATGAACAAACTGATCAACAAATTTTTATGAATTTTAAAAAAACAGACACACACATACAGACAGATAACTTTGTGAAAACCATTTAGGAGATATTAAAGAACACCTGACATGGATAATTTAAGTATTGCAAACACAACACTTTTCCTATATACCTACAATATAAATCAAAGAAAGTAAAAATGAGCTACATTTTTTGAAGTTTTTGCAAATCATTGAGATATATTACTTGAGAGGCATGCCCTAATCTCAATATATTGGGAGACTTGAAACATTTTTAGGGCTCTATGTATACTTTCACAGAATGAATAATTGTTGGCTATATCATTTGATACTACCGAGTTTTGCAAAACATTGCTAATTGGCAAGTTTAGCACGGTTGTATTGTGTCAATTGTTGGCTTTTTAAACTTTGTGTTTTGTTTGGTATTATACACATGCTATTACATAAGTTACTGTAATTTTGAAGATTTAGGTCTTCTGGTGGTGACCATGTCTATGTTGATGAATCTGAGATCTCCATACCACTGTGGGAGGCATCTTCAGAGATGCAGGACATCGTGGATGAGAAACAATGTTCCTTGAAGATGTCTCTCACAGTGGAAGTGGAATGTCTAATTGATCTTTTACATTAATCATCACTGGAAGACTTAAATCTTCATGACAATACCCAAGAGAGCCTATGCTGTTGCTTTTATTTTATTAATAATCGTTGTTACTTCTGAATTTTAATTGAAGGTCAGAGTGAGTTTAGACTCTATCGATGCCCTGATGAGTTAGACATAACAAAACAGAGTGGGACATGCATTATTTTGAGCCATCAATTATGACAAATGTCAAATGATGGAACAGTTCACAGATGTAGCATTTGCTTGTTACATTTCCTAGGTGTCTCTCGCACAATTATATTGTGTCAACTATTCATGTTTTAATATGAATACAAGAAAAATACAAGATAACTTTTTTTTAACGTATAGTCTTCTCTCTTTTTTATTTGATTTCTTACACAACCTCGATTGAAACTTGTAGTTGAACATTAACTGCTTTGATTACGCTGGATAGTTACCTTCTCCAGAGTAAGAGATCAGACTTAAGAGACCTATGTTGTTTTCAACACTTTATCTACCTCACTCTATCCCGTGAGGTGTCGAAAGTTATCCACGTGGCACAATAGTATAGTGCTGGTTGCTTATGAAGCAAGCATCTATAAACTTGCCAATTAGCAAGCCTGAAGTGAAGTGATGCCTTCATGTTGAAGACTACCCTGTATTCATTCAATATCTTAAGAACCTCAACTCACATTTTGAGGAGAAGGTGACATCAGTAGGCCCTCTATTTAGAGTAAAAACCAAGTGGCCTCACTAAGAATTGAACCTCTAACCAACTGAGCTATCCGTGAACCCCTAATAGACCTACCATACTTTATATTATAGACTACTTTAAACTACTTGCACTGATATTAGGTCGTAGCTGATAACTCTTGCTGTTTCATCTCCATAAATACTGTACATCTCCATAAATACTGTAACATCTCCATGCATTTGTCCAAGAGGTTTCAGAGTACAATTTGTTCAGTCACTTATTGCATAAATTTATCTTTTGTATATTCAAACGCACTGCTTTTTTCCTCATAAATTATTAACATAGAATAAGTTGAAATCCATAACTAACACACAAATCATATGGTATTTGGTCACAATCACTTTTATTCACCAAGCGAATGCATATTTGGGACGAAATTATGTATTTATGCTTAAGATAACATTTTTTATCAACTTTTAAATTATTTAAAAGTAAATTTATGTATAAATGTTTATTTTTGTGTATAATTTTTAAGATTTACCAAGGCTGATTATTTTTATTATAAATACTAACTCTGTGTTGAATATTTCCTTTTAATTTGATTTTCTAACTATCGAAAAATATGAATAAACTTGATTTCCTTTTGATTTAATTTTCTTACTATGGAGGAGTATGAATTACCTGATTCTTTAGGAAAAGTATTGTGTTTGCAAAGAAATCCAAAACCTGGAATGTCACTGGAATTATCTGTTTCCTGAGCGGTTTTCCCAAATTTGTCTGTCTGTATGTGTGTGTGTGTGTGTGTGTCTAATATCATCGTAGCTCCAAGTGTATTTATGCTAGAGAGTTGAAACTTTGTACGGAAATTAGTCTACCGCTTTTGTTTTACTATTAGGAAATAATTTGTTTAAGGCGTCATTAGCCTGCATAATGATTCAGCAATTTTTTTGAAAAATCATAATACTCAGAAAAATGATGTGATTGGATTGAGATTTAGCACGCATGTAGCTATGTATAAGACTAACTTATGTGCTAAGTTACATATCATTATCAGCATTAGTTCAATTTTTATTAAACTAATGCTGGGAGGATTAGCATAGCGAATCCAAAGCAGGGAGGATGAGCGTAGCGAAGCTGATGTAATGAGAAAAAGTTCAAGGTAACATCACAAATAACATAAAAAATTAGAGCAACATAAAAATCCGTACCTGATTTTTGATGTTACAATTTATAAATGATAGATAACAAATTGTCTTTCCCCTGAGTTTATTTAATAAATTCCCTGTAAAGTATTTAAAAAAAAGTTTCCTTACAGATTATATTACTAAAGAAGTTTTCACAGAGTGTATTAAAAAATCACTGTTCAGTGTATATTTCAACTAAAGTCTCTCCATAGAGTACATGAAAAATTACTCCATAGAGTACATGAATAGTCTCTCCATAGAGTAAATGAAAAAGTCACTCCATAGGGTACATGAAAAAAATTACTCCATAGAGTACATGAAAAAATCTCTCCATAGAGTACATGAAAATAGTCTCTCCATAAAGTACATGTAAAAAGTCTCTCCATAGGTACTGAAAAAAGTTTCTCCATAGAGTACATGGAAAAGTTCTCCATAGAGTACATGAAATAGTCTCTCCATAGAGTAAATGAAAATAGTCTCTCCATAGAGTAAATGAAAATAGTCTCTCCATAGAGTAAATGAAAAAATTACTCCATAGAGTACATGAAAAAATCTCTCCATAGAGTACATGAAAGTCTCTCATAGAGTACATGAAAAAAGTCTCTCCATAATGTACATAAAATAGTCTCTCCATAGAGTAAATGAAAAAATTACTCCATAGAGTACATGAAAAAAGTCTCTCCATATGTACATAAAAAAAGTCTCTCCATAGAGTTGGAAAAAGTTCTCCATAGAGTATATGAAAAAAGTCTCTCCATAATGTACATAAAAAAGTCTCCTCCATAGAGTACATAAAGTTTCTCCATAGAGTATATGAAAAAGTCTCTCCATAATGTACATAAAAAAGTCTCTCCATAGAGTACATGAAAATAGTCTTCCATAGACTACATAAATAAGTCTCTACAGAGAGTAAATTATTTATGTCATCAGAGATAAAATCGTCTTAAGAGTTGTAAGACCGTCTTGGAGTATTAAAGAGTTAATTATATCAATTATAATTATGTACCAACCGGTGTGGGTGATAACTCTGTAAAATGAACTTATGGCATGATGTTGGGGGTATTGGACTATCCAAGCGCATTAACTCCTTAGGAGTAAATGCTCTTTTACCCTCCAATTATTACCTTACTGGGTTCCTCAAGAGTTAATTATAGTAATTCCCTCGGCTTTACCTTGGGAGTTTACATATATCCCTTGGTCTTAGGAACCTAAAATTAATTGACAGCTTGGGAAAATAATAGGTAATTTTTGGACGTTAGACCACACCCTCAATTTCAAAATCAGGCCAACCTTATTAGTTCCTTAACACTATTTTCCTGTGCTGTCAACTGATTTTAGCCGTGTGTCGTACTATATCTGCTTAGGGAAATAATAGCATTGTTTACTCCCTTGGTCCATAAATAACTATTGTACCTATTATTGATATCCACTGCACAATTCCTTCATCATTTTATGATATAATAACTTGTGTTTAACTTGCAGGTACTCGAGCATGTCGAACCTGGTGGATCAAATGTTCCCGACATCCAAGTCTAACTCGAACGAGTACTCTGAGTTTGTGTACTGGCGGGACCCAATACAAGACATCGCTTCCCTACCTGCTCTAATCTAGTCAACTTTAACTTTTTTTATTTTTAAATATATATAAACAAACTTTGACACAAAATAAATTATGGAATAAAAAATTTAGAACTAACAAATTATAAGTGTTACCGTTATTTAATCTATAAAATTAAGATGGTTGCTAATTTTTTTATATTGTTTAACTATAATATGTTTATTTTTGGTTTCCTTGTTTTGACTTTAATAAGAAAAGATAATTTGTAGATTTAAACACTCTTACAAATACAAATAATTTTGTTTGTATATATTCTTCATAATAACCCAGAAGTCTTAAATAACAATAAAAACTTTTAAACTAATTTTAAGGTATAATATAATAATAATGCCCGTTTTGAGCCTTGTGGCTTATTAGGGATAACCCCTGCGGGAACTACCTCAAGTGGTAGTGGCAACCGTTATACTCAAAGTGTAATCTA
This sequence comes from Microvelia longipes, assembly GCA_018340805.1. Lineage (NCBI taxonomy): Eukaryota > Metazoa > Arthropoda > Insecta > Hemiptera > Veliidae > Microvelia > Microvelia longipes. The sequence continues at coordinate 50,522,114 of JACMZG010001914.1, forward strand.
AAGTTGCAAACTATTCATTTGAACAATCTTTTATAAACTGTGAGGGTAACCTGGGATGTGAACCCCAGACCTCCATGGTGTCATAGGTCAGTATAACTAACCTAGGGAAATACAAAAAAAAGTCGGGGGGCCAACTTTTGTGGTCGGCTTAACGACCTCAACCACAAAAGTAACTATTTTAAGGTATACATTTTCTAAAATTTACCGTGCAAATGCCGAGGAAGTGTTTGATTAGTGAGTTGCATAAACTTGTGACTCCACCAATCATAGTGTTACGTTTTTTGTCCTTAACAAGTAAACTTTAAACATGTCATTGGTTGATTTCTTTTGAAGTAGCATAAAATTTGAACATATCACTGTGATTTGTTGTTTTCTTACGAACTAGAATTAACTTTGGCCAATCACAGTGTCAAGTTTTTGCTTACTTGGTATTTCATTTGCACCTACTTAAGTCACTTATAAAAGGGCTCCTTATCCATAAAGGTATAACTAGAGGGGCCCTATCGGTTGAATTTTGAAATATCAAAAAGTAACCTGAACACCCTTGTGTATTAATATGATCAAATGAGCATTAAAAGAAACAGTAAGTTATATAATACAACTTTTATAATAGGAAACAAAAACCCAAAAAATGCCAGAAAAGCTGTCAATGATTTATTTGTTATAACCTTAACTTACTCTTAGAAGAGGTTTCAATAAGGTTACACAGAGCCCCAAAATGATGTTTCAGGACTCTCAATGTATTAAGATAGGTTATGCCCCCTCTAGTATATATCTCTATGTCCTCATCCAGTAATTATTTTCCTTATACTTTCAACTCTTTTGGAAGAGGAATTTTAATTTTATTTATTGATTGTTAAGAAAAACAATTTTAGAAGTATTGTAAGACCCAAAATATTTATTTGTTTTCCAATTGGATTACTTTTTTCCCGCAATTACCCTCCCTGATTTACACAGTGGGCTGTCAACTGATGGAAACCATTGGATTTATTTTGGAACAATCATGAAGACAAGGTTATTGATTCTTCTTACAATAGCTTGACTACGGAATCTTTTGTTGTTTATGACAAGGAAACCTAGTAACCATACTTGGTGACAATTATTTTCATTTAGACTGTGTTATGTGTTTTTTTTAGTTAATTTTAGTAATTTTAAGTTAAATATATTTGAATAAAGTATATAACGTTTAGTGACAAATTAGAGAATTTAAATTGTTTGGAATTCAAAATTGAAATTTAAAATTTTGAAAACAATGAAAGTTTTTGTTGAACTTGTCATATTGTGGATTTTTGAGATGTTTGTCGAACTGCCGTTTAATGAATTTTATATTAATTGAATCTTGAAATATCATTTCAATTCTTGAATGTGGTTATAATATTAAGGCTCGACCGACACCTGTTTACACAATCTATAGTTATTAAATGCCTCAAATGAACACAGCACTATTTGTTTATTCTGACTGAGTAATGGTTATATTAAGTTCTCTAATTTACTAACATCTTAAAGTCAATCACCCAATTCTATTTTATATATAAAAGAACTGCTTTAATTTATTAATAATTAAAATTTATAAATAAATCAAGTTAGAACTCTGCTTTTTGTTTATCACTCTGATGTGCTTTGCTCTTTGTCTTGTAAAATTATTGTTTTAAATCGAATAAACAGACAAAATAGTTATAATAAAAAATTGATAGTTCTGCTAAATAGTTTAAAAAAGTCAAAAATTAATAATACAATTACATTTTCAAGGTTATTGTAAATTTTGAACTCTTTTTTTGGTTCTATTAAGGTGCTTAGTGTATATTTTAGTTTAATTTTTATACATTCCGTATTCAACCTTGTTTAGTTAATTTATTAAGTTATTTTTTTTTAATATTTTAAATATCTTCTAGAATAATTGACATCTTTAATTAATTATAGCTTTATAATTAATATATATTGGAGTAATGTAATCATTGAATTGGTTTAAAAAAACTTTTTTTATATTTACAATGTGTTTGAGAGATAAAGTTTGGAAAACCTTGGAAAAAATAATGCTTAAAAATTTTCTAAGAGATGAGTAAATTTTATTTTATATGATATTTATTTGATCCTTCCTGATAAATTGTTGTAAACTGTTGTTCAACTGCCGAATCGAGTTTGAACCATAAAACATTCAAAATAGGTGGGTCAAACTGCAGTTTAAACTAGTATAACCTTCGAAATAGATGGGCAAACTACAGTTTGATTTAGTATAACCTTTGAAATAGGTGTGTCAAACTACAGTTTGAACTCGTATAACCTTCGAAATAGGTGGGTCAAACTACAGTTTGAACTCGTATAACCTTCGAAATAGGTGGTCAAACTACAGAACTCGTATAACCTTCGAAATAGGTGGGTTAAACTACAGTTTAATGCATTTGTGACGTTTTTAGGAATTATTTATCCAAACTAATCACATTTTTACTTTAATTAGGCAATTTTAAATGTTTAATAAACATTTAAATTGATTATGTTTAATAAACATAATAATCTAAGGCAACTGTAGCTTGAACCCCCATCCGTTACATGACCGTCCCTGCTATAGTTTTGTTTGCTTCCATTTCATCTCCCTCCCCCCCCCAAAAAAAGGCATTAGGGTAAGTTATATGAGTCCTTTACACTCAGAAAGTCGATTCAAAAATGAATTGAATTCAAAAAGTTTTTTCAGTGTAAAACACTTTGTTAAAATTTGTTTTAAATTGCCCTTAAACACTTTGTCTGTTAAAATCGTCTTTAATTTCATTCTTTATCTCTCATCTTCAATCAGCTTATGAACCTGACCAAACTATGAAAAAACAACCATTAACAGAGGAATTGTTATTGAACTGTGACATGATATAGTTTTAAGTCTAGGTGAGGTTTATGCTTAAATCTCTTACATTTAAACTTTCGGCTACTTTTATTAGTTTATTTTTAAATTTGAAAGTTGATTAATTATGAAATTTTAATGATAAATTTTTTTATGTAATCTATTTTGTGGTATTTAGCTCAAGAGTTTCTATAACTGAAATATTTGAATTAAAAAAAATATGTTGGGAATTTCTGATTATTTTTCAGCTTGATGCAACAACCAAATAGTTTCGTGCAAATGTAATTCTGAGCAAAGCTAAGAGTTTACCCACGATGCAATTAATATTTTAAACATTTGAAAGATTATCAAAAAATATGTTATAGAAGCATGTGTTAAATCTCTATGTTCATAAAAGTATAATGTAGTATTTATATTCTCGAGAATATAGCTTATAATATTTATATTCTCGAGAATATAGCTTATAATATTTATATTCTCGAGAATATAGCTTATAATATTTGATGCTAAAATAATATTATATTCTCTGGATTGTAAGTATAGGTTTGTTATGTTTTTCATAACAAGGTTGTTTTTTTGCTATAGGTTGTATAGGATGTTTATTCCCAAGTTTTTTAGTTTCATGTTTAATACTCAAAAGGTATATTTTTTAAATAAGGGGACTCTTGAGCTGAGTTTATAGAAAATTGTATTGTAATTATTAAATATTCATTATTTGATGTCCTATCATGTGATATTGTGTTAAATTTGTATAAGTTGATCATTTTTATTTTTGACAGTGCACAACTTGATTTAAGGTGGTACATCAAAATGATATTTTTTTTAAATTAAAATTTTATTTACTCTGTGTTGACATTTTGCCAGACCATTGCCCATGACAATGCGTACTCATATCACATTTAAAATTCAAATATCAAATAAACCACAATGCCACTAGGTACCTTTAGGTATTAAAAATTTAATATTATGAGATGATATGCTGTCATTTAATATTCAATTTGACTACTAAATCCTGAAATTATAAAATAACATGAAGTTCTTTCTCCGATATGGATAGGATACAACCAATCCCATTGCATTTTAACCCCGAGTAGTTTTTCTTTTTAGATCGCAAAACAGAAGGGAACTTTTTTTAAAGCTGATAAAATTTCCTATAAAATTAGTGTTTTTTTCGTCAAAATCAAATAAATACAATTAAAGTTATGACACAAAAAAACACAAATGGCCAAAAAAAATGACATGATGAATGATTTTTTTTTGGCCATTCAATGGCAAAAAAAATACACAAAAAGTCAATAATTTTCTAAAGAAATTCGCTGACTTTGTATAAATTAACCATTTTTTAGTGTTTTTGAAAGAGCCATAACTTTGATTGCAGTTATCTGATTCTTATGATTAAACACTCGTTATATAGAAAATTTTATTACCTTTAAGAAATGGGTAAATCTTCGGTATACGGTGCACCCTGTTATCAATACTATATATCGATATATTTTTAGTTACGCGACACGTAAACGAGAACTGAGCACTTAAAAGATAAGCAGCGTCGTTAAATTATTAATTATAATTAAAACATTAAAAAAACCAAACAACAAATAAATGAAAACATTAACAACAAAAATATAATAAAAATCCTGAAAATAACAAACACAAAAATACTCGTAACATAAAATTAGATGTGGTGTATCATCGATTATTCTTATGAAAACATAGTTAAAACATTATAAAAACATAAAAAAATATGAAAATAGTTATAAACCATTTTACAACAAATAAATAAAAACACAAACAACAAAAAAACATTTAAAAAAAAAATAAAATATGTTCATAAACGTAAAAGAAAAGGCATATATCGATTATTCCTACGTCACATCTCTAAACTAAAAATATATCGATATATAGTATTGATAACAGGGTGCACCGTATACCGAAGTTCAGCCAAGAAATGTTCTCTTTATGTTTTGAACACGACCCACAGGGAACCACTTATTTCAAGAAAACTGAAATTTGTGTGATTTTCTAAAATATTGAGCATGTGCAATCATATGAAGGGCTCTACTCTGGATAGGCAGACTACTCTTCATAATTTAAGATATATTTTCAGAAATATTTGTTTTAAAGTTGTGCAAAATGAGTCACATTTTTGCTGGTTCGGCTCTTGGACTATTACACTTGTTGTTAGTGAGTAAAATAAATTTCATGTAATTCATTGTCATTACTTTTAACGATTAACGTCTCGGAACTAGATACTTCTCCTATCCTCAGTAATTGATCCATAGAGTAATTGACGTGGAATAGGTTATCCGCAACGACTTGCTCATACTGTACCTGTCTATGAGCTCTCATTTGTCATATTTTACTTAAAAATTATATTTAATTAAGTTTTTTTTCTCATCAGTTATATTTCTATTTTGATGTATCATCATCAGTTGAAAGATTAGTATTTTGGATTAAAGGGTTTCGGAAAGTGAAATGATTTCTTAGAGTTCAAATCTGTCAGGATTTGTGAAATTATAAAAAAAGATTTTTGTTAAGTGAATTGTATTTTCTTCATATTTATTTATTAATAATAAATAAAGAGAGAAGATGATAATAAAAAACTATAAACACTAGTTACTTATATTATCGTATATTATATATTTTGTTTACTTTTCTTAAAGTAAATTCTCTGTTAAAGATATAGGCAACCTTTAAGATTTAGTTGCTTCACATCCTATTAAAATTCAGGAAAGTCAAAAAGTCATTTACTGTGGCAAATGAAGCTAGAAGCCATCATCAGTGCATAGCTTAACAAACAATAAACTTTTCTTTTAAAAATGTTTTTAAATGTAATACTTAATAGATACCAGTATTTACTTGTTAGGTTTACAGTATACAAGTAAATATCGATATCTATTGAGTGGTATCTTTTAAAAGATAAGTTAATTGTTTGTTAGGCTATGAACTGATGATGGTTTCTAGCTTGTTTTGCCTATATTAGTGTTATTCTTAAAAGAGACGTGTCTCATTAATTTTTTATTATGAGCTTAATTTCATAATATGATTAAAAATACAGTGTTGCTAGCAAGAATTTCAAATGCAAAAAAAAGGCATCCAAGGACTGTGGTGCTATCTGTTATTCAAGTCTGTAACTACTCAGCATGCAACGTATTTAGTTTTATTTACTAGTACATATAGTAGTAAGTGTGGACAGTAGTCAAGCCTGATGAGTAGACCACATCTTTGGGTCCCTTTCACCAACCCCGATTTACAAGTGCATAATATTTTAGTTTTGATGAGATGGCAGTTTTAAAAAGATAATTGTTGTATGGTTCTCCCAGGATGAATGATAAACCAATGGTACTTTCCTCCTCATATGGCAGTAAAAATTATCAAAACTAGAATGATTTTTATTTATTCTTGAAAAAAGTTCAGTGTTTAAACCTAAATAAAATTAATAATGCTAAAATGTCAGACAGAAACTCTACATGATTTCACTTTCCAATCTAGTTTAATAAAGAAATTAGGGCTTAATAAAGTTTGTTGGATTATTTTACTTTCTAGAAATTATTTACTTTTATTTTAATAGTTATATGAAACTGCGGGCTGTTTTCTTTATGTTTTTTAATAATTTTTTTCTTACTTTTAAGTTTTTTGTTTTGTTTAAATAGCTTTTAAAGAAATTTGTAAAATTTAAAAAATGAAATAAAGATAATTGAATGTCTATTATTAGTTTGTGGATCATTTCATTAGAAAACCCTTAAAAACTTTTTAAGTCATAATGATTATATGAGGTGTGGGAAGGAGGTTTGAAGTAGAAGGATAAGGGGAAAGTGTAGTCAAACTGTCTTTCAGGAATTTATTAACTATATGTTGGCCAGGATAGAAGGTAGTATAAACATAAAAGGAGGGGGCAGTAGAAGGTTGGACTGGTCTTGGGCACAAATGATTTACTACCTTAGGGGGGGGGGTGGCCACGGGACTAAAGAGAGATTTTTATGGAGCCTATATACTGGTCTAGGAAGGCTTCAGTGGAACATATTCTGTTACCTCTGATGAAGATATATTTCTGTAATTACAAAATAAATTTGCTTTACAATGTCAAAAAATAATTTGCAAAACTCAAATAAGTACATCATTTAGAAACAATATTTTCAAAAAACTCATTTAGAGAATATGGACCAATTTTTATTAATTCAAATTTTAGATAATTTTTTCAAGGTTTTTAAATCTAAGATCTTATAAATATTTGGCAATGCATTATACAATTGAATGCCTGTGATATTAGGATCTCTTTTGGTCCTTTCCACTCTTCTGTATGGCAACATTATGCCATTCTTTTTCCTGGTAATGAGATTATGGCAATCTGAAACTTTAGGTAAGTTAAGTGCTGCTTTTTGTAATACACATGATAAAATGTATTCACCGACATCGATGTATTCACTGTCATGATTCCAAGTTCTCTGAAGTATTCCTTGCATGATTTTATAGGTGGTAATTTGCATATGACTCAGATAGCACGTTCCCCAATGCGGAGATCCCCATATCTCCAATGCATAAGTTATTCTGGAATGTATAAGTGCGTAATAAAGCTGAACAAGTTGTTGCTTATCAAATAAGTTTCTCATGAACTTAATCGGATAAAGATTTTTAGTGACTGATTTACAGAGTAGAGATGTGTGATCTGACCATACCAACTTAGAATCAATTTTGATTCCTAATAGAGTTACATTTGTAGACTTAATTCTTTTATCCAGATTGAACTGTATAGTTTGACTTTTGTCAGGGTTTGCAATAAGTTTGTTTGCATTGAACCACTCAGTAGTTTTATTCACAGCTATCTTTAAAGAGTTGGCAGCTTCTTGTTTAGTTTTGCCCTTTATATTAACCGATGCATCATCACAGAAGAGATAAATTTTTGCTATGATGTTTGGTAAGCTCTGTATGAAGAAAGGTAAGTCATTAATGTAAATAAGAAATAGGAGTGGTCCTAATTTGGACCCCGGAGGTACTCCGTATTCGATGAAGCAAGCCTTCGAATCACCAAGAGGACCTCTAACTATCTGACATCAATCACTAAGGTAAGAAATTATCAATTTAATAGAATTTTCATCTAGGCCATAGTATCTGAGCTTAATAATAAGGATTGATGCCTAGGTGATGATACCTCTGATGACAGCTGGAGAAATGTAAATACTTTTGGAGGTTAGGTTTGATATGGACTGCCATATCAAGTCTACCACCCTGGAGGTAGACATCTACATCAAGGAAGGGATTCAGAATATTCAGATGTGAAGCGGATACAGGAAAAGGAATTAAGGTTGAGGCAGGGAGACCGTGAGGCCACGGTCTCCCGTGGCAAGAAAAACATATCGCCGATGAATTGACGCCATCGAAGAGGTTTTAGGGATTGAGATTCAAGGAAGGAACTTTCAGTTAGACCTAGGAAAAGGTTGACGTAGGCTGAGGCTGCCCTTGTGTCCATGACGGTACCTTTGATTTGGTGGTAATATTTATCTTTTAAATTGAAAACAATTCATCTCTAAGATGAACTCCATGAGTTGAAGGAGAAAAGATGAAGAGGGTCGCTTATCAAGAAAATGTTTGATATCTTTGATACTCTAAGAATGGGGGATATTAGTGTAGAGCGAGGTAACATCAACTGTAACTAGAATAACTATTGAATAAATTTAATGAATTTATTGTTTATAATTTATTAATGTATTATTAATTCATCTTAAAGTCAACAAGTTTAGTAGACGATGTGACATTTTTAAACATTAGAAGCATAATATAGGTTTGGGTTAGAGAATATGTAGATATATCTATAATATTATATGGCCTAGGTTTATAAAAATAAAAACAAACTGTAAACAATTATTTTTATTAAGTATTATAAAAATTAAATATAATGTATAATAAACTGACTATTGATAAAAGTGATTTATCATTTACATTACTGCTCGCTGAGGAGAGATGATTCTCGAACATGTAACTGTTTAAGAGTCTGAGACTGGGTGTCTCGAACCTGGATGCGGTGTGGTTAAAAGATTTGTTGTCTGCCTTGAAACACTGATACTCGACGGATAGCGCGTGCCGGTGTTCGATGACTAGACCCATCTGGATGCAGACGTTTATCCAGTATGGGTTGCTGATGTTGGCGTAGGGCTTGATGCACAGTCTGTTGAAAATGTCAGCATCTAGGTTGTGACAGTTCATTCCTTCCTCTGAAATAATACATAATTATTAAAATTTGGTATTTATAATGTTTATTATACAACTACTAATAGTTTATATATATTAATTATTTAATCGAAGAATCAGCTACCGTCGATTCTTGCTGTTGGATATAAATATCCCTGGACCGGTTTCGGCATAACGCCATCATCAGCAGGCGGGCAACACTCGAGCTCTCAACTAGTAAAGTTAAATCAGTGATTTATTAGTTGAGAGCTCGAGTGTTGCCCCGCCTGCTGATGATGGCGTTATGCCGAAACCGGTCCAGGGATATTTATATCCAACAGCAAGTATCGACGGTAGCTGATTCTTCGATTGCTTCTTCAACTTGCGGTAAATACAACCTTCTTAATTTTAACATATTTATTCCTTACCATTATGTCCAAAAAAAAGTTGTTGAGCGAAGCTCAACGCCTTCAGGTGAACATCTAATAAAACTAAAATTGTAATGCCAATTTTTTTTGTGTACTTTTTTCCGGGCACTTTTTTTCCTGTGTTTTTTTTCCGTGTACTTTTTTCCTAGATTCGTTTGTATGGCAGCCTGTTGGTATGGCAGCCTGTTCGTGTGGCAGCCTGTTTGTATGGCATACTGTTTGCACGATGAATAAAAAGAAGGTGTGAAAGTAGGATCCATGTTTACTACTTCTTTATTGTTTTATATTCTTTTAGCACTTCCTAATTTTCTAAAGTAAAAAATAATAAAACTTTTAAAACACCAAAGTAATAGTTTTTAATTTTAATCAACCAGCAGCCCACTAAATGTTAGCGAAAAAATTAATTTTATTGGTATTTGCTTACCTCACCATGATCCAATATAGAAAATAAAAGTAAATTATACGTAAAAGTCTTTGTCTACAATCTATTTTTTTTAAACAATAATTAAAACACAAAGCCAGCTTCCGAATCAAACGATCATCATTAGTGCCTAAACCCAAATACAAATATACCAAAAAAGAAATTTGTTCATCTATTTGTTTTCAAACATAATTTCATAAATTCAACAAGCTATTGAAGAAAATTAAATGTTCATATGAACTATGTAACGTACTTAAATAGAATATGAGTCTGTTGTGCTGATCTGTATCGAATACTTCCATCTTGAACCTGTGATCGACATTAAGTATGTTGAAGTTCACTGCAACATATTATAATACATGTTAGTAAAAGACCAAGTAAGCCGTTATAAATCTCACCAGAGTATGATTTTGAATGAGCACTACAACACTACACTACACTACTGAATGAGCACTTGTAGTGGAGTTCATAATGAAAGGAACGAAGAAAAGAGTCTCTCACAAAACTATTAATTTATTCAAAGCGCTTTCAACCTACATGAGGCATCATCAGTGCCAGGGATAATTATAAGAAAACAGCTAAAAGAAAGACATTATATACGTAAAAAATTAATGAATTATTAATTTCTTCTCTCTTTTTCGACTCAACGATGTCGGTGAGCGGATAGACATTTAATTTTTGATAGATATTTAATTTTTTTACGTATATAATGTCTTTCTTTTAGCTGTTTCTTTATAATTTATCCCTGGCACTGATGATGACCTCATGTGTTAAGCGCTTTGAATAAATTAATAGTTTGTGGAGAGACTCTTTTCTTTCGTTCCTCTCACCAGAGTATATTTTTACTTTTCCTCATTTATACCGAGTATATTGGAAAAGTTTGTGTTTGCAAATAATTCGAAACCTGGATGTCAACAGAATTATCCGATTCAGGTGGTAAAGAGCACGAAGAACGCAGGACCTAAAAAATATCATTTTAATAGCAACTAAAAGATCTTGTTGAGCAGATCAATTCTACTGAATTTCATCTCTTTGCCATTCAAAGGTGAGATATATATAGTGAGATATATATGATATATATGATATAATATATATATATATATATATTATATATATAATTATTATATATATATATATATATATATATATTATATAATATATGATAGATATGATATATTATATATATTATAATATTATATATATATATATAGTGAGATATATATATATTATATATATATATATATATATATAATATATATATAATACATATTATATATATATATATATATATATATATCGAAGTTAGACAGTTTTGACACTCACTCACTTATCAAAATTCTAAGGCACTTCCAGCAAACGTAGACACTTGAAATTTACTAAATAACAGATAAATGTTGATGTAAAAATCAATAAAAAAATATTAAAATGTAACATTTGCTGTTCCTTCTACCTAAAATGATCTACTTAAGTTGAAAGGTAATCCTAACCTAAATTTCACGTATAAAGAAAACATTCTGACAACCAGCGCTACCTCTTAGAGAACTTTAAAACTTATAATATTGAGAGTTTTATTTTGACAGAACATAACACAATATTTTACCCAATTTACCTATCTAATGTTTAATTAAAGAAATTGGTGCTGTATATTATTAAATTAATGGTGTAATATACTGAAACTAATTAATAATTTAATAATATTTCTTGCCGTATTTTTGTAAGGCATAATTTTTTAGCTTACAAAAGGAATGAAATCCCAACAAAAACACATGCGTGTAAAAAAGGAGCCAAGTCTAGCGTAAAAAGTTAAGAGATCATTGGATAAGCCAAGTCATTCCTAATTATGCTTATAAATATACGAGGTCTTTACGGCCATAGCACACACAGTGCATAGTGCGCTTATTAAATAGGCTGAATGTATTTTTTATAATATATGTCAACTGTCTACACCCTATACTAGACCTTTAGTACCACACTACCTCAAGCTGCGTAATGGCCAAGTTACAAAGTCAAACCGCCTAGACTTCGTATATTTACAAGCATAATTAGAAACTTATGACTTGGCGTATCCAATGATCTCACAACTTTTTACGCTAGACTTGGCTCCTTTTTTTAACACGCATGAGTTTCTGTCGGGATTTATTATTATTTAAAAAGATCCTGAACGTATCAGAAAGTTCATTTTAAGTTACGTTTAATTTTTCTAAAGAATCGTTTTTAACAGATGTTGAAGAAACTTACACATCTTATTGTTCCATCCTTCGAACTCGGTGTTACAGAAGCAGAAGCTGGTGTTACAAGAGCACGTACTCCATACCGAGCTTGTGTGTTCTTCTTTTACTCCCACATCATTTTCTGCGAACAATTATTACAGATATATTAACCGCATATATAAATATAGATTTTCCGCTATATTACCTGTATATATAAATATTAATATTCCGCCATAAAATATATTAACTGTATATACGAATACAGATATCCCTCAATAAAATATATTAACTGTATATACATACAATATATGAGGGGGAGTATGCAATGTCAGGTTATCAAAATAGTTGATGTAAATGTTTCACTAAATGCTACTTGAAGTACTATATAAGACTCCGACGAGCCATTAATGGCAAAATGCCATGTAACAAGTAATAATAATAAAACAACAATTAATAGAAAACAATAACAGTGTGGCCGCGAAGCTGCCAGAGGGACCATCGCCACATAGCGGCTACGGGCCGAAGGCCGGTATTATTCTTTTAAATGTATTTATTATGAAGGAGTTCTATCTAAAAGTGCTACAGTAGAATAGTTAAAAAACAAAATGATCAAACTTGAGTTTTTTCTTACTTTATATAATATAAGCCGATAAATTAGTTTTGTAGTTTTTAATTGATATATTATTAAAATGACTGCCGAAATATTTAAGCTATTATTTAATAGTGTCTACACCAGTAAACATTAATTAATGATAAAAAAATTATTTATTATCTCAAGGATGGACCTTGGGACAAAAGACCTTATGGTGTTTTAAGACTTCTTAAGTGGTTTTCACCAATTTTTCTGCTTGTCTGTATGTATGTGTGTGTGTGTGTGTGAGTCTGTTATCATCGTTCCTCCCAGTGTATTTATGCTAGTGCCTGTATGATTATATAGGCACTCTAATTTATGCTAGAGTGCCTGTATGATATATAGGCACTCTAAATTTATGCTAGAGTGCCTGTATGATTATATAGGCATCTAATTTATGCTAGAGTGCCTTATGAGTGCCATGTGCTAGAGTGCTATATAGGCTAGAGTGCCTGTATGATTATATAGGACTCTAATTATGCTAGTAATTTATGAGAGTTGAAACTTTGTACAAAATCAGTCTATTGCTGTAGTTGAGCTATTCGAAAAATAATGCTTTAATGACATCATTAACCCGTAATAATGACTCAACAAAAATTTCGAAAACTCACAAAAAACAAGGAAAAAATGATGCGTTCGAATTGAGATATGGCACGCATTTAGCCGTGTATAAGACAAAAATATGTGCTAAGTTTCCTCTCATTATCAGCGTTAGTTCAATATTTATCAAATGACTTGTATACGTTGTTTTTAATTATTAAATCTATAAATAATTTAATTGAGTTAAATGTGGTAACTTTACAGAATAAATAAGTACACTGAGTATCGTTTCAAACTTAATGTATAGTTTGGTAATACTGGAATAGTATACTGGAAAAGTATATCCATAATTTTTGAAACGGATGTATTTACTATATGGGGACGAGCTACGCGAGTCCGAAGACGTATTGCAGTATACATTCAACGACTTGTACATTCTGACGAGCGAAGTAAGTCCGAAGTAGAGAGGATGAGCGTAGGGAATCCGATGTGATGTGATGAAGGAAAAGTTCGAGGTACCCCGTTCCTGATCTATTTGCCTTTAGTAGATGTTACGATGAAACAAAGAAAAAATTGCTGAATCGCGTAATTTGTATACCATGTTGTATAACATGGTTGTTATAACTGTGCAACTCTATAGCGCACAAACTGTGTGACATAGAGATATATTACTATAGGGGCCCTATAGGTTTAAATTTCGAAACATCGAAAGTAACCTGACCACCTTTGACTTTCAATATAATCAAATAAACAGAACAAAATTACTGTGACTTATATGTAGAGCGTTTAAAATAAAAATCAAAAACAAACCATGCTGCAGTAAGCCGAAAACAAGTTGATTTATTATAACCTTAAACTCACTTATAGAAGAGGTTTCAATTAGGTTACACAGAAGCCCTGAGAGCCCCCAAAACCATGATGTTTTAGTACTCGTAATGTATTGAGATAGGCTATGCCCCTCTAGTATATATCTCTATGCTGTGTGAGCTAAATGATAACAGACGATAAAACACACATACACACAAATGGTAAACCATTCAAGAATTCCGGAGTCAAAAACACCTGAACACGGATAATTCAAGTGTAAATGTTCGGTTTTCGGATATTTAGTGCAAACGCAACACTTTTACTTACCAAAGATTTAAATAATAAAAAGTAAGAAATAATTTTGGTTATTGGGGATTGATTTAAATTTATTAATCAATACCCGTTAAATTATGTAATAGACAGGGAGTTCGAATCTTAGGGAGATTAGTTTATTTTTAAAACTTGTCACTTAGATATTCCAGATGGTTTTAATGCTAAATGTTATGGGGTTAATACATCTTTGCTATATTTGGACGCGTTGACTCCCTGCCAAGTATGTCGTATGGTTGGTTTAATGTGTAGTACATTCCTTTAGCTTTATTAATAAAAAACGTATTTGATAATACAATTTATATTTATTATCATTATTACTAACACTTCGTGAAAAAAATGCAGCCATTGTCTTGCGTAAAAAGTTATGATATTATATTTTACGCCAAGTCTATTAATAAATTTTATTCGTGATCTTCACAAATCTTTGGTAGATATGAATATGTTAATAAAATATCATATGTACGCACATGCCCTTAACAAATTAACAGAAATGAAATTTCTGACTTGGCAAGAACGCTAAATAACTTAAAATATTTTTGTCTAGCTAATAGGTAAAACATTATTTATACAAATCGGCTAAACCAAGTTAAGGAAGAAATAAATTCATTAATTTTCACATACGTTTTTGCCAAATCAGAAATTTTTTTTTGGGTGGGCCTTTACATCCTTAAAAAAATAGGTAAAAGCGTTTTTTACCGTCTTGCAACTGGTTTCGTAGTTCTTTCCTGTCAGAGACTGTAAAAAAACTACTAAACTGTCGCTGGTGAAGTTCCTTAAATGTCCACTAGATGGGCGCTAGTATTTTACAACATTATGATATAACCTTTCTCGTTCTTCTTTTGTTTAACAAATAATGTTAACGAAGTTTTGCTATGTTTCGGAAGTGAGTTTATTTATACATTAATTATTTATTATTAAGTGTTTAAAGTAACCCCCCTGGTGCAAACTCTACGTAAATATTTATATCGCGCCACTTTGGTGTCGACCAAGCCCCCCGCGATGCAAGAATCCCTTGGCTGGAAGAAGAAAACCGCCAAGGAAGGTTTTAACTCATGTTCTCGTACGTGCGCTGGGAGTTATTCCTCATAAGCTCAAGTATAAACAGTTAGAAAATAAAAGTTGGTTTTTATAAGACTTTATTATTATCTACATTTTTATTATATTTATCTTTAACATTATCTGTTTAAGTATAATTATAATTATTTTATTAACAACATTTACCAACACCTCTTTTATTTGTAAGGCCGTGTAATTGAATACATATTGGGTTTTTTATGTATTCTTTGTAATTTTAACTTCACTAGAAGAGGTTCAAAAATTTAGCAAATAAAGCTAGTTAAAAACGATAGTAATGTCTGACATATTAATTCATACGAAATAAAAATGTAAGAAGAAGAAGAAGTGCGGTCGGTTCCTGAATACCAGTGTGTGTGCCGAGACCGGGCCGTATGGTGATATTTTCAGTGTTGTTCTACAGGAAGGATCAACTCCAGATGGCTCATCTCTGTTTTTGGTAAGTCGATGAGCCTAAGTTTGTGCCTCCCCCCTTAAAATTGTATGTTGTAGTCTCTCCCCGATATTCTCTACTCTCTAGCATGGGCAAGAGGCACTTGCCCATGTTACTCTAATCTCTAACAGTAAAAGGAAGAGGCACCAAATTGGTCCCTACCCCACATTGTATGGTCCTTTCATACCAGATTTAATGTATAATTTTTGCAAAAAATCGTAAAAATTTACGATAAGTTTATGTAAGGTTATCCAAACCTACCTTGCCCTTTGATCTTTATCTTTTATACGATCTATTTTCTACCTTATTACATCTCTATTTATGTACTTCTCTATTTTATTTACGATTGTTATTTTCTTAAAAATGGAAGTTCTTGAAGAAATTATTAATGTTTTGTTGATTTGATTTTGATCTACGTAAATTTACTGTATGGTCGATTTTCCAAGTATTGGTGCGTACGTGTGGTCTCAGTATTGCCTTATGCGTATGTAGTAGTGCGTTTCCCGCTTCTCTCTCTGCCAATCAGATTTGGTCGATATTACGTCATATTTTTACCTCGCCGTCCTTAGGGATTATCGATCAAATGATTGATTTCTACCCATCTCAGATTTATTGTTATTTGACTTAACTCTGCGATCTAGCGGATTTTTCCGGTATTAGTCTCACTCTCCCTTACCAAATTTATTTGATTTCTTACGAACACTTTTTAATTATTTTTTCCGTTTTTGTTTTCGTTATTTTTCGATATTGCTCTCTATTAATTACGACAGTAATTTTCGTAAATCATGGCTTCTTTAACCCAAAAGGAAAAAGATAAAATAAATTTAAAAGTAATCGAATGTCGGTAAACCATACAAAAATTTTTTAATAAAATTCAAACGATTGCTGACGCTTGATGCCGAAGCAGAAAATTTCAGATTTTGTGTGTCGAATGAAAAGATTAGATGCTTATTTCACTTTATGCAATGAAGAGCATGATGATTTGACAGAATATGCTGTAAAATATTATATGTTGCTGTAGATATGTTGGAAGAATATCAGACTGATATAAATTATTTTCTAGACTTGAAGATACATATTACGAGTGATTAGCAATTGTTAAACAGTTAGATGTTGAAAATGAAATAAATCCACCACCCCCTCTCCTACGCAAATCTTTCAATGTATCTACATTTACCAACTCGTTCTCTCGCTCCCAAAGTACTACTAGTAATAAACTGGCGTTAGGCTTTCGCGAATTATTGTCAGAAGATTTTAGGTTTCCGGTGGGACCGCATCAATGTAGATGACGAATCCGACGTTTTCGCTTCCACTGTGGAGGCATATTCAGGGATGTAGGACATCTTGGTTAGAAACACAATGCTCTACAAAACAGTTCAGTTTTGTAACTTTTTGTACAGTCCTTCTAACTTGGGATGGTACGATTGAGCTGAAATCAGTCTCAATCGATTTAGCTTGTCGTCTACCTGAAAATGTAATTCCTTGTAATACCGTTAAAAGTTTAAAAAAAATGTTTTCATGACGTCATAACCTGTGGATGACGTCATATTTCTTTTTACAAACAAAAGGTTTCATAGTTTGTAAAAAAAACAATACAAACAATAACCTGCCCCAACATCTCACAATATGCAAAGTTTCGTTTTGATTTCAGAAATCCTTTGAGAGATATTGTTCGCCATACAAATAAGTAGACCTTGTACAAATAATATGAAAATTATTTAAATATAAAAAATCATAATGATTTATAAATCTATGAATTTAATTAATTTATAAATTAATATTGCAATTTATAAATCGTTTTTAATCAATCATTGATTACAAAAAAATATATAATAATAAGATTTTCGTTCCCCTCAAGATGGTATTTAGTATATAACTCTGGAGCGGGTTTCCGCAAGCCTGACGAATTTCCTTGTTTCTGAATATTTATATTCTTGCTCACCAATCCAGAACTTTTTCAGGGTTTCGGTTTATTCGAAATAGTGACACTGTCTCACAAGTGTACATTTTCCAGGAATTTTAAAAGAAATGCGGGCAATTGATCTAAATAGGTTGAACAGAACTAGGAATTTATTTACAAAACAAAAATGTATTCGAATTATATATAATCTATATATATATAATATATTATATTATATATATATATATATTATATATATATATTATATATGTTATATATACAGTGGTGTTTCATATAAGATGTCCACAGAAAGGAGGTGATAGTATCCTCAAATGGAACAAAAAATATCCTATATAAGTAAACCCCGATCTCAACCGTTTCCCACAGGTCAAATTTAATATTCAAAAAATATTTGACCTCACATCATAAATGTTAATAGGGATTTAACTTATTCAAGCTAGAAGACGAAATTGGTATCATAGAAGCGATAAATTTCCTAAAGAACAAACTTACTAACTATGTCAAATAATTTTGGAACTACTGCCAAAATTTTGTCATGAAACATGATTTTTTAAAAATGCAATTTTATGGAATTTATCGTAGTAGGGCATTTAGAGGGGATAAGAGATGAGCAAAGGTCAGCAAGAACGGAAAAAATCTCTTTGACTGTCCTTTAGAAATGTAAATATTTTTTATACATTCAATAGTCAAAAATGTAAGCTATTGTTGCGTAGAAGTTGCCAAAAACTTTGATCATTTTTGTCGATAGAGTAAAAATAATGTGTTATTTTAACAACATATTTTTTTTTTCGAAATAATTTAATAATACAATTTTTAGACTCTAGAAGGTAAATAACCTATTTTATTCTTACACAATTTTTCTCTAAAACCACTATTTTCCCTTGCTTTAGAGATTTTTAATTATTTTATGTACCATGTACTTAACTTGCAGACATATGCAAAATTCCAAAAAAATATCAGTTTTTTCCAACTTCCAGGAAGAATGGCTTAAAATTTGGACTATTGAATGTATAAATTATTTACATTTTCTTTAAAGGGCATCATAAGAGAAGTTTTTCCGTTCTTGGCTGAACTTTTGCTCATCTCTTTACTTCCTCTAAATGCCCTACTACAAAAATTCCATAAATTCATTTTTTAAAAAAAAATCATGTTTCATGCAAATTTGGGCAGTAGTTCAAAATATTTGACATAGTTTAGTAGTTTTTCCTTTAGGGAAATTTATCTCAGCTTTCTAATGATACCAATTTCGCCTTTCTAGCTTTGAATAGTTAAATCCCTATTAACAATTTTATGATGTGAGGTCAAATATTTTTTTGAAATATTAATTTGGACCTTGTGGGAAAACGGTTGGAGATCGGGGTTTATATTATAGGACATTTTTTGTTCCTTGTGAGGAGTACTATCACCTCCTTTCTGGTGGACACTTTATATGAAACACCCTGTATATATATATATATATATATATATATATATATATATATATTATATTATATATATATATATAATTATATATATATATATATATCGGATATACATTTTTAGTATCAGGAAACCAATCTGAATGGACTCCTTCCCCTCTCAACTTCCGTCATCCGAATAACCTCACAAGCGTCATTTTCATGATGAAAAATTAGCTGAAAAGCTATTTTATATAAGTTTATAAGTTTTTCTGACTTGGTATTATGATTTGTTTTTTAAAATAACATACTTCCTCAATGATGGAGACAAACTAGAGGAAAAGCTATTTATATTCAAAAGAAGGGATTAAGTGAGAGTGAAAATATTTTACTGTCTAGTAGAGAAAGTGATGCGTCATTGTCTGTTAGCTATTATGACACCTAACTGTACGCCCTGACATCTATGACTGTAACGTAACTGGATCTATTATTCACTTATTTGCCGTATTATAGATTCTAATGGACCTTTTCGCCCGGATTAGTACGCTTCTATTATGATAGTTATAACAACTTTTAGCGAATTTCGAAAAAAATCGCTTATAAGGTGGCACTTATATTAACGGGCACAAGGATTATGAATGTAACACAAATCCATTTTAAGAAGTCCCTGATAACGAAAATTTAGATTTGAAAGATTTCATATGTATGTATGTAAATAAATAAATCTTGTAAACACGCCATCTTTCGAATAGATTAATATTTTTAAATGAAACTTGGTAGAAAAAACAACCTTGTGAAGGTCAAGTACTTCTTTGAAAACCAGGTAGTTGTGGAGTCATTAAACCAGTTTGCTGGGCATCAAAGTTTTTTTTTTAAAAAAGTAAAATCAAAACTTTGAAAGAGTCTTCCATAATATATTTAGATCACTGAATAAAATATAACCAGTCCGAGGTCAATGCGACCATTCAAAGTGACCAAAAACCTGTGGTAAATGTGCCACACAGCACAGGGTTTTGCAATCCTCTAGTGTGGCACTCAATTCTTTATGCCATATTTGATTATGTATTATGTACTTTGTAAAATAAAGGAAATATATAAAAAAACCCAAAAAAACAGTTATCCGTTCTAATATTCTTTTAGCGAACTTCCAAACAAAAACTGAGCTTATAAGATTACTTATTTATTTATTAATTTATATAATTTTACAACCATCAAATTTACAAGCAATTCTTGATTTAGTCAAAAAATTCACTTTACATTACAAATGAGAAAAAAAAAAAATACAAATTATTAAAGTTCAAATTAATAATCATTCAGTTCATACATAGGATTAAGCAATAATACTTCTTTGACTTTGTTTAAGCATTTTGAGGTTTTAAAGCTCTTATACATTTGGTAGCGTGATTATATATTTTTATTTCCATGAAACTAGGACCTTTGTGGGTTTTATTAAGTTCTTACTGATGGGCAGTTTGATGTCACAACTCTCCTAGTCTCGTAGTGATGGAGATCACCTTGTTTTTGTTTAGAGCCCAAATTCCTCAAAGCATGCTTTAAACATTCCATAATATATAAGCCATAAACTGTCATTAATTCTCCATTTGACAAGAGGGTTTGCAAGTTTCTATATGTTAACTCCCTCTAGTATACGGATAGCTCTTTTTTGTAGCAGAAAAACATCTTTAGTTGATGAGCAAGAGATTGAGCAAGAGTTGATTTAGTTGATTGAGCTTATAAGATTACTTCTGTTTAAATTACCTACATTTATTAGATAAGTCTATGAATCAAGAAATTATAAACCAAGTTTATAATTTCCTGATGGATAGAAATCCGCTAAGTATTATTTATCTACAATGGGGGTTCGTAGGGCTCTGAAGGGCCCTGACTTAGTACGCAATCCCGGAGACCTGGATTCGAATCTAGTCGAAGATATTGCGCTAAAACATGTTAAATATAAGCATAAACTAATCTTCGTCTGAGTGCCCAGAAACATTTTGTGTTTTTGTAAATAAATTCCTAGTTCTGTTCAACCTATTAGATCAATTGCCGCATTTCCTTTAAAATTCCGGGAAAATTTACAGTTGTGAGGCAGTGTTATTTCGTATAAATCGAAAACCTGAACAAGTTCTGGATTGGTTAGCAAGAATATAAATATTCAGAAACAAGGAAATTCGTCAGGCTTGCAGACAACCGTGTCAGAGTTATTTACTAAATACCATCTTGAGGGGAAAGAAAATCTTATTATTATATAATTTTTTTTGTAATCAATAATTAAAAACGATTTATAAATTGCAATATTAATTTATTAATCATTATATGCTCTATATATATTTATAACTTTCATATTATTATGCATCAAAAATATTATTTATTTCTATCTCCTTTATTTTAAGGAGGATATATCCTTTTGTAATATGGTTCGAATCCCAGCCGGGGCGTAATATTTTGTTCGTTAATTTTTTATCTTTTGAATATTTCTGAGTCCAAGTGATTTTTGATCGAAACAATTTTCCGCGTATTATGAAATGATTGCCTGTTAAAGATGTGAAAAACATTATTTACCGAATAGCACAACTAAACCCATAGATTGACTTTTGTACCAAGTTTAAAAGTCTCACTACCATAAATGTTGCGAGAGCTACTATAATAAGGCACACTCACATATACAGACAGACAACTTTGTGAAAACTACCTAAATCTCGGTTTCAGAGTTTCAGGTTTCTAAAATCTGTTTACCAACCTATAAAATACATACAGTATAAATGAGGAAAAGTACAAATTTTGGTTCTGAGGCTTGAACCCGTAATCTCTTGTAGTAGAAGCGAAAGCGTATGCACAACGCTATGAAGGCTTATGTATTTTTGACAGATTATTCTTTAATAAAAATGTAATGTAAACAACTACTTAATTATAAAAATGTGTTAATTTCACTAAAACGTTAATTAAAAATTAATTATTTCTACGTAAATGAATCAATCTTATGTTAATAAATAATCTCAGAAATTTTCGGCCAAATCTTTTGCTTATTCTGTTCACAATTGGTAATTATTCATAATTTCGAATGTAAGTCGCCTATATCGATTCCTGCAATGACGTCATGCCATTCATAAAAAAGTCAGGTTATAACCTCCGACAGTTTTTGGTTTGTTTACATCCAATTGAATTACCTTATAAATTTCTATCATCTTGGATATATATTTATATATCAAATGACATTTATCAATTTCATTTTATTTCGTAATCAATATTATTTTCATTATTAAATTAGATTTCAATAGAAATATTAGAGTTTTACAACGTCTCGTACCCAATATTTAGAGAGTACTCTATAATGCCATTGTGCGATATGAAAATTATGGCTCCTAGTGTCTATTAGTTGGTAAATTTAACAATACAATGACATTACAAGCATACATTACCCCCTCTTTCTTCATTCTTCTCTATTACTTATTTCATTTTATTCTTCTTCGATGTTTTGTTTTTGACTGCCCATTGTTACATCATATACCGTTAATTAATTCGTATTATTCGTATATCAATCATCTTCATATAATTGAATAGCCAATGACTTGAGCTTTTTAATAATAGAAATAATGTATTGAAGTAATGATATAATAAAAGAAGTGTCTATAACTGATTACAAAATTTAACATATAAGAGGTTTAAATAGTGTCTATATAGTGTCGTTAATGATAAAGAGTCTCGAGTCTGGAAACATAAGTATAGAGAGACGTATTTTATTAATGATAGGTGGTGCGTATAATCAGAGAGTTTATATCTTATTTGATTAGTTAACGACTAAATAAACGTTCCCAAGTCATTCAATAAAAGTTGAACTGGTGATAATAATGAAATGAAACTTGGCACATATGTTAGTCTTATACATGGCCACATGCATGCTAAAACTCAAATTGATCGCATTATTTTTCAGCGTTTTATGATTTTTGCCGAGTCATTATTGCAGGTTAAGGATGTCATAAAAAATATTTTCCGTAAGGCACAATTACACCTATAGACTGATTTTTGTAGTAAGTTTCAACCCTCTAACATAAATGCACTGTGAACTACAATGATAACAAAAACACACACTCACACACAAACAGACAAACAAATTTGAGACAACTATTCAGAATACCTTAAAAAGACCTGGAACGGATAATTCCGGTGTCATACCGGTTTCGGTTTTATGCAAACACAATACTTTTCCTTTATACTTATGGTATATATGAGGAAAAGTAAAAATTGGGTTCGTGGTGCCTCGGATCTTTTTCCCATCACATCGGAATCGCAATTCTCATCCTCCCTTTTTCAGACTCGCTCTGCTCGTCTTCAGAATATACAAGTCGTTAAATTTATACTGAAGACGCCTTAGGACTCGCTTCGCTCGTTCTCAGATAAATACATTCGTTTTTATATTTCCGTAATATAAAAACGAGTGGAAATATTCATTCCATAAATTTTTCCATATTTATCGCGGGTTAATGACGTCATTAAATAATTAGTTTTCCAACGGCAGAACTATATCTAACTTTGTGATAACGACTAGAGTCACCCGTGGTGTAGTGGTTAAGGTACGCGGCCAATACACAGAATGAATGGACTTTAGTCATGGGTTCAATCCCAGCACGGGCCTCTAGGATTTTTATGAAAGGGATAAAAATTCTGCGTACCACGTCCTTCAGAAGGGACGTCTCGAGCCTGTGCGTTGTCAAGTACTCGTTAAAGATCCCTTACCCTAAATGAAACTGGGTATAGGCAAAATTTAGGAACCTCATACCGTTTCTAGTGGTATATAGTAGTTTTTAAGTGTGTGGAGGTTTGGTTTAACAGTAAGGGCACGTGTTGTTCCCAGTTTTCACTAGACTATAAGTCAGTGAAAATATGTATGATTGCTTGAAAAAGCATGAGAGGAACCATAGAAATTCACGACTCTTCTGTCTAGATTAGATGAAATATATCTACACTTGAAATTAAAAGGAGTAGAACACTATCTTAGGGAGCTGGCAAAAAGGGCCCAACAACGTGGCCTACATGCCTGGTAGTTACTACCACTCCCCCCATATTACTAATACTGTGATAACTTCTTAGGAGGTCATAAAAACAAATAAAAGGACAATGACGATGACATCCCAGTTTCGGATTTTTTTGCAAACACAATACTTTTCCTATACCTATGGTATAAATAAGGAAAAGTAAAAAAAACGCAGGACAAAACTGAAACGGATAATATGGTCACTAAAACACAATTTAATTGTGCGAGAGACACCTAGGAAATGTAACAAGCAAAATGCTTTTTGCTTGTTACATTCCCTAGGTGTCTATCGCACAATTATATTGTGTCAACTATTCATGTTTTGCAAAACTCGGTAGTATCAAATGATATATGTCACTGAAACAGTTAAAGCGAACGAAACGTCGGCGCTGACAATGCAGAGATACAGCTCATTTATTCACTTAAGAAAGAACGAAATGATAACATCCGAATCATAGGATTGGAATAGAGATAGGAAATAGAATTAGAAGCAACAGGAGGGAGGCGTGATTACGAGATGGTTATCTGTAATTGGTAACACGTATTCATCTATTACTCATCCACTATCACTAGCATTCAGTTCATTCCCATCTATTTCTATAACTATTATAAATTCATAAGAAATATGACGGATACGACGTTGCGTCATTCAGCACATGATCCAACTTCATTTACTACGCGAATTAAGTTACAAAATCCAGTTTCATTTATAAAAAATAATGAAACTTATTGTTTATGTCGATTCCTGCAGGAAAATAGGGTTTTAATATTTTTATTATTGAAAATCAGAATTTAATTTTTATGCTTTTATAAGTTAAAATAAAACCATAAAACATAAAACCACAAGCTTTTAGCTGAAGTTAGAAGGTTTGTGTCAGGTGGAAGCACCTTTGTACCAACATAAAATCAATGAATAGAACCTTTGTGCTTTTATAAATTGTCTAGGAATACACACTCATATATATATATATATATATATATATATATATATATATATATATATATATATATATATATATATTATATATAAATATATACGTATATATTTATTTATATGTATGTATGTATGTATGTATATTTATTTATAAAGTCCCACGCTATAGGTTTTGGGATATTAATTAGGGTTTGATTAAACAAACTGCTGGGGATTAATTATTTTTTGTATCAAGTTTCATTTCGAACCGACATAAACTCCGAAAATGATCGTGTTTCGTGAAAACGCCTATGAACAAAATGTCGTTCATACATACATAAACACACACACATACACATATGCATGAGTTCCTCATGCCGGGCGAATTTGCTTTGCATCTCTTGCTTTCTTGCTTACCTGTCCAGTTCTTGCTAAGTGTTTTGGTTTATGCTTCGTAGCATAAACACCATAAACAGTTCTTATAAGAAATTGGCTTTTAATTGTTTGCACATTTTCCTAGATTTTTCACAGGAAATTATTCAAATCTTTTTTTAAGTTTTGAATAAATTGAGATTTGTATGAGTGCTCAAAATGTTGTGCAGCATAAATTTCCACCACCTATGGTACAAACATAAGCACGTTTGTTTAAAGCATAAACTGAAAAACTGACCAAAGTTTGGATTGGTTTGCTCGCATTCCAAAGTTCACTCGGGGGGAATTTCGCCAGGCATTGAGAAGCTCCGCGCCTGAATATTTCAATCGTGTCATAAGATTTTCCGGGGGGAGGGGGTGTTAAAGGCAAGAAGTCGTTTTTGATAAATCTTAAGTAGAACATCCTTATCCCTAATTTGAGGATTAGGATGTTTGAAAAATTAGATTTATTATTTAAATTATAAGCGCTAGTGGATTTTATACCATAAGGATGTAAATTAAAGTCTATCCACAAATAAATTTCAACCAATGTAATGATGACAAAACCGGCTTTCAACCTAATACAGGTCATCCTCAGTGCCGGTGAGAAGAAGCTAATTTTTGCTCTTGAGTCTTGTTACAAGATTTATGCAATGATTTGAGACTGGATGCAGACACACTGGGTCTGCATCCAGTCTCAAATCTTGTTACAAGACTCAAGAGGAAAAATTAGCTTCTTCTCACCGGCACTGAGGATGACCTGTATTAGGTTGAAAGCCGTTTGGTCATCATTACATTGGTTAAAATTTATTTGTAGATAGACTTTTATTTACATCCTTTGAGATTTATTAGTTTTTAATAGCGTGGTTTTGAGAAGTCCCTTACAAATGACACATTATTGTGGTTTTGGTTGGTTGGAAAAATGGTAGGATTGGTGACTTTTTCAACGATTTTTGTTTGTTGTGTTTGTAGATAGTGGCTGTTGGAAGTCTTTTTTGGTACCTCACCCTTCTAATATATTTATATTTTTCTATTCTTTCTATTTTTCTTTATAAAATAGGAAATTAGCTAAAAAC
Source organism: Microvelia longipes (assembly GCA_018340805.1). NCBI lineage: Eukaryota > Metazoa > Arthropoda > Insecta > Hemiptera > Veliidae > Microvelia > Microvelia longipes. The sequence continues at coordinate 50,548,733 of JACMZG010001914.1, forward strand.
ATTACTTTGTGCATACGTATTATTATTATAAATACGTAATATTATTATTTTGATATAAATACGTGCACATAAATTATTATTATTTTATATTCATAATTAATATTATAATTTATAATATAACTAATACGATGCTTAAAATATTAATTTAAATACTTGAAGACTGAAAACTTATTTAACGCAACCAATAAATTTTTTAATGACTTCTGGTTGTAAATTTATTTATACCAAATTAGGATTTAGGTTAAGAACTCGAATATGGGAAAGGTTATAGATCGGAGCCGGTTAATGTTCTATTACGGATGACTTTCAAATTTTCAAGTGCACAATAAAATATCTTGTTAAATGGCGTGGCCACTGACTGTGACCTCCTTTCTCTGATTCCGGCTTTATAATCAGTTTATTTCACTCTACCTTAAAATAAAACTACTGTTAAAGAAGAATACTGGAAAAGAGAAGGTGGACTGGAGGTTTCAAGCTATTTACGAAATCAATAATAGCGCTAAATCTTAAGCGCTAACAATGCCAATATTTACTTTTTTCAAAACTATTTAAAAAAATCAGGAACGGGTTACGTTTCCTCATCACATCGTAATCGCTACGCTCATCCTCCACTGACCATGGTCAATGCTGCTTAACTTTTATGATTACACAAAAATCATGGATATACTTGTTTTATTATAAAGAAACTTGGTATACTTACGTAAAGTTGTACACTTGTACCAAATTTTAACTCAATTGGATTGTTGTCCGATTTTTAACAATTTTGTTAAAAACTTCCACAAGTTGTTTGGTAAAACTTGATGCTGATCATGACATACATAACTTGGCGTGTGGCCCTTGGCAACTTGCTGATTATGAGATACATAACATGAATTGGCACATATGTTAGTCTTATACATGGCTACATGCGAGGTAAATCTCAATCTATAAGCGCATCATTTTTCTGCGTTTTATGATTTTTCATTATTGCGGGTTAGTGACGTCATAAAAAAGATTTCCGAATAGCACAACTACAGCAGTAGAATGATTTTCGTACAAAGTTTCAACTCTCTAGCATAAATACACTAGGAGCTACGATGATAACAGACTCGCACGCACACATAGACAGACAGACAACTTTGTGAAAACCACTCAGGAGGCCTTTAAAACCCCTTAAATAGATGATTCCGGTGACATCCCAGTGATTCCGGTGATATCCCAGTTTCGGATTTTTTTACGAACACTGTACTTTTTCTATGTACCTACGGTACGAATGAGGAAAAGTAACTAGGAATTGAACTTAGCTTCCCTATCTCACTTCACTTATCAGAAGTTCAAAAGAACAGACCCCTCTTTACTGCCTGCTTAGAGATCTTCAGCATGTTCTTGCCAGATTGTTCCGTGATAAGAACTGTTCTAGCCCCTACAGGGTGGCTATAATAGCTATATAATATAAAATATAATAGTTTATTTGAAAAGTCTAACATGGAGCCATCATAATCGGCGAGTCTTACTAAAGTCACTGATCTGTCGCCACTTTTAAAAATAAAAGAAGATGGCAACTGAAAACTCACCGGTTGATGATGACTTCATGTTAGGCTTTCCAAATGAACTATTATCTTTGTGGAGAGAGTCTCTACTTTAATTCCTCGTATAAATAACTCCACTTGAGCTCGACTTGTTCAAGCATACCTTAACGAAAAAAACTCGCGTGCGTCCCCAGTGAGGATTCAACAAATAACATTTATGTTAAAGGTTGGAAAAACCAAGTTTTTTACGTTTATACCGTAGGACGTTCAATTAATATAATAAATCAATAAAGAAGTGATCAGTAAATTTATTATATCGTTAAAACTCGGATAAAAAAACTTGTTTAATCGCTCTCCTGCAAGTTTACATTTAATTAATTTTATCAACAAGTTTGTTGAAACTCAAGTAAAGATTAATTTGTGAGTGACATTCAAATGATCAAAGGCCATTTCTGAGACATTATTTACATTATATTACTATTTATTTATATATATTATATATTATTATACATTATTATATATTATATTACATTATTTCTGATATACTGCAAGGGAAAGAAAAAAGTTTTACAGCTCAAGGCCAAGTTTTCCCATAAGGCGAAGCTGCAGGTGAAAACTTCATAATCACCTGAGGCCGTAAGACTGAGGGAGGTAAACAAGTTAACTCCCTAGCTAAAATCCGAACTAAAATTGACTCCCGAGGCCTTGCCGATAATACGAGAGTTGAAATTCTTCGATCCCTGTCTTGTATTATATTTTACCTACGACTTAGATAATAAATGAAATATATTTCTATTAATTTATAATTATTTATAATTAAAAAGAATAATTAAACTATTTTTCCAACTAAAACCTCGAGATTCAGCTTAACCAGTCATTATAGAGCATAATATCCTAACACTCTATTCCATCTTAATTCTAGAATCATGTAAAATAGTTAAATAATTTCCGGATAAGTTTAAAACTCACTCTATAATTCACATTGTAAATACCAGATACAATCTAGACTTATATCCGTTGCCTTGCCGAACAGCTCATTACCAAAAATCACCTACAATCTAGCCATTACTTTTTAACAAACTGAATGAGAGAATTAATTGATTTATTAAATGATTGACGATAATAAAGTCTTTTCTAAAAAGACTAAAACGTCTTCTTAGCTCGCACAATTTTTTTTTTCACTCAGGAATACTTGAGTTCAAAGCTCGAATGATCTCCCTTACTGTGGATGTTATGTATAAGCTTTTGCCATTCATCCATTTTTCGTTAATTTTTTAATTTAAGTATGTATTCAATTGTATTTTATTGTTTTTATAACTTTATATTTATGCGTTATAATGACGAATTATATCTATATGTATTATAGCTATATGCAATAATAATATAAATAAAATTTGTTGACGATGGTGGGAATGAGAAGTTACAATTTGAAGGGATGTTATAACGATTGTAGGGGGTTTTCATTTTTTGTATTCATTCTCTTTCTTATTCCTTACATATTTAGAATTTGTTCTGTGACTTTGATTTTACTCGGCAAAGTTGACTCAATATAGCACTCACAAGTTTTACTGCGCTCTATTTATGTCCCTAGGGACGTAAATATGTGATTTACGTCCCTAGGGACGTAAATATGTGTTTTACGTCCTAGGGAATAAATAGTGTTTTATACGTCCTAGGGACGTAAATATGTGTTTTACGTCCCTATGGACATATAACACGTTTACTGGGCAAGTTCGCTACAAATAAAAACCTGATTTACAACTCAAGTCGTAGGTAAAAAGTTTTTTAAGAACTATTATTAGCGAATTTCCTTTGGAAATTCGGCTAATGGGATAGGCGTCATGGCGGAATTCGAACCTCGGACCACGACAAATCCGTTTCAGAGGTCCCTAATGACGAAAAATACGTTTCGCGAGACTTTATATATATATATATATATATATAATATATATATTATATATATATATATAATATATATATATATATATATATATGTATATATATAATGTATTTCTAGACACTTTCTTGTAAACACTCTATCTTTCGAACAGATTAATATTTTTTTACCAAACTTGGTACAAAAATCAACCTTCGGGAGGACACGAACCCTATTGAAAACCAGGTTTTTGTGACGTCATTAACCCGGTTTGCTGAGTCAGCGAATTTTTCAAAAATCGGCAAAATTCAGGGTTACTATTTTTTGCCGCGAAAAAGGTCAATATTTATGTTTTTTGAGGCGCTGAATCGAATGAAACCGGTCCGAAGTCGATACGACCACTCTAAGTGACCAAAAAGTCCAAAAAAACCATTATAAATTACCAAAAACCAAAATTTAGGTCGATAAAAAATAAATTTCAAGTAGGGTGTCGTTTTCTATGTATTTTTGGGTGCTGAATCGAATGAAACCGGTCCGAAGTCGATACGACCACCTAAGTGACCAAAGTCCAAAAAACCATTATAAATTACCCAAAAACCAAAATTTAGGTCGATAAAAAATAAATTTCGAGTAGGGTGTCGTTTCTATGTATTTTTGGGCGCTGAATCGAATGAAACCGGTCCGAAGACGATACGACCACTCTAAGTGACCAAAAAGTCGAAAAAACCACAAAAAATTATAGAAAACCAAAATTACGGTCGTTGAAAAATAAATTTCGAGTAGGGTGTCGTTTTCAATGTTTTTTGGGCCTCTGAGTTGAATGCCAGTGGTCCGGAGTCAATACGACCACTCAAACTCAGGGTACCTGGGTTCAAATCCTGGAAGGGACGATAATTTTTTATCGTTTTTTTTTACTAAATATAAGTTTACAACTAGAAATAATTCTGGCGCGGTGGTCGCATGTCGGGCGAATTTCCTTTGGATGCGAGCACTCAAACCAGAGTACTGGGTTCAAATCCTAGTAGGGACAATAATTTTTTATCGTTTTCTTCACCTAATATAAGTTTACAACTACAAAATAATTCTGGCGCGGTGGTCCGCATGTCGGGCGAATTTCCTTTGGATGCGTGTTTCCGTGCTTTTTACATTATATAAGTTTACAACTACTAAATAAATAATTCCGACGCGGTGGTCCGCTGTCGGGCGAATTTCATTTAGAATGCGTGTTTCCGTGCAAAACAACCCATTTCTTGCTTATGCAAGAACCATGCCCATTGCGTGGTTCCGGTTCATGCTTTAGAACCTAAGCAGTTACTCAATTGTCAAGCACTGCTCGTAACTCATTTTGTCTGTATTTTACCAAAGGAAATGCGCTAAAACCTTTAAGATAACTGACTAAGCTTAAAGATGAGTAACTAAGCTTTAAACTAGTGCAAATAATAGTGCGTACTTCTAATTTTAGAGGCATAGTTTTGTGCAACCAACTGGATAGTTATGCGCATTTCCTTTGGTAAATACAGACAAAATGAGTTACGAGCAGTGCTTGACAATTGAGTAACTGCTTAGGTTCTAAAGCATGAACCGGAACCACGCAATGGGCATGGTTCTTGCATAAGCAGAAATGGGTTGTTTAGCACGGAAACACGCATTCTAAATGAAATTCGCCCGACAGCGGACCACCGCGTCGGAATTATTTATTTAGTAGTTGTAAACTTATATATAATGTAAAAAGCACGGAAACACGCATCCAAAGGAAATTCGCCCGACATGCGGACCACCGCGCCAGAATTTTTTTTTAAAGTAATGTCTTATTTTTCCAACAACTAGCAAGTATGTTTTTTCTTACAGTGTACATGTTGTTCTCTCCTAACACGAAACATTCAGGGAAATAAGTATCGATTATCCCTCATTCCCTTTTCCAAGGTCTCTTATTTTTAGTATTTAATTTCCTAAAGTAATACGTGTTGTTATCGCGTTAAAAGTTTTTGCTGTTGTTCAAGTTAATTAACTTTCCATGCACTCACTCACGAGCCCATATATAAGCACGAACTTGATTTGTTTTGCTGCCCTAGTTCTAATATTATTTCTACTTGAGCTTATATATTTTACATGACATTATTACATTACTTTAAAAATAAATAAATAAACGATACTTAATAAACAATTAAAATCCTCTATAATAAATAAACAAACTGTTCATAACAATAATTAAGTAAGTAAACGCCTTATTATAAATTGATAAATAAACTCTTTATAATAAATAAATTAAAAAACACTCCAATAAAATAATCCAATAAATGAATGCTTTTGAATAAATAAATAAACAATTTATAATATATTAAATAATTCAACGTTTTATAATATTAAAGAAATGCTTTATAATGAAAAAAAATAAACGTTCTATAATAATAAATAAACTTTCTATAATAAATATTTATTTATTAAACACTTTATAATAATTAAATAAATGGACACTTTATTATAAATACGCTACACTTTAAAATAAGTAAGTAAACGCGTTATAATTATTCAATTAATTAATGCTTTATAATAAATAAATAAAAACAACGCTTTATAATAAATAAATGGATATACACTTAATACTTTGAACCTTAGAGATATATTAATAGAGTGGCCCTACTGGTTAAGTTTTCAAACATCAAACATGTAACCTGACCACCTTTGCTTAAAAATATAATCAAATATTCAGTACAAAATTACAGTAACTTATATATATTAGAACGATAAAAATACAAATCATAACTCAAACAATGTGCGGGAAGTCGAAATCAATTGATTTATTATAACCTTTACTCACTCTTGTAGGAGGTTTCAATGAGGGTATAGAGAGCCCCTGAGAGCTCAAAAAATTAATAAAACACCCAAGTCTCTCCACATAATATTTATTGACAGAGCCAGCTTTCAACCTTTTGGTCATCATCAGTGCCGGCGAACGATGTATAAAGGTAGTAAGAAGTCACTTGTTAGCTTTGACAAATCGGAGCTCAAAAAATATTCTTGGCCTCTCAATGTATTAAGATAGGCTATGCCCCTTAAGTGTATACCTCTAGTGTATACTCTAGTATATACCTCTAGTGTATACCTGTATGCTTTGAACTATAAAGCTATGCTTCTTTGCTCAGCAATCTAGTTCTCTCTATTTTCGGATTATACTTAACACCCTTTAAAAGGTGTACTGTAACGATCCCGATTTCGACTACCGCCATGCAACACATCCCATAGGGTTTTAGGGGTTTTTCCAAAGAGGTGGTTAGAGGTGGTTATCCTCTCCAATAAAAAAAACAAACTCAACAGGTTACAAATTTTTTAAAAACGCTTTTAGAAGGAGAAACCGGCTCATCCCTAAATATATTTTTTACTTGTTATCAGCCTCTAACTTGATTTATGTACTAATTTATAATTGGTTTTATAATTATGACTAACTTATACAATGATTTCCGAGCCATTTTTTTGCTCACTCTCTTGCAGGTATTTACGCGTAAGTTAGTGTTATCTTTGAACCGTGTTATGACACGCTGCGGTCATACGCCACCGCTTATTCTGCACGCTTCGCTAACTTTGCCAGGTGCACGAGTATTATGAGTTCTGTAACCTTATCTTGTGCTGCGATGTTGTCTATACAATATACAATTTACAGAGTATAAGATTTATAACGCGCTATAATAATCTTATAAATATAAGGCAGCAGTTATAGTCAGTTCATTTTTGTACACATATGTTATAAATTCTGAGTGAATATTGTGGACAAGAATATTGAGCGAATTTTAATTAAACCTTGTGGGTGATAAATAATAAATTATAACTAAAACTTTTTAAAAAGGACATATAGACATATTTGATAATCGAAGAATCAGCTACCGTCGACACTCGCTGTCGGATATGAATATCCCTGGACCGGTTTCGGCATAACACCATCATCAAATCGTCGTGCTCATTGAGACTAGATTCACTGATATAACTTAATTAGTTGAGAGCTCGAGTGTTGCCCCGCCTGCTGATGATGGCGTTATGCTGAAACCGGTCCAGGGATATATCCAACAGCAAGTATCGACGGTAGCTGATTCTTCGATTGCTTCTTCAAGTTGCGGTAAATACAACCTTTTTAATATTTGATAATATTGAAAAAAAAAATTAAAAATACTCACGGACTAGTAACTGAACATCTGAATGGTCTATCCAAGTACTATTACCTCCACACTCACACATTAAAAATAGTGTAGAAACTATCACATATTGTATCACAGCCATTTTAAACACAATTGTGCTATTTTCACAAAACAAATGCCTACTAAATCATGTAAACTCTTAACAGCTAAAAGATTATTTTAACTGAATTGGATCGAATGATGAGCGAGAATAAAATAATTTTTGTGACTTCAAGGTAAAATTAGCACTTGAACAAAAGGAAATCAAATAATTATAATTAATTTAGGAGCGTCTCTAATTAAACCAATTATATAATAATATTTAATCTAAACTTATAAAATATGTATTTATTATTGCAGTCAATTGATTTTAAAGCTTTTATACATTATTATTTAATCAAAGTGTCACTGTATTTCAGTGTTGACTTTTAAAGAAATAATGCATTACTCTTTATACCGATTTTTTTAAGTTTTTTTTTTTTTCTTTATTATCAAAAAATTAAATTAAAATTAATATTAAGTTTTTTAAAATCGCGATGTATTAAAGATTATTGTGGGCGGAGACTGGCATGTTGTGGACTTGTTGCCTGGCCGACAGACACTGAATCGACTGGCCACCCCGAGCATTGATCGGATCTAGCGAGCCCTCTTTTACTCGCCCCGTGGAGACTGGGCAGCTTGGGTCGTCTTGAGTTATCGAATATACCGGTGTTCGAGCCCTCGTTTTCATATCGCATCGGCCTTGGCATCCTTCTCCCGGACGTTTTCCTATTTGATAATTTTTTTGATAATTATTTTCAAACTAATGCACTGTTTCGGAATAGCAGTAAAAGTCGATGCTAGTTTTACAGTTTTTTTACCTTCTTTAATACGAGAAAAGGGGATTCTAACAGCCAAAAATCGTGATTCAAAGTCCGCAGCAGCGCCACCGTCGCTGATAAGAAATTGATAACGAAACGGTGATCGTTGTTAAAGTCCTTATGGGAGTTTTTTGGTTTTTCTTATTTGTGACGATTATTTCTTTAAATTTTTTATCAAAGTGCTTTAATTTAATTAATTTTAGGGCGTATGAACTCAGTAGAATCACTATTTCATTGAAAAAATAGGTTTTTAATGGGTTGTCACGAGTATTTAAATTGAATTATAAGAAGGTGAAAATCACAATATAGTGTTTTATTTTATTTATTGTTAATTAATGTTACTTTTAATTAATTTTAGTTTACACAAACACACAAAATTACCTTTTTATTGCATTAAATTGTTTAAATTAGTTGTTACAGGTATTTAAATTAACTGATAACAAGCCGATTTTCACCGTAATGGGGTTATAATTTATAAATAAATTTTATTTACACAATAAATTCACTTTTTTGTAAAATGTTTGTTTAAATTATCCGTTTAGGTTTTATTATTTCTGGTTTAAATCGGACAAATCCAAGTCTGTTGTGATAAGAGCCTGATTCTATATTTCAAATCCTAGAATAATCGAAGTCTTTATCTATGAAGTGTTGACAATTTTTTTTAGCATCGATGGGTGATCCATTAATTTTTACTTTATTTGTTACAAATTAACTAACAATAAAGTAATAAAAAAAGAATTTTTATCGGTTCCCATGCTAATCCTATGATAAAATAAATTCGATTGCCCTTTCGTTTTCCCGCTATGGTATTGCCAACCTTACAACTATCTCTTTGAATCGCGAATATATAGCTGAACTAAAATCTTGAAGTTTGTAGCACTGACTGGCAACAAGGGCTATCATAAGGGATAAGGGATTTGACAAAAAGTTGATTCATTTAAATTTGTTCAATATTAAAGGCAAAATTTTTATGCGTTTTGGGTAAATTGTTAGTTCTTATACTTATTTTTAAAAAAATAAACTCTTTAACTGTAACTCTCTTGAAATAAAATAACTCTCTTGAACTGTGGAGGGACTTTTTATTCTTTCGTTCTATTACGATAGACTCCATTTATGCTTACTCTAAATCACATAAAAATTATAAGTTATTGGTCCAGTTAGGTCTTGAGTGGTCACTGACAGCTGTAGTACATAAAGATATGTTATCAGTTATTGGTCCAGTTAGATATGAGTCGTCACTGACAGCTCTAGTACATAAAGATATTGTTTTATCAGTTATTGTTCAGTTAGATCTCAAGTCGTCATGGCAGCTCTAGTACTTAAAGAGATGTTATCAGTTATTGGCCCAGTTAGATCTTGAGTCGTGAATGGCAGCTATAGTACAGAAATAGATGTTATTAAATAATAGTGAGAAATAGATGCTTTCAGATAATGGTCCAGTATTAAGTGGTAAATGTCATGCTTATCGCTTTAACCTTTAATAGTGAGTAATTTCCTGTGATAAAGAGATTCAAGTCACTTTCCAATGTGACCTTAAAGACGAGAATAGAATGAGATAATGGCAAGCGATGCTATTAATATTTTATGATTGGTTTTGTGGAGGGGCCTAGGTAAGAAAGGCATAATATGAGTCTTTAAACGGATATTATAAGTACTGGTATATTCCGTTAACAATTGATAGGCCTAAATTCCACAGCCATTATTGCATGTCCTTCATTTGGTTTAATTGGATGATATTGATACTTTTTCTCATTTATTTGCGATTCAAAGTCCTTAGCAGCGCCACCGTCGCTGATAAGAAATTGATAACGAAAGGTGATTCTGGTTTTTCTTATTTGTGACGATTATATCTTTAAATTTTTTATCAAAGTGCTTTAATTTAATTAATTTTAGGGCGTATGAACTCAGTAGAATCACAATTCATTGAAAAATAGCGTTTTAATGGTTGTCACGAGTTTTTAAATTGAGTGATAAGAAAGATCATAATATAGTGTTTTATTTTATTTATTGTTAATTGATGTTACTTTTAATAATTTTAGTTTGCACAAAACACACAAAATTACCATTTAATTGCATTAAATTGTTTAAATTAGTTGTAACAGGTATTTAAATTAACTGATAAGAAGCCGATTTTCACTGTAATGGTGTTTTAATTTATTAATTAATTTTTTTACGGCACTAAATAATTAATAACTCAATAAATTCATTTTTTGTAAAATGTTTGTTTTAAATTATCCGTTTAGGTTTTATTATTTCTGGGTTAAATCGGACGAATCCAATTCTGTAGTGATAAGAGCCTGATTCTATATTAAATCCTGGAATTATCGAAATATTTATCTCTGACATATTTGCAATTTTTTTAGCACCGATGGTCGTTCTAATAATTTTCATCAATTTATCACAAATTAACAAACAATAAATAATTAAAAGAAGAATTTTCAACGGCTCCATGCTAATCCTATGATAAAAAAATTTTTGATCACTTTTTCGTTTCCCACCATTGGTATGCCAACCTTACCTTGCCTCTTTGAATCGCGAATACCGTAGGTATATTGAAGAAGTATCATGTTTGTACTAAAAATCCAAAACCTGCTTTTAAATGTAGGTTTTGAAACCTATATTTACACTTAAATGATTCGTTTTAAGGGTTTTAAGACAATATGTTTTAGTTGTTTAAGTCCGGTGACCTAAAGTCCAGGTTTTGTCTCACTACATGATTGTGTGCATGTTGTGTGTTTGTTCGTACAATAATTCCTAGTGTATTTATACTAAAAGTTTTAAAACTTGTTACAAAACTCAAAATTTAACCCCTCCTTTCCGCGTACTTAGTTTTTTAACACAACCTTTGTATTTCACCTCAACCCTTTAAAAAACGCCTACAGCAAAAATATATAATGCAAGCATATATTTTATTTAGGTACATCTAGTAACGGGGTAAATTTTGCAATGACAGCAAGTTGCGACAAATCATAAAACGCGGGGAAAATGAAGCGATCCGAACGAAATTTTGGCACGTATGCATATGCTATGATAAGAATAATATATGTGCCAAGTTTTAACTCATCATCAGGCATTAGTTCAATTTTTATCAAATGATTGTGTACTTTCTTAAAAAAATTATAGAATCAGAAAATCCGATTGAGTTGAAATTTAGTACAAGTGTAATCTTTTATGTGGATCAATAGTACACTAAGTTTCTTTTCAATACGTCATGTATATCTATGATTTTTGTTGGATCATAAAAGTTAAGCAGCATCGAGCGTGTCCGTGCCTGGATGGGTGACCGCTGGGAAAAAACATGTATTTACTGTCTAAGGGCAAGCAAAGCGAGTCCGAAAACGTTTAGCAGTATAAAATTAACGACTTGTATATCCTGAGGACGAGCGGAGCGAGTCCGAAGATCTGCTGCTGTATAAAATTAGCAGCTTTTTATTATATTAGGGCAAGCGAAGCGAGCTAGAAAAAGTTTAAATGAGCTTAGCGAATCCGATACAACGAAGCGAAATTCCGAGGTACCCCGTACAGGAATTTTTTTATTCAAACAATTTTAATTGAACTAACACGCAACGAAACACATATAAAATATTGTCAAAGTATACTATCTTTTTAGACTTTCTTAATCAAAATTTTATTTTCCGTATTTAAATAAGTACAAAACTAGTATTGTATTTAACCTTTATTTTAGCAAAACATTATGTGATCTTCATATTCTGAGGACGAACACAGCGAGACAGAAGTGAGAGGACGAGCGTAGCGAATACGAAAGGGGGGGGGGGTATTTTCGAAGGACCCTGTACCCGATTTTTAAATTTAATAGAATGTTGTATCGTGCAGTTAATATGTAGTATAATTTGTTGGTTCTATTTTAATCTGAAAATAGAATGTGTTGTCTAAAGAACTGGAATGTCGGGTTTATTGCCGACCATGTTTCATATCTCGGGATGATTACGCCCTGATTATTATCCCGACTTATCATTACTATAAATTAAAAACTCCTTCCTTACCTTCTCCATACCTTGGAGCATTTTTACATTGCCAGCTGTATAAGTTTTTTTTTTGTTGTTGAAAAATTCCATTCTAAAATAGATAGAGATTGTGGTTCTTTGCTATTGCATTACTGAGTAGCTTTATAAAGATGAAAACACAAGAAAAAACACTTAAGAGTTTCTGCGTGATGCTTTTTAAAGAGGTTATCAAAAAGTCAAGGTATAAGAAATTACTTTTGTATTAAAGTTAGATTTCTCCTTGTTCGCTATGCTGTGTGTATTCGAAATCTCCGTCATTTGTCGTATTAATTTTTTTCTTTACTTTTTCTTTTCGTAATTCAATTAATTTTCTTTACTAGGATTTTGATGATTGCGTCGGGAACTCACTTCAGTTCTTAAATTTATTTTTTCCAAACCGTTATGAAAGTTGCTGCTTAACAAAAAAATCCGTCAAAGTGCTTGCTTTGCAAGCATTATAAGGGTTCTCAGATATTTGCATAAATATAATGTATTAATACTATACAATCATACTTATACTCAATATTCTACGCCTCGCTTCAATAGCCTATATGTTTAGTTTTGTCGATGCCTAATGTTAGAAAAAATAAATAAGTTATAACAAAATATTCCACAGCTCGCTACGCATGCGTTTCTGTGTATCAGAAATCAGTACCTAATTTAGAATCTACACAAAATATATAAGTGCTCGTATTGCTCGTTTCATTTGTATGTTTGTTATTTACAAATTTCGCAGAGTAAACATAATTTTACCAATTTCGCTAGCCTATATGTGTCTGTTGGCACTGATTTTAGGAAAAATAATTATAATACAACATAAAATTTGAGTAAACATCTGCTTGTTTAGTACTAGCCAATTTCAAACTATAGAATCAAATTTTTACATAACAATCTAGAGCTCGCTTCCCTCGCCTTATATATTTGTTTGTCGATACCTAATTTTTGAGAAAATTTAAAACACAGAACAAAATTTAAGGGCTCGCTTCACTCGCCTTTATGTGCTTGGTTGTCAATATCTACCTGAAGAAAAACATTTAAAACAAGGCATAAAATTAAAGCCTCGCTTCAATCGCCTTTTTGTATTGGTTTATCAGAACCTCATTTTATAGCATACAGTAAAGACATAACATAATATTCTAGGGCTCGCATCGCTCGCCTTGAGGTGCATGTTTTGATACTAGCCAATTTAAACTATAGAATCAAACTTATACATAACAATCTAGGGCTCGCTTCGCTCGCTTATAGAAGTTTGTTTGTCAATACCTAAATTTAGAAAAAAAATTAAAACATAAAATAAGATTCAAGGGCTCGCTTCGCTCGCCTTTACTTGTTTGTCAATATCTACTTTAAGAGAAACATTTAAAACAAGGCATGAAAATCATGGGCTCGCTTCGCTCGCCTTGTTGTATATGTTTATCAGTACCTTCTTAAGAGTATAAAAAAAAACCATACAATACTAGGGCTCGCTTCGCTCGCCTTTATGTGCTTGTTTCAATATCTACTTTAAGAGAAACATTTAAAAAGGCATAAAAATCATGGGCTCGCTTCGCTCGCCTTTTTGTATATGTTTATCAGTACCTTCTTAAGAGTATTAAATAATAAAATAACCATGCAATACTAGGGCTCGCTTCGCTCGCCTTTATGTGCTTGTTTGTCAATATCTATTATAAGAGAAACATTTTAAGCAAGGCATGAAAATCATGGGCTCGCTTCGCTCGCCTTTTTGTATATGTTTATCAGTACCTTCTTAAGAGTATAAAATAATAAAAAATAACCATGCAATACTAGGGCTCGCTTCGCTCGCCTTTATGTGCTTGTTTGTCAATATCTACTTTAAGAGAAACATTTAAAAAAGGCATAAAAATCATGGGCTCGCTTCGCTCGCCTTTTTGTATATGTTTATCAGTACCTTTTAAGAGTATAAAATAATAAAAATAACCATGCAATACTAGGGCTCGCTTCGCTCGCCTTTGTGCTTGTTTGTCAATATCTATTATAGAAAACATTTTAAGCAAGGCATGAAAATCATGGGCTCGCTTCGCTCGCCTTTTGTATATGTTATCAGTACCTTCTTAAGAGTATAAATAATAAAATAACCATGCAATACTAGGGCTCGCTTCGCTCGCCTTTATGTGCTTGTTGTCAATATCTACTTTAAGAGAAACATTTTAAAAAGGCATAAAAATCATGGGCTCGCTTCGCTCGCCTTTTTGTATATGTTTATCAGTACCTTCTTAAGAGTATAAAATAAAAAAATAACCATGCAATACTAGGGCTCGCTTCGCTCGCCTTTATGTGCTTGTTTGTCAATATCTATTTAAGAGAAACATTTTAAGCAAGGCATGAAAATCATGGGCTCGCTTCGCTCGCCTTTTTGTATATGTTTATTAGTACCTTCTTAAGAGTAAAATAAAAAAAACATACAATACTAGGGCTCGCTTCGCTCGCCTTTTATGCTTATTTGTCAATATCTACTTTAAGAGAAACATTTAAAACAAGGCAAAATCATGGGCTCGCTTCGCTCGCCTTTTTGTATATGTTTATCAGTACCTTTTTAAGAGTATAAATTAAAAATAACCATACAATACTAGGCTCGCTACGCTCGCCTTTATGTGCTTGTTTGTCAATATCTACTTTAAGAGAAACATTTTAAAAAGGCATAAAAATCATGGGCTCGCTTCGCTCGCCTTTTTGTATATGTTTATCAGTACCTTCTTAAGAGTATAAATAATAAAAATAACCATGCAATACTAGGGCTCGCTTCGCTCGCCTTTATGTGCTTGTTTGTCAATATCTATTATAAGAGAAACATTTTAAGCAAGGCATAAAATCATGGGCTCGCTTCGCTCGCCTTTTTTATGTTTATCAGTACCTTCTTAAGAGTATAAAATAATAAAAAAACATGCATACTAGGGCTCGCTTCGCTCGCCTTTATGTGCTTGTTTGTCAATATCTATTATAAGAAAACATTTTAAGCAAGGCATGAAAATCATGGGCTCGCTTCGCTCGCCTTTTTGTATATGTTTATAGTACCTTCTTAAGAGTAAAAAATAAAAAAAAACCATCAATACTTGGGCTCGCTTCGCTCGCCTTTATGTGCTTGTTTGTCAATATCTATTATAAGAGAAACATTTAAGCAAGGCATAAAATCATGGCTCGCTTTGCTCGCCTTTTTGTATATGTTTATCAGTGCCTTTTAAGAGTAAATAAAAATAACCATACAATACTGGGGCTCGCTTTGCTCGCCTTTATGTGCTTGTTTGTCAATATCTACTTTATTTTAAGAAAGGCATAAAAATTTTTAATTTTTATTTTTTTGCGCTTGCGGTTATGGGCGATTTTGAAATTGCTAAAATTAACTTTTGAAACTTTTCGAAGAATTTCTATGGCCCGGAAAGTGCTTTTATTGGCTATTGGTCCATATTTTTAGGGCTTCTCCTTATGCCTTAAAAGGGGGGGGACAAGCATTTTTTGGTGGTTTTGAGATTTTTGGCGGGTGTAATAGCCGCCATTTTGAAAAAGCGATGCATATTTGTGTACTACCCATCGATACCTACAATTTGATACCCCACATGATTTTTCAAAAAAATATTTTTTTTGGCGCGTGCGCGTATGGGCGATTTTGAAATTGCTAAAATTAACTTTTGAAACTTTTTCTCCGAAGAATTTCTATGGCCCGGAAAGTGCTTTTATTGGCTATTGGTCCCATATTTTTAGGGCTTCTCCTTATGCCTTAAAAGGGGGGGGGGACAAGCATTTTTTTGGTGGTTTTGAGATTTTTGGCGGGTGTAATAGCCGCCATTTTGAAAAAAGCGATGTATATTTTGTACTACCCATCGATACCTACAATTTGATACCCCACATGATTTTTCAAAAAAATATTTTTTTTTGGCGCGTGCGCGTATGGGCGATTTTGAAATTGCTAAAATTAACTTTTGAAACTTTTTCCGAAGAATTTCTATGGCCCGGAAAGTGCTTTTATTGGCTATTGGTCCCATATTTTTAGGGCTTCTCCTTATGCCTTAAAAGGGGGGGACAAGCATTTTTTGGGGGTTTTGAGATTTTTGGCGGGTGTAATAGCCGCCATTTTGAAAAAGCGATGCATATTTGTGTACTACCCATCGATACCTACAATTTGATACCCCACATGATTTTTCAAAAAAATATTTTTTTTGGCGTGCGCGTATGGGCGATTTTGAAATTGCTAAAATTAACTTTTGAAACTTTTTCTCCGAAGAATTTCTATGGCCCGGAAAGTGCTTTTATTGGCTATTGGTCCCATATTTTTAGGGCTTCTCCTTATGCCTTAAAAGGGGGGGGGACAAGCATTTTTGGTGGTTTTTGAGATTTTTGGCGGGTGTAATAGCCGCCATTTTGAAAAAAGCGATGCATATTTGTGTACTACCATCGATACCTACAATTTGATACCCCACATGATTTTTCATAAAAAATATTTTTTTTTCGCGCGTGCGCGTATGGGCGATTTTGAAATTGCTAAAATTAACTTTTGAAACTTTTTCTCCGAAGAATTTCTATGGCCCGGAAAGTGCTTTTATTGGCTATTGGTCCCATATTTTTAGGGCTTCTCCTTATGCCTTAAAAGGGGGGGGACAAGCATTTTTTGGTGGTTTTTGAGATTTTTGGCGGGTGTAATAGCCGCCATTTTGAAAAAGCGATGCATATTTGTGTACTACCCATCGATACCTACAATTTGATACCCACATGATTTTTCAAAAAAATATTTTTTTTTGGCGAATGTGCGCTTCGTCATAAATCGACAGATGCACATGTGATATAGTTGGCTATATTTTTCCTGTTGTTGGATAAAATAGTTACACATGTATACCAAATTTCCAACTTCCTAGCTATTGTAGTTCCTGAGATGAGAAATCGGACAGACAGACGCTCGACAAAAAGTATAAGGGTTTCGAAGATTATCTTAGAAACCC
Source organism: Microvelia longipes (assembly GCA_018340805.1). Taxonomy (NCBI): domain Eukaryota; kingdom Metazoa; phylum Arthropoda; class Insecta; order Hemiptera; family Veliidae; genus Microvelia; species Microvelia longipes. Next base: position 50,566,096 of record JACMZG010001914.1, read on the forward strand.
TAAAAATAGAGCTTTTTTAGTCTAGTAGTCTAATAAAATATGTGTCAAAGTGCTTGCTTTGCAAACATTATGAGGGTTTCTCAAATATTTTCATAAATATTATGCATAAATACTATACAATCATAATTTTACTTAATATTCTACGGCTTGCTTCGATGGCCTATATCAATTTTATTTGTCGATATCTAATTTTAATATAAATAAATAAAATATAACATAATATTCCAGAGTTCGCTTCGCTCGCCTTTCTGTGTTTACTTATCAGTGCCTAATTTAAAGCATATACTAAAAAGAAAACATAATATATAAGTGCTTGCTTCGCTAGCCTTCATTTGTATGTTTATTATTTTATTACAAAAAAAAAAAACATAATAAAAATTCAAGGGCTCGCTTCGTTCACCTTTATGTGCTTGTTTGCTACTAGCCAGTTTTAAACTAAAAAATCAAACTTTTAAGTAATATTCTAGGGCTCGCTTCGTTCGCCTTTATGTGTTTGTTTATCAGTACCTCCTTAAGAGTATACAATAAAAAAAACATAAAACACTGGGGCTCGCTTCGCTCGCCTTTATGTGTTTGCATATCAATACCTTGTTATGAGTATATAAAAAATACATTAAAATACATTGAGACTCGCTTCGCTCGCCTTTATGCGCTAGCTTGTTACTAGCCAAATTTAATTCAAACGTACTTAATTAAGTAGGGCTCGCTTCGCTCGCATACATGTCTTTATTTGTCGATACATAATTTTAGAGAAAAATTTATAACATAACATAATATTCAAAGGCTCGCTTCGCTCGCTTTTATGTGTTTGTTTGTTTCTAGCTTATTTTAACTATAAAACAAACTTCTACCTAATATATTAAGGCTCGCTTTGCTCGCCGTTCCGTATGTGTTTATCAGGACCTAATTTTAAAGCAAAGAGTAAAACATTACATAACTTTCTAGGGCTCGTTTCGCTCGCCTTTATGTGTTTGCTTATCAATACCTTCTTAACTTTGTACTGTATAAGTTAAGTTACTGTAATTGTAGACTGATTGTTTGATTGTATTTTTAGCAAAAGTGGTCAGGTTAATTTTTCGATGTTTCAATATTCATCAAAAAGAGCCCCTTCAGTAATGTCTCTACGTGTTATACCTAAATAATAATAAAGGTTAATAAAGAACATGATCCGCTCTCTTAATAATTTATTTTATTTAATTTTTTTACAATTAATGTATATTTTAATCAAAATTTACAAAAATATAGATAATATGTACAAAGTATTTATGCAAAACAAACATTACATAAAATTTATTAATTATTTAATAAATGTGAAAACTGTGAACGCACTTTTCTTTATTTTTTCGTCAAATTTCCACGTTTTAGCACCACACATCTCCAAAATGGAAAATATTGATGTCTGTTAATATTTATAGAGGATTGAATGTATGTGCACTTTTTTTGGAAATAAGGTACATGCCAAACAGCTCAAATGAAATGAAACTTAGTACAAAAATCGAGTCCTATGAGAGGTAGAAACGAATGGTTTTTTTTGAAAACTCAAACATCGCGCTTTCAAATTGCGGTCTTTTAAAATGTACAATAAATTCCGTATATTTTTGAAATCAATATTTTTCTGCCAAATATGTTTTTATGTTTTCTAGTCTTAGGTATATATTTTGAAGTGTTTTGTTTCTACATTTCAAACACATCTTTCGCTAGCAAAACTCTTGAGTCATCAAAGATTAAAAGGCCTGTCATCATATAAGTGAGACAGAGGAGCATAGTAACATATACGCCAACTTGTCTTAACGAATATTACATCAACAAATAATTGTTACAAGTTTTAGACTTGTAAAACCCTAGAGATATATACTAGAGGGGGCATAGCCTATCTCAATTCATTGAAAGCCCTGAAGCATCTTTTTGGAGCTCTCAGGGGCTCTGAGAAAAATCAATGGAACCACCTACAAGAGTGAGTTAATGTTATAATAATAAATCAATTGTTTTCGGCTTCCGGCACAATTTTTGTGTTTTAATTTGTATTTTTTTTTATATTTTATATTGAGTAATACGACAACAATTATTGATACAAGTATTAGAGTTTATATAGCTCATGGCTTGAGAAGTCTGGTAAGAGAAACAATCCAATCATTGCACTCTGGCGGGAATTGATAATTATATTGCAAAAGATAGATTGGATATAGATAACGTAATATGATAGATTTAGATAAGAGTTAATTCGGATAAAATATATAAGCTAGATAGGTAATAAGTTTTAATATCGCACAGTCCCCAACAGCAACTTCTTTGTCAACAAGGGTTGACAAAGAAGCATATGATGCTTCCTAGTCTCTCCCGATGTTGGAAGCTGCAAAACTTAAATAGAGGGGAAATAATGTATGGCTGGTTTAGCTGGTTTGTATTTGAAACTATCTAACACGTAAGATACTGTAATTTTGTTCTGCTTATTTGATTGTATTTTAGATGTTTCGAAATTCAACCAGTAATAATATCTCTTTGTGTAAAACTGTTACAGTTTTAGTAGGTTGGTAAGACACGTAAGAGAGGCAATCCACTAAATTGCATTGAATACTACGTGAACTTACAATCTCTAAACATCACAATTTTATTTTTTCCACATTAATGTAAAGCGCGGGTGGAGCGTACAATAATAATAAATACAAAAATGCCTCTCCACAATGTTTATTTATTAAATATAATCAAAACAGGCTTTCAACCTAAACGGTCATCATCAGTGCCACAAAAAACTATAAAAGGACTAGAAAACATAAATAAAATCAATAATTAAAAGTAACTTGTAATACATGAAATGGCAGTCTTGTATTATTTGTTTTTAACTATTTTTTGTCTGTTTTTTTATTCTTTTCAGTGTTTTCTAGTCCTTTTTCCTTTTCCTCATTTATACCGTAGGCATAGGTACAAAGTTTTGTGTTTGCGAAAAATTCGAAACCGGGATGTCACCGGAATTATCCGTTTCAGGTGTTTTAAGGCCTTAAGTGATGTTCACAAAGTTATCTGTCTGTTTGTATAAGTGTGTGTATATATGTTATCATGTTATCATCGAAGCTTCCTGTGTATTTATACTTATGAGTTGATACTTTGAACAAAAATCATTCTATAAGTAAATAATTGTTTTATGACGTATTAACTCACAATAAGTACTCAGCAAAATTTTGAAATTCATAAAACGCGGAAAAAATTTGCAATCAGATTGAGATTTGGCACGCATGTATCCATGTATATGTGACTAACATATGTGTTAAGTTCCATCTCATTATCAGCATAAGTTCAATTTTTGCTTCAATTTATAGAGCACGCCTCTTGTAATCTATGCTTTTGTTGTATAGATTTGTACGTGTGGTAGACATGGTTTAAACTTTCGAGTTATATATGCCTCGGGTTGGCATCGCAGTGGTATTCAGTAACAGTCTCGGTACACTTGCTACAGGTGACCTGACAGCACCACTGAAAGTGACAGTTGCAGTTCCAGGTCCTGGTAGCTATCCTGGATACAACCTGGTGCCCGCAGCCTCTGCATAGTTCCTTGCAAGATCTTCTTTCGCTTCTGGTCGTACCAGCGCCTCGCGCTCTACTGCACTGTCTTCCGCTCGTACCCGGCCAACCTAAAACAACAATAAGCATCTCTCAGTACAACATATATTCGACAGGTCTATCATAAATTATAGAGGCATAATAAATTGTTTACTTTTACTTTCCTACTACTGTAGTAGGTTTGAGGAAAACTATTAAGGAAAGCTATTATGTTCATCCTAAAATTAATTAAAAACAGAGGTTTCAACATAAATATCTGTTTCAGGCATTTTCATGACGTTTTGAGTGGTTCTCATCATGCTGTCGGTCTGTCCAGACCAGAGAGGCAAAAACATCATCATGTAGGTGAAGCTCCACTAAAGGACAAATAAGGCAAGTCTCCAAAAAAAATCATGGTTATCCCGTGCCCAATTATTTAATTTTTACATTTAAATATTAAATGTAATTGGCTATATCTACTGTCTGACTATTGCTTCTTTCTACATTTAGGGTTCACAACTATACAATATTCACACAGTCTTCTTCATAATCCGTTTATTCCGGTTTTTGTAACCACTACGAAACGAGTACTTAAAGAAAAAATGGAAACCAATATAATTGTTTAATGTATTTTAAAAATTTGGATAGAAGTGCCTATATCATACCATTTAGAACTGTCCCTATAAGGTTTAGTTGGACTATAGCATAACACACAGTTATAATCTTACTAACCAATGAGGTTAGTTCTGGAAGTTATACGGCGCCCACAATGTTATATAAGACTAACCTCATTGGTTTCTCATCACTATTATCGCAACTTTTTATAACCGAGTGCCATACTATAGTAGCAACTTAACATGTCTACGTAAAATACATTGGCCTATACCTATAAGCCAACTTTTTGCATCAACTAACTTTTTTTCTTCAAGATCTGACAAAATATGTCATTTATATCTATGGTATAAAGTTTTGCCAGCGCTTTTGTTCTTCTAATATTTTAGGTTGTTAAATTTTTAGGTTTAGTTGATAGACTACGTAGATTCACATTGAAGCATAACGGGCTTAGAGTGTTTTCTAAATATAAGGCGTTTTGTATCCAAACAAATTAACTAGACAGTTTTAATGACTTAATGTATTTTAATTACAATTATTATTTATTTATTATATTTGACGTGTGATTATATTTTATGCATAGATAAACAATATTTACATGTTAAATATTTTAACAGTGAACAGTTTACTGTTAAAACTGATCGTTCAACTTAAAAAAAAACAATTTTTAGTATTAAAAGCTATAACACTTATAGTAAGACCGGGTTTCAGTACTTACAGATATCCATTATCTTTAAAAAAAGTTGTTTGTAACTTTCTTAAAATTTTACTTTTAACTGGCCAAACTGCTTAATCAATTTTAATTACATTAGTATATTAGTTATTAAGAAATACCATCATTAAATTAAAGTAAAAAGATTGTATCAAAATTTAAAGTTCTACCCATACATTTACAATATATATATATATATATATATATATATATATATATATATATATATATATATATATATATATATATATATATATATATATATAAAATAAGTTGAAAATTTTGGTTACTTATAACTCGAAAACTACTTAAAGGATCTAGACCAACTTTAAACTTAGACTAATCGAATATCAGAAGGAGTCATAAACCGTGTTCGATCTTGATCAGTGCTAAAATATTAGTAGGGGATTCGTGTAAAAATTCTTTTTTTGAGTTCTTACAGCTCGGAATCTAATTGATAGATCTTGACTAAACTTTAAACTTAGAATTCTCATAGGTCTTAGAAGTCACCTTTTAAGTCTTATCTGAGGGCTGAGAAAAAGTTCTAAGGGACCCCGTACTCGATTTTTTTTATTAAATTTTTTATTTCATCGCTTAATTTTTTATATCTTTTTGCGGACATATAAGTGTTTTTAAATTTTTAAGACATTTTCTGTGTAGCGCCGTGTAAAAACAAGTTTACACTGGGTTAATTTTAAAATAGTTTAGTAATTTTTTGGTTAAATAAATTTTAATAATTTAATCTTAATCAATATGGTTGATTAAGATTGAAATTCCAATCCAGAAACCTGGAATGTTTTTGGCAAATTTTACATTTCCGAGGAAAGCGAGGTTAGACAAAAGGAATTTGCAACAGAGAAAAGGTCAGTTAAGAATTTTAGTGTTTGGCTGACGAGGAGAAGTCGTGTCCGGAATATTAGAATTTTACAGACGAGGTGAAGACTAGTCATACTTTAGATTAATAAATTAATAATAATTTAAGATAATTAAATTAAAAATAATTAAATTATAGATAATTTAAATTTTAGATAATGTAAATTAGAGTGCCTGTATAATCATTATACAGGCACTCTAATGTAAATAAGACTCAGAAATGTTTTCTTTACCGCATAGAGTAATACAAAATTCTATCTCAAACAACTTTAAAGTTTTATCAATGCCGTGTGCAAATTTTACAAATTACCCAAAGAGGATAATAAAATGTATCGTATTTTTAATATTATTTAAAAAAAATATATATCTTAAAGGATAATCTATGTTGATTGTCGATATAGATTTGATACATTACAATCACTCATAAAAAGCGAAATATTTTAACAATGTCAATATAAGAATTATGGTTCTTAAAATTACGTCAGATTCTATATAAAAACGTGCCCCGATTCTTTTCATCTTCTTTAAACATTCATTGATAATTTATCAGAGCAACGACCTCGCTGTTGGCAAATTTGGTGGAAATAAAAAAGGAAATGTTTGTTATCAATCCAGGTTTAGTTTCCTGTCTAGTGATTGTGACGTGTCATGCAAACTGAGAGACTTCCAACTCTCGTCATACTGATAAGGCAAATAAAACTTTATCACTATCTGCTATCACTTAGAGTAGTAAAATGCAACATAAGTTAGTTCTTTCGTGACGATACAGAGTGACAGGCGTTATTGTTTGATAAGGAACCAAACCTTCCGCAGGCTGTAACCTTGGCCTTCTATTTTTACCTCTCTCTTGCAAACGCAATACTTTTCCTATATACCTAAGGTGTATATGAGGAAAAGTAAAAAATTTTGGGGGAAAATCATACAGAATAATAATTAAGTTCTAATGAAAAAAGTTTTCTTACTTACCTTGAAAGATCAATGACTTTCCTCAAATATACATTTACCAATTTTTATTAATTAAATACACATTTATTAAATTTTTATATCATTTGAAAATATTGCCATTTAAAGAGTCAAAAGAAGTACTAAACAATTTCTCAATGTAAGAGAAAATAGACCTTTGAAAAACCAACAGAAGTTTTTCGATTTAAGTTATATTTTTTAAACTAGTGCCTGAAGTTAAGGTTTTTAGGTTAAACCCGCAATGCATGTATGAAACACAAACTATCTACTCAATGTTGTGCAGTTTCCAGCTTCACATCCAACTAAGATCATATTTATAAGCCAAATTAAAAATCTTACTTCTTGATATTCTGTTCAAAGCATTTACTTGTATACGTTATATATAAAGCTGAAGTTATGTAAAAGTTTGAAAGTATTTACTTCGTCTTGTCAATGAAACTGAGTATATCTATTTTTTAAGCTTAGTAGAATAGAGAAGGTATTTGAAATGTTTTCTTGCTTTATCTTAAATTATGGTATATAGTGTAACTCAATGTAAAATTTGATAAAAAAATAATCATAAAGCAATAAATATTGATGTCAAAAGAATATAAAAAAAATCGTACAAAACAAAATACGATGAAGTACCCACTTTCAAATCTATTCTTCCTCTGCCCTACCTTTAATCGCTTCTACGATAAAAATAAGTAAAAACGTTTTGCAGCAGCCACGTTTCAAATTTAAATATGATCATATTAACAGAATAAAATAGCAAAGTTACATCAAAATCGTAATTAACTTTGAAGATAGCAAATGGGCTAAAAGAGGGTGGCAATACAGATAGGCTATGTAGGTTTAATTTAAGTGCTTACAGTCAGGTGATATTAATGAACCATTACTTAATTAAAATATGAGTTTTTAGCCCGTAGCCACTGAGCGACTCGGTAAATATCCTGTTGCCACATTGATGTTATTTTGAACTATTTTTATTTGTTGTTACATGGCATTTTGCCATGTAGCTTTTTACTTGAAGTATTCAAGCCTTGCACTTTTGTGAAACGGGGCCCAGAAGGAACTTTTCCGCTTTACGGGCCGGCTTAGCTCGCCGTGGTTCCGTGGGAGCCATTTTTGTCCTGTCTGTCTGGGACAGTAGGCTTATGAGGGTGGATCAAGAGAGAGGGGTCAACATTGCCATACTCAAATACTACCAAACCTAAAACCTAACAGATATTATAGAGGATGTTGACCTAGACTTATACCTATATACAAGATATATAATATATATATATATATATTATATATATATATATATATATATATATATATATATATATATATATATATATATATATATATATATATATATATATTGACTTTTAAAGGACTCTCACTCTTTGGACATTGTTTTGTAAGAAATCACATTGTCTTTTAAATTTTGAGTAATAGTATCAGTATAAAGAACAGTAATAAGTTATGAGGTGTAAGTATTGTTAAAATGGCTCCTCGTATACTGTGAAAAATTGGAGTGCAAAGACATGATTTAAGAGAGTAATCAATTAACCTTTTTGTGGGTTCTCTGCACTGAATAGATTTAAGGCTTCATATGTTTTGGCTTGTTGAGTCACTAAATCAATACTAACCGGTAGTGTTATTCCTTTTGCAATAGTTTGGAGAGTCTCGAAGAAATATGAGATAGTTGGAGTGGTGAGGCGACACTAGCGGCCTGTGGAAGGAGTTGGAATCAACTCTGAGGGCCCGCTCGTATTTCTGTCTGAGAATGCTGGCTGTCCTGGTAAAGGGAGCTGATCTGGTCCAGCAGGTCTTGGTGGAACAGGAACCGCTTACTCCGTGGCACTTGCACTCCTCTTTCCCTCCCTCACCTACCAACTGATAACATATATCCAGTGATTACAGAAAGCAATAATATGAATTTTTAAATTGTAATCAATTATTATAAAATAACCTATTCGCGATTCAAAGAGATAGTTGTAAGGTTGGCCATACCAATGGCGGAAAAACGAAAGGATGATCAATTTTTTTTTATCATAGGATTTGCATGGGAGCCGTTGAAAATTCTTCTTTTATTCCTTTATTGTTCGTTAATTTGTGATAAATGAGGTAAAAATTAATAGAACGACCATCGGTGCTAAAAAAATGGCCAATATTTCATACATAAATACTTCGATTATTCCAGGATTTTAAATATAGAATCAGGCTCTTATCACTACAGACTTGGATTTGCCCGATTTAACCCAGAAATAATAAAACCTAAACGGATGATTTAAACAAACATTTTACAAAAAACGTGAATTTATGGAGTTATTTATTATTTTAGTGTGCAAATAAAATTAATTGATAAATTAATACACCATTACGGAGAAAATCGGCTTGTTATTAGTTAATTTAAATACCTGTAACAATTAATTTAAACAATTTAATGCAATTAAAAGGTAATTTTGTGTGTTTGTGTAAACTAAAATTATTTAAAAGTAGCATTAATTAACAATAACTAAAATAAAACACTATATTGTGATTTTCACCTTCTTATCACTCAAATTAAATATTTGTGACAACCCATTAAAAACCTATTTTTCAACGAAATAGTGATTCTACTGAGTTCATACGCCATAAAATTAATTAAATTAAAGCACTTTGATAAAAAAAATTTAAAGAAATAATCGTCACAAATAAGAAAAGCCCAAAAACTCCCATAAGGACTTTAACAAGTATTACTCTTCCGTTATCAATTTCTTATCAGCGACGGTGGCGCTGCTACGGACTTTGAATCGCGAATAGAGATAAATGTAGGCCTAGGATTTGCATTAAGTGGTCTGGTCTGATAATTTTATTTTGATTCCTTGCCCTTTACAGTAATTGTACTGGTCCCAAATACATTTATATCTACAGGCATAATACGATTTTGTCTCATACAAATTTTATGACGGAAGTTTTAAAAATTCAGTGAATTCACAGTTTTGCAGGTCTCATGAGCTATAATAAAACACTTATTTCCTTACTTGGTATTAAATTGTAATATTGAACTAACTTACAATCGCGGCTTTCCTTATGACAAATTAATTGTTAGCACACTGTTAGCAGCCAAAGCAAGTAGAGCAAATGCCGTCTTTAGCAGGGTCAATACAAAACAATATAATTGTGCGAGTGAAACCTGGGAAATGTAACAAGCAAAATGCAATGCTACATCTGGGAACTGTCCCATCATTCGACATTCGTCATACTTGATGGCTCGACACAATGTCATGTCCCACTCTGTTTCGTTACGTCTAACTCATCAGGGCGCCGACAGTGCCTGAATTTGCTTTTACATTCATTTCATTTTGCTTGTTACATTTCCTAGGTGTCTCTCGCACAATTATATTGTATCAACTATTCATGTTTTGCAAAACTCGGTAGTATCAAATGATAAAAACTCTAGACCCTGACATTCTTTTCACCATTTCTTTTTAGCTAAATGGTTTGAAAATTAATTCTACTAATTATTTATAATAATAATATTGCCCGTTTAGAGCATTGCGGGTCATCAGGGATAACCCCTGCGGGAACCATCTGAGTTGGTTGTACCAACCGTTACGGTCAAAAATAATAAAAGAAAAAGAGTATCTCCACAAAACAAAAATTTATAGGGGAAGCGCTTTCAACCTAACTAGAGGCCATCATCTCATCTGAGTCTGACTCTAATGCCAAGTCAGAAAACATAGACTCACTTCTCTACTTCTTTAACATCTCAACGGTTTTGCACTGATGATGGCCTCTAGTTAGGTTGAAAGCGCTTTACCAATAAAGTTTTGTTTTGTGGAGAGACTTCTTTTCTTTTATTATTTATGATGGACTCCATTCACGCTCATTCTAATAGTATCGTTACGCTCAAAGTATAATCCTCAAGTTCATAAGTTCAAGCTCAAATATAAAATAAATAAAAGAAGATTTTTTATCGGTTCCCATGCTAATCCTATGATAAAAAAAGTTTTGACCACTCTTTCGTTTTTCCGCCATCGGTATTGCCACCCTTACAACTATCTCTTTGAATCGCGAATAACCTGTAACAGAACCCCCCCCCCCCGGGCTCTCAAGGGCGAAGTAACGCCATCGCTACCGAACACACTTTGTATGTAGTCTGTCTTTCTTTCTATCCCTCTCTTTTAATCTAAGGGTGCCGCTCTTAGACATAAGTGTAATGCTGACTATGTATATGGAAGTGATTTTAAGTAAAATTACACTTCCTTTCTAGGAAGTCATGTAATAAAACCGGCTTCCTTTATGTATGTTGATATTGTTTAAGTGTTGAAGGATAAGTTACTCATTTTATTTGAATTCCCTAAGGGTCAATATGCGGTTTACTTTTATCTGAAAGTGACGATTTATTTTCATAACCATTGGGTCATTTGGAAAGGGAAAAATTTATTACTATTTTCCCATAAAATCTACCTGTAAGCGTGAGAAACTTGTGTTGTCATATCTTTTAGTTAATCCGCTTAATATAAAGCTAAAGCTCTTTACCGCACAAGTACTTCTACCTGTACCTTTTATTGCAATGGACTGCTTGGCGCCACTTATTTTAATCATGTGAAAATGGACCCTTTAAAAATTATTTCTTGTTTTTACTTTTCCTCACCTTTATACAGAAGGTATATAGAGGAAAAGTATTGGTTTCACCCAAAAAATTGTAATCCGAGATTTCACTTGAACTATCCATTTTAGGTGTTTTTAGGACCATCTAAACCGATTTCAGCTTCATGTCTGTCTGTGTGTGTCTGTGTCACTCATAATAAAAGTTCAATTATAGTTACCGTTGCGCCTAGGCGATAGTTGTGGTTGTTAGCGTGAGCAGGAAGATCGATGCCAGACCCTTGTATGGTTCTGAGAAACTTCTCAGCAGCTATAGACGCAATAGTGTGTCCCTCAGGGCAGCCTCCCCAAGCCCATATCTCCTGAGTGTTCTCGTTGACCTGCGTGTTCTTAGACGGCAGACATCCGCATGATAATTGACCTGTTGCGCACGATCTCCACACGCTGTAAACAATCCCAGCCGATAGAATGGCTGACACGAAGGCCTGCTCTCGTGTCACTCCGAACTTACTCCTGCTACAGAATACCAATAAAAGGTGGTAGAATTGCAATCAAATGTATTATATAATATGTTAGGAAATACTTAAACTGTTTGTGTTTTTTCTCTCTTACTGATGTAAGTATACTGGGGAAATTATACTAAGTAATTTCCTCTGAATTGAAATTAGGGTTCAAAGACGATTACTGATATTTATAAGTGATCTGATTTTTAACTCTAACAATACTTCAACTTTATATGCGACTAGCACAGTTTGGTTATGTATGTATTATACGTAATAATGAGGTACATGGGCACTTGTTTTTTTTCTTTTCCTCGCCTATAATACGTACGTATGTATGTATTATACGCAATAGTGAGGTACATGGGGACTTGTTTTACTTTTCCTCGCATATAATACGTACTTACGTATGTATTATACGTAATAGTGAGGTACATGGGCACTTTTTTTACTTTTAAGGTATATTTAACGAGTGCCTGACAACGCACAGGCTCGAGACCACCGGCTTTACGTCCCTTATGAAGGACGTGGTACGCAGAATTTTAGCTCTCTTATAAAAATCCCAGAGGCCCGTACTGGGATTGATCCCATGACTAAATAAACTCGGAAGTTTACAGTAGTCCATTCATTCTGTGTCTTGGCCGCGTACCTTAACCACTACACCACGGGTGACTCTTCCTATACTTGATGTACAAAAATTGCACATCATTATCAAAAGTAGTCTATATTTTACCGAGTAACACTAGGCCCGTATTCAAAGACGTTTTCCTAACATTTTCCTAACCTTTTTCCTAACATTCTCCTAACTTTTTCCTAACATTCTCCTAACACCTAACTTTTTCCTAACATTTTTTCCTAACATTTTCTAACATTTTCCTAAACACTTTCCTAACACTTTCCTAACATTTTCCTAACATTCTCCTAACATTCACCTTAGGTTTAGTTAAGGGAAATGTTTTTAAGCCACGAAATGTAAATGATTGTTCCCGTGTTTTAAAAGTCATTTAGAGGCTTCGCATGATTTTTTTTAGTAAGAACCTAAGGTAGTTAAGTCAAAAAGTGATACCTTTGTAAATAACGTAATATATCGCAAAATATCAATGTTATTAACTTATTACCTGGATTTACGACACACTTTGTCGTATTAATAACTATCTACATAAATTTACATAATATAAGTTACTGTTAATCCCAACCTTACTATTAGGAGTTTACCTGAAATTCTTTTAACACAATCAGATTTTTTATTTTCTATGGTCTGTTTGTGGCGGGCTATCGATTCAAAGAGGAAATTCAGTTGGTCCGGTGTGAATAATTTAGCCATTATTATACCAAAAATATTTTACACAAACAAAAATGAATTTGATGACAAAATACGAAAAACAAAATTGTGTAAATGATTTAGCAAAATTAAAACAGTGTTGCACTGATTAACAGGTCTTCATTTAGACACCTTTGGATTCGTACAACCTGGTCCACGTTCAAATTGAAACGCTTGATACTGCTTTATTTATGAAAGCTGTTACAATAATTGAACATTGTATTTGTATTAACTCTACTGTTTACTGAAAACATATGTAAATAAAGTTTCTAATATATTTATCATTCGCCAAAGGAAGGCCGCATTGTTGTTTATGACAAAATGTGTCGTAAATCCAGGTAATAAGTTAATAACATTGATATTTTGCGATATATTACGTTACTTACAATGGTATCACTTTTTGACATAACTACCTTAGGTTCTTACCAAATAAAATCATGCGAAGCCTCTAAAAGACTTTTAAAACACGATAGGAGAACGTTAGGAAAATGTTAGGAGAATGTTAGGAAAATGTTAGGAGTTAGGAAAATGTTAGGAAAAAGTTAGGAGAATGTTAGGAAAATGTTAGGAAAAAGTTAGGAAAATGTTAGGAAAAAGTTAGGAGAATGTTAGGAAAATGTTAGGAAACGTCTTTGAATACGGGCCTAAAATTCTATATTGTGGAACAAAAATTATGTTAAAGTAGTTATGTTAGGGACTTAATCAATCTTGTTAAAAGTTGAATATAAATGGATTAGTTCGGTCATTAACAGAGAACTTCTTGAAAAACTTAAAAGAGAATTCGTTTTCAGAGAATTTTCATGTGAAAACGACACTTGAGCCGTTGTACGGATAGCCGAATTTTCATAGAAACTATAATATAATGACAACAAACTGTCTTGGATTGATAAATGTTGGAAATTAAGTTCACACGTGATGTAAGAGTTTACACCCTCGAGTTGTATCCTCCTTGGTCGGACTTTCTCAAGAATAAGAAGCATTGTGTTCTGGAACCCCTGTAGAAAACATTGCGTCGTATTTTTCGTTTTAACTGATGGTTATTTTTAAAAAGATATTGTCAAAACGTTTTTATCTCGAGGGTATATAGGTACAAAGTTTTTAACTTGAAAAAAGATAAGCATTGTTAACGAGAATTTATGACTAGTTTTAAGGGTAGTTTAACGTCTTTTCCAATTCCACCCCCGCGCAAATAGCGCCTGAAAACTGTTAGTTTCCTTAAATGTCCTTTGTACATTACTACACTTTTAACCGTTCTAATAGAACTAGGTTAATGTAGTTTACCCTAAATAGTCAACCAAAGTGAGCCAAATACGGGGTGAAACTTATGTGGCTAAACCTACCATTATGTGAGTTTATACGACTCTCTTCTGAGTTTATATAGTGTATAATACTATATAGTTTATATAGTGAGTTTATATAGACTCACTTCTACCTTAAAGGTTAAAGTTATTGCGTGGTGGTCTCAGTTCTTAAATGTAATTTGAAGTCACCCTTTAGCTGCTCTAATCATATTACTGTAACTTCGACAACATCAGGAATAAATGAAATAATTAATTTAAACAAAGCGAAAAAAAGTTTCTACATCTAGTTGAGAAGCAATTAAATTAGCTTTATAAGTAATTGTAAATAAACATAAATTATATATATATATATATATATATAATATATATAATATATATATATATATATATATATATATATATATATATATAATAATATTATATATATATATATATATATATATATAATATATATATATATATATATATAAATCTAGGTTTGATATATATTTATTAAAACATAGCGTACCTGTAGAAAGATTGCTCGGGGCAGTTCCACTTATCCCAATGGAACTGCTTTTGGCAGTGTTCCTTCGCCAACTCCGCTCCTGATTCTATTATCTGCATCAATTCTGCTTTTAACTCTGTTTGCTGGAACATCAAGTCGCAAAAGTATAAAAAAAAATAAATAATACCAATCAACAGTAATGATACACTAAAAAGTAAAAAAGAAAATAAATAAAAACAATCAACAGTAATGATACACTAACAAAAGTATAAAAGGAAATAAAATAAAAACAATCAACAGTAATGATACACTAACAAAAGTATAAAAAGAAAATAAATAAAAACAATCAACAGTAATGATACACTAACAAAAGTATAAAAGGAAATAAAATAAAAACAATCAACAGTAATGATACACTCTAAAAAATATAATGAAAATAAATAAAAACAATCAACAGTAATGATACACGCTAAGAAAGTATACAATATAAATAAAACAATCAACAGTAATGATACACGCTAAAAAGTATAAAATGAAAATAAAAAAAACAATCAACAGTAATGATACACGCTAAGAAAGTATAAAATGAAAATAAATAAAAAAATCAAACAGTAATGATACACGCTAAGAAAGTATACAATGAAATAAAAAAAACAACAACAGTAATGATACACGCTAAGAAAGTATAAATGAAATAAATAAAAACAATCAACAGTAATGATACTAAGAAGTATATAATGAAAATAAATAAAAACAATCAACAGTAATGAACACGCTAAGAAAGTATAAATAATAAAACAATCACAGTAATCTAAGAAAGTATAAAATGAAAATAAATAAAACAATCAACAGTAATGATACACGCCAAAAAAGTATAAAATGAAAATAAATAAAAACCAACAGTAATGATACACGCTAAGAAAGTATAAAATTAAAATAAATAAAAACAACCCAACAGTAATGATACACGCTAAGAAAATAAAAATTAAAATAAAAAAAACCAACAGTAATGATACATAAAAAGAAAATAAATAAAAACAATCAACAGTAATGATACACGCTAAGAAAGAAATGAGTAATGATACACACAATCAACAGTAATGATACACGCTAAGGTATAAAATGAAAATAAATAAAAACAATCAACAGTAATGATACACGCTAAGAAAGTATAAAATGAAAATAAATAAAAACAATCAACAGTAATGATACACGCTAAGAAAGTATAAAATGAAAATAAATAAAAACAATCAACAGTAATGATACACGCTAAAAAGTATAAAATGAAAATAAATAAAAACAATCAACAGTAATGATACACGCTAAGAAAGTATAAAATGAAAAATAAATAAAAACAATCAACAGTAATGATACACGCTAAGAAAGTATAAAATTAAAATAAATAAACAATCAAAAGTAATGATACACGCTAAGAAAGTATAAAATAAATAAATAAAAAATCAACAGTAATGATACACGCTAAGAAAGTAAATGAAAATAAATAAAAAACAATCAACAGTAATGATACACGCTAAGAAAGTAAAAATTAAAATAAATAAAAAATCAACAGTAATGATACACGCTAAGAAAGTATAAAAAATAAATAAAACAATCAACATAATGATACACGCTTAAATTAAATAAAATAAAACAATCAACAGTATGATACACGCTAAGAAAGTATAAAATTAAAATAAATAAAAACAATCAACAGTAATGATACACGCTAAGAAAGCAAATAAAAACAATCAACAGTAATGATACACTATAAGAAAGTATAAAATAACAGTACAAAATAAGTATAAACACAGGCATACAGTCATACACATACAAACACTTATACATTACCTACACATACATACTCACACATTCTAACAAATACACGCATTCATTCTCATGCAAATATAAATTAAAAACAATAGTTTTAAGTTATATAGTTGTTTGTCATTTTTTGATAATTTCTTACGGTTTTACCTAAATTTTAAAAATTAAAATAAATAAATTTAAAAAAATTAAAATAATATGAAATAAGTAAATACTAAAAAACAAATTTTAAGAAAAAAAGAGTAGTATTGGTAATTAAGTAAAAAAAATTAAAAAAATTTAAAGGATGTCGAATTAAAGTAAATTAAGAAGTTAAAGAGTACAGTCCCTAGTTTTCGCTTAACAAGTAATTTTTTTTAAATGTTAATAGATTTAGCTGGTTTGATTGTCTAGTTGATTAAGTTGTATTGAGCAGCTCTCAATACAACTTAATCAACTAGACAATCAAACCAGCTAAATCTATTAACATTTTAAAAAAATATTAAAAAATTACTTGTTAAGCGAAAACTAGGGACTGTACTCTTAACTTCTTAATTTACTTTAATTCGACATCCTTTAAATTTACACTTTACGGGCCTAAATCTACTGAGTAGCTGGCTCAGTAGATTTAGGCCCGTATTCAAAGACGTTTTCCTAACATTTTCCTTAAGTTGACCTAAAACTAGTCAGTGGTGACCTGTTGTACAGTGTTAGTGAGTGTTTGTTGCTGTATATTCTGGTCAGAGATATATTTGTACGTTTGCTTTACTGTCTGTATTTTAAGTTTTTCAAATAACTCTTGTGAATGATCAGTCCGTTTTTTCCTTAATATAATTTTGATAAAAGGTTTCTGTAGTATAATAACAGGTTGTTTGGTTGTCTCACTGGCTGATCCCCAGCCAATGATATCATATCTATAGATAGAGTGTTATGCAATGAATCATGTCTGAATGTAAATGTTAATTATATTTACCATTTCGTCCACATTTGTAGATCGCCTTAGGCTGTTGATATGAAGTTTCCTGAAACAATAAATAAATCATGATTTTTTATTTGTGACCAGTGATCGGGCACACAGTTAAATGAGGTCCTAATATAACCCCGGGAGGATATTGTTTGAATCTGATATTTCTTTTGTATGTATGTGTTGTAATTTAATTAAAACCTACACCTGAAACTTTTATTAGAAATGAAAGAGGGTTTTTACTTTTTCTCATTCGTATTTAGATATAAAGGAAGTAATGTGTTTGCAATATAAATCCGTAACCGGACCTGAATTATCTGTTTTAGGTATTTTTAGGCCTACCTGAATATTTCTTAGTAAGATACTGAGTAATTTTTGCTAAGTAGCTGAGGTAGGATAGAGTTTTATTTACTATACTCAACGAATAAATCATAGTTGGCGAAATATGTTATAAACTGCGAGAATAAATAGTAAAAAAGGTTAAGTAAAAACTGTGAAACTTTTATAAACTGTGAGAGCTTAGACGAGGCTGTGAACCCCGGTCCTTCGGTGGCAAAATCGAGAAAACCTATTTAAAAACCAGGAGAGTATTGTGCGCTAGTTTTATGAAATTATACCCTGTTATAAGATCTTTAATATCCTATAGTTTTTCAAGGTTAAAATTATATTGCATTTATTTATTTATAGCCTAAGATATTTGTGAAAATTTAAGTCGTGCCCAATCAACGTTTAAAAAAAAGCTGCTTCTTAGCTCGATGGCCGCCGGATTCCTTGCTCTCAAGCAATACACGCAGGTAAATCGAGCATATGGTCCATATGCTTAATGTATTCCACTGCAGAATGTTATATTTATCACACTGGTTTTTTGGATTAAAATTGTTTAAAATCCTCACGAGCAAAACTAATGCAACTCAAAACAATCACGAGGTTTGAGTTAAAAATTTAATAAAAAATTTATTAAAGGTTTGAATAAAAAGAGTTCTTATAACGTCCGGCAACAATATCGTCGTTTCATTGAGAGGTAAGCGTGATTTTTGCTGCGCAAACAACATGCAGGGGAAGTAAGAGAAACAGCATCTTTTATGAAAGCGTTTAATATATACACACACACACACAGACACACATAATATATATATATATATATATATATATATATATATTATATATATATACATATATATTATATATATATATATATAATATATATATATTATATATATATAATTATATATATATATATATATATATATTATTATATATATATATATATATATATATTATATATAAAATACATATTCGTTCTTTTATTATCAATATCTTGACGCTCTTGGTCTTAATTAGCAGCTTTAAAGTGCACCTAATTAGTGTTGGAAAACAGCCATCATCCCGTTATTGTATTACTTGTAGTAATCTAGTAGCAATTCTGTAAATTACTGATAACTTACTATATTTAGTATCAGTTTAGTGATGTGTGTTATTTATAGACACATGTTAATTAATTAGACGTTGTTTTGAAAACAAGCTGTATCGTGTTATTGCTAATTACTCCTACATTGACAGCATGCTTAATTGCTATGAAGACATTTCGACGAGGCATCTACCAACTTATTATAACACTTTCTTAGATGGAAAACTTAAATTATTAAACATAATTCATTTAAGTAAGGAGTTATCAAAAAATGCCTTGTAATGCGGGAGACCCTTTGGGTGTCCCCTATAATTGCCTCTCTGGGGTGTTTCGTAAAACTTTACCGGTTTACACTCAGCGGTGATTAGATTCGAACCCAGACCTCTTGGTTGAAATACCTAAACACTTTATATTGGTTTAAACATAATTCTAGCGGGGTGGTTGGTATGTTGTGTAAATTTCTTTTCGAATGTGTTTCCGTGCTTAACAATCCATTTCCTGCTTAAGGTTCCGGTTTATGCTTTATAACTTGAGCAATTACTTAATTATCAAGCACTCCTCGTAACTATTTTTTTCTGTATTTTTTAAAGGAAATGCGCACAATTGCCTTTACAAAACTATGCCTTTAAAATTGGCATTGCACGCCATGATTAGCACAAGATTAATGCTCTGTTGGTTTCTTTAAAGGTTTCTTTAATGGTACATATAACCTCCGAACCTTCTGCGTGCAATAAAAAAACCGACACAAACAACTTAAGTCACATATACAGAAATTTACTTAATAACATTAATAGTCATTAACTTAATTACACTTTATTAGTATTATTATTATTTTTTTTAATATCATTTATAGTTTATTTTGTTTTTTTCCAAATTTAGTTTAATTTTTGATAATTTTTCGACTCTATAAGGCGCGGTCGAATATCCACGGCCTTCTAGAACGTTGGATCACCAACAAACTTTTTTTTTCAAAATTTTCTGTAATTAGCTGGATTTGTGATAAATGAAGCCTATTTCCGTGATCTGCACGCTCTTTTGGTTAATTTCAAAGAGTATTTACATTCACTCAACGATTTATTTTTAATCTAACTTGGTACATACATAACTACTGTTAGACGTCAATATTTTGTGTTATATTTTGACATGTCATATTTGTTAACATTGACGTCTAACAGTAGTTATGTATGTACCAAGTTAGATTAAAAATAAATCGTTGAGTGAATGTAAATACTCTTTGAGATTAACCAAAAGAGGCGTGCAGATTGCGGAAATAGGCTTCATTTATTACAAATCCGGCTAATTACTGAAAATTTTGAAAAAAGTTATAAAAAAGTTTGTTGGTGATCCAACGTTCTAGAAAGCCGTGGATATTCGACCGCGCCTTATTTATTATAAGATTAATATTTATCTTTTATTCAAAATCATGTCTATTATGCGTTAATGTTTGACTCTATTCTTTATAATATTTATAATGTTCCTTTTCTTAAAATATTTGTAATGTTAGCCCCCTTTTGTATTCAAACTAGATCTTTGTTTAGAAGTAGGTGTCGTTCTCCGATGGTACACAGCTAGCTCTTTTTAGATTAATATAACTTATGTTTTATTTTTCTGTGTTATCTGATTCAGTTTGGCATAAAACTACTTCTGATGAAGACCTAATTTACGACGAAAGCTCAAATTTTGTGTTTCTTTACCTATCTGACCACTTCCTGTAAAATTATCTAGTTTTAGCGCAAGTTCTTTGAAAAATACAGAAAAAATAACTTACAACTAATTGAGTAACTGTACAAGTTATGAAGCATTAACCAAAACCTTAAGCAAGAAATGGATTGTTAAGCACAGAAACACGCATTCCAAAGGAAATTCGCCCGACATGCAGACTATTGCGTTAAAGTTTTTAATTTTTTGACCCTACTTTAAAATAGTCGTATTAACTTCGAACTTATTTTAGTCCATTCGGCGTCTAACGAGACGTTAGGAACATTTGTTTTTACACAAAAAATACCAAATACCTATAAGTATTAAAGACTGGGTAAACCGTGTTAAGTCTCACAAAATTAACTTTTTCAAATTCAGGGACATCTGAAACGGATTTTTAACACTCCTAGCTTCGGGCCCGCCATGCAAACATTTTTATTAGCTTTGAAGAATCGCTAATAGTGGTCCACGTTGTGTCGTGGTCCACGTTGTGTCGCTAAAGTGGTCCACGTTGTGTCGCTAAAAGTGGTCCACGTTGTGTCGCTAAAAAACGTTGGTCGCTAAACTTGTGTCGCTAAGTGGTCCACGTTGTGTCGCTAAAAGTGGTCCACGCTGTGTCGCTAAAAGTGGTCCACGTGTGTCACTAAAAGTGGTCCACTTGTGTCGCTAAAAGTGGTCCACGTTGTGTCGCTAAAGTGGTCCACGTTGTGTCGCTAAAAGTGGTCCACGTTGTGTCGCTAAAAGTGGTCCACGTTGTGTCGCTAAAAGTGGTCCACGTTGTGTCGCTAAAAGGTGGTCCACGTTGTGTCGCTAAAAACGTGTGTTCGCTAAAGTGGTCCACGTTGTGTCGCTAAAGTGGTCCACGTCGCTAAAAGTGGTCCAGTTGTGTCGCTAAAAGTCCACGTTGTTGTCGCTAAAAACGTTGTGTCGCTAAAAGTGGTCCACGTTGTGTCGCTAAAAGTGGTCACGTGTGTCGCTAAAAGTGGTCCACGTGTGTCGCTGTCGCAAAAGTGGGTCACGCTGTGTCGCGTTGTTGTTCGTGGTTTGACAAATCTTCAAACAGAGAAGCTTAGTTTTAGAGCAGAATTTAGATTCGATTACTTTGATTATAATTCTAGGTACTTTCAACATAGCAGTGATTATTCGTGACATGTGTTATACGACTTAATATTTGATGTTGACATTTGTGGAAGAAGAATATTGATGTGTGTACATAGATTAATAAGAGTGACTATTTATTATATGTATATTACTAGGAAATAATTTTTAGGGTTGAAAGAGATGGATAAGAGGAAATATTGTTTTCATTTAATTAATAATGATGTTTGATAATCAGTGCGTAGTTGTATTGCAGAAGAAGTCTTCAATTTTCATTTAATTTTCATATTACTTAAAAGTTGTTTAATTGTTTATATATAATATATTATATATATAATATATATATATATATATATATATATATATATATATGTATATCATACCTTTAAGATATTTTTGCTCCAGAGCTTGTATGTGTTGGTGTGTTGTTTTTTCTTTAATAATCACTTCAATGAAAATTGACTGTTTTGTATAAAATTTATAATAAAATATAGTTTGATAGAGTAGAACTACACAGTCCTAAAGCGTAACTCTCAGTTAGCTTTATTAACCTGCGTTCAGAATAGAAAAATACCTTACTATATTATAGGGTTGAAATGATAATCATTGTGAAACGCGCTACTCGAGCGAAGTAGAGACAATGTGTGGTTGGCATTACTGGGAACAAGTTATCAACAATATTAATACGATTATTTTCAACAATTTAATTCTCTAGGAAACAGAGGTGAAGACTATATTTAGTATTGTATGTTTACACGTGCATCGGTACACGTTTAATTAGTTAGACATTGCTTTGAAATTTAGTGATAATATGTTATTGCTAATTACTACACTGATATAGCATACTGAGCACTAGAGAGCATATAGCATCAATTATTATTGTCAATTAACCCTATTGACGTGTATGACGTCATTAACACATAATAATGACTTTTTGAAAATTTCTAAAATTCACTAAACCTGGAAAAGTTATTGGATCAAGCTGAAAATTATTTCGCATGTACTGCACTACATAATAACCTAGCGGGGTATTAAGTAGTTTAGAATATGACACAGCTTCAGAAATAAGTAATATGAAGGAATATGTTTCAATTTAACTTTTTAAGTTACCGTAGAAAGCACATTTTCTAACAGATTACCGTACATGCCAGACGATTACCAAAATTATCGTCTTAGAACTTTCAGTAGGTGACTTAGTGGGATAGATACTTAATTATGATCGTGATAGCTCTACGCCAAGCTATCAGAATGAATGTATTTGAAAACCACATGACATTTGAAATGTACCACATTGTATATTAATGAGGGTGATGTATTTGAAATGTACCACATTGTAATATTAATGAGGGTGATGTATTGAAATGTTACCACCTTGGTATATTAATGAGGGTGGAATGTATTTGAAAATGTACCAATTGTATATCAATGAGGGTGTGTATTCGATATGTACTCCCCCTGTATATGAATCAGGAGTGATTTATCGATTGTATCACCCTGTTAATTATCAGGGTGAATTATATCGATATGTATCACCCTGTATATTAATCAGAGGGTGAATATTCGATATGTCACCCGGTTATTAATCAGGGGAATTATTCATATGGTATCACCCTGTATATAATCAGGGTGAATTATCAGATTTAATGTATCACCCTGTATATTAATTCAGGGTGATTTATTCGATATTGGCATATTAATCAGAGCGGTGATGAATTTGAAATATACCAACCTGTATATTATTTTGGGATTTTTCTAATAAAATCTAATTTTAGTATCTTATTTTATTTTATTGTTTTATTCTAATTTAAATATAATTTTTTATTTTATTATTTATTCTAATAAAATATAATTTTACTTACGTTCTTTAGCTGTACAGAAGGCCACAAAGTAAGCAACACGTACAATTTCCATAACATATTTATTATATTAATTCAATATAATTTTAAAACATGAAAATATTCGATAAATTATAGACAATACTTATAAAATTTTTAATCAATTTAAACACTAATTTTTTAAAAGCTTAATTCAAAAATAAACTTTAACCGGCAATTTTGGATGGTTTCATTTTAAAATTCGGATTTAAATGTACAATAAGACTTTTCAAAAATAAAATATAGGATTTTTCGGTTAATTGTCTTTAATTAGGGGAAATAAACTTTATTTAATAAATATATAAAATTTAACTATCAAGCACTTTTGATGTTAATAATATAAACAATTAAAGCTACACAATGAGAGAATCATTATAAAACTTTTGTAATAATTGCATTAGTTGAAAAATTAGTATTGTATGATTGATATAAGAGGAAAGTTTTTTTTAATTTTAAACTATGTATAGAAAAATTAAATTTAAAAAGAAAAGATCGAAATCGATAAAAAAATGACACACACTACAATAATACTACTTTATGAAGGTGAGAACTTCTGATACTTTTGTGACTAATGAAGATTGAAAGTGAGAAAAATGAGAGTGAAATGAAAATGAAAATTCGTATTGACTTGGTGGGGGTAAATATTTGGGTGGGAGGGTGTAATGAAGCCCTTTGAAACTTAAATGGCTTTAAGTCGGCCAATAAGGATATTTAAAGACACTAGTTCTCACGCTGTTTAAGTTAATATTATTAAGTTTAAAGGAAAAGTTAAGTAGGGAAGGATTAGACGGGCTTAAAGGATTAAGGTAAACTTATCTCACGGAGAAAACATCCTGAGATCTTCACCGCATACTTAGCGCCTTTAAATTGTACTGTAATATCACAAGTGAATTTTCTTTTGTCTTTATTAATATTTTTCCTTAATAGTAGTAGTATTTATATGCTCTCTATTATTTCCTATTTTCAAATAAAGAAAGGATTGTTATAGCAAGAAATGCGGCATCATAAAGATATATTTCCTAGATGGGGCAGAGGGCCATACTCTATGATAAATAGATTGAGAGGCGTAAATCTCACAGAGAGATCGTGGTAACCTCATTTTAACCTCTCCAAGAGTGAGCCAAGGTTTTCAATAAAATAAACTTCAACGGTATTTGTGTTGTATGCACGGTGTTTGTGTTTTGATTTGTTTTACAAACGTTCTGTTATATAAGAACGTCTTTAATAAGTATTACTAACTAAAGTATTACTACTTATTACTTACGTTAAGTAAAATATACTTAACTAAGTATTACTACTTATTACTACGTTATAATAGTATTACTAAACTAAGTATACTTACTATATTACTACGTTAAGATATAAGTAATTACTACTAAGTATTACTACTTATTACTACGTGTATAAGTATTACTGTATTTGGAGGTTTTTTTCATTAGTGATGTATATATGGAAGGTGTTTCCCAAGGAGCAATCATTAGAGTAAAGTGTCAAGGGCCAAATGTGCTCAAAGCTTGCTTAAACAGATTCCGTTATTATTTTTGCTGGGAGTACAAGCGAGAACCGAGTATCGGCTGCTTATTGAAGCGTCAAAAATTACTAAATATTTTAGGGTCGGAAGGACCATAAAGTGACCATAAAAAGAACGGGTGACCATAAAAATTTAATTGGGGTCATTTTTACTCACATAGATATGAGGTATCAATGCAAAATAATATATCAAAATCTATTTTTTTTGAGCAATCCAAAGTCTGGGACACTGTTATATGGATTGACCACTATAGATGTATGAATTTATAGGCACATTTCTTGCAATGCATCAAGTCGACTAATTCTATTAATTCCATTGATATATTTTTAACTTTTCTCATTATATCCGGTCGGATATATGAAAAGTATTGGTGTTTGCGAAAAAATACGAATCGGGATGCACCTGAATTATCCGGTATTAGGTGATGATTAAGATCATGTAAGTATAATAGACAGGAACCCAGGGTGTTTTGTTTATAAAAAAGTGTTAAATGGCTAAGGAACACGGCATCATTTTACATTGATATAATAAATAAAATAAATTTAACGATTTGTAATTCGAGTTCCGAAGTAGGGAGGGACAGGCTTTAGACAGATCTAACGTGAACGAGGAACACCCAGCTCACGTTAACTCAGATATTTTACTTTTCATAAAAATACACGATAAAAAATTTTTTTCTTTAGCTATCATATAAAATTGTTTTGTACATCAATTGTTGGGATTTATCTGTTTTATAGGAAAATCACTGAGTTAGACAATACATGCTTAGTTTCCCTAACATAGCTTTTGTTCTTATAAATTTTTTTATTTTTAATCCTTAAGGAATATAGAATGTCTTTTGTGCCAGCAGTTTTTCATTAATTCTATATAAACTAGTAATGCGTTGCATCAAGAATCACGTCAAAAAATACACTTAAAAAATATTTGTTTAAAGCAAGCGAAATGAGATTATCTAAACATTCGGATGCTATACTATTTTAAAGTATAAACTCAAAAGTCTCGCTTCGCTTGCTAGTTTAGGTATCTTAAACATTTACATATTTAAAATAATACAAAGTTAAAAATAGGCTCGCTCGCTCGCTAGATTGCTTATATTATAATAAAATATATAGTAAAAAAGCTCGCTTCGCTCGCTAGATTGCGTAGATATTATATTATGCATAGTAAAAAGGCTCGCTTCGCTCGCTTAATTGCGATATATTTTATAATGATATAAATATTAAATTATTATGATACATTCTTTAAAGAAGGCTCGCTTCGCTCGCTAAATTGCGAATATTATATATTAATGCATAGTAAAAAAGGCTCGCTTCGCTCGCTAGATTGCTTTATTTATAATAAAATATATTGTAAAAAAGGCTCGCTTCGCTCGCTAGGATTGCGATATTATAATATATACATAGTAAAGAAAGGCTCGCTTCGCTCGCTAGATTGCTTATATGTAATATAATGCATAGTTAAAAAAGGTTCGCTTGATTGCGTATATTATAATAATAAATAGTAAAAATGGCTCGCTTCGCTCGCTAGATTGCGTAGATTTTATTTCATGCATAGTAAAAAAGGCTCGCTTCGCTCGCTAGATTGCTTATATTATAATAAAATATATTGTAAATAGGCTCGCTTCGCTCGCTAGATTGCGTGGATTTATATTGATTGCGCAAGTAAAATGGCTCGCTTTTCGCTCAATTGCTATATTTAATATTATGCAAGTAAAAAGGCTCGCTTTCGCTACGCTAGATGCTTATATTATAATAATAAATAGTATAAAAAAGGCTCGCTTCGCTCGCTTGAATTCGCTTATATTTAATATTAATGCATAGTAAAAAAAGGCTCGCTTCGCTCGCTTGATTGCGTATGTTTATAATAATACATAGTTAAAAAGGCTCGCTTTAAATTTTTTTTTTGAGTTATTATTTTAGGCGCCATTTTTAAAATTATTTAAAAAAAAATTGAAAGCTGACCATGAAAAATATATTTTCTTTTTCTACTCTTAAGAGCTTTTAACCGATATTACAACACGATTTTTTGGCTCAAAATTTTTTTATCTGGTCCGCCATATTGGCTGCCATTTTGAAAATATTTTTCGGAATATTACCAAAAACATATACAGCTCTTGACATATAGTTAATTTTACTTGTATAAAAGTATCTAAAGTATATGCAATAGATCTTTATCTTGTAATTCTTATAAAATTAGTAAAAACTAATTATTATATTTAATTATGGCCGCCATATTGAATTTTTCGGAATTTAGTATATAACATTTTTGTTCTACTAATCAAGAGCTTTACAAACGATATATTACTCAGAGTTATTTTTTTTAATTTTAAATTTTTTGAGTTCATTATTTTGGCCACCATTTTTAAATTATTCAAAAAATTTTAAAATGTTGACCATGACACATATATTTTCTTTTTCTACTCTTTAAGAGCTTAAAACGATATAAACACGATTTTTTTTGATCAAAATTTTTTTTTATCCGGTACGCCATTTTGGCCGCCATTTTGAAAATATTTTTCGGAATATTACCAAAAACAATACAGCTCTGACACATAATTAGTTTTACCTGTATACAAAATTTTATCAAAATCGGTCAATTTTTACGGCAGTTATCGCGACACGTACAAACAAACACACAAACACACAAACATACAAACATACAAACATACAAACAACATACGCGCCGTCCCAATCTTCTGAAATGTAAGAACTACATTACGTTCGTTCAATAATGCTTTGAACAGAACGAGGTAAATCCTGTGAATGCTTTACTTGAGTTTTGTGCTAATACAAGGTTTTTCCTTTGTATGCCATAATTGTTAAAAAATCAAATCTAGTTTTTTTTTAATTCAAAAACCTATAAGAATTCTTGGAAATTCACATAGACGTTTAAAAACATAGTAAAGATTGCGTAGTGGAGGTTTTTCTAGTTTTTAAGTCAAGTGCTTAACCGCATTCATTGGTTGAAGTGTTTTTAAGTCAAAGTGCTTAACTGCATCCATTGGTTGAAGTGTTTTTAAGTAAATCACTTTAGTGTTATAGGTGTAAATCAAGGGGTGCTTATCGTCCCGTATTTTTTATGATATTTGAAATATGGGGTAGGAAAATTTTGTTCAGAGAGTTGGATTTGTTACGTTTTTAAGAAATTTGTTTCTATATCTCTGATATTAATAGATGCTCCATTATTCGAGTAGCAGTCTATGCTTATAAAAATGCCCGTTTGGAGCCTTGCGGCTCATCAGGGATAACCCCTGCGGGAAACAACCTGGGTGGTAGTAGCACCGTTACGCTAAAGTTTATTCTAAAGTTGGCGATAATTTATCTGAACAATAATCTTCTATAAACTGAGAGCGTAACCTGGGATGCGAACCCCAGACCTCCGTGGTGTCAAAGGTCAGTGTAAAGGACTAACGCCTTAACCACCTGGCCACGGAGGCGGCTAAGCTTTAAATACTTATCCAAAAATTAAATAAAAAAACGAGTAAACTTGCCTCACCACACCGACGTGTTTAATCCGAATTAAGTACGCTATATACATACAAACTTGCTTCGACACCCGAAGAATATAAAATCACAAAATTTAGACTACAACACGTCTTCGGACTCGCTTCGGTCGTCCTCATATAGTAAATATATTTGTTTTATTTCCAACTGCATTGACCTGCTCAATGCTACTTAACTTTATGACCCAACAAAACCCGTAAATACAATGGCCGAATAAAAGGAAAACTTACAGTACTTATTTATTAAATAAAGGGATTCACTTTATCGAATTTCGATTCAATTGTATTATTTTCGATCTTTAAAATTCTTTAAACAAACATTGTATACAATTACTTTAATAAAATTGAACTAATGCTGATAATAAGTTGAACTTGGTATATTGGTCTCATATGATTACATGAATAGTGTTTGCATTTTCAAAAAAAAAAAAAAAAATCCATAAAATGATTAAATGTGTTTAAAAAAATATACTAAGCTGTAAAAAAAATAATTTTAAATAGTCAAATAATCATTTAAAGAAGAGAGAGAGGGGGAAATGGGATGAGAGAGTGGGGTGAAAAAACGGCCTCTCTAAAGGTAGGGTCGTTTTATGTACAGATGGAGTTTAAGTTAGAAATATCGTAAGGTCAACCAGTTGTTTCAATAAGAATGTAAAGAAGAATGAAACAAAACAATGCCGTGTTCCAGGTAAATACAAGCCTAAGGAACGTGATGACTACAGCTGTCAGTATCATCTTGTTGACACTATAGAATAACTCTTATGAGTGTTGCTCTAGTGAATATTGTATACATGGCGGTATTTTTTTACTTTTGGACGACACACTAGCAGTCTAAGCCGATTTACCGCCCAAAAAGAACATGTTTAATATATTTTTCGTTTTTTTCTGTATCATCAAAAGTATAAGTTTTTTCATTCTAATATTTTACAGGGGTTCTTTTATAGACGTACTTAAGATAATGCAATAAAAAATTGTGGAAATACTCTTTCCTAGTCTAAAAGTGATCAAACTGTTTGAAAATAAAACATTTTGCGCGTTTGATTTTTTTTAATTGCTGAGTATTATTGTTACTCGGTGGATGAAGTCATAAAATATTTTCTGCATAGATAATGATTGATCAATTAATCAATAAAGATTGATTTTTGTACTAAGTGTCAACTCTCTAGCATATATACGCTAGGAGCTACGATAATAACTGACACATACAAACACGGAAGATGATGTAAAACCACTCAGGAGTGGACATTTGATTGGACAATTTGGTTGAATCTCGGTTTTCTAGATTTTTAGTCCAAACACCTTTGTTTTATTGGTTATGTTTTATTTTATTGATTATTTTATTCAATTATTGATTGGAATCTATAATTGAATAAAAAATCTATAATAAGTAAATTTTTTGGACTGGTATGAGTATTTATAAAGGACTGCAGTCTTCAAGAAATTTAAATTTTATATAAAATCTATAATTATTAGAAAAACATGAAAAAGTAAAATCTATTATGTCGAAGAATTTATTTCGGGATTTTTTAACTACCTAAGAAGATATTTAATGCAAAATTATGCTCTAAAATAAAAATAAATATTCCTGAAAAAAAAACAACATGAAATAAAAGTTAAAATCATTAAGAGGAGGTTACGTCACGAGTCGGATAATTGTGATGAAACGGGAACTCGTACGAGTAGAGTCTCTCCAGTCAAGTGTCTAATTAAGAAGTCTCTCTCTCCACTATCCTCTCACTGACAGTAATTAATGACAGACTCTGCTAAGTCCAAACTCTTCCAGCAAGCTTTCTCCTACACTAATCTAGCAACCCATCCAAAGCCCTTTTAAATTTAATGACTTGCTTTATATGAAGTTTTCCAAATACTATCTTTAACTCTATTTAAAAACGCATAAAAAGATATATGAAAAAAGGGTACGGAGCACCTCGGAACTTTTCCTTATCACATCAGCTTCGCTACGCTTATCCTTCCTACTTCAAAGTTACATCACTCGTCCTCAGATAGTAAATAAATTTGTTTCATTCCCAGTGGTCTCCTATCTAGGCAATGACCAGGCTCGATGCTGCTCAACGTTTATGTTCAAACAAAAACCGTAGAAATACTCGATGTATTCAAACGAAACTTAATAGTGTGCTCAGTTATTACGTAAAGGTTTAGACATGTACTAAATTTCCACTCAAATATATTATATTCCAATGTATAATTTTTTGAATCAAATCATTCAATTAAAATTGAACTAATGCTGATAATGAGATGAAACCTACGTTCATCTCAGATGTTTCATTTCATATGTATAAGATGGTGCATATGTTAGTCTTATACAAAGCTACGTGTCATTCTTAAATCATCCCAAAATTTTTCTACGTTTTATGTTCTTTCAAAATTTGCGGATGAGTTATCATTGCGGGTTAGTGATATCATAAAACATTCTGAATAGCATAACTACACTAAAATTGATTTTTAGTACAAAGTTTCAATCTCAGTATAATGACACAGGGAGCTACAATGATAATAGACGAAAATACACACACATACACACATACTGACAGCCAACTTTGTGAAAACCACTCAGAAGGCCTTAAAAACACCTGAAAAGGAAAATTCCAGTTACACCCTGGATTCGGATTTTTTTTGCAAAAATAATACTTCTTATAACCTGCCGTATAAATAAGGAAAGTAAAATACTAGTGAAGTGGAAAATGGTCTCTTAGATCAAACCTAGTTTTCATAATGACTTCTCCTGAAGTTATATCTGATATTATTTAAAGCCATTTACATGAAGTTGGTAGATGATGCTTTCTTATGTATCTATTTCTAATAATTTATTGATCTATCTCGAAATAATAAAATATGAAGTATGAAAAGACAGCAAGAAATATAAAATATGAAGGACAAGATATAATTTCCTTCTGAAGGGAAGATAATACAATATGTAAAAGAAAGAAAATGATATCATGAAATCTGTACGAATCATTAGAGACAGTCGCAATATGGTTATTACACCGCCTTTCTTTACTCATAATATCACGGTTGAGCAAAAAACATAGGAAATAGTAAATCAGAGAAAATAGGGTTAGTGGTCCACAGCTCGTTACCCTAACCATTTCCCTACTGCCTCTAAATGAGCTACCAAACGAGAGTTTTCCACCATAAAAATCCTTACCAACCCAGTAAGAATTTTTTGCTGGGAAATCTCTTCAATAAAACATAACAGTTTTTTTCCTTCTGTTTATTAACAGATCCAACGCAAGTTGGATATCATGGGTGTAAAACTACTGGGAACTAAAACCTTGGGTGTAAAACTAGTAGACATTGGG
>JACMZG010001914.1:50599080-50625575 GCA_018340805.1 Microvelia longipes
TAATAGGTTTACTACATAATCTTTAGGGCTTACTTGTCTCGTTAGATTCCTTTTTCAGGCTATTTTTATGCATTGAATGATTATCTGCATCGCATGAATTATATTATATACAATTAATTTTATAATACACCGTTATAATCAGTTGTCTACATGGAAAAATAATGCGATGGAACCAATGAGGTTAGTCCTGGATGTTATACCATGCCCAAAATTTCATATTAGATCAACCTCATTGGTACTCCTACACCAGGGGTTCTCAAAGTGAGGTACCACTGGTGGTACTCAGAAAAATCTAATACCTTAAACACAAAAGTTATAAAAAAACTAATGTTTAAAATCCTAAAAGAGTTAAAAAGTAGTGAAGTATTAATATTTTATTTTTGGGTACTTTTCTTTGTATTATTACTATCAATTAGGAAATGTGCAATCACAACATTTTACCTCTATTTTCATTTTATTCAAGTAACTATTATGAGAAAATAATAATTGTGGCGCGGAGGTCTACTATTAAATACTAAGGTGAAACCTTGCATGCTTCAAAGATTATGTAATAATGTAAGTAAAACTTGATATTTTATATTGAGGAATCCAGCAACAATTATTGTTTCAAGTATTAGAGTTAACATAGTTTTATTGGTTGAAAAGTCTGGTAAGAAAACAATCCAGTGATTGCACTCTAAAAATTATTGATCTTACCAAACCTAGGTAACTTGGCTTGGTGACAAAAAGTTAGAGAATCCATGCTCTACACTATTTTCCCATGCTGACAACTGATTATAACCATGTGATTTACTATGTTGTCATGTGTTAAAAGTGGTTTGCTAGGTTTTTTATAAACCAATGCTGCAATGTGTAAAAAGGGGCTCGCTAAGCATCT
Source organism: Microvelia longipes (assembly GCA_018340805.1). Taxonomy (NCBI): domain Eukaryota; kingdom Metazoa; phylum Arthropoda; class Insecta; order Hemiptera; family Veliidae; genus Microvelia; species Microvelia longipes. The sequence goes on from JACMZG010001914.1 coordinate 50,599,958, forward strand.
AAAGTAACATAATATATCTATTTTTTTTTTCAGTAATGAACATATTTCTTTTTATTTTTGCTGAAACTTAAAACAACAAATTTTTTTATTTTTTTCCATAATTGTAGCCACTACATTGAATGTTAAATTTTGTTAACCCATTTCTTGATTTCTAAAGGGCCTTTTAACAATGTATTGCTCAACTTATTCTGCTTAATTGACCTCCATTTTGAAAAGATAAAGTTGTTTTAAAAATCTCAACTTGAGTTGTATGTTTTTGTTGTCTAGCATTCAAAGGATTTCAAACAATATACTCTGACTTTTAATTAGTAGTAAATTTATACCAAATTTTATCCTAATTTGTAAATTTGTTACTGCAGTTATTGGAGCACAAATAATTGAATATCTATCCACATTTTCATATAAGAACTCGCTGACATAAGTTCAGTAAAATAATTATCTTATTGGTTGGTATCCTGAACACATAACATTTAATGTTCCCCATTCAAATCTAGATGACACTAAATAACTGACTTATGAAGAGTTACTTCTTTTGATACAGGATTTTATTTGATATCAAAAGTAATAAATTTAGTAATGAGAATTTCTTTAAATTTATTGTTAAGGGAAAAAGTGTTAAACAAATATTATACATGGCTTGTCTTTAATTTGTCTGACCATCAACCAGTTGGTAAACGGGAGAGAGAAATAAACAATCCCCATTTAAAGTCAGGGCATGTAAAGTGATAAGTGAAATTTTTTACTATTGTTGCCTCCACTGTAACAGGGAGGTGAGTGAAATTAGTGAAGTTTTTAAGTTCCCATCTATTTAGAGTGGAGGGATTAAAAAAGAGCTTGGAAAATTAAGTCCAGAGAGGTAACACTTCTAAAATCCACTGTTAAAATAACAAAAAACATTAATATCTCCACTGCGTGAGATGATTCTACACTAAAGCTAAAGTTAATTTAAAAGACAAGCCAATATAAAATATCATAGAATAGAAAGAGTTGTAATTATAAATTTAAAGCATTTTTATACAAATTTTTGTTGAATATATTTACTTTGTACTAAACTTATTCTTTGTAATATGCCTTTTAATAAAAACATGTTATATATAAATTAATTATATAGTCTAATTATAAGTATTTTTATAAAGTATTTATTGTATAAAATATTCTGTAATCTGATATATTGCAATAAATTGTTCTTACAAAAAAATTGTATCAGTGTTTTTTTTATTTATTCAATCTGTATTTAATAATAATTTTTACAAACAATAACATTAATGCTACAAACTTCTAAGATATTTCAATCAGAGATATCTGGTACTTAGTAAGTACCAATAGCAGTAAGTGGAACAAGGATAGAAAAGAGTAGAATGTAGTGGGGGAAGGGGGAGGAGCTGCGGGGTGGAGGGGGGTATTAGTTCCAAAGACACTCATGGAGCGCTAGCGGTACTTCCTCCCCCAAACCTTATCAAAGCAGTTTTACCCGTACTTGATTCTCTTTTTTTAGTCTATTCTCCCTGATGCGGACCACCGCGCCAGAATTTTTACTATATGCATTAATATTAAATATAAGCAATCTAGCTAGCGAAGCGAGCCTTTTTTACTTGCATCAATATAAATCTACGCAATCTAGCGAGCGAAGCGAGCCTATTTTACAATATATTTTATTATAAATATAAGCAATCTAGCGAGCGAAGCGAGCCTTCTTTTACCATGCATGAATATAAATCTACGCAATCTAGCGAGCGAAGCGAGCCTTTTTTACTATTTATTAATATAAATATACGCAATCTAGCGAGCGAAGCGAGCCTTTTTTACAATATATTTTATTATAAATATAAGCAATCTAGCGAGCGAAGCGAGCCTATTTTTAAATTTGTATTATTATAAATATAAGCAATCTAGCGAGCGAAGCGAGCCTTTTTTACTATGCATTAATATAAATATACGCAATCTAGCGAGCGAAGCGAGCCTTTTTTTTTAACTTTGTATTGAGCAATGTAGCGAGCGAAGCGAGCCTTCTTTAAGAATGTATCATTATAAATATATATATTTATCATTATAAATATACGCAATTAAGCGAGCGAAGCGAGCCTTTTTTACTATGCATTAATATAAATCTACGCAATCTAGCGAGCGAAGCGAGCTTTTTTTCTATATATTTTATTATAAATATAAGCAATCTAGCGAGCGAAGCGAGCCTATTTTTAACTTTGTATTATTTTAAATATGTAAATGTTTAAGATACCTAAACTAGCAAGCGAAGCGAGCCTTTTTGAGTTTATACTTTAAAATAGTATAGGATCCGAATGTTTTGATAAACTCATTTCGCTTGCTTTAAACAAATATTTTTTTTATGTATTTTTTGACGTGAGTTCTTGATGCAACGCATTACTAGTTTAAACTTTACTAAGCAGAGCCGGCTATCGGCAATAATGCCATCTACAGTGAGTCTAACAAGTGCTAACTCTCTAGCATAAATCCATTGGAAGCTACGATAATAACAAACAGACAACTTTGTCAAAACCACTCAGGAGGTCTTAGATATCCGGCAACAAATAATTCCGGTCTCTTTCCGGTTTCGTTTTTTTAACAAACCAATACTTTTTCTGAATAAGAAATTACTTCCTCTTGTTGTCGTTGACTGACTAATTATTAGTCACTTTACTACTAACACCTGGGTCACATCGTATCTTAGATTTTAAGATAATTTTCATTTTCTTATATATAATACAAATGTTGGTAATCACAAAGAATTAAAAAACCCTCAAAGAAGCTAAAAAAACTATTTCGTTTCCGCATGGACTTAAATATTTTTAAATGCCCGACTAGAGAGTGTTAATAAGGCGGACGCTCTATCAGTGCGCCACGCTGAAACTTCTTAAGCAATGTAGACATACACTATAATAATGTATTCAGCCAATTAAATAAGCGTATTATGCAATTATTTTTTATTATGCGGATCTAATTAGCTTTCAAGGGAACCTATCATGAAGCCTCTGAACAGCAATCATTTTGAATTTTAAAAAAATCTTTTATCTTTATTATTATTAGTATTTGTGTTGCAATTTTATGCCGGCCCATCGAGTGTTTAATGCAGATATGAAATCAATCTTATATCAGTTTTTTATTTAAAACATTTATGCTAAATATTGAACTGTTTTGAGTCCAACGTGATTTTAACCACAATTTGGCTGACACGGTTCTTAAGATATCAATCCTGTTAACCTGTCCCCGATTTTTATGATTTTTTATACAGATATATTATTAATAGAGAGGCCATATAAGTTAAATTTTAAATCATCGAAAAAGTAACCTGACCTCCTCCCTTATAAATACAATAAAATAATCAATACGAAATTTTAGTAACTTATACAGTAACACGTTCAAATACAAATCAAAATTCAAGCAATCTGCAGGAAGCTGAAAACAATTGATTTATTATAACCTTAACTCACTCTTGGAGGAGGTTTCAATGAGGTTATACAGAGTCCCAAAAAGATGTTTCAGGCCCCTCAATGTAATAAGATAGGAAATGCTCCCTCTAGTATATATCTCTATGATTTTGATAAGTGAAGTTGGGAAATTTAGATCTAAACTTGGAAACTTGTATTTTATATATTTAATTTTAATATTGCTGACAGTGAGGTTTTTATCTTACATCGTAGCATTTCTTTTTCTCACAACTCTTGAAGGTGTTAAAAAGGAAATTTATTCTTTTAAAATATTTTAAAAAAGATTAGCTTGCATTCTATTGGGTTTTCCCTCCGGCTTGATTTTATACCTGCTTTATTTTACGATTCTACAGAACTATAAAAGACATTATAACACAAGTTTTTTTCTTTATATGCTATAAATACTGGTTTTAGAACTTCAAGCATTTCATGTGTACTCTTTAGCTAAAGATAAAGTTAAGATATTTATCTATTTTGAAGTTTTATCTATGTCAAGGGATCTTAGAAACTATACAGAGTAAAATGTTTGTACATTTGCTTAACCTAATAAATTTGCATCCGCCCTATTAGAAATGTTTTGTTGACTTCTCAGTGTCTGTGTTCTATCATGACTCAATCCTTGATTTTGTTTGAAGCAGCTGTATTTGTCCCAAATTGTTAATTTAAGCTTTTTAAATGAATGGTTATGTTAATCTTATTAATAACAATTTTATTTCTTACTTAGTTTGTAAATTTTAAATGAATTGTCAAAGTGAGTAATTTTTTAAAGAGTTCTAGAATAACCAAAATGACATCACGGCCAAATATTTGTGTTTGCGGGTATTTTTATGCATTTTTTAAATTAACTCAAGTGATTAATTAATTTCTAAATAATTTCATTAATATCAGTATATTCTTAGAATAATACTAATATAGAAGAAGTATAGGATTCATAGCAACAATGGAATTGTTCTGATAACACAAAAACAAAAACGGTTAGAACTGGTTAGTACTTAAGATAGAGATACCACTTAACTAACCCCAGATAAATTTATAATTATAATATAGAATAGTATAAATGGAGAGGACCGGATGGGGTGTTATATATCGTGTCCCTTAAAAGATCTCCTCTTATAGTTGTAAAGAAACAAAATGGCAGCCGGATATTTGTCTAAAGCTTTAGATATTATAAAAATTAATTTATATGTTGATAATAAAAAATTTGGATTAACTACCGAGTAGAACAAAAAAATGAATGCTTAGACACAGATACTTCATGGAGCACGAATTGATATGTGTCAATTATTTAGTCTTATTTATTTTGGCTTAGCTTCTATTTATTCATTAGATTTATATTTGCATTAGCGTCTATACATTACATTACACTTAGTCGACGAGCGATCAATCTAGTTATTCATTCTAGCGAGCGAAGCGAGCCTTGGTACTTGTATTGCATTAGCTTTAGTTTTATTTAGGTTTAGAAATGGTTAACATAAAAATATTATTCAAGTGGTAAAACAATGAAATAACAATAACTACAAAACACAAATAAAAAGTTGAAATATATTGTTTTATTAAACCATGTAGTATTTTAGCACTTATCAGATTCAGATAAAGTCGTTTAGAATTATGCATGGAAATAAATAACCCAGTTATGCATGGTATGCATGTATAATTCCCATTTATCAGTTGGATTGAGATAAGGAATTATTTTCTAATTATTCTAAATTAGTAATATTTTTATTAGCAATGCAGTGCAAGGTAAACTCGTGTGTATTGGACCAATAGGATATATTTGCTTTCCTATCTGTTAACATAGGAAAGGATCAGCATTATAATACGAAACAGAATCCTTCGGCACCCGTTTCAACTAATATTTTTCAAACTTTCATTATATACATATATATATATATATATATATATATATATATAATATATATATATATATATATATATATATATATATATAATATATATATATATATATATATATATATATATATATATATATATATAATATATAGTATATACAGGGTGGAACAATTCACTTAAACCCAACATTAAACCAATAAAATCATGGTGAACACATGGTCCTAGACTAACGAAAATGGTCTCTACCCCTAGTAAGTCGGACCACCCTGAGTTCAAATTCCCCAAAATTGTTTTGGTAATTATTACCAAATGTGGTAATTTAATTAGCACTTTTCGTTTTTTATTAGTAACTTTAAAAAGTCAAATTGGATCATACCATGATATAGGACTAATTAGAAACTAAATTATCCTAAGAAATTTGATACCAATATCACAAAATTCCGGTAATTTTTCACCGAGCTATCGATCGACATACAAGACATAAATTATTACCGGCATTTTTGGAACAACAAAATCGCCAACCTAAAAAATACGGGCCTTCAACCCGTGGCCGCTACGCGGACTCAGCGCTTCGCGCCTCGTCCGCTCCGCGGGCGTCGGCCCGCCGGGCCGCTTCGCGGCCACATTGTTGTTGTTTTGTATTAATGTATGGTTTCACTATCGTTTCTTGTTACATGGCATTTTGCCACGTATTTAGCGAATTTTCACAGACTCGTTTCACAGGCCCGCTTGCGGGCCCTGAGAGGCTTTCTCACAAATTTGATTATGTGAGGAAAAAAATCCACACGTTGCAACTGTTAAAGTAAACCTTGTATATAGGGTAAGAAAAGATTATAGTTTCATCTTTCATCAGTTTTAGTATCGTCCACTATACAAAAGGGTATAAAATTTAAACTTACGTTTATGATTGTTTATAGAATTTAAAGAAAAATGTCAAATTTTGTTTTGTAAACAAATTGTTTATTTGAGTAAAATCTTAAGTTTGAAAAAAATATATTCATGATTATTCAAAATAAAAATACCGTTTGCGTCACTTAGCATTGTCCGATTCAGCTGAAACTGTCGCATTCGTTTTAGAATAACTTCGACCATATAAAGACTACTTCGATGTTCTTCCTCTTTACGGGGTCTGCTTTGCTCGGCGTGGTTCAGTGGAAGCCATTTTTGCCCTGTCTCTCTGGGACAGTAGGCTTACCATGATGGAGCAAGAGGTAGAGGTCTCTCTTTTATACTATACCCCCACCCTCTAACACTACTGAACCCAACAGATATCGTACGAGTCTTTGACCTAGACGTATACATATATACAAGATTATATATATATGTATACCGATTGCGCCATTTGTGATGGTTCGATTGAGCTGAAATTGGTCTTAATCGATTCAGCTAGCCGTCTACCTAAATACTAGATACCTTGTTTTAAAGCCATTTTAAGTTTCAAAAAATTTTTTTTTTCATGACGTCATAACTTTGGTTGATGACGTCATAATGTTTTATAAACAATAGGCCTCGTAACCTCCTCAACATCTTCACGATTTGCAAAGTTTCGTTTCAATTTGAGAACGCCTTCGAGAGTTATCGTTCGCCATACGAAAGGTAGAAACTCTTACTACATATATATTATATATATATAATATACATATATATATTATATATATATATATATATATATATATATATATATATAATATATATATATACATATATATATAAACTTTTTCGACATATATTTTTGTTATCAGGAAGCCAATAGGAACCGATTTCCACTCACTCCCACCCTCAACTTCCGCCATCCGAAACAACCTCATAAGCGTCATTTTCATTATGAAAATTCGCTAAAATGGGTAAAGCATGGTCTTAGACTTACGAAAATGGTCTCTACCCCTAGTAAGTCGACCCCCCTGAGTTCAAATTCACCAAAACATTTTTGGGTAATTATTACCCAAATGTGGTAATTTAATTAGCACTTTTCGTTTTTATTGTTAATTTTTAAAAAGTCAAAATTGGACCATACATGATATAGACTAATTTAGAAACTACATTTATATCCTGAGAAATGTGATACCAATATCACAAAATTCCGGTAATTTTTTACCGAGCTATCGGTATCATTGTGATAGTACTAGACAATGATAGGGTTATTTGCTTGTATGTCGATCGATAGCTCGTTAAAAAAATTAACCGGAATTTGTGATATTGGTATTAAATTTCTCTAGGATATAATGTAGTTTCTAAATTAGTCTATATCATGGTATAGTCCAATTTGACTTTTTAAAGTTACCTATAAAAAACGGAAAAGTGCTAATAAATTACCACATTTGGGTGATAATTACAAAAAAAATTTTTGTGTGAATTTGAACTCAGGGGGTCGACTTATTAGGGGTAGAGACCATTTTCGTAAGTCTAGGACCATGCTTTAACTATTTTTTTAAGTTGGCCGCATTTTGTTGTTCCAAAAATGCCGGTAATAATTTATGTCTTGTTGTCGATCAATAGGTTGGAAAAATTACCGGAATTTTCAATATTGGTATCAAATTTCTCAGGATATAATGTAGTTTCTAAATTAGTCTATATTATGGTATGGTCTAATTTGACTTTTTAAGGTTACCAATAAAAAACGAAAAGTGCTAATTAAATTACCACATTTGGGTAATAATTACCAAAAAAATTTTGGTGAATTTGAACTCAGGTAGTCAACTTACTAGGGGTAGAGAACCATTTTCGTTAGTCTAGGACCATGTGTTCACCATGATTTTAATGGTTTAATTGGTTTTTAAGTGAATTGTTCCACCCTGTATAAACGTAAACAAACGTTGGCTAAGTGAATAAATATATGGTAAATTATATATATATAATATATATATATATATATATATATATATATATATATATATAATATATATATATTATTATATAATTATATATATATATATATATATATATAATTATATATATTATATAATATTATATATATTAATATATATATATATAATATATAATTATATATATATATATATATATATATTATATTATTATATATATATATATATATTTATTTTATATAATCATATATATATTTGGTATATATATATCAATATTCCCACTTGTAGGCTCAACAAATCACATCAGTCCCAATTTTAATGGAATAAGGTGCTTTAATAAATTACCAGCTTCAATAGTTGTATTCCATTCAAAAAATTTCAAAAAAAGCATTTAACATTGTTGCTTGAGAAAGCCTACTATATCTTGTTTTTGTTCTTTTTCATTATTTGTAAATTTTGACAATTGAGAAACTTTAATAAAGTAACCTCAAGTATGTAAATAAATAAATAAATAAAAATATCTATATAATTTGCACACAAGGGCGAATCCGAGTTGGAAATGCTTTTTTAAATATAGTAGACAGAATATTTGATAGCAATGAAAAGAAAACAGTCTCTCCACAATAACTTATAATAATTCACGAAGCCGACTTTCGGTCTTACAGACCATCATCGGGGTGTGAAACAACAGAGTATAATGACTGAGACAAAAAAATAAAAAAGTAAAGAAAAGAAAAGAAACGACATAATTAAATTCCTAAATTGGGTGGAAAAATTCGGTGAATAAATAGAGGAAGATGAATTAACGGTGAAAAGAGAAGGATGTTAGACAGTCATTTGTCAGGAAGCTTTATACAATTGTAGAATTGAGTCCTGTAGCTGATTGAAGTGGAAGTATCGTAGGTACATTAGTTTGAGTCTCTTGCAGTGGAGAGGTAGCCCCCACTCTCTCTCCTTGAAAATTTAGGGCCTCATCACCATGCTCTTTAGTATTACTATATATTTTAGCATTTTCCTGCTGTAATTATGTGTTTTCCCTTAGAAAAAAAGCATTAAAAAAAAACAACTATATAATATAGATTTTTGATCAAATAATTTTATTTTAATACCTGCTGGTTGCCCTTGGATGGAGTTATCGATAGATTAAAATGACCAAACATTTCACTTTTTGACAAGAAGTCATTTACTGGAGAAAATGAAAAGCGTTATAAAGCAGTTGGATTCTTCAAAAGTAATAATTTTACTTGAATTCAACTTATCTACTGTGGGGTAAATGGTAACTTTTCTAAACAACTCTTAAAACTCTCCAACTAAAGGTTAAGTTAGAGAGCTCTAGAGTGTTAAGGAGAGAAGGCTCTTTTCTCCCCAAGTCTTAACTATCGAGACTAAACCCTGAGTTTAGGGTTTAACAAGAGTTTTAGTTTGTAATATCTGATTCTTAAAGATTCTAAAAGGATCGTCTAGTTAACTGTTACAATATTGATAAATTTACGTCAATTGTGACATTAACAGTGTTGTATAGACTCTTCCTCTATGGTTAAAGTGTAACTTAAGTATTTGCAAAAAACAAATGGGTATAATTCCATATTTTAATACTAATATTATAACATATAAATAAATACTATACTGAGTAATTAATTTATACTAAGGCCCGTATTCAAAGACGTTTCCTAACATTTTACTAACATTACCTTAAGGAGAATGTTAGGAGTTAGGAAAATGTTAAAAAAATGTTAGGAGAATGTTAGGAAAACGTCTTTGAATACCGCCTAAATCTGACCCAAATTTATACAATAATGACCCCATAAACATTTCAAAATATCACTAATCTTCATATAGTGTTTTAGATTCGGCTGTTTTTTGCACATATACTACTGTGTTTGTTTTCACAAAATTTCAAAGTTTATTATCAGTATTATTTCTGGTTGTATTGATTGACATATACATGTCAAACAAAATATTATGCCATTGATTGACCTAATTTAAACAAATCACATTTTATTAGACTAATACCATAGATAAACAATATTAACATAGATGGTTCACTCCCGAGATGTAGTGGGAACACTCAATTGACAAGTTTGTGTTTATGATTTAAGTTGGGGCCTCATCACTGGAGTCTTGAAGAGCGCTAGTAGTAAAAATATATTTGCTCTATTCTCTACTAGATTGTGCTGTAGTATTTTTTTTTAAATACAAACAGTTGCCAATCGTTTAGTAAAATAAAAATAAAAGTAAACAAAGATCTATGGTATGCTGTAGTATTCGCGATGTATTTTTGTTTTTCAAAACTTGGGGCCTCATCACGCGAAGCAGCACCACCGTTTTCTTTTAAAAAAAAAATAACAATAATTCATTTTTTAGTGTTTTAGACTTACATTTAAATTTGCTATCTGAATATAACATCTCGGGTTGGCGCAAACGGATAAGTAAAGGAAACAAACAAAATTTGAAACTCTGACATTAGAGGTTCAAATCTAAGGGGGGTCGAGAATGGGTGACGTAAGAGTGAGAAATTAATTTTTTTCACTTTTTACCAATTTATACGAAATTCTTATAGAGCTTTCTTGGGATCACTCATCCATCGACTCCTCATCATTCTAGCGCTGAAAAGCGGATGGAAAGACTTGATTACCTCAACAGCTCGTTGTTTGGTTGAATAAAAATAAATAAATAAAATGTCAGAAATAAAAATAGCTGATAGATATTCACGCTGTCACCACTAGACTGTACTACTTGAGCCTCCTGCATCCCATCAACTATTTTTTTAAATCTTTGAGTGAGCCATCTATGTAATATTGTTTATCTATGACTAATAAATTTGAAAAGTCGCTTATATCATGGCAGTATGCCAGTTAATATAATCAGTAATATGACGAACTTAAGTACTGATAAAGAGGCAGGAGACCTCTTGTTTAGAAATGGAAAAAAACTAAATCAATTATTAATTGTTATTTACAACACCAAGAGCGCGAAGGAATTTTTTCAATACTAGAACAGTATTATTAAAGTAATATCCGTGGCTGATAGTCGTTGAAATTAACCACCTTAGCAAAGAAATATCGAACATTTTCTTGATTATATTTTCTTGAGAAATTTAGCTCAAATGATTCATTTTGAGCTAAATTGTATTGTTGGGTGAATTGACCGAACCAGGATTTACCTCACAACCTATAAGCTGGTTTTGCATAAAATTAATAATGCGGACTGTATTAGTAAGATATGATGATGTGGATGGTAAACAAAAAAAACACCTTATCTAAATAACTTTGGTTATTATTAATTACCATAGACCCATTACGTAAATAAATATAGCCATGATTTAGGCTTAGCGAGCAATAAACCCATAAGAACCCTGATGATGGTAAAGTCGTGTGATGTCCTTTCCTCTTAGTATGAGTTAATATGTTTAAACAAAGAAAGCTGTGAGTTAGGTGGTAACTTATGCTTATGGATCGTTTGGTTTAAGATGGTATTATAACATGAAGTTATCCTACAGCGCGGTTGATACTGAACTGTTGTTTGAGTGCGTAGAAAAGTGGCAATGCCCAAGAAATGGCGATGCTAACACTCTCTTAACTGTATAACTATCAAGAAATGGCGATGCTAACACTCTCTAAACTGTAAACTATCACGATGCTATCAAAGAAATGGCGATGCTAACACTCTCTAAACTGTATAACTATCAAGAAATGGCGATGCTAACACTCTCTAAATCTGTATAACTATCAAGAAAATGGCGATGCTAACACTCTCTAAATTGTGTAACTACCAAGAAATGGCGATGCTAACACTCTCTAAACTGTATAATTACCAAGAAATGGCGTTATAATACATTAATAATGCCAGAACTGGCTTAAATAGGTAATTAAAATTGTACACAATTTATCACTTTTGGCACCATATTTTATTTGCTACGAAAATTACCACAGGTTGCTGGATCACAATTTTTCAGCTTGAAACAGCCACAGCAACTCTAAACTTAGGTCTAGAAGTTGCTGAGTCGACATTGCCTAATAAATTGTGACAATGAGTCTGCAATACATGTGTGCGTTGAAGGATTAGCCTAATCAATTAAATTCAGAGAAACCTAAAGAGAGATGTAAAAAATTTAAGGAGAAACTCACGGTATATAATATATATAAGGCAGATTAACTTAAATTATCAAACATAATAAAATAAATGATAGGAGAAGTTCTAACACATATAGTTATATATTTTTAATTGTTAAAAAAGGGTTTTTTTAGAAAGTGAGGGAGAAGATTTACTAAAACTTTTTTGAATAGGTAAATCTTAGTTTAAAAATTATTTGTAGGTGTAATATCTTATTGAATTATTTTTTATTCGAGTTTGTTTATATGGTACCATGTGTTTTTTTTGTATATTTTGTTTAATTTATATTGAGGACTTAAAAGGTTTTTCAAATAAATGCATGAACGGTTTAGTAGACAAACCGATTTACAAAGTATGTGAATTTGTGGATAAAAAATACTTTGAATAATATACGTATTTATTTTATTTTAAGTTAGTTTATCAAGTCTTGTGATTATTATTATATTAGGCCCCTGTAGACGTACGGTTTTTCCTGACGGTTTTGGACCGTCGGTTTTCCCCGCGGTCCGGACCGCGGGAAAAACCGACAGTCCAAATAATAAAGAAAAATAAAGTGCACGGTCCAGATCCGCGGTCCAAAACCGTGAGATGGACCGACGGTCCAAAACTGTAGTGTAAACACAAAAACTGTCGGTTTTGGACCGGTCCGTGGTCTTTTTTGCCTGGCGGAAAGTTTTTGTGACAGTCCAGAGATAATTTATTTTTATATTTTTTTTTGTTTATTTTTTATGTTTCTTGTACTAGAAAATTAGTATTATTATAGAAAACAATTGTTATTTATGCAGTGTTATTATTATTATCAAAAAGTAAAAGTGTCTTTTTACTTATTATTATTATTATTATTAAAAGTTAACTAGTTTGGTGTAGTGTGTAGTACTTTGAGAAATAAAGTAAACACTTATTTATATAACACACAACAATTTGAAATAAACAACACGCGGCGAGGTAAAGGCAGTTGGTGCACCCGAGTTTAATCTTAATCATAATCATTACTTGTATTGCGGGTTTACATAAATAACAAGAATCATTTTTTAACCTTTCTTTTTTCTCATAAATTTGAGATAAAGGATAAAGTAATGTATTTACCTTATAATACATTTTAAGGAAATATATTAGGTACATTCAACTTAATATGAGGTACATTTCTTCACAGTAAAGGAAAAGTTATGTGTGCATGCAAAAAGAAATAATCGATGATTGAATTGTAACTCTTAATGGTCAAAATAAAAATATATTAACTATTAAAAATTAATGGAACAGGGTTCGATCCTAATATGGTAACTTATATTTTTATGATTATTTAAATATATAAATTTGCGTAATCATGAATGAGAAAAAGTTCCAAGGTACCCCATACCCGATTTTTTATTTTATTTTTCTTTATTTTTTTAATTAAGTGCTGTAAAGTAAAAAGTAAAGTAAATAAAAAAACCGACAGACTGATCCGCCAGTCTGGTCTGCACGTGTAAATGCACATAAAACAAAAAAACTGACGGTCCAAGACCGCGTCCATCACACGGTTTTTACCAGCGGTCCAATCGATCCGTCCCAGCATTTAGACGCACGGTTTTTCCCGACGGTTGGACCGACAGTCCAAAATCGTCGGGAAAAACGTTGTCGTTTTCTAGATTAGGCCCCTGTAGACGTACGGTTTTTCCCGACGGTTTGGACTGTCGGTTTTTCCGCGGTCCAGACCGCGGTCCGGACCGCGGGAAAAACCGACAGTCCAAATAATAAGAAAAATAAAGTGCACGGTCCAGATCCGCGGTCCAAAACCGTGAGATGGACCGACGGTCCAAAACTGCTAGTGTAAACACAAAAACTGTCGGTTTTGGACCGGTCCGTGGTCTTTCCGCCTGGCGAAAGTTTTTTGTGACAGTCCAGAGATAATTTATTTTTATATTTGTTTTTGTTTATTTTTTATGTTTCTTGTACTAGAAAATTAGTATTATTATAGAAAACAATGTTATCATAATCATTTATTTTAATCATTTTACTTATCATAATCATTACTTGTATTGCGGGTTTACATAAATACAAGAATCATTTTTAACCTTTTTTTTCTCATAAATATGAGATAAAGGATAAAGTAATGTATTTACCTTATAATACATTTTTAAGGTAAATATATTAGGTACATTCAACTTAATATGAGGTACATTTCTTCACAGTAAAAGGAAAAGTTATGTGTGCATGCTAAAAGAAAATAATCGCTGATTGAATTGTAACTCTAATGGTCAAAATAAAATATATTAACTATTAAAAATTAATGGAACAGGGTTCGAATCCTAATATGGTAACTTATATTTTTATGATTATTTAAAATATATAAATTAGCGTAATCATGAATGAGAAAAAGTTCCAAGGTACCCCATACCCGATTTTTTTATTTTATTTTTTCTTTATTTTTTTTAATTAAGTGCTGTAAAGTAAAAAGTAAAGTAAATAAAAAAACCGACAGACTTGATCCGCCAGTCTGGTCTGCACGTGTAAATGCACATAAAACAAAAAAACTGACGGTCCAGGACCGCGGTCCATCACACGGTTTTTACCAGCGGTCCAATCGATCCGTCCCAGCATTTAGACGCACGGTTTTTCCCGACGGTTTTGGACCGACAGTCCAAAATCGTCGGGAAAAACCGTACGTTGTCTGTAATTTTTCTATTGATTAGGCACCTGTAGACGTACGGTTTTTCCCCGACGGTTTTGGACTGTCGTTTTTCCCGCGGTCCAGACCGCGGTCCGGACCGCGGGAAAACCGACAGTCCAAATAATAAAGAAAATAAAGTGCACGGTCCAGATCCGCGGTCCAAAACCGTGAGATGGACCGACGGTCCAAAACTGCTAGTGTAAACACAAAAACTGTCGGTTTTGGACCCCGTGGTCTTTCCGCCTGGCGGAAAGTTTTTTGTGACAGTCCAGAGATAATTTATTTTTATATTTGTTTTGTTTATTTTTTGTTTGTACTAGAAAATTAGTATTATTATAGAAACAATTGTATCATAATCATTTTACTTTAATCATTTACTTAATCATAATCATTACTTGTATTGCGGGTTTACATAAATAACAAGAATCATTTTTAACCTTTCTTTTTCTCATAAATTGAATAAAGGATAAAGTAATGTATTACCTTATAATACATTTTTAAGGTAAATATATTAGGTACATTCAAAATATGAGGTACATTTCTTCACAGTAAAAGGAAAAGTTATGTGTGCATGCTAAAAGAAATAATCGCTGATTGAATTTGTAACTCTTAATGGTCAAAATAAAAATATATTAACTATTAAAAATTAATGGAACAGGGTTCGAATCCTAATATGGTAACTTATATTTTTATGATTATTTAAAATATATAAATTAGCGTAATCATGAATGAGAAAAAGTTCCAAGGTACCCATACCCGATTTTTTTTATTTTTTTTTCTTTATTTTTTTTAAATTAAGTGCTGTAAAGTAAAAAGTAAAGTAAATAAAAAAACCGACAGACTTGATCCGCCAGTCTGGTCTGCACGTGTAAATGCACATAAAACAAAAAACTGACGGTCCAGGACGCGGTCCATCACACGGTTTTTACCAGCGGTCCAATCGATCCGTCCCAGCATTTAGACGCACGGTTTTCCCGACGGTTTTGGACCGACAGTCCAAAACCGTCGGGAAAAACCGTACGTCTACAAGGGCCTTTTGTTTTGTCACACTTATTTATATGTATATATTTTTTAGATATTAAGTTTTTAAAAGAAATTAGAAATTGATCTGTAAATGTATTATTTTTAAATTATGTATTGTTTTTAAGTTTTTTTTTTTTTTTTTTTTTTTTTTTAAATGCCTTTATTAAATATTAGTTTTACAATATTTACATTACATACATAATATATATTAAAAACAAGGCTACCTCTCCGCTATAAAGCTTGCGCTTTGCGCTGCGGAGAGGGAGTTCCTTAACTCTTTACATAGATAGTTAATAGATAGTTAAGTTAATGTCAATAAGTAGTCAATGTTAAGTAGTAAAGTCAATAGACGTTAAAAAGAAATTGTTAATTTAAGTTAGTTATTTTCTCGTTCGATTTCGGCACCGGAGGTCCGGGGTTCGCAGCCCGGGCTATGCTCTAAGATTTTATGAATAGTATTTGTATTAAAAAGATTTCGCCAACTTTAATTAATTCTTAGAGTGTAGTAGATGCAACCCACCTGAGGTGGTTCCCGCAGGGTGAATACCCTGATGGGCCGAAAGGCCCTAAAACGGGCATTTTTCATTTTTTTTCTATGAATGTGCACATATTTTATTTGGATCTTTCTTTTGTTTTTTTTAAAGGAATGTTTATAGAATCGAAAATATTTGTAAATTATTTTTTTATTATTTAATGACGCAATGCAATTGTACAAATGTACTTATAAGCAAATAAATAATTTCTTTATCTTTATCTTTATCTTTATATTTTTTAAATAATAATATGAAGAATATTTTAAAAGTAATTGGGGGTTAAACACGTTACATTTACCTGCGAGATAGTCTTAACAGTGAAAATGAAAACTTACATTATACATTGAAGAAAATAGGTTTAAATATAGAGAGAAAAGTGTCTGCACATCTATTTGTGGTTTTCTTACTAAAGGAAAGCTTACTCTACAGAATATATAATACATACACACTAGCACGAACACTACACGCATTTACATTCATGTATACATACATTCATACATACACGTATAACATGTTAGTTAAAACCGTTATAGTATCATTTGTAAATGACTGGTGTGAAAATAAACATTTTCTACAAAAGCTTTTCTCGATCTGAGATAGAATTTCCTTACATTTATACAAATTTAGACAACGGTTATAAAAATAAATTCGTATTTACATGATATTAATAAATTTAATACCCCGGATTAAGATGTAAATATTCCATTCATTTTACAAAAATGATAATTTTTTTCATCTACAAATGCATCTCAAATACGGGTCTTAAAATTATTTACATTTTACACTTAAAATGAAACATATTTACTCTTCGTTAATGTTTTGAGTTTATATTTTAATGAAAATTTCAAATAGTTTAGCAAAGCAGATATATAAAACTAATGTTAAGGACGAACATAAAATTTCGGATGTATAAACTATCTGAAGTCGAACGAAGTGAATCTGAAGTAGGTATGTTAGGGTGCTGTTTATGTGTGGGTTTTAGGAACATGGCTTTTGTTAGATTTAGTTACACGTTTAATGTGCTTGTACGTTACTCACTGTTTTATGTATCTCTGTATTCTTATTTAATATAATTACTTATACAATTATTTAGGTTTTTATTGTAACATAACATGGTGTCAGGTGTTTTTTGTAGAAACTGAATTAAAAGTGTTTTGGTTTTATGATGGGAGATAATAGACGGTAACACCACGCTTCCCGGTCAGCATGTCGAGTGGAGAGAACAAGGTATTAGTCCCAGCGACTAATATGCCTGGTATTTTATCATTTTCAAATAATAATGATCTCGTAAAGGAATGGCCTAAGTGGAGGCAACGATTCCTTATATATTTAAAGGCTTCAAGGCAGGACAATGAGGAAGAAGATGTTAAAATCGCTATTTTATTAAACTTCCTTGGAGAGGAAGGCATAGATATTTATAACTCAATGGGGTTAGATGAGGATGCCCCATTAAATGAAGTACTCCGGAGCTTTGACAACCATTGTTTGCCAAGAAGAAATACAACCTTCGAAACATTCAAATTTAATAGAATGTGTCAGGAAGAGGGTCAGTCTTTTGATACTTTTCTTAGTGCCATAAAAAATCAGGCTAGTTTATGCGATTTTACTGTCACTTGTACCTGCTGCAATAACAGATGCAAAGTTAACTTTTCTGAAAGAATGTTGAGGGACAAAATAATACTTTCTATTACTGATAGCAGACTTAAAAAGGATCTTTTGACTAAGCAGCCTGACCTGAGTGCTGTTGTGGAACCATGCAAACTTGCTGAAGCTGCAAACTTATACTCTGAACAAGTCAAATCAAGTAATGTGAAGTTAGTTGCTGAGGTTAAGCAGGTTAATCCTAAACAAACTGTTCAAACTAACACTTCAGCTCCACGTAGAGAGAGTTTTGATTGTTCTCAATGTGGAAGAAATCATTTGAGAGGAAAGTGCCCGGCGTTCGGTACCAAGTGTCATTTCTGCTCAGGTAGGAACCACTTTTTGGTGGTTTGCCCAAAGAAGCAGAAGAATAATATGGAGCACAGGAAGAAAATTCAAACTGTGGAAGAAAGTGCGGATTCTGTATCACATCTGGAAGAAGATGGCATTCCACTTTATGTAAACTCTCTTAATGGTTGGTATCAAACTATGAATGTTGGGGGAACTGATGTTAATTTTAAGATTGATACTGGGTCAGAGACCAATACATTGCCTCTCAATATTTTTGAGAAATTGCAAGATAAAACTGAGATGAAAAATACAAAAGTTGTACTTGTATCTTACTGTGGTAACAAAATACGACCCTTAGGGTGTGCAAACTTAAAATGTTCATTTAATGGCTCTGTTCAGAATATTCCATTTGTAATTGTATCAAATAAATTAGATGCATTGCTTGGTTTAGAAACTTGTAGGGCTCTTAAAATTGTATCTAGAGTTGATAGATTAGTAGATAATACTAACAAATATCAATCTAAAGAAAGCTTTGTAGAGGCTCATAAAATTGTTTACTGGTCTGGGTAAAATTCCTTTTCAACATAGCATAAGAATTGATCCTACAGCTAGGCCTGTTGTAAAAAAGCCCCGTCGCTTTCCTAGTAAAATTTTGCCACGTCTAAAAGACTCTCTGTGTGACCTTGAATCTAGAGGTATAATTAAAAAAGTGGATGAGCCCACTGACTGGGTTAATGACATCACTTTGGTAGAGAAGCCAAATGGTTCCTTAAGGTTGTGTTTAAATCCTATACCACTAAAATAGAGTAATTAAACGTGAACTTATCAGATTCAACAACTGAAGAACTTGTTCAGGGTTTAGGTGTAAAAAATATTCTCTGTGGTGGATATGAAAGATGGTTTTTTTCAAATAGAATTAGATGAAGCTTCTAGTAAGCTATGCACTTTTCATACCCCCTTTGGAAGGTTCAGGTTTATGCGCTCTCCCTTTTGGTATTTGTAGCGCTCCTGAAGTGTTCATGAAAAATAATCTAAGAATATTTGGAGATATAAAGGGCGTAGAGGTGTATTTTGATGATTAGATTGTCGCTGCAGAGACTGAGGAGGAGCATGACCTGATCCTTATGGAGGTGGTAGCTAGGGCCCATAAGAATAATATTAAATTTAATGTTAACAAACTGCAGTGTGCATGAAGTTAAGTTTTTAGGGTTAATTTTCTCTTCTCAGGAATCAAACCTGACCCTGATAAGATAATTGCTGTACAGTCAGTTAAAACTCCATCTGATACTAAAAGTTTAAAAAGATTCTTAGGAATGTTAACCTACTTAAATAAGTTCTCACCTGATTTGTCCTCCCACACTGTTAGTTTAAGAAAATTGTTAAAAAAGGGTATCAAGTGGCACTGGAGTGAAGAACATGACATAGCCTTTAATTCTTTAAAGGAGTTAGTTTGTAAATCCCCTACTTTGAGTATTTTTAATCCAAACCAGGATGTGCATATCTATTGTGATGCCAGTAATAAAGGCATTGGTTCCTGTATCATTCAAGGTGATAAACTATTTCATTTGCTTCAAGGGGTTTTCCCTGCTGAATCTAACTACTCTGTGATTGAGAAAGAATTAACAGCTATTGTGTTCAGTATGGAAAAATGTCATAATATGGTATATAGCTCTAAGGTCACTGTCTTTACAGATCACAAACCATTAATATCGATTATGGATAAAGATTTATGTAAAGTGAGTAACCGGTTGCAACGCCTTCGATTGAGGCTTCTTAAGTACAATTTAACTGTTGTTTATCATCCGGCGAAGTTACAACATGTTGCAGATTTGTTATCTCGAGACAGTGATCTTTCAGCAGTTGTGGAAAACTCAACTGATATATGTGATGTTGTTCACAGTTTAAAACAACATGAATACTTACCACTGAGTCAGGATAAACTTGAAGAGTTAAAGATATCAACTAGGAAAGATGCCATTTTGAGTAATGTATTAATGTATGTAGATAAAGGTTGGCCCTCCAATGTGCAACAGATAACTGATCCTGGGTGTAAACACTATTATAAGTTAAGAAATGATTTGTGTGTTAATGAAGATGTTTTATTTTATCACAATAAAATTGTAGTTCCCGCTATTCTAAGGGATCAATACCTACAACTGGTTCATGAGCCTCATTTTGGAATAGGTAAAACCAGGGCAAGAGCGAAATCAGTTTTTTACTGGCCAGGTCTCTCCAGAGACGTTGAGACAGTTGTCTCTTGTTGCACTATTTGTGGATTGAACCAAAGAAATAAAGTTAAAGAGCATCTTATTCAAACTAAGTTACCTGATTACCCTTTTCAACATCTGGCCATGTATCTATGTGATTATAATAGTAGGTCATATTTAATAGTTTCAGATTTCTATTCAAGATGGCTAGAAATACTTCCTATTGTTAATAAGACAGTTAAGGAAATAATTTTATTGTTAACAGCTCTCTTTGCTACTCATGGGATTCCGGAAACAATTAGGTGTGATAATAGCCCATTTGGAAGCTATGAGTTCGGTCAATTTTGTAAAAATTATGGTATAGTTCGTAAAACATCCAGTCCTAATTTTCCAAAGTCCAATGGATTCGCAGAGAGGGCTGTAGGAATTGCTAAAACAATTTTAATAAAAAATGGTTTAAATTTTTTAGATGCACTTAGGGAATACAGGAATAGCCCGGTGGCTGGGAAATTTTCTCCTAGTCAACTGTTGATGGGTCGTCTGTTACGTTCAAAGGTTCCGACAGTTTCTGTAGAATTAAGTCCTCAACCTGTATGCAGAAACTGTGTAAACATACAGGATAGTCATGTCAAAGATAAATCAAAATTTTATTATGACAGGTCTCCAGTTGGTCGACCTCTATTTACCCCTGAACAGTTTCAAAAGGTTGATGGGAAATGGGTAAAAGGGAAGATAGAAAGAGTATTAAAAGAGCCACGCTCTTATATGGTTACAGACGGATCCCGTTCGTACAGGCGAACCAGCCAACATATAAGTAATAGACCCGTGTCTAGTCAGGAATGCAAACCTGACAAGATAAGTAATAGTCCTGTAACTAGTCAGGAATGCAAACCTGACAGACAAGTAATAGTCCTGTAGTCAATCAGAAAAACAAAACTGAATCATGCCAGTAGATCAAGGACAAGCTAGTAGTCCTCATGTTCATGTCAGTAGGAGCAGACATATTAAGCTCCCAGAAAAATATAAAGATTTTGTTTTATCCTAATAGGGGAGATGTTAGGGTGCTGTTTATGTGTTGGTTTTATGAACATGGCTTTTGTTAGATGTAGTTACACGTTTAATGTGTGTTTACGTTACTCCTGTTTTATGTATCTCTGTATTCTTATTTAATATAATTACTTATAACAATATTTTAGTTTTATTGTAATAACAGGTAGGATGAGTGTAGTGAATCCGATTTCTTAAGAAAAAGTTCCGAGGTGCCCCGGACCCGTTTTTTTTGTGAATTCCCTTAAAATATTGTTCCCTACCTAAGGTACCTGCGGAACAGTTTTGTAATTTTATGGACCCCCAAAAAGTATGCTTACTTGTAATTTTATTTGTTATTTATAAAGTAAAATTAACGCTTGAATGGCTAGTTAGGCTAATTCCGTCAATACAATCGCTGAATTCTGGTCATATTAAATGTCTATTCACTACTTCACCGTTTGGACTTAGCATTCAGCTTAAATTTACTCATATCTCCTACCAAGCTTCCATAAACCCGTACTCAATCAAATAGTCTTTCCTACTCTCATCTAGTATCTACTTGACGTTTAGCCTGGATGCCCCCCCTAGAATAATTATTGAAGTTGATAACCTGACAAATGAACCGCCGCATTCAAAATCTAATAGCATTGCATGTACTTCCATATTGAAATGTGGAAATCCACCAAGTATGTTTTTGTGCGAGAACCAAGTTATAATTAGTTTGGTTATCCAAAGTTGTGTACAAAAAAAATTATATTTTATGTGCCACTGTTCGCCTACACTCAGCGGACTTCAAGCATGTTATCTTCAACTCTAGAAGCTCTCTTAAACTACGTCATCTACGATTTCTCTACTTTGCCACTTCATTACTTATTGAACAACCATAGTTATTTATTTATTGGTATGTACCACTCTATGATCATGAAAGTCATCATAGTTATAATCAGGATATGTAGATTAGTTAGCTACGTAACCCTTAAGAGACTTTACACCACCACACACACACACACACACACACACATATATATATATAATATAAATATATATATATATATATATATATAATATATTATATATATATATATATATATATATATATACATATACATAATCCTACACATAGTATTCCAACATTTATATAATATAACAACAATGAAGAAATGTCAAAAGCAAAGGAAATAGAAAACCTAAGTATCATATTTGACACGTGGTTTATATATGAACATAACTATTTTTTACCATAAATTACCATAAATGGTATTGTTATTTCCGTTATCAACAGATAAATCAATTATGTCACAATCAATAAATCGACGAAGTTTAAACTACACTTTTTTTCGTAAAAAAACTAATTTATGCGGGATCAGATACAGCTTGTTACTTGGTTATAATAATTCATTTTTCAGCTTACTTTTAATATTTTCCTCTTAATTTATGTTTTTCTGTAATTGTTGAGAAATGATGAATATTTAGTAATGTAAAACTTTCGGTCAGGAATTGGTTCGGTTGAATAAATTTTTACCTCTGGTCTGTCCAAAGCTATAATTTTCGTTCGCTGTTACAATATCCAGCTATATTTAGTAAATTGATATTCCTCTTAAAAAATTAAAAAAATGACCCTTTTTATTTGATTACTTAAAAAAGCTGCAAAATCTCGACCAATGCCTTCGAGTATTTAAGAGTAGAAATCGTAAACAAGATAAGTAAACTCAATAAAGTAAAACCAGGCCAGCATAATATATATATAATATATATATTATATATATATATAATAATATAATATATATATATATATATATATATATAGAATTCTCATGATTTGTTTCTTGATAAGAGACCTCTAAAACGAATTTATTTCGCGGACCGTTCGTTTAACTTATCAGGGGGCAGGGGATTGACGTAACAAAAGAGGGGACATTGATTTTGTCGAGCCGTCATAACGACGAATTTTGATTGATAGAACGTTTCCAGATGTGGTATTGCATTTAATTGATACATTTTTGTAGTTGACTCTCGGACGTTTATATGTATCAACTATTTTGTATTTTGCAAAATTGGTCGTATCTTAGATTATGTTTTGCTTGACAAGGATGGGTGGAGAGCACGCTGTCTATGGTAAATACTTCACATTCTATTCTTTGGAATTTTATATTGAAGGTCGGAGTAAGTTCAGGCTCTATGGGCCCTGATGAGTTAAACGTAACGAAAAAGAGTGGCACATGACTATGATTGACAAACATCTAATGACCATTGTCAATGAATGGAACAATTCCCAGAATGTGGGATTGCAACATTTTCTTGTACATTTCTTGATGTCTCTTCGCACAATTATATCGATTAACAATATTATTATTAATTCTTATTTAGCTCTTTAATAATAGTTAAAAATTTGGTGACAAGGTAGCAACGAAGTCGGATCCAGACTTGGCCAAAGTTAGTTTTTAAAAGGTTCCTTAGTATATAATAACTATATCTAATACATAAATTACTATTTGAGAACAAGCGAAGGGGGTCCGATGAAGTCTTTTAGTATAAATTTAGTGTATTGTATATTCCGATGACAAGCGAAGCGTGTCAGAAGTAGGGAGGACGAGAGTAGCGAATCCGATGAGATGAGGAAAAGTTCTGAGGTGCTGCGTACTCAATATTTTATTTTTAGAACGCTAAAGAAATGTAAAGTACAAGTTTGAAGTTTTTTATGATAACTAAGTCATTCAAGACGAGACGACAAAGTTGTTTTAATGCGCCGCTAGGAGTAACGCTTAGGTAAAAATTTAAAAATTATAAAAACTTAAATAGGTTAAATAAAGTTAGTTATTCTCCATATGTGTTAACTGAGATATTTCTCTTGCTCTATCTCAAGACTTTAAACTCCTGAAGCGTGGCTGAAGAAGTATCATTATTAATGCGATGTATAATCAGAAAGTTATTTTCCTCTTTTTTGAAGGTAAACTTATTTTTTATTAAATAATACTTTTTCTGACCTGACTGGGAGTTGTTGAAATTTTCAGCTTTCAACCCGAGAGTTATCATGAAAAAATCGAAACTGGTTATCACATCGGATTCGCTATGCTCATCCTGACTACTTTGGACTCGCTTCGCTAGTCCTCAAAATATAAAAATCGTTCAAAAAACGCAAAAAGCAGTAGATAAAACGTCATTATGTATGGCACAACTAGACCTGATGATGGATTTTTGTACAAAGTTTCAACTCTCTAGCATAATACACTGGGAGCTGTGATGATACAGGCACACACACACACACTTACTCTCGCACATTTCTTGATCCAAGTTAAACTTTTGGTTCTAAACTTTTAGGAATGGTATCTTTTTCTAATAAGTCAGCAAAAAATTAGTGAATAAATTTTCTATTTATGTTCACCAAGGTAGAATCACGCGGAAAAGTTACATTTTTTAAGGTTTTCACTAGAACCTACTTTTGAACTTATTATTTAAGAATTTTATTAATGTCTTCGAATTTAATATTTTATGTCATTATACATAGATATTTAATATAATTTTTTAGTTATTAAGAATTAATTACTAAGTTTTAAATTTTTTAAGTCTATTTTTAAGTGTTCTATTTAATAAAATAATAAAAAATTAAAATCTAAGTTTAATTAGAAATAAAATAATATAACAACTATTTATGTCTAAATAATCTATTTTGTTCACTGTACTATGACATTTTTGTATAAATGCACTGTTATAGTGTTCATTTACTTATTTATTATTATGGGAAATATTGATATATGTCTTTCATAAGTCCACATCACATGAATAGTATGTTTTGTGAGCTATTGTGTTTTGTCTCTTAATATTCATTAATTTCATTATAAAAAAGATAATAAGAAAAAATTTTACTAATAGGTAACTATATACCATAAAACGTATCAACATGCACACAAAGACGTGCCGCCACGAGTTTCCTCCTCGCTAACACATGTAACAAGATAAGAGAACATATTATTAAGTTTTAATTAGTGAAAAATGAATAAAAAAATATACACTTGAA
>JACMZG010001914.1:50627542-50788607 GCA_018340805.1 Microvelia longipes
TATTCAGTTCGTCCTGAAAGAAGTCATACATTACTCCAATTTGATGAAATACCCGAATGTTCTACGCTGCTCTCCTGTAGTCCTTGCCATCTAAAACAATGCATCCTCCACCCCATATCTAGATCCCAATATATATTTAAATTAACTCTCTTCTCTGTGCTATTAATATTACTTATTAGTTTTTTAGAGTTTTCTGCCTTGCAGTTTTCTTCTTTGTACTGTACATCCTTGAAGTTTTGTTCCTTTAGTTCACAACTTCATATTTTTGTTCCTTATAATTTACACATCTTTGAAGTTTTCTCATTGTAGTTTACATCCTTGAAGTTTTGTTCCTTGTAGTTCTCAACTTTATATTTTTGTTCCTTATAGTTTACATCCTTGTATTTTACATCTTTGAAGTTTTCATCATTGTAGTTTACATCTTTGAAGTTTTGTTTCTTGTAATTTACACTTAAAGTTTTCTTCCTTGAAGATTTGTTCCTAATAGTTTACATCCTTGAAATTTGTTTCTTGTAATTTACAACTTTATATTTTTGTTCCTTATAGTTTACATCCTTGAAGTTTACATCTTTGAAGTTTTCTTTCATAAATCAAATCTATATTTCTTAATTGATATAAATACAAAAACTGGGTACAGGGAACATCGGCACTTTTCTTCACAAATTTAAGACTAAAACAACCTGAGACTAAAATGGTTATCTAATGTCAAGGGTGTTATAACATCGGACACGCTACGCCCATCCTCTGAATGTAATAATATAACAAAGCCTAAGATAAAATTTATTTATACTATTTTCACGAATGCATTGAGGACCTGTGATCATACTTATCAGCCTACTTATTTTTACTAATATAGTTTCTTATAAGAACTATAAGTTTATAAGAACTATAGTTTGTCAATGCATCAAATGATTTGATAATTTACAGTATATGCGGTAAAACAAACTTTTTCATAATTTTTTAAGAAATTCGCCAAAAAATAAATATTTTCACCAATAACGTATTTACTAGTTGAATATCTATAGAAGTTCCAGTGCTAATTTAATGTGTGTTTTGCTATATGACAATAAGTCGAACGTCGTAAAGCAGTTGAAAAATTAAAATTTACAAAAAATTAAAATTTACAAGGCAGTTAAAATTTTTAAAGTGTACATTTAATATTTTCAAAATGGCGACAAGCATCAAAATGACATTTTGTGAATCGATTTACCGCAAGCTGATAGAATTTATAAGGTGATTCATTGGAGAGTTTTTATGAATGAATAATTTTTTTCTTGACATGTCAGGTTATAGTCCGGGAATTGACGTCATTGCAGGAATAAATAGTAAATTTTCAATTTTGACCGCCTATTCAGAGTCCTGCAATGACATCACACATCATTCATAAAAAAGTCAGGCTATAACCTCTGAATGCGTTTGGTTGTGTTACATCTAATCACCTTATAAATTTCTAACATCTTGGATATATCCAGCTAATTTTTTATAAATGACGTGTGACGTCATTTGCAGAAATTGGTATAAATGAAAAGTAATGCATTTAAAATATTAATAAAACAAATAAATAATAACTATTATAATTATAGTATAGCAACACAGAGTGTAAAGCATATCCAGTAATGCCCATTAAATTGTTGTAGGAAATTGTTTTAGTCATAGAGTCAAGTAATTGGTTAAATAATAATAAATAAATCGTTTATTTATATCTAAATACCTGTTTACAATGATTAAATTACAAATTTTATACAAACAAAATAATTCATATTGACCATTGGTGTCGCTAAGGCTTGTGAGCCACACGAAAATTTTAGTTTTATACCGAAATTATTAATATTAAGATGTTATTGCCTTGGTAAGGCAGCGCCTTTTTACTATTCCTTATTTATACCGTAAGTATATAGGAAAATATTGTATTAAAAAAAAATCCGAAACCGGGATAAAACGGAATTATTCGTTTCAGGCGTTTTAGGCCTCTTGAGTGGTTTTTGCAGCGTTACCCTGTTCGTGTGAGTGTGTGTGTTATTCATCGTAGCACCCAGTTTATTTATGTTACAAAGTTGAAATTTTGTACAAAAATCAGTTACCACTGTAGTTGTGCTATTTGAAAAAATATTTTTTTATGACGTCATTAGCGTGCAATAATGACTCAGCACAAATTCCCGAAAATCATATAAAACGCGAAAAATGATGCGATTCGTATTGAGATTCGGCAAAGCATATAACTATGTATAAGACTGACATATGTGCTAAGGTTCATCTCATTATTAGCATTAGTTTCAATTTTTTTATGAATGACTTGCGTATGTTGTTTTTTAAAATTGTAAAACATTGGGAAATGGTCCAATTTAGTTGAAATTTGGTGCAAATGTATACCATTATCTAATAAATAAGTAAACTAGTTTCGTTTTAATATGGCAAGGATATCCACGATTTTTGTTAGATCATAAAAATTAAAGAGCATTGAGCATGGTCAATGCTGTATGGGTGACCGTTTGAATGATACGGATGCATTTACTATCTGAAGACGAGCGATACGAGTCCGAAGGCATGTGGCAGTATAAATCTGGTGAACTTTATTTCTGAGGACGAGCGAAGCGAATCCGATGTAGGAGGAAAAGTTCCGAGGTACCTCGTACCCGATTTTTATTGATTGTTTAGA
Source organism: Microvelia longipes (assembly GCA_018340805.1). Taxonomy (NCBI): domain Eukaryota; kingdom Metazoa; phylum Arthropoda; class Insecta; order Hemiptera; family Veliidae; genus Microvelia; species Microvelia longipes. The sequence goes on from JACMZG010001914.1 coordinate 50,630,199, forward strand.
TGTCAGTCTGGTATCGTAGCAATGAATTCCTCAGCTTTTAGTTAATTCTTCGTATTTTACATGTATAAGTCAGCGTATGGTAGCAGAACAAAGAGTACAGAGACAGAATTCTTTTTTTCTCTAACAAATATTTGTCTTCAAGAATGTTTAGAACATAGTTTAAAATTCACTCTAAAAGTTTTCTTATGTAGGGTTAGGTAATCTCATTGATAACGGAGAAGTACTCCATTACGTAAGACGAATAATTAAAATAGATGGCGTAATAAACAAATATTAGAGTCTCGAGAGACAGACAAGCGGTAACTTTGTTTAACATATAATCGCTGAGGCTAATTTGTTAGAAGTTGTTGGATGTCTGGCTCTCAGGTAATTTTTATAGGGCAAGATTAATTGGGAAGATCTTTTAAGTTTTCCTTGAAGTTTTCTTCCATTTATTAACTTCCATTATTAAATTTTTTAATGCTTACTGAGCACACATTTTTGACAACATCTCTGGCGATTCCAGAAAATCTTTAAACCTTTTAAACTGGATTATTTATACAGATGTTACATAGGTAATTTGAAGTGCCTAAACATATAGGCACAGACAGAATAGACACGGTTCCATTCTTAGGTGGATTCAGAACAATGTTTTAACCAGCGACTTCTTTATTTTACATACATTTTTGTTAAGTATATACCATTTTTATGTTTTATTTATGCCATTATTCCCAAGAGATGGGGAACCGGTTGCTATTTAATATGAATAGATAATAGAGTTATTATGTAGTTATTATAATAGAGTTGTTATGTAGTTGGTTATTATGTGCCTTGTCGACAATCCAGAAGTTCAGACATATTTGTTGCTGAGTTTCATAGGACGACATATGGTTTGTCGAGTACTATGACTCAGTCCATGAATATGTTCAACCATCATTGTCCACAAGTTGACCTCTTTAATTCTTCTCTCCAGCAATTGAGCAGTGTTAGTATAAACTCTGTAAATTCTATTTTTAATTAATTATTTGACTTGTCTGTCTTTTCTTTTTTGACTGCGATATTTTGGGCCTAGTGTCTGTTTTCACATGTATATAAATAAATAATCTATTCATATTATATATTCATATTATCTATAAAGAAAATAATATGTTATTTTGTTAATTAAGTTTTTAAATTGGAGATAAGACAGTTTATTCATAAAATTTTGGAGTAGCGCTTTTTATAACATTCTTATGAATTTCTCAATTTGATTAACTCCCTCCCCTCCTTCTGTTAATTAAGGGTGTGCCGCCCCACGGTATATATAACATTTTATACATCGTCTGAAGTTAACATCGCTTTATTTGCTTCAGGATAACTATTCAATCTATTGACATATTTCAAATACTTAAGAACTTGTACTTAAGTTGAGTTGTACTTATGTACGTGTACTTACGTGAAGTTGTACTTGAGTACTTGTAATTAAGTTAGGTTGTACTCAAGTGCTTATACTTAGGTATCTTGTGCTTCAGTAACTTGTACTTAACTTGAAGTGCGTGAGAGTTTATTTACACAAGTCTTATAATTAACTTGTACTTAAGAACTCAACTTAAGCATTTGTACTTAAGTTAAGTTGAATTTAAGTACTTATCTTGTTGTGTTTGTTAATCTTTACATGTCTCACGTAATTTGAAACTTAACTTATAAGTAAAGAATCGTAGTACAGTTTAATCATCTCAAGTTTCCATCACGATAACTCGGTCCTCTATTCGTTACCAATTTCATTTTTTACTCCCCAAGTTTTTGCCAAAAATACATTTTTATAACTCTTTTTACCTTTAAAATCTTGTTAATTTCCCTTATCGAAGAGCCAATAGCTGTCAATCACTCCCCCTCTCCTTACCTCAGCTGGAAAATTCGTTTTAACTTTCTTACAAGTGGGAAATGAGAGCTAAAAATACTTTCTACAAAACATTTTATAAATGTATTTTTTTGTTATTTTTTTATTCACGGTTTTTGTGACATTAAGAAATAGTTTATTCAAACTTAGTGTTTCATTATTGTATTAACCAAAATTATAGCCGGGAGTAAATTCAAAACGCGCCGTGAAGAACTGAACAATAATAAAAAATATTGGGTACGGGGTACCTCGGAATTTGTCCTAATTACATCGGCTTTGCTGCGCTCATCCTCCCAGCTTCGGACTCGCTTCGCAAGCTCCTGAGAATTACAAGTCGTAAAATTTATACAGCAACACGTCTTCGGACTCGCTTCGCTCGTCCTCAGATATTAATTACATTATTTTTATTCCCCGTGGTCAATTATCCAGACACTGAACACACTCGATGATGCTTAACTTTTATAATCCACCAAAAATCATAGATAGACTTATTAGATATTATAACGTAACATAACATAATATGAAACGTATTATCACGAAACTTAGTACACATATTTAATACGTCAAAGAGTACACTTTTACTAAATTTTAACTTAATATATTTGTCGTATTGAAACTAAACTTAGGGTACTTATTTATTAGGTAATGGTATACATTTACTAAATTTCAACTCAATCGGACCATTTCCTAATATTTTGAATCGTACCCAAGTCATTTAATAAAATTGAACTAATGCTGATAATGAAAAGAAACTTAACACATATGTTAGCCTTATACATAGTCACATGCGTACCCATGTCAATTCGATCGTATCATTTTTTCCGTGTTTTTATGATTTTTCGAAATTTGTGCTGAGTCATTTTGCGCGCTAATGACGTTCATAAAAAATATTTTTTTTTCGAATAGCCACAACAGAGTAGACTGATTTTTGTACAAAATTTCAACTTTCTAACATAAATACACTGGGCGCATACGATTATAACACACACTCACATACAGACAGACAGCTTTGCGAAAACCACTAAGGAGGCTTTAAAACACTAAAACGGATAATTCCGTTTTCATCCGGGTTTTCGGATTATTTTGCAAACACATACTTTTCCTATATACTTACGGTATAAATGAGGACAAGCAAAAAACACAAACAATCCACGTCTCTCCACTAAAAATGATTTATTATAAATAAATTAACAGAGCTGGGTTTTAGAAAAACAGCCTTACCAACACTGTGCCTGAAAATTCACTAACAAAGGATTGCCAATTACTAAATATTTATTTATACTATATAATGTTTGGAGTGTCGTTGCTGGTTGTTTTATTTATTTTATCTCCGAGTTTATTTTACTGTAGGGTTAAATAAAAATTATTTTTATTAAAAAAGTTTATAGAATTAAGTTGGAAAAAGTAGAGTTTTTACTGTGGAAAGAATTAGGAACTATGTTGAAGTTGTAAAGAATGCTAAGTATTTTATTCCGCAGTATTTTCAGTTTGCAGCCTAACTCATTTCTATCTTACCTGCTTTATACGAGTGAACAGTTAAGAGGATAAGGATTCTTTCTTCTCAGTATTGGAGTTAACTAAAGACAGGAAATGGGGGAATGTTACTAAAAATCTATCTGTCTAGTTACCTACATCCTTCTCTAAGCTTTAGTGTGTATTACACACCACACTCATATATTATATATATATATATTATATATATATATATATATATATATAATATATATATGTATATATATAATTATAATATATATATATATATAATATATATATATATATATATAGTTATAATATAAATATAAATAATAATTTAATAATTATATATAATTATTACATAATTAAATATATATAATATAATAATAATAATATATATATTATAATAATATATTATATATCTATATGTATATATTTTATAATAATATAATATAATATATTATATATATTATATATATATATATATATATATATATATATATATATATATTATATATATTATATATATATATATATATATATATATATATATATTATATAATAGGTATATATATATATATATATATATATTATATATATATATATATATATATATATATATTTATTTATTTATTTTTTAGTAAATAATTAATAAAAGTTAAATAATATGATTGAAATATATTAGAGTTAGTGAAAAATTATATGTTTAAATTTTTAATAATTTAGATTTAAATAAGTTAATTTAAATTAATTCATTCAATTATTAATAATAATAAATAAATAATAAACAAGTTTATTTAACAAAATATACAGAAACGTACATATAGTTAATTGTCATACATAAGCAAAAAATAAATAAGTTATACTTAAGCAAATAAACTAAATATCTACATATTTTTAGTTAGTTAAATTTTTATAGCATGAAATTCAGATAAACTGTACAGCGGATTTCTTATAAGAATTTCTCACATATTTACAAAACAACTTGCCTTCTAAGGACCTTACATTTTAGGCAAGAAATTGAATAGTTTTCAGACCAGCATTAACTGAGTGATATTGGCTGTTTTGGTGAGGTTGTATCTCTGTACAACGTACTGACTGGTTTGTCTTGTAAAGTAAGAATGGACATTCTCTACAGTAGACAAACTAGACTTAATATTGTGAACAAATATGAGTAACTGATAGCAGTACAGAGAATACAGTGTAAACAAATTATTACTCTTAAAGGATTCTCGACAAGATTGTAGTTGAGGGAGCTTAAATAAAACTCTAATTGCTCTCTTTTGTAAAATAAATATTCTATCTACAGAGGGAGCTCCGCCCCATATCATAGTACCATAAGATAGGAGAGAAAAGAAATGAGCATGATACATAATTCTTAACGAATTACTTGATAGGCAATTAGATGCCTTCCTAAGCATATAAATGCTGGTACCTAATTTTTTAGCTAAATAATCTATATGGGGCTCCCAAGAAACCTTGTTATCTAAGTGGATGCCTAAAAATTTAAATGAATTTAATGTATTAGATTTGAAATCAAAAAATAAATTTACGCTTTTGTCGCTGTTAATGTGAGAGTTTAATTAATGATTTAGTAATATATAAAAATTAGTAAATAAGATTATTTTTATAAAAAATATTGACAAGTACTATTTTTCTTTTAATATTCCTTGTTTTAACTTATTATTTTCTTATTATTAGTATTAAATTTATTAATTATCTATTTTAATTATTTAAAGTCAATATTATTTAGTTAGTTATATTTACTTACTTATAATAAATAATATTTAATTTTAAGGATTCGGGTTTATTTTACCCGCAATAATAACTCAGCAAAGTTTTTGAAAAACCATAAAACGCGAACAAATTATGTGATCAGATTGAGATTCCGTACGCATGTAGCCATGTATAAGGCTAACAACATATGTACTAAGTTTCATCTTATTATTAGCATTAGTTCCAATTTTCATCACATGAAGTGAGTACGTTTTTTTTTAAATTGTAAAATCAGAAAACATTCCTATTGAGTCGAAATTGGTCTAAATATATACCTTTGCGTAAAAAAAAGTTTCGTTTCAATACGACAAATATATCCATGATTTTTGTTGGATCATAAAAGTTGAGCAGCATTCGTGGTCTGTGCTGTTTGATTGACCGCTGAGAATGAAACAGATGCATTTACTATCTGAGGACGAGCGAAGCGAGTCTGAAGTTATGCTGTAGTATATATTTAGCGAATTGTATATTCTGAGGACGAGAGAGGCTAGTTCTAAGTAGAAAGGATGACGTAGCGAATCCGATGTGATGAGGAAAAGTTCCGAGGTACCCAGTACCCGATTTTTTTAATTATATTGGGAAATTTGGCAGTTTTTTTTTACTTTTACGAGTTTTGTTTTGTAGAAGGGGAAACGTAAAATAAAAACTTGTATAAGAAAATGAACAAAAAATTGTATAAAAGATAAGTTGACTGAGTAAATGGAAAAGTTTTGTTGGCAACACTGTGTCAACATATTACCAACTTCTACGTTTGTTTTTCGAGTTTAGGACTGAGCATCTTTCACAACTTTCTTTTGATACTATGCAGCTAGTGAATGAATCTGGATAAGTGAGTCTGCGCATGCGTGTTGTCTTTTTGTTTCTAGGTTGAATTAATTAAATTACATTAAGATAAATTAAAGGACATAATTGTGAATTTATGCGTTTAAGTTTGTTTGCTTTAAAAGTTTGTAAGTCCTTTGAAACTGGGTGTAGGAGAAACTAAATAGTATATTAAGCTCCTAGGCAGAAAAATGGAATTTCGCAGACGAGTTTTATTAATTAGGGTGCATTAACAAAACTACGGTAGCGATGCGTCCGTCCGTTGCGTGCGGTGATAGCTTCAATTTGCGAAATGGAAAAAACCGACTAAACCCGCTAAAGTGATCCAGTGATTATCATTTAATTGATTACAAAACACCTTAGTGAACTGACGCGAAAGAAGCCTTCCCTTTTTCAAAGGCTTGGAATTTTTCTTACCCCCTTTTCCGTTTTAGAGAAGAATTCTTTTGATTCTTGCTGTGCTTAAAGGTGTTGTTTACTTCTCTAACTTTGAAAGGAGATTACGATACGGATTAAGACTATGGGGCTCTTGCTCATCTACTAAAGATGTTTTTTCTGCTACAAAAAAGAGCTATCCGTATACTAGAGGGAGTTAAACAAATAGAAACTTGCAAACCTCTCTTTGTCAAATGGAGAATTATGACAGTCTATGGCTTATATATTATGGAATGTTTAAAGCATGTTTTGAGGAATTTGGGCACTAAACAAAAACAAGGTGATCTCCATCGCTACGAGACTAGGAGAGGTTGTGACCTCAAACTACCACCAGTAAGACTTAATAAAACCTACAAAGGTCCTAGTTTCATGGAAATAAAAATATATAATCACCTACCAGATGGTATAAGAGCTCTAAAACCTCAAAAATGCTTAAACAAAGTCAAAGAAGTATTATTGCTTAATCCTATGTATGAACTAAATGATTATTTTAATTTGAACTTTAATAATTTGTAATTTTTTCTGTTTTTTTTTTTCTCATTTGTAATGTAAAGTGAATTATTTGACTAAACCAAGAATTGCTTGTAAATTTGATGGTTGTAAAATTATATAAATAAATAAATAAATTAAAGTCTTTTTGCTCTTTATTATTTTAATTTGATTTTAATAAAAGTTATTTTTTTATCTTAAAAATTAATGTGATCTTGTTATTATAACCTAATATTGTTATTTTATAACTTTTGTTTGTGCTGTTTTTTTTAAAAAGTTTAATTTTTTTACTTAGTAAATAAATATAATAAGTTTCGATTCAATACGGCAAGTATATATATGGTTTTTATTAGATCATAAAAGTTAATTACCACCGAGCGTGGTTAGTGCCTGCATGGGTGAAAATAAAAGGCTTCTTTTAAGAGACTCTTAAAATAAAAGTAATTTAATAACTATCTGACGACAAGCGAAGCGAGTAAGAAGACGTGTCGCAGTATAAATTTAGCGAATTGTAATTTCAGAGGATGAGCGTAGGGAAACCGATGTGTTGAGGAAAATCCATATTCCGAGGTACCCAGTACCTGACTTTTTATTTTTGATCATAAACCTTATTACACATGGCAATGCAATTTTGTTCTGTTCTTTTAATTCGAAGGTATTCAGGTTACTTCTTGATATTTTAAAATTCAACTAATAGGGCCCCTCTAGTAATAATTGTATTATTATTTGAAGTAAACCTCCAATAATTTTTGTTGATAATAAACAGCGTAGGCTCAGAGACAGGTATACATAGGGCCTCCATCACCTCTATCTTCAGTTCAGTTTTGTAGAGCATTTTGTAGTCTATCCATGATGTCCTACATCCCTAAATATGCCTCCCACAGTGGAAGCGAAACGTCGGATTCTTCTTCTACATTGACGCGCTCACCACCGGAAGACCTAAATCTTCATAATTCTTGTTATCTCCAAGTGTAAATCACACTTCCGCCATTTCCGTCATGACACCCATCCCATTAAATTTACTAAGCAAATCAGATATCGAAACTAAGAAGCCTAGCTTACTCTTTCCTATGGTCAGTTTCTGTCAAATCAGTAAAATTCTAATTATTTCGTAATTTCATACATTGATCTACGTATCAATTATCGAATAAGGATTGAATTTTATAGATTTTACATAATTTTAAAGCCAAATTCTATCTACAAAAGACTACAGATTTGAGATCCAACTTGAGGGTCACTTAAAGTTAGATGAAACCACGAGGTAAACCATTGCTGTGACTTCATGGAAGAAAACCCATTAGGTTTTAAACGATGTTACTAAAAAAAATGTTTTCTTCAAACTATAAAAAAAATCTTTTATATTATAATATAGATAGAAAATACTTTTCCTGAGGCCGAATAAAAGCCTACTGCAAGAGGTAAGACACGTTCCGAGGCGTGGAGTAATGTTTCAGAATTACTGTTTTCTGCAGAGGTTAAAGTGATTTTACCAATAACAAGTTGAAGAGAACGGGGATAAAAATAAAATCTAATGTCAGATAAGTTTTCATTTCTTATTTGATACAACCACCGTCACGTATTATACTCTCTTCTTACAATAGCTTATAAACCAAACTGCTTTATGTTGGTTTAGCTTTTTAGCGAATTTTCAGAGAAAAATGAGCTTACGAGGTGAGATTTGTTTTTCTTGATCGGGACTCCATTCCCACTTAGACCCTTTATAATTAGCATATTAAGAATAGTTATTTATGCAAAAAGGGATGAAAGTAAGTTTTACAGCTCAAGTTAAAGTTTCGTCCTAAGGCAGCGCCGAAGGAGGAAACTTCATTAGCTCACGAGGCCGGTAGGCCGAGAAAGATAAACTAGTTAGCTCCCGAGGCTTGCCGAGGGAGTTTACTAAACATTTTGGCTCCCGAGGCTTGACGAGGGAGATAATACGAGAACTGAAAACTTTCATCCCTTGTTGCATATTAAATTTTATCTACGACTAGAGAACTAACACAATAACAATTAAGGAGCTGAAGAATATATTAATAGTTGTTAGTACTAACAATTATGGCACTTCTTTAGATAGTTACTCCCTTTTAGGGGAGTACTATACTGATTTTTTTATCTATATGACCTTCTTCAGATGGTTACTCCCCAACAACTCTATGAGGGGAGTAACCATTTAAAGAAGGTCTCTGAGTAACCTTCTTCAGATGGTTACTCCCCAACAACTCTATGAGGGGAGTAACCATTTTAAAGAAGGTCTCTGAGTAACCTTCTTCAGATGGTTACTCCCCAACAACTCTATGAGGGGAGTAACCATTAAAAGAAGGTCTCTGAGTAACCTTCTTTAAATGGTTACTCCCCAACAACTCTATGGGGAGTAACCATTTAAAGAAGGTCTCTGAGTAACCTTCTTCAGATGGTTACTCCCCAACAACTCTATGAGGGGAGTAACCATTTAAAGCATAAAATGACTTGCATACTATACGCACTCAAACACAGAGACCAATTGACTGAAATCACTCACGGAAAAGGAACAAGAAACGAGACGAAAAAACTTTACCAACTACTGAAAACTAACACTACAAAAGCACAACAACATTGGACTTATTACGGACTTAATGTTATAAATCAACTCCCTACTGACCTATTAACAATGTTTAAAACTATACATATACATAAGACTGACACGTTCAAAAAACATTTACGAACTTACTTACTTAAAACTAGAAAACATAAAAAAGAAAAATAAATAAAACTAATAAATTAAAAAAAAAAAAAAAAATGTAGTCAGAAATTGACAAACATGTATCTCCCCTGAGCAAGATTAATAACTACTTAAAAGATAAGGATAAGACTAGAATAGATTAAAATAATACCATAATGTATAAAAAAAAATAGAAAATAAATAAATTAAATAATATTAATAATAATGATAATGAAAATATTTATAATTAAGTTTAAATTTAAACTAAATAAATTAAATATGTATAGAACTATTATGTTTAAAAATAATTATTTAAAAATATATTTTAATTTATAAATGTAATACAAAAATAAGTATGTGTATAATTAAAACTACCACAACGTAATTATGTAAAATTCAATTATTTACTAATATTTATTTTTAAATTTCTTAAATTATTTATGATCATTTACTTTGCATGTTTTTTTTTTATATTTTTTATTAGTTTTAAGTAAGTGCCACACAGCACAGGGTTTTCCAATTCTCCAGTGTGGCACTCAATCCTTTAATATAGATATTGTGAATATAATATTGTAATTCTGTATAAATTAAGAAATTTATTTAAAAAAAAAAAAAAAAAAAAGGTCTCTGAGTAACCTTCTTCAGATGGTTACTCCCCAAAACTCTATGAGGGGAGTAACCATTTAAAGAAGGTCTCTGAGTAAACCTTCTTCAGATGGTTACTCCCCAACAACTCTATGAGGGGAGTAACCATTCAAAGAAGGTATCTGAGTAACCTTCTTCAGATGGTTACTCCCCAACAACTCTATGGGGGAGTAACCATTTAAAGAAGGTCTCTGAGTAACCTTCTTCAGATGGTTACTCCCCAACAACTCTATGAGGGGAGTAACTATTTAAAGAAGGTCTCTGAGAAACCTTCTTTAGATGGTTACTCCCCACCTCACTATGAAGAGAGTAACCTTTTTCAGATAGTTACTCCCGTACAACGCTATCTTTTATTACAAACTTCATGCTCCATAGTTTTATTTGTACCAAGTTATGTATTTTTTCCATATTTACAATTATTTAATGACATTTGTCATTTTTGTTTGACATTTTCATTTAATTTTAACAAATTCCTGTAACATCTTTATTCTTTTTGTAAAAAAAATCACAGTTTATTTTTAATTGACCGTGGAAATCTCATTGTGTACGTTTTATCTCAAGTAAAATCGAGTTTGAAACAAGTGTTTTCAAAGTAAGTAAAACATTTAATGTCTTTACTTTCATGTTTCTGTAGCTCTATGTATTTTGCTTGAATCAAATTTGCTTCTATGTTGTCTATGTATCTTAGTTTTAGGTTTTGGCGTTTTATATTTTACTTCAAATCTTTATAATTACTTACACATTTATTTATAATTATTTATTGCTTTATTATCAATTTTAGTATATTTCATAATTATTATTTTAATTTTGAATATATATTTGCCTATTTATTTATGAGTTTATCACATATTAATGTATTCTATCTTTATAATATTTATTTTATTTCTATACGTTTATTCTAATATTCCTTTTCTGGTACTTTTATAGAAATTGGGTGCCTCATTGGTCCATGTATTTTCACATCCTGCCCGATTAGAGGTTAAATATCTCCAGTTTATTTTTATTAAATTCATTATATTTCAATACTTTGTATGTATATTTTTACATCCTGCCCGATTAGAGGTTGAATATCTCCAGTTTATTTATATTCAATACTTTGTCTATAATGTCGCCCCACGGGTACTTATATAGAAAAGGTACCGCTGTTTAAGGGTCCCTTTTCTATGAAAGTGCCCTTTTCATCTTTCTTTGTTTTTCACATACATTTTTGCCCTTAAACCTTTCTTTTTCTTACTTTGTTATTAGGGAGTAACTATCTACATCAAATCCTTGGTTACTCCCTTTTGGGGAGTAACCATCTGGGGAGTAACTATCTAAAGAAGTACTACAACTATTTAATATATTCTTCAGCTCCTTAATTGTTATTGTGTTAGTTTAGTTTATTGTTACCATGTCAATTACTCTGATGAAGAGAGAATAAAGCCACTATCTTCACATTACTTTATTGTAAGCTGTCAATAGAATAATGTGTAATACTATATTTGTAATTTAAACATTAGCGTGTGTATATTGTATATTCTACCCGTAGTACCAACATAACACCGAAAAAATCCTAAAAATTGCCTAAAATTCCTAAAAATTTTACTAAAAAATTCTGTCAAGTTGGCAACACTTTCACTTTTCCTCCCTAGGGAGTAAAAGTACATTTACAGTGTGAGGTAACACGACTGTAAGTAGAACTTACAAACAATACAAGGAGTAGATAAAGTAATTTTAGTCACTAGTTTTTTTAAACAAATTTCGATTTGAAATTTATCACGCTCAGAAGTAATTGTCAATCTTTACGACTTTTAAGGGATGGAAATCAATGATTGGTTGATTTTTTTCGTTTTTGTGGTTTGATCCCGACGTCAGAAATATAAAAACCTAAAATTTTATACTGGCTTCAACAAATTTGCATGTATCTCAATTATGCAAAAGTATTTTCCGCGTCACTAAGCTTTAGAGAACCTGTTTCAAGACTCAAAAATGCTCTTCTATAGTACTTTTTGTCATAACCAGTACGTCATCTACAAACGCCTTGACATATATGTCCAAACCAAAACCACACATACCTGTCTAAACCAACAGGTATTGAATTCAAGCTTTTCATTAATCCCGCATGGGGCGTTTCAAACCGAAAGGCGTAACTATATATCTATACGTATGACCTTCATAGGTAAACCCAACATGTTTCTGACTGCTTTCGCCTAATGGTACATGCTACAATGAAACTACTTTTCACATCGAGGCTAGTAAAATGGTACACGTTACCGCACTGAGAAATTAAAGTTTTTACATTTTTACGTAAATCTTAGCAAATACTCGCTCTTTCCCTCCTCGATAACCTTAAATTCGATTATTCTATCGATTTTTTTACGAACCTTATCGCGAAGTCAACAAGGTATAAGACATGATTTTTCACAAAACGGGTTTTTATCACTGGATAATTAAAACTTGTTTAAAATTCATTTTACTTAATTTAAGACAAAATAGTCGTAAAATAATGTAATGTTTACGTAAAAATTGTAATTAAAACGAAAAATAAAAAAATAACGTCACAAATGTACAGCTATGGGACCTAGCTACTCTGTAAGTATAGTAGTGTCCTCCCTTTGAGTATTAGTCTCTTTGTTGCAATCTGACAGAGCTACCAGCGTCATTATTTCCACCAGCATCAGCACTTTTCTTAGACTCGCTATCGTTTTTCCTCCTACATTAGCAATACACATTCCTTACCAACACCAGACTCAGTATTCATTTAGTTTATGTTTTCTGTTATTTTGATCTCATTTTTATTATCACTAGGAAATTTATATTTTTTTGTTTTCGCACAGAAACACGCCAGTCCCTCTCCTCTACACTCATAACTTGCTATACACCATACTTCGCACATAACTTGCTATACACCATACTTCGCACATAACTTGCTATACACCATACTTCGCACATAACTTGCTATACACATACTTCGCACATAACTTAAAAGAGAAAAACGAAAAAAAAAAATAAAAAAATAAAAATAAAAAGTGAAAAATCAAAAATAGATAAAAATCAAGAAATCAGATGAAATCCATTCAAACAACAAAACTGATACTAAGACTTTAAAATATCAGCAATTGTACTCTTTTCAATTTGTTTTCAATCTATAAACTCAAGCAAATAAATCTAACTTTCCGCTCCAAGTAATTGTAGTGCAATATCTATGTTACTCACTCCATTTATTTCATTTAAATGTATAGTTCACAAACTTTCCTAAAGGAAACACAAACGAGATGCCAAATTTGGATAATTTTTTTCTCCATCTTCAAGATAAATCAAATAATAACTGTCACAAAATAGAATTGAGGTTATTAAACAAACATAAAATTATTGAAGAGGTTTCTATCACAGATCTAAATTTAAAGCTGAAGCACCCTTGACATGCATTATTTATTTTGTATTTGTTTATTCGTGTTTTTCTATTATGTTTACTTTTCCTCTTTTATACCGTAAGAATATAGGAAAGGTATCGTGTTTGTAAAATATCTAATACCGGATGAAAATAAAATAGGGACTAGTAAAAAAGATATTTTAATGAAAATGTAAAACGTAAAATGTAAAAATATTCTAAAGTAATGATTTTGTAAAAATATTCTAAAGTAATGATTTTGTAAAAATAATGATATGCATTTTCACGAAGTTGTCGTCTGTTATCACCGTATTTTCACGAAGTTGTCTGTCTGTACGTGCGTGTCTGCCTTATCACCGTATTTCACGAAGTTGTCTGTCTGTATGTGCATGTCTGCGTTATCACCGTATTTTCACGAAGTTGTCTGTCTGTATGTGCATGTTTGCGTTATCACCGTATTTTCACGAAGTTGTCTGTCTGTATGTGCGTGTCTGCGTTATCACCGTATTTTCACGAAGTTGTCTGTCTGTATGTGCATGTCTGCGTTATCACCGTATTTTCACGAAGTTGTCTGTCTGTATGTGCATGTTTGCGTTATCACCGTATTTTCACGAAGTTTGAAAGCGTACTTGGGGGCAAGGCTACAGATAACTTAGGAAACGGGCCCGTGAAAGGGGCGGGCGAAATGGTTATTTAAATTAAAGGTTTTGTAAGGCTGGTAAAGGGTGGACGGCGATAATTCAAGCCATTTTGACGTGCCACAGATAGAGAACAATATGATTATAGATAAAAGATTAATTAATAAGATCAAACTAAACTTAATACTTAATTTACCGGAGAGGAGGGAACGCGGGGGCCGAACTCGAAGTAGACTGACAATTCCCGGGATTTCGCAAGGTTCTAGGGCCTCCGGAGCAGGGCTACCAACATACTAACAACAAAAGCGGACAAGACAGAAGGACACCACAAGGATCAAGGAATAATTCTAAATTAAGACCTACAATGCAAGGAATACCCCTTGGGTCCCCCTTTACATCACATCCTCCCCCCCTTCTGGCAGGCAGAGAAAAGAAACTATCACCTGACACTTGGCTGAATTAATAAAGAATAGACAATAAATTAATTATACATAGTTAAATTATACAACAACACTATACTGTCTTACCACACAACAATTGACAATTCAATTGATTGTGTGATTCAAGTAATAGTGTGGAAACCTTACTTACAAAGTATTCCCTAATTTTAATCTACGGGACAACACTTTACATTATTTAAAAGACAACAATACACAATAAATCACAATTTAAATAATAAATGTTATTAAATATATATATTTTTCTTTTTTTTTTTTTCCTTTTTTTTTTGTTGTTTTGATTTTGGTTACCGGTAAAACTTGATCGTTTATTTTGGTTGTTGGGATAAGTCCTTGTCTTTTGTAGTTAGAATTACTTAGTCTTACAGTTTAAATAATCCCTAAGTATAATAAAATATATATTTATTTATAATATTGGCTTGAAAACTATCCTGCCACTTGGCTTTCTAAATAAAAATTATTATATTTTGCATTAAAAGATGTGTCACAAATGTAATTTTACTATGTTTAAATATTTAGTTAGAGTTACCATGGGTAATCTTGATTTATTTGGATAATTAATTTTATTAAATTTTGAAAACTTGGTTTTCTGAAAACTACTATTACTGGTAATTTTCAGCAGTAGACAATTATATAATATTTTTTTTAATTTGAATCTTTAAGTTCAAAAATGGAATCCTTGGTAAAACTAACATCTTATTCTAATTATATTAACATGTTAATGTAAAATCAAATAGTTTATTCGTGGGAATATGTTTAAACTATGTTTTCACGAATCGATTCTAAGAATCATTAAAATTAAATAAATCTAATGATTGAGCTCCTGTAGATTTGATAGTGGGGATTGCTGAAATTCAAGTTGAAATTCAAATTTTTTTTTCCACCAAAGTCGAAACCTTACCCAAGGGGGGGATGATCAGTATATAACTGTTGTGATATTGTAGTTGTTACACAATCAGTTATTATACTGAACAATTTGAATTTATGTTAACATTAATCTTAATGTATATGTTTTATTCTTAAGTAATTCTCAAATGGCGTCCTCATCTTCTCTTCCTCAATCATAACAAGTCTTTATAAGTTCCTCTTGGGGTTCTGGTCGATTTGTGCATTTATTTGGAAACCCGTACAGCAAAATCATACAGCAATTAAGTATGTGATGTCAAGAATGCAGAGTGCTATTTGAAAACTGATTTATTTCTTAGTTAGAATTTTAACTGAATGTTATTCCTGCTGACTAGAATTCTACCATCAAGAAACAAAAGAAGATAAAAATAACATCTAAAAGAGTTGGTGAAATTTCATCTTTGTTCAGCATCATGTTTATTGGTAAATAGTTCAATAAATTATGAGTGCTGGTGAATGGTTCTACATCAGGTTGCCAACTACTTGTAACCTGTTATGTATTTATTTAATTTAAAAGTTAAATGCTTCAAGCTTGGCCAAGCAAATTTAATCTTTCATAGACAACTAGATCCATGCTCTCTGGATTTAGTCTTGGACTTAAAAGGATGTTCGTGTTGTTCAAAACCATTTAAGTGATAAGGTGATCCACCATTTCAGACTTATTTTGTATTTGCATCAAGAAACCAATATCTAAACTGTTAATCAAATTTGAAGATTGAGCTACCATGACCGGAAAAATGTACTTATTGACCAGTATCTCTGAGTTGGAGCTGAGCTTTTGACTTGTGGGAAACTTCTACTACCAGGATTAATTAATTAATTTAAAAAAAAAAAATAATAAAAAAAAAATAAATAAATAAAATAAAAAAAAAAATAAAAATAAAAATAAATAAATAAATAAAAATATATATATATATATATATAAAATATAAAAAAATAAAAAAAAAAAAAAAAAAAAAAAAAAAAAAAAAAATATATATTATATTTAATAACATTTATTATTTAAATTGTGATTTATTGTGTATTGTTGTCTTTTAAATAATGTAAAGTGTTGTCCCGTAGATTAAAATTAGGGAATACTTTGTAAGTAAGGTTTCCACACTATTACTTGAATCACACAATCAATTGAATTGTCAATTGTTGTGTGGTAAGTAACCACGCTCTGCCACCAAATCTGAAGCGTAGTTGGGGGCAAGGCTAGATAACTTAGGAAACGGGCCCGTGAAAGGGGCGGACGAAATAGTTATTTAAATTAAAGGTTTTGTAAGGGCTGGTAAAGGGTGGACGGCGATAATTCAAGCCATTTTGACGTGCCACAGATAGAGAACAATATGATTATAGATAAAAGATTAATTAATAAGATCAAACTAAACTTAATACTTAATTTACCGGAGAGGGGGAACGCGGGGGCCGAACTCGAAGTAGACTGACCATTCCCGGATTTCGCAAGGTTCTAGGCCTCCGGGGCAGGGCTACCAACATACTAACAACAAAAGCGGACAAGGCAGAAGGACACCACAAGGATCAAGGAATAATTCTAAATTAAGACCTACAATGCAAGAATACCCCTTGGGTCCCCTTTACATCACAAGTTGTCTGTCTGTATGTGCATGTTTGCGTTATCACCGTGTCTCCTAAAAAACTATCTTCAAGTCAAGTAGTGCTATATACGGAAAATATTTTTTATTATGCAAATCTCAAAGATTCATTAAATGCGGATATATGTTTCAATCGTCAGCCATCGTAAGTGCCTGTACAGATAAGTTATAACAAATTAAAATAACAAATCACATCAGAAATGCCAAATTAAATTCGTATGCGGGGAATCTCGCAACTTTTCGCTACGCTCATCTTCCCCGCTTTGGACTCGCTTCACTCGTTCTTAGATAGTAAATGCATCCGTATTATTCTCAGCGGTCACCCACACAGCACTGACCACGCTCAATGCTTCTTAATTTTTATGATCCAACAAAAATCATAGATATACTTGTCGTATTGAAACGAAACGTAGTTAGTTATTTATTTGGTAATGGTACCAAATTTCTTGTACCACCAAATTTCTTGTACCAATCACTTGTACCAAATTTCAAGTCAATTGGACCATTTTCCAATTTTTCCAATTTTATAAAAAAAAGTACACAAGTCATTCAATAAAAATGTAACTGCTGATAATTAGATTAAACTTAGCACGTATGTTAGTCCTATACATAGTCACATGCGTGCCAAATCTCAACTCTCTAGCATAAATACACTAGGCGCACTTTGTGTCTGATAACAGACACACTCACACAAACACACACACACACTCACACACACATACAGACTTCTTTGCGAAAAACACTTAGGAGGCCTTAAAAAGGCTGAAACGGATAATTTCAGTGACATCCCGGTTTCGGATATTCTTGCAAACTCGTTACTTTTTCTATATACCTACGGTATAAATGAGGAAAAGTAAAAACAACCCAAATAAGCAAAATTACTTAAACACAAACCCGGAAATAATTATTGTTCAAGTATTTTTGCTTTTTTTGTGTTTCTCTATTATTTTTCTTTCTTTATTAATTAATTCTGATTTAATTTGTTTTAATTTTTTGTAACTTATCTGTAGAGGCACTAATAATGGTCTCATGTTAGTTTGTAGAAAGCTATTATAACAAAGTTTACATTGTTATAATACTTTCATTATAATACTTCTGATTGTTATAAGAATAATACAGTACTTACGTCTCACAGGTTAAGTAAGTCCAAAAAGAACTCAGTAGTTTAGGAATAAGAATGTATAACTTACTAAATAAGAGAAACAAAGATTTAGATACAAACGCTGTGATAAACATAAAGACTTTTTTCTTTTAATCCTTGTTATAGTGTAGATGAGTTTTTTTAAATTAGGTGATTATTGTTAATGTTGCGTTTTTATTTATTTTTGACTGTGATATTACTTTTAAGTATGTTACTATTATGATATAAGTGAATTGTAAGACGATCGTAAATTCATGAATATGTTTACTACAAATAAACTATACATTATTATTATTATTATTATTTTGTACCTACGGTTTAAATAAATGAGGAATATAAAACAAAACTGAATAAATTTTCCCTCCTTACTTATAATAGAGAACAGAGTTGATATTTCTTTATTTTTAAACATTTGATTAGAGGCTGGCTGTTTGCTAGAGGCATGTGTGTGAATAGCTGTCCTGTAAAGTATTAGAAAGTCGTTATTTAGAAAAACTTTTTTACTCCAACTTTTTACTGGAGGGCTTTTCTTTTGTTTTCTTTCTTAATATAACAATAAACACTATATGATACTTAGTTTTTGTTTTTATAGAAAAAGTTTATTTCTTTTAGAGGATATTATTATAGCTTCTTGCAATATATAATTAGAGTTTAGAGAAATATTATTAAAGGCTCTTGGATTTTATTATTTTATTAATACGCTTTTCTAGAGGTTATTATAGCCTCTAAAATTTTATTACTAGGGAACGTGATAAATTCATTGCTGAACATGGACCTTATCCTCCTCACGTATTTGATTTCTCCAATATTCTTAAAAACACAGGGCGTGAAGTGGCCTACATTTAACATTTCAATGTCATTTTGATTTTTTATCGATTTTATTGTTTTATTGTTTTTTTAATTTTTTATTGTTTGACGCGTATCGATGCAGCTGTTTGACATGTATCGATGTAGCTGTTTGACATATTTTGATAGAGTTTATTTAACAGTATTGATGTAGCTGCTTGACAAATATTAATTATCTTGTATGACCCGTATCGATTCTATTATTTGGAGTCTATTGTATGACCCGTATCGATTCTATTATTTGGAGTCTATTGTATGACCCGTATCGATTCTATTATTTGGAGTCTATTGTTTGACCCGTATCGATTCTATTATTTGGGGTCTATTGTATGACCCGTATCGATTATATTATTTGGGTCTATTGTATGACCCGTATCGATTCTATTATTTGGAGTCTATTGTATGACCCGTATCGATTATATTATTTGGAGTCTATTGTATGACCGTATCGATTCTATTATTTGGAGTCTATTGTTTGACCCGTATCGATTGAGCTGCATACAGATACCGATACATCTTTTTGACCTGTAACTATTCAGCGTTTGACCTGTATCGAATCAGTTGTATACCCGGTATCAATTTAGCTGTTTAGTGTGTATCAATTCAGAAGATAGTGCCTTAGTGTATCTTGGCCCACCAGTAATATTTTTTTTCAATTAGATACATTCATTAAATTTCATACTTATGGGAAGATTTGCTTCGTTCCATGATTGGCAGATTGTTTTCTTTTTTAATTATCAAATTTAAATTATAATTAGTTTAAACAAATGAATGTAAAAATAATTTGATAAAAAAATACTTCTAAATATTTTCAGTTCGCCAGCTCAGCCCATTTGTTATTAAAATTAATAATTTTTCAGGCATGAACTCGATGTTGTAGTGTCAGTGGTTTGTAAAGTGAGTATTTCACTGTCGTTGAAGCTAAAAGGTGAAATATAGCTTTGCCTCCAGAGATTTGACCCCCTCCCCCGGGGGGAGGGCCGGAGTTTCCCGCTTTGAAACCCGCAATTAATCTCATATTTTCTAGTCCGGTCCAATAAATTCCAACAGATAAACTGTTCAATTAATTTAAAGAGAATTTAATAAATTTTAAAAATTGTTTCAGATGGAACTCACTTTATTAATTTTGTATTATTTTTTTTTAATTAAACTTTATTGTTTTTATATTCCTCACCTGATATGGCTAAAAATGATTCTATGCACCCATTGAAAGTTTTGAGTCGATTTATTAATAAAATTGGAGATGAATGAATGAATAACTATTCATTAGATCACGATTATAGTTTTCATAATTGACATCATAATAATACATTTATTTTAACAATCATCTGATCTAAATCAGCCTAAGCTGTGGTTTCAAGTTTCTAAATTATAATAAATCTACCAACACCCGTCAGAGTGCAATCACTGGATTGTTTCTCTTACCAGCCTCTCAAGTCAACGAAACTATGCTAAACCCTAATACTTGTAACAATAATTGTTGTTGTATTATTCAATACAGTGTCAAAAAAAAAAAAAATTATAAACTTTGAATCTTATAATTTCATGTTTTATTTTAGATTTTGTATTTTCTTTGTTTGTTGTTTTTATTACTTTATAATTTTAACTGTGGTTGTTAACAACTTTTGTAACCATAATATTAATAATGAGTGATACGAATTAATTAATGATAATTAATTACATAGTTCTCTGACAATTTTATTTAGATTCTTCACATTCATTTTATTATTGATGTTTTATTCTAATTATTATTATCAATTAATTTAATTATTTTGTTTATTTTGTGTTTTGTTGTATATTTTTATTTTCTTTGATTACTTTTTTATTTATTTACTAGTTGTTTTAATTACATTAAAGTATTAAAACTTATAGTGTCAAATTCAAATCCAGTTTTGTTGTGTTTTTACAATGTCTAGGTGTTAAGTTTTTTATTCAAAATATTCCACCAAACGAAAAAAAAAAGAAATTGTATAAACCTACCGCATTTTAATTTGAATGAAAATATCCGATTGAAATCATTTAACATTTTTCTCACCAAAACAAGAAAAGAAATATTAAGAAAAGAAAACCTGATTGATGCTTGTTTTCATCATCAATTATGGGTTGATTCGTTTATACATATTTTATACATACTCGTTGTTAAAAGTCATGTAATACAGTTGTGGAACGTGCTGAGAATAAACGGCCTTAAGCAGTGATTACCAGAGGAAACAAGAAAAAAAAAAACACACACACATAAAGATAAATAACTTTGTAAAAACCACTTAGACGGCCTTAAAAATCACCTAAAACGGATAATTCCGGTGACAACCCAATTTCGGATTTTATGCAGACACAATACTTTTCCTATATACCTACGGTTTAAACGAGGACAAGTGAAAATGATGGTAAAATGAAACTCGTAACAGCTGATTTGCTGGTGGCCGAGACCATTTCCGAAAGTCTAGGACCATGTTTTCCCATTTGGCGAATTCTTATTATGAAAATAACTCTTATGAGGTTGTTCGGATGACGGAATTTTTTCACAGCCCCATCAGTATATTTTGTTGTCTTTCATGTTTTCCGGGTTTTTGAAACCAGTAAGTTAATTTATTCAGCGTGAGTTTTCCAATCAACTCGTCTGTTTTGAGATGAAACCCTCTAAGACCTTTTAGTCTGTTAATTAAAGTATGTTATTCACGATTCAAAGTCCGTAGAAGTTACAATGCTTCTCCATCCATATAGGAGATAAGAAAGTAAAATTGTTGAGGTAAAATAAATAACGGTATCATTGTATAGTGGCAATTTTGCAGAGTTTGACATCCTATTCGCGATTCAAAGTCCGTAGCAGCGCCACTGTCCTTATAATTAATTGATAACGAAAGGGTGATCGTTGTTAAAGTCCTTTTGGTTCTTCTTATTTTTTACGATTATTTCTTTAAATTGTTTCTCTAAGTGCTTTAATTTAATCGCCACGCTAATCTTAACTCTTTTAGAATCAGTTCGCTTGTCCTCTGATGCAAAAAACTTAATTGATATTACAATATTTCATTGATCTTGTTATCTTTGTTATTTTTCTGTCTTTAGACAGTGATTTTGATTTATTTTTACTGGTCACCAATTTATGTACTGACCTTTTTTGATGCCACTTTACACTTATACTATCCGCACTGAAAGGCTAACTTTGAAGAAAAACCTTTTGAACTTGTCTTTTACAAATTTTTACAAGATTTTTAACGAGCATTTTGATAGTAATTTAATTTTGAAATTTTAATAATATGAAAGTTAGATAATTTATTTTTTTATACATGATTACAAACAATCAAACAGATGTTTTGAGGTTCGTAAGATTTTTCGTGAGCTTGAGACAACTGGATCCAGACTTGTCTCAGATGAAACAGGAACCAATCTCGCATTTGCGTATTAGTAGCCAAGGAAACCCTGACTGGGCTGGCCGGCCTTGAATTCAAGACCTTTGAAGGGTATACAATTCAAGAGTATACAGAATAAGGGATAACCTCATATTAAGATCCTCTCCGGCTGGATTTGAACCCTCGGTTCCTGGTCGAAAGGCGAGTGCTGAGCTACTGGACTACTGGTGCACTGGTAGTTTAAATCATGTCAAAAACACACTCATAAAAACGGGAAATCACTCAGGAGGGCTCGAAAACGCAAAGAACATACAAATTGATTATATAAATTATAAATTGATAGTTTTAGATGCGGGTTAAAGTTAAAAAGAATTAGAAAAGACATCTGATACATGTGTGTGATTTCTAACGTTGTTTTCTTTTGTCTTTTGTTCAATGTTATTGTATTTTAATTCCATAGTTAGATAAATTCGATTGATTAAATGGAAAAGAAAAGACGTGGCGGTGGTTGTGGCAGGTTGATTAATAGCTCACCTATGGCAGAGTGATTGATATTTACACAAAACCACTAGATATTTTATTATTTTCATCCTGCATCTTCCATAGACGGGTAATTTATTATATTTTTCTCTCTGTGACATAAAAAGTACAAGCTTCTAAAGACGCAACTAAGCTTCCGTCTCAATTATATAAAATAGAAATCAAATATGTAATTATCTCATATCTATAATATACTAAACTAATATTTAACTATCTCACTTTTATAAAATGAAAATCCTATAATTAGGTATCTAACATTTATCTAAAACAAATAATTATTTCACTTCCATAAAATTTAAAACTAATACATAACTAATAAAATCTTATTTCTTCAAACAACGAAGTACAAAACAATTAATTAATTATCTTATTTATATGAAATACAAAACTTGACTAACTCGTTTCATGAAATGTATTACAAATAATTAAATATTACTTCTCTTTGAAATTCAATATATATTATTAACTATCTCATATTTTAGAAATTCAACACAAATAATTCATTCGCTCGAGTTCATTATCTCAACTACTAATCATTAAGATCTTAAGAACTGGACCGACCACAGATGTGGTTGATGTCTGGTTAGACTTAAAAATAACATTTTTAAAATCCCTTCTACCTTAGACTTAGTAGACTTATTTTTTAAACATTTTACACGTCGACATTAAAGTATTTTTAGGAGAGGAAGTACTTAAGGATGAGGTGGAAAGTGAAAAGGAGAAAGTCCTTAAATTAAAATTCCTTATCCTCCAAAGTAAGTCAACATGCAAAGCTCTATCAAAAGCCTCGTTTTTTAAGACCGATGAGTAATACTTTCTCGTTTCAAGAGAGAAGGCATGACATCCAGAAGTCAATAGTATTGTGTAATGGTGGTACCTGAATCCAAACTGGTAATTCGAACTTGTTTAATAACTGTTTGCTTAACTTGACAGAGATATCGCCGTAACCTTCCCACATCGGTGACTTATTTGTGCAAGTATACACAGCTAAAGTCATAATGTTAAAATGAAAACCATGTCATGTTTATTATTTATTCAACATAACTTTGATGACATTACTTCTATTTTTTATTATTGGACCATTTTTACTCATTTATTAAGCGTTTTACTTTCTTTCATTCATACTCTATTTCTTTAACTTCCTTGTCCATCTCGTTTCATTTGAGTAACCCTGCTCCAATTGCTGATTCCTACAGTGAAACAGTTCTCTGACTCATAGTTTACTTTTATTACCCACAACCTTCCCTTAAATTTCATTGAAGCACGTAGCTTAAGCTAAAAACTTTTCTAAAAAAGAAGCTTAATTTCAAAAACAGAGCTAACATTAAATGAAATCATTTATTTATTTCACCCGTTTTTTATTGTTAATTATAAGTTTGCAAGAGTATCGTTATTAGTTTTTTTCACTGTTCTGTTACTTCTTTTATTTTCCTACAAAAAGTTTTTTCTCTAATTATAATTTTTACTTTTGTATTTGGGCCTTGTTACTTTTTGTTTTTCTTTTTAACTTATCAAAAGTAATGTATCAAGAACTTTTTTATTGAAGACTTTATGATACTTACATTTTATTAACTTTAGAGCTTTTTGGACTATTACAAATTTAATATCAATTAAATTAATGAAGACTTTAGTCCTTATAAAAATTTATTGAAAATAAATTATTGAAGAGCTTTCGCCAATAATTCGAGAGAAAACAATTACCCAGATAGACTAGTCTCCAACCTATTGTTTCGGTACCATAACCCAATTATCCGAATACCTCCCATTACTGCTAATGATACTGACAGACCGAATAACTTACCTACTTACCACTCTCTTACCTACATAGGACACCCTACATACCAAATTAAAAACTTATTTAAAGACTACAACATCAAAATTGCTCTAAAAAATTCTGTTAATTTTTATATTAAATATTTTTCAAAATTAAAAGACCCCCTCACTAATGCCCAAAGATGCAACGTTGTATACAGAATACCATGTAAAGACTGCCCCCAAGCATACACAGGAGAGACCTCTCAACTTTTGACTTGACACACATAACAATCAAATACTTGACAACTCTAACCTTACAGCTTTATCAGAACATATGACAAAACTTGACCACCGACCAGACAAAGAAAACTGTCGTATACTTCATACAGAACCACATACAGACAAAAGGAAATTTTTAGAAATGCTCTATATAAAAGCTGACAAAGACAGTATGAACAAAAAACAAGACATTAACAATCTTAGCAGTATTTATTATAATATTATCTTAAAATCATAATTTTTCCTTTACCTTTTTGTATTTCATTTTAAATTTACTTAGTTAGACACATGACATAAAAACAATCAAAATTTTATTATTTTCCAACTTTTTCATTTTTGTCATTTTAAAGAACTGAAGAAGCTCAGGATCCCTGGGCGAAAGCTCTTCAATAATTTATTTTCAATAAATTTTTATAAGGACTAAAGTCTTCATTAATTTAATTGATATCTTACATTTTATTGACTTCATTCAATTTAATAAATTAGTCTATAATTTTTGAAGATGTGCTCTTCGATTAAAATTGACTAGACGAATTAACTGGACACAAAATATGATTTGTTAACTTAAACACTTTACAATCAAACTCCAATAGGGCCTGAACCAGTTATTGGCATTTCGAAAACACAAGTCAAGACGGCAGTGAATGAATGGCTTAGAGGTAAACACCAACAACACTGGTTAATATGGTTTGAGGCACAGTAAACTCATGTTGAGAGGTCCTCAAGCCAAACTGACAGATGCTTCTAAAGCTAAATAAGAAAAACTTGAGTATAGTGACGGGCTTAATAACTGGTCATTGTCATTTACGCAAACATATGCATACCATCGGCATATTTCAAGAAGAGCCAGTCTGTAGACTCTGTGGCCAATGCCCTGAAACATCATCACACATCATCTTTGAATGCGAAGCTCTAGCATACAAGAGATTTCTATAGTTTGGAGAAGCCACACTAAGCAGAATTGAAACCCAGATGCCAATTAGTACACAAACTTTTAGAAATAATAAAAGGAAAGGATCTCCTATAAGCTTAGAACACGAGGGTACTTGTACAAAAGACTCAAAGTCGCAGTGCATAAGGTTTTTACACCTACCCTCACAATTAATATAATAAACACTTTACGAAATTACACTGATGTATCTTCAACCATTTAACAACTTAACTAAAAATATTGTTTTCTAGCAACCTGAATTCGCTCTTCTTACTTTCTACAATGCTTAGTTCTACAATTTGCTCTTTCTGCAATGCTTATTTCTGGAATTTGATCTTTCTACAATGCTTATTTCTGGAATTTGCTCTTTTTGCAATGCTTATTTCTGAAATTTGCTCTTTTTACAATGCTTATTTCTACAATTTGCTGTTTCTGCAATGCTTATTTCTTCAATGCTTATTTCTGCAATTTGCTCTTTCCACATCCTTAAATCTAAATCAAGGATTAAGATCTTTACAAAAATTTACAAAAAATTCCTTACTTTACTAGCGAAGGATGGAAAATACAACACCCTCAGTATAGTTTTAAAATATTTCAGTGTGTTTAGCCCTATTTCTAACTATCTAAGCTCGTAGTTTAGCTGTCTTTCATGAAGATCCTGTTTTAAATGGTAAATCTAAGAAATATTACTTTCTGCCCTAAAATTATTTCAGTACTGATTCATCACCTTGTTGTGAACAGAAAAAATTTAAATTGCTTACTCTTGAATTCCAAGTAAAATATCTATGTTACCTGTATTAAATATGAAACCCAGAAATAAGAATAATAATAAATTTAAAAAAATTATAAATAATATAATTTACCTAGAATATAATATGAAATAAAACAGAGTCTCTCCACTAATGGTTGACATAGCCAGCTTTCAATCTTAACAGATCATCATCAGTGCCGGCGAGAAGCGAAGAAAAGAGTCAGGAGACAGCGGTTACAGATTTGTCTACAGGTTTGTGGCTGACTCGTAGTCAGCTAGCTGAATTTTTTATCAGCTTCAAACCTCTAGACAAAACTGTAACCGCTGTCTCCCGACTCTTTTCTTCGCTGCTCGACGGCACTGATGATGATCTGCTAAGATTGAAAGCTGGCTATGTTAAATATATATCATTAGTGGAGAGATTCTGTTTTATTTCATTACTTGAAACTCCACAACTCATTTTCCTTATTAGAGTATAATATATTCCAAATTATTTAAAATAAATTGATATTTAATGCCATTCGTCGATATTACTGATAATAAAGCAATTACAAGGATCGTAGAAATCATGAAGAGTTACAGTTGGTAGATTTAAACAGCGACTATATCCAATTATATTTTTACTATTCCTCATTACACCGTAGGTGTATAGGAAAAGTATTGTGTTTGCCAAAAAATCCGAAACCGGGATGTCACCTGAATAACCCTTTCCAGGTGTTTTAAAGCCCTCCTAAGTGGTTGTCACAAAGTTGTCTGTCTGTATGTGTGTGTCTGTTATCATCGTAGCTCCCAGTGTATTATGCTATACAGTTAAAACTTTCTACAAAAATTAGACTCAGTAAAAATCAGTTTAGATGTAGTTTACCTTTAAAAAACATCATCAAACCAACATTTATAATATCAACATATGTGGAAAGTTTCATATTATTTTCAGTATTAGTTCAATTTTTATCAAATAACTTGTGTTTGTTTTTATAAAACATTGTTAAAAAAATCGGAAAATTGTCCAATTGAGTTGAAATTTTGAAACTTAATAAATCATAAAGCATACTTTTACGTAATAAATTAGTTCACCATGGTCGTTTCAATAGAAGTATATCCATGATTTCCGTTGAATCATAAAAGTTACGCAGCTATGAGCGTGGTCAGTGCTGTATGGATGACCGCTGAAAATGAAACGGATATATTTACCATCTGAGGAAAAGCGATGCGAGTCCGATATAGGTAGGACGAGCCTAGAGAAGTCGATGTAATAAAGAAAAGTTTCGAGGTCCCCCGTACCTGATTTTTAAACATAAAATAAAGTTAAATTACCAAGAACGGGTGTAATTAGTTAAATGAAGCAAAGCTGAAGTAGAAGCAATTAACGCCTTCGCTTGTTAGAGCAATATTCATTTATTTTATTCTGTTAAAACAAAGATTTAAAACTCTGGGGGTTCTTTCTGTTGTTAACCCCAGATTAATGCCCTCTCCTCTGTTATTCAATTAGTTTTGTCAAACATTTTATGTATTTATTAATTTTATTTTTTTATGCATTTTCGATTACATTAGTTATCTGTTTCATTATTTATCTTATATATTTTGATTACATTAGGTATCTGTGTAAAAATGCATTAAATTGTTTTAAAGAGGGCCAAGAGAGTCCAAATACATAAACACGGCTGGCGAACTTTTTTATCAAACTGTTAAAATGACAATTATGAAATTTAATTTAGCTAACATGATTAGTATAACAACCCAAAACTCTTACAAAGAAAACTTTAAAATTATACCCGAAAAAAATTTTGTAAAAACTTGTCATTCTGTAAAAGTAGAATTTTATCTTATTTCTATATGGTTGACAAACTTGGCAGGAAATATAGTTTTTTTTCCTTATGTTTCGTGGTATTAAGGCGGGTAATATTGTATTATCTCTAAAACATCGCTTGACTGACACCTTTAATGTAAAAATCAATAAATCTCAGTCAATGACACGTCTCTTATAAGTTAGTTTCCTTAATATTATCCAAAGAAATCGATGAAATCAGCGGCTTTTTGAGTTACAACTTACGATAATAAAAAAAACTTGCTTTTCCCGGTTACATAGTGAAACCGGGAAATGTATATGAGTATTTTTTTAATGAGATTGAGCAGCATAGATGGTTATTGACCATAAAAACCAAAAACCATTACTACAATTTGACTAAAATATTTTGGTCGGATGGACAATAGAAAAGCCTCGATGTTTTCAAACGCAGATTAAGATTTTTTAAACGTTCTTTTGTAAAGTTAAGAGCGAAATAAAATGGTGAAAGGTACATAATGTTTTATTTATTATGATTAATATCTACTCTACTCTGAGAGATATAACCTTTACTCTGTGAGTATAACATTTTTCTTTGAAACCTTCTCGTACCTTCATTCTTAACATTAAAAATACATAGCTTGAGTAATAACACCATTATCTCCAGTCTTTATCCACCAACTTAAGCATTTTACTTCCTTTAAACCTTTTAAATTTTTGTTTAAAAAACAATAAACAAATTATTAATTAAGGTAACATTTTTAATTTTCTCTTAGACTAGAATATTAGACTTCTTGTAACCATTTTATAGAAATTCTATGGACTTATGGTATGGTATGGTTAATATAAATTTTTATTGTTCCTCACCTACCAATATAGGTATAAGGAAAAGTATTGTGTTGAACCTAAAAAAATTCAAAACTGAGGAATCATCATAATTATCCGTTTCAGGCATTTCTTATCACGTTTTGAGTGGTTTTTATGATGATGTTAGTGTGTGTGTGTTTCTCTGTATCACGCATTACTCCTAGTGTGTTTATGATAGAGAGTTCCCACTCGACAAGTTGTGCTGCCCGGATGATGATAGTTTTCAGACTGTGATAACCTATTTTGCTGAGTCACACAAATTGACTCAACAAGTAATATTTGTCACAAATATGTCTCTATAGGTCAATCTATACGATCCACAAAATTTCAGACTGATATTGCTTGCCATTTTGAAAATATTTTTTAAGACCTATACATTTTAATTTTTTTACTGCTTTTCGACCTTCAACGTACAGCGAAATTTATTCGACATTTAGTTTTATTGGTGCGACACTTAAAACTCAAGGAACTTATTTAAAGGGGAAGAAAAATATCGGGGTCCAGTTTCACAAAAGTACAAATCTTGTAGTTACCAAATTGTAATAACAACTTGTTTTAGTTGAACGAACGTAAGTGAGTTCTTACATTTCAGAAGATTGGGACGGCGCGTATGTTTGTTTGTATGTTTGTTTGTGTGTTTGTTTGTACGTGTCGCGATAACTGCCGTAAAAATTGACCGATTTTGATAAAATTTTGTATACAGGTAAACTAATTATGTGTCAGAGCTGTATAGTTTTTGGTAATATTCCGAAAAATATTTTCAAAATGGCAGCCAAAATGGCGGACCGGATAAAAAAAAATTTTGAGCGAAAATCGTGTGTTGTATATCGTTTGAAAGCTCTTAAAGAGTAGAAAAAGAAAATATATGTTTCATGGTCAAAATTTAAAAATTTTTTGAAAAATTTAAAAATGGCGGCTAAAATAATGAACCAAAAATTTAAAATTGAAGGAATAACTCGAGTAATATATCGTTGTAAAGCTCTTGATTAGTAGAACAAAAAATGTTATATACTAAATTCCGAAAAATTCAACATGGCGGCCATAATTTAATATAATAATTAGTTTTTACTAATTTTATAAGAATTTACAAGATAAAGATCTATTGTAATATACTTTAGATACTTTTATACAAGTAAAATTAACTATATGTCAGAGCTGTATAGTTTTTTGGTAATATTCCGAAAATATATCAAAATGGCGGCCAATATGGGCGGACCGGATAAAAAATTTTTGAGCAAAAAATCGTGTTGTATATCGTTTAAAAGCTCTTAAAGAGTAGAAAAAGAAAATATATTTTTCATGGTCAACATTTCAAATTTTTTTATTATTTAAAAATGGCGGATAAAATAATAAACTCAAAAAAATAAATTTAAAAGCGAGCGTTCTTTGACCATTTATTATTATAAATATACGCGAGCCTTTTTTAATATGCATTAATATTAAAATATAAGCAATCTAGCGAGCAAAGCGAGCCTTTTTTACTAGGTATGTTTATTATAAATATACGCAATCTAGCGAGCGAAGCGGCCTCTTTTACTTGCATCAATATAAATCTAACGCAATCTAGCGAGCGAAGCGAGCCTTATTTACAATATATTTTATTATAAATATAAGCAATCTAGCGAGCGAAGCGAGCCTATTTTTAACGTTGTATTATTATAAATCTACGCAATCTAGCGAGCCTTCTTTTACCATTTATTATTATAAATATACGCAATAAAGCGAGCGAAGCGAGCTTTTTATATGCATTAATATAAATCTACGCAATCTAGCGAGCGAAGCGAGCCTTTTTTTACAATATATTTTTTATAAATATAGCAATCTAGTGAGCGAAGCGAGCCTTCTTTTACATGCATGAATAAATCTACGCAATCTAGCGAGCGAAGCGAGCCTTCTTTTACCATTTATTATTATAATATACGCAATCAAGCGAGCGAAGAGAGCCTTTTTTACTATGCATTAATATAAATCTAAGCAATCTAGCGAGCGAAGCGAGCCTTTTTTACAATATATTATTATAAATATAAGCAATCTAGCGAGCGAAGCGAGCCTATTTTTAACGTTGTATTATTACAATATAAGCAATCTAGCGAGCGAAGCGAGCCTTTTATACAATATATTTTATTATAAATCTAAGCAATCTAGCGAGCGAAGCGAGCCTTTTTACAAAATATTTTATTATAAATATAAGCAATCTAGCGAGCGAAGCGAGCCTATTTTTAACGTTGTATTATTATAAATATAAGCAATCTAGCGAGCGTAGGCGAGCCTTTTTTACTATGTAAATGTTAAAGATACCTAAACTAGCAAGCGATGCGAGCCTTTTTGAGTTTATACTTTAAATAGTATAGCATCCGAATGTTTTGATAAAACTCATTTCGCTTGTTTTAAATTAATATTTTTTTTTATGTATTCTTTGCCGTGAGTTCTTGATGCAACGCATTACTAGTTTATATATAAACAAACTTACAGGTTGTTACTAAGGATACACTTGTAGATTTGTCGCATTTTTCTATTTAATAAACACTTTTTCATGTCTATTACAATTACTTGGTAATATTAACTTGTAAAATTTCTTCCTTAGTCCGAACCTAGGTAGACTGAGTTACAAGTTAATTTTATTAATTAAAACTTAGATTTGATCGCACACTTTTAGTTTATAAGTAATCTAGAACTCAATATGAATTTTTAAAACGGTTTTTATAAATACTACTTCTCGTATTTTAGAAATAATTGCATTGAAATAATTTACTCATATGAATGAAACTGGGGTTAATATAATTTTGACGTATTGTTTACAAAAACTCTTGTCTTGTAGGTTTTAATAAATTGTAATGATATTGAAGAATTAAGGTGAGCGTTAATGGAGTTCATCTTAATAAAGAGAAAGAGTCTCTCCACAAAATATATTTTCTTTTTAGCAAAGCGCTTCTAAGGTCTATCCTTGATATCTGATCTGTAAGACTCATCTATCACACTCTTCTTTATTCAACGGTTAGCACTGATGATGACCTCTTGTTAGGTTGAAAGCGGTTTGCTATAGAAAATATATTTTTGTGGAGGACTTCTTCCTCTTTTATTGCAAATGATATTCGTGAAACGCTTAATTTTGGTATTTTATTTCGTGAAACCCCTTGAACCAAAGCCTGGAACGTATTCACATTA
This sequence comes from Microvelia longipes, assembly GCA_018340805.1. NCBI lineage: Eukaryota > Metazoa > Arthropoda > Insecta > Hemiptera > Veliidae > Microvelia > Microvelia longipes. Next base: position 50,662,773 of record JACMZG010001914.1, read on the forward strand.
CTTCAGGCTAGTTCTTATCTAGAGCCTTCCGCTCCCTCCCATCTTACCCCCCTATTTCCCCTGTCGAAGCTTTATAGTGGGTCCAAACGTTGCAAGAAAACTTGCAACGCCTAGAACCAACCCCAAAACCTGACATATTGATAGCAATTGCTGATCAAGTGTGATATACCCAGCATGTTAAGTTCGATATTACCAACTCGCTACAGACCTGCGCATACCACAAGGGTCGTATTTTCCTGGCTGCTTTATTAATTTGACTATTTCGTAAGTAAAACGCAATGTGAAGTGTAATTTGTATTCTCGTAGGAAAACACTTTGAAGCTTATTTTTTGGTATTACCAAACCTCGGTAAAGAAATGTATATGTTAGGATACAGTGAAAGGTAAGAGAGCTGTAGCCAATTTTCTACTCTATAGGCTTGCTTGGTATTAATAGTTAGGTAGCTTGCTCTGGGTTCAGGTGTTGGTTTCCTATGTTTTCATCTAACTACCTGAAATACTCCCCAGAGTTCTTTTTATCCCCAAATGTTTCAATCGCTTCCCTTCAATAAGCTTTTATACTTTTCCTCGCCAATTTCTCTAGGTAAATGGGAAAAGACTATGTGTTTTTAGCAATTTAATTTTAAATGGCTATAATAGAGGTGGAGCACTTCAAATGATTTAAAGTGTTATTATTTGTCGATACTTCTACAAAATTTACTGACATACTTGCGCTAGATTATTTTGAAATTTGTTAGCTAATCATTATAATAATTTAATTTGATATGATCATTAACATAACCATAGTATAATTAGTTACTATTTACGATAATAATAATCATTAAATTACGATTAATAGGAAACATGGCCGCGATAATAACGATACGAAAATATGAGACTGTTAAAAGAAATGTAAACCATGAAGTTGAGAAATCTTGCTAAAGGTTTACACATTTACAATATGTTCCTTTTTGATACCGTACTATGTATTCTTTAATATTTTCATTCTCATGATTTATATATATATATATATATATATATATATATATATATATATATATATATATATATATATATATATATATATATATTTATTTATTTATTATATAGAGAGAGAAAGAGAGAAGAGTATCCCTGAATGGACTTAACGATACTTATAAATGACAAAACATTCCAGTTTTAGAAATAAGTCATTTGATAAAAGCTTATGCACAAAGCTCAAATCATTTTCAAACTATGATTCATCATATTTTTATTTTTCACCGTAGACTCAAAGACTGCTGTTTTTGAAAAGTGAACAAAGAGTAAAGTTGACTTAACTCTGACTTGTCGAAAAAATGGTTCTTAATAAAATTGTTTTAATGTCCTACTAAGTCAATATTTCGATAAAAAATTAAAATTTACAAAATTCATCCACTCGTCCTCCACTTTTCCCCGTTTTATTAAAATATCTCAGTTACTGTTACTTAAATCGAAGTTTACAATATCACCATTTTTGTTTCACTAGTCAAGACATTTAAACCTAAGTGTCATATATCCAGATTGAACAACTTTTAAAATACCAAAATTAGAAGTGGAGGTGGGAGGGGGGTTGTTTTCATTTAATTAGTTGCATATATTAAATTACCTTATGTTTCACAACTGTGAATGACTTTTATTAACTCGGCTTCTTTTACTGTCTAACTTCGCTCGACCGTAAATATAGTCGCTACTATATTTACCTTTTTTAGAAGTGAAAAAAAGACCTTCTTCACAGTCATGTAACATAATATGTTCTTTTTCTTTAACTAATTCGTACACTTAGATTAAAATATCTCATTAATTTAATCTATACGTTTTCAACTACAGAGTAAACTTTATCATACTCTAAGTTATTTGATTATAAATTTAAATTAATTTAAGAGAGAAGGGTAACAAAGAGTGACGAATAGCCTGCTCTTTGTTTTGTATTATCTAGGTTTCTATTGTATTCATTACTCTCTATTCTATTATATTACCAAAGAGAATTAGGCATAAAGGCAACGTGCTCTTCAGAACCTAGTAACAATGTTTATAACATGTAGTTCTGTTACATGTTATAAACATTATTTATAACATGTTCTGTTAACTTTATCATTTAAAGATACTAAAACATGAGAGTGTTTGTTGTATCAGCTATTCTTTGTAATAAACATATGTTTGTTTTTAGTTACTGTACATTGATAAAGGATGAGATTAAATTGGAAATTTAATTCGACTATTAAAAAAGTTAACTTCTATTGCATATTTTTACAACAAAGATTCAAAACGACGTTTGCATGCAAAATAACAAAATAGTTATGTTTTAATTGCTTGAGCTCGTTTGTTTTTTTAACTAACTAATAAGAAGCGTATACAAGCGTTGCGTTAATTTTTCTTCTGTGAGGAACTGATAACAATCTTAGTAGGAAAGACTGCTTTTATGTTGTTTTGTCTTTAACAACATAAATACTATCTTAAAACTACCAAAACATGGTTGTTTTAACTAATTTATTTTGGAACAAATTCGCTATTAGGATTGACGTCATAGCAGGAGTCAACCTCCGACCATGGCCAAAACCTGTTTGAAAGGACTCTGATCACAACAAAATACTTTTCGCGAAACTTACTAATGAAACTGACTGACAAATAAAGTCAGTCGGTTCAAAGGAGACAAAGAGTTTTTATTATTGGACCGATTTGCAACAAATGGCGACCGCTAAGAAAAATCTGAAAGTTTATATATTTATTATAATTTTTCAACTTTGACTTGATTTTAAAAAATTATAATTAGTTAACTTTAACCTTCAAATTAACTTATTTAAAGCAAATCTATCCAATAATAAAAAGTCTTTGGCTTCTTTGAACAGAGTCAAGTTAAGTAAATATAATTTGTCATTAAATTCTATTTAACTTCTAAGTCCAAATAATGGAAAATTTAGATACTTTAAAGAAAGAGCGAGACATTTTATGAAAATTTATTGATAATTTTAATTAAAAGAAGAATGCTGGTGAAAAACAATGTCTCAGAACTTATATTAAAAACATGGTAGACAGGTTAGAAAAATTAGATGAAGCTATAAGGACTGAAATGTTACTTGTCGTTCCTGAAGAAGTAGAAGATGATTTTTTTGGACACGGAGTTAGAGTTGAATTAAATTACATGGAGAAATATTTAAGGGAAGAAAGAAAATTAATTATTAAAAAAAATAAAGAGGTATTTCATACTTCATAGAAAGAAGATAAAACTGCTGGATATAGAGTGGGATACATTTGATGGTGATGTCAAAAAATGGTTAAGTTTCTAGGGCCTATTAAAGAAAAGATCTGAAGATAAAAATATGGAAGAAGATATTAGCCATATTAGCATATGGCTGATATAGATATTAGCCTTATGCAGATAAGAAGGTCATTAGAGTAATACATGTTTATTAAGGTTGTACAAAATTCTGTTCTGCTATTGATTGATAAAGTAAGCTAAGAGCTTAGCCTAGAATGTAGCACTGACCTCTTCAGAATGAGCTTATTACCTTGGCTCAATATGGAGGTCCTTTGTCACAAATAGAAGTATTTGTCAATAATAGTATTTGTTATTTAAAATAGAAGAATGGTAGAATAGTAGTATGGTTAGTGAATAGTTTTTCTAGGAGTGGAAGCTACGCCTTAGTTTAGCATGCTTATAGATTTCTTTGTTATCTTGTTATTTATTCTATGAATATAAAGTAAGGGATATTATAGTTTCAGCAACGTGTTTAAATGCACTCATCTTTCCATCTATTCAATAGAATTAATAATTTCTAAAAACAAAACATTTCCAATTTCTGGTTTTTAATCTTTCTGATTTATATTAAACCGAGAACTTAAGTAAAAATAGTGTGTGAGGAACAACCTACACTTGAGAGGGTATTGGAGGACAACCCTGCTTTCAAATAACATTGTTTCTTATGAAGAGTTTTTATCATTTTTATATTTTATACGTTATGTACGTACATTATTTCTTTCATGCATTTTCGACCGCATTCTCATTTACAGCTTGTTTGTTTTAATTAAATTAATTTCTTCCCCTATTTTGAAGTAGTTTTGTACAGTTAATACAAATTGTTTTAGTGGAAGCGACAGAGAGAGTGTACCGTTTCGTAAAGGGTTGTAAACTCAACTTACTTAGTATCATTAGATTTATTATAAATGTAAATTGACGTTTATGCGCTAAGCATTTTAACACTTTTAATGGGTTTTCCGGTCTAGACTTAGCTTCAAATGACAGTGTGCAATTTATATTATTTTATGCCGGGCTCATGAATTTCCGCGCCACAAAGTTTGGGCCCAATCGATAACAATAAGCGTTCGCCCCGGGGCCCTAAAGTATAAAAATTTTGAAATTTAAGATTTGTGACATTAATTCTTTATTTTTATAAGATTTGAAGCTTTTAATGTGTGTTATTGGGCTATTGATTACTATATTCATAAATAACAGTAATGTGAAAGTGAAACTAAGCCCATTTGCTTAAAATAAAACTATAATTTTTAAAATTAACGATGGACATATATCTAGTGTGGATTTTACCAAATTGAATATCTGTGCGTTTTAAATGTCACTGTTTTATAAAAGAATACTTAATTATCTTTTCTCTGAAATCTTTCCTTACCATACATTAGTAGAAATTTGAACAAATTATTCGAAGTTTTACAGATGTTTGGATATGAAACTATTTTAAAAAATTATCAGTCAAATGTAGAGATTTTCTTATGATCTTTAGGTCTTTATTTACTTGGCGTATTATTAAATTAAAAATAGCATTGACTTGTCCGAATAGAAATAAATTAATAGCGACAAGCTATTTTAGAAAATTCATTCATGCTTAGGACCACAGATATTTTAGCACATTTTATTCCCTTGAAAACAAACAGAATTTTCTCGATATTCCAAATTTGATAGCTAAAAACAGTTATTAGTTTGTTTCTTTATTTTTCTGCAATGAATGGAAAGAAAAGTCTCTGCTCTAGACATCTGCCTAACCAACCAACTCCAGCATTTTTCAATTACACGTCTTTGTCTGTTTCAAGCCTAAAATATTGAAATAACAGCCTATTATCTTCTCTTGACTTTTCGCTTATTGAAATGTCTTATCTTGAACCCGCAGACATTGGTTGGCAGTTACTTTTCAAAAATAATACTTTTCAACGATATTTGAATAGTTTATTCAAACTTTTACTATCTTTTAAAAATTAAATCTTAATAAAAATACATAGTAAATATATTTAGAGCGAGTTAAAATTATTATTACTTTTAAATAAGCTTTAAATTATCGCCCTAAATATAACCCTTACGGGAACTATCTCAGGTGATAGTTATAACAGTTACGCTCTAAATACATTCTAAAGTTGGTGATAATTTATTTGAACAATAATATTTTATAAACTCAGAGGGTAACCTAGGATGCGAACCTCAGACCTCCATGGTAACATAGTCTGTTTCAATACTGTCACTTTAACGTCAGTATTAACCTTGGAAGGTAATTTGTCCTTTATTGCTTCATATCCATACCGGAAATATAACCTCTTGAAAACTCTAAAGACACTGGAAGTATTTATCATTTGATACTACCGAGTTTTGCAAAAACATGAATAGTTGACACAATATAATTGTGCGAGAGACACCTAGGAAATGTAACAAGCAAAATGCAATGCTACATCTGGGAACTGTTCCATCATTCGACATTCGTCATACTTGATGGCTCGACATAATGTCATGTCCCACTCTGTTTCGTTACGTCTAACTCATCAGGGCGCCGACAGAGCCTGAACTCACTCTGACCTTCAATTCATTCCGAAGAGTACTAAAGAACACTGGAAGTAATTCTTTAGGCTATACCACTAAGTAATTTGATGCAATTTATGGAGAAATTCCGACTTTGATTTGGAGAATTTAATTAAAAATTTCTCTATTATAAATAATGAAGTGTGACCTCGCAAGGTCTCTAGATAAACATTAACAATGCCAAGTAAAACAATATAAGATATCGAGATCGACAAAAAGCAGTGTAGCCAATATATCCGAATTAATAATATTTGTTCGTTTTGTCGATGTGTTTTTATAACACAAATTTGTAAAACAAAATAATAACTTACTGAAAAGTAATGCCACTATCCCCCTACAATAATAAATTTATTATTGCCTCAGCGATTGCTGTGGAACTTTGCGGGATTATTGACACTGCAATTCGGTTTTTTATGAAAAGTAATTTTATAAATACTTTTTTTTATTTTTTAATTCTTGTTTCTTATTGTGTTAATTGTGTACTTATTGTATTTTATTTATTTGATCATCCTCTTGTTTGTAGGTACTGAGGATGACCTTTATTTGGTTGAAAGCCGGTTTTACTATCATTATATGCTTAACACTATATTTGTGGATAGACCTTTATTTGAATCCTTAAATTACAGTATTATAATATCAGTGAGATTTGATTATAATTGTTGAGGTAATAATAAATTGATTAATTAGTCGGGAGCTATACACTAGTTTTCTCTCCTAAGACGTTTTTTCTACAAAATCAGTTAAGTTTAAATCATTTTCTCATAGTGAAGAAAAGTAGTTTGGTACGCTCTACCACCAGATTTTTTAAAATTATATTTGACTTTTATGACTTTGTTTTCTTTTTAAAATAAGTTAATCTTATCTGGAAGGAGATTTAAGATACATAAATATTGCAATGGTTCGGAGTGGAAACCTCAGAACAAAGCCTCTCATTCATATTTAACTTTCTTTTCTTCTGATACTCCGGTTCTAAGCCTCTGCTTAGAATTGGAAATCCCTAGCAGGAAGGCTTTCTATACCCCGTCTGGACTTTCCTTCCCACCATTTGTTAACTTTCCCACCATTTAAATACAGTTTCATACCGAAAAATGTTGTACAACACAAAAAAAAAATAAAATATTAAAAGATTATTTAAATAAAATATAAAAGCGCTCCAAAAATATAGAATTTTCTAGAATACTTTATTAAGTTTTGAAACAAATTAAACGAAAAAAACTCTGCCAGGCCGTGGTATCGCGGTGTCTTGTTAATTCACTTTTGTCATTCTTATCACGGGCTAATTAAAAAGGAACCTAAAATCGCTACATAACTGTTTGGAAAATTCAGATGCTGGTTTAGCTAGCTCTATAAATAAAATAACCTGCTGATTGATGTCTTCAGAGTATTTTCCAGCTACTCTAGTTCAATTTTTCTCTTCCAGTTCAATAGGGCGCTGAATTAAGACGCTGAGGTCAAATTCTGCTAGCCATGTACACTTATCAGCTTTGTACTGGAAAGCTGATATAGGAAAAGTTCTATTTTTAGTAATTTACTCCCTGGGTTTAGGCTCTTTAAAGTAGGCGTATCAAATTTAGACTGTTTTTTTTATTTAATGCCTCAAGAAACTAAATAAAATACCATTTTAAAGCAAGAATATAGGACTCAACATTATTTATAAACCAATAATTATGTATTCAGAGACCTCTGAATCTGATCTATGACACACTCCCAGGTCCAACTCCCGGAATGTCACTTACTTCATTAGCAATATTATCCTTAAGAAATTCAATAAAACACAGTCAAGAGTCAGTGAGCTAGGAAAGATACGACTAAAAGTAGGGTAAAAATGTTTTGTTGGGCAAACCTGGGTCCGAGCCAAAATAAAAATTACAACAATACTCAATATTTTACTTTGCTCTTTACATCCGTTTTCTCTAACTTACAATTCTTTATTTTTGTTGTGAAGATAATTTCAAAAATTTGCTTTTCTTGATTTTTAACAAGTTTTCAAAGAACAATAACCTTATTGGGTAGGGGGTGGTTAATGGGGCGGGGGGTGAAAAGGGGATTTTACTGATCAAGTAATATTATATATATTATATATATATATATATATATATATATTATATATATATATATATATAATATATCCCAGCAAAAACACTCCGTGAGAAAATGCAACCAAGTCTTGGATAAAAATTATGATATCATAGTTTACGCTCCAAGTCTAAACAACTTTATCATTTGTTGTCCCTTTTATGATTTGAATTAGATTTGGAATGAAAAGAAACATCTACTGTATTTATAAAACCGATGACATCACAAACCTACAATTCTGTTGTGCTATGCGCCCAGGGTGTGAAGCGGCTAAGAGACCGAAGACCTCTTGATGATAGAAAAGCTTATCACTTTATTAGCAACTCTTTATTTTTTATTAAGCTTATAACTTGAGACATTCACTTTTTGTAAATTTCTACTTCTAAGTCCTTTAGGTTACTAGGCTTTTAACTTAACCTAGTATTTCAAATTACACTTAAGTAGACCTAAATAAAATTGTAAAAGCTTAAAATCCATTAGATTGAAATTTATATTATTTCACTATAATGCAAAGAAACATTTTGTTTTATCTTGAAAGTAAAAACTCTTGAGTGGAAGATAAAGGGATATTTATTCACTAAAGCCAGTGAAATTGCTTTTTATAATAAAGCATCTCGTATAAACACTTTTACCAGCCGTAATATGGCTCGGGGAAATATATATTTTACCTAACTCTTTGTACAGGCTTTCCCTGTAGTAGATAAACAGCTGATTTTCCCTATTAGTCAGTGAAAAACGAGACTACATTTTTTTGTTTTTATAGCTAAAGCTAAACAGCTCTATTTATTTCTTTATAGCATATTTTAAAGTTTTATATTTTAAAAGTTGAAAATCTTGTAGTTATTGGATATTTGGATAAAATTATATTTAACTAAGTTATATTATATCATTTTGATACTACCGAGTTTTGCAAAACATGAATAGTTGACACAATATAATTGTGCGAGAGACACCAAGAAAATGTAACAAGCAAAATGCAATGCTACATCTGGGAACTGTTCCATCATTCAACATTCGTCATCATTGATGGCTCGACATAATGTCATGTCCCACTCTGTTTCGTTACGTCTAACTCATCAGGGCGCCGACAGAGCCTGAACTCACTCTGACCTTCAATTAATTCCGAAGAATATAATGTGAAGTACTTACCAGAGACGAGCGGTGCTCTCTTACCGCCATCATGCATGGCAAGCAAAACATATATCATTTGATACTACCGAGTTTGCAAAACATGAATAGTTGACACAATATAATTGTGCGAGAGCACCGCTCGTTTCTGGTAAGTACTTAACATTATCTTTTGGAATTAATTGATGGTCAGATAATGAGATTCATATTCATTAATGAGGTCAGATTATATTCTTCGCAATTAATTAAAGGTCAGAGTGAGTTCAGGCTCTGTCGGCGCCCTGATGTTAGACGTAACGAAACAGAGCGGGACATGACATTATGTCCAGCCATCAATGATGACGAATGTCGAATGATGGAACAGTTCCCAGATGTAGCATTGCATTTTGCTTGTACATTTCCTTGGTGTCTCTCGCACAATTATTGTGTTAAGTTATAATAATTATTACAAATTATTTATAATTAAATTAACTAGCTCTAAAGTATATTGTAATAACACACTTAATCATGATTAGAAATAAGTATAATGTGTTGAAATTTGTTATAAAAACATTTCTTATTTCTCCTGGGGAAAACAGAATGCTTAGCGGGATCTAACCCGGCCTTTCTATTTACTTCCACTTCAGTAGGGCAACGAGACGATCCGATGACGTTCTACGATACTTACCCCGCATTACTTACCCGCAATATTGACTCAGCAAGAATTTCGAAAAAATCAGAAAACGCGAAAAAAAGTTGCATTCACTTTGAGACTTAGCTCGCATATAGCTGTGCATTGGACATATGTGCCAAGTTTCATCTCATTTACAGCAACATTTCAATTTTTATCGAACGACTTGTAAACGTTCTTTTACAAGTCGTACGATGAAAAATCGGGAAATAATGTAATTTGAGCTGAGATTTGGTAGGTGTACCTTTACGTAATAAATAAGTACACTAAGTTTTTGTTTGAATGCGACAGATATATTTATGGTTTTATTGTATCATAATAGTTAAGCAGCATCGAGCGTGGTCATTGCCTGGATTGTTGAATAACACACTTTATCATGATTAAAAATAAGTATAATGTGTTGAAATTGGAAATGACACGGATGCATTTATTATTTTAAATTAATTAATTTAATTTAATTAATCAAGTAAAATCAAAGCATATTATCTTCTTTCCCTAACTCTTTTTCCGATAAATTTTATGTTTCGTGAATTTTAATTTAAGTAAACTCAATTAGCTCATTCGTCCGTCTAACCAATTTTACGATTAGGTATACTAACTTATTTTATATCTCTTAAATTAAATTTTATATCATTCAAGGGTTTATAAAGCCATAAAATATAAACTTGTTTTATTTTGCACAATGTTCGGCTTTATCGTTTAAAATATTTATTATATATTTTGTTCAAGACGGTCTATTAACGATTTATTACAATATTAATAGACATTATATTTGTTTTTAAAACAAAATAAGAACAAATATTGTTTTAATTTAATTTTTATTTTATGGGCAATAAATTGTAAATTGATGAATAGACGATAAAACATTTTGAAAAAAAAATAAATAAAAAATCCTGTAAGTAGGTAGATAAAATTGATGTCTTTCTTAAGATTTAAAACAATTTTGTGATGTAAATTTGTTTAAGGTAAATTATATTTGAGATACTTTAGGTAAAATAAACTTAAAAATATAACTTGTCTTGTTAAAAGTAATATTATTGAAATAGATAATAGTAAAAGATTGACGCATTCCTATTTTACATGAATTGTATTTACACATTTTAACTTAAGAAAACTTGGGTTAACACATTCCTTGTTTACATAAACTGTGCAGAAGCATTTAGGGAGATTTTTTGGACACATTTTATATTTTAAATTATTTAAGTTGACACATTCCTATTTTTAGAAAATTTGGGTGGGTACATTCATAATTTAAAATATTTGGGTGATACATTCATAATTTAGAAGATTTGGGTGGGTACATTCATAATTTAAAATATTTGGGTTGATACATTCATAACTTAAAAATATTTTGGTTGATACATTCATAAATTTGAAATATTTGGTTGATCATTGAATTCGAAATATTTTGTGATACATTCATAATTTAAAATATTTGGGTTGATACATTCATAATTTGAAATATTTTGGTTGATACATTCATAATTTAAAAGATTTCAGTCTACTCCAGAGCTCAGTTCAGGACGATGTAGTGCGCTATTACTCCTTTCTATTATCATTGTTTTAGTACTTTTATTTTTATGAAAATATTAGTTGGAATCAGTAAAAAATGAGTGAACATTTGTGAGTGTGTTATTTAATTCACATGTTTTAATAGATCTGCAATTAACGGCTTAATACTTAAATGATAACAGTTAAGTAATAAATTGTGATCTTCTTTATATTAATTTATCTCGAGATTTTCAGTGAGGACTGTTCTGTTTTATTTAATAATATTTAAATATAATCAAACTCTATAATAAGGGTCTCATAAAATTATCCACTATTAAGTTAAGCCCTAAAGTGAGTAAAACTTTTTTCTTTAAGTTCGTATTTTATATTCATAATGCCATAGACTAAAATTTAAATTTAGTGTTTTATTAATCAAAGATAGAAGATTGACCTATATTCAATAATTGTATTATATTGCTGACTCGGATCAACAGTTAGTTAGTATATCAGGAAGTAAAATCTGTAATATTAAAAGTAGTAATGTCATCGTTTTTTTCCTTTATTGTTATTAAATTCTGCTTCTAATTGATCTTTGTTGTTATCTTTTACGATTTTTAATCAGTAATTTAGGAATATTATATTCGTGGGTATTACTTAATTTGCTCTTGAAACAGAGTCAAGCTCTGTTCCGGTAGCAAATAGCTACTAGCGTATAACTCTTCCGTTCCTCACTATACTGGTTATAGTGAAGGAGAGGGAACGTTAAAGGTCTCATAACCAAATAGTCAGGCGGAAAAATGGAGGATAACAACAGTTTTACGATGAGGTTATTGGAAATAATAGAGGACTGTGAGAAGTGTCAGGCTAAACGGGAAAAACGGAAAAACCAAGACAGAGTATTTACCTACGACGATGTCTGTGGAGCCTGTCTGTTTAGAGTTTCAGAACATCGGATGAAATGAAAGAAAAAATAACTCAAAAAATGAACTCAAAAATTAAAATGGCTTACTGCTCTGCTACTGATAAAATAATAAAGGAGCTAAATGAAATTTTGACCAGCAAAATATGCGGAGCATGCCAAAGGATTCTAAAGAAAGATAAAACTATCAGCCCTCAGAAATACTGTAAAAAATGTAGTGTTTACCTGGCTCAACATTATAAAGGTGTTAAGGAATGGCAGAAATCTTTCTTACAGGAATCTGGTACAAGCAACCCAATAGAAACAGGACTACAGTCAGAACTACAAAAAAAAGCCAATGAATCAGAACTAACGTTGACTTTATGGGACCAAATCTTAAAAGAAACCAATAGCTCTAGCGAATCGCATGCTTTGATGAAAGACGATCAGCAAGATGCTCATCCGTTTTCTGATACTCACAGTTTTACACAACCCCTGTATTCAAATATAAGAAAAGATGTCAATTCTACCCAGACATATGATATTGGAGAAAATACTTCCGGAACCAATTCAAATAAAAGAGCCCGTATTGAAGAAGATGATATAGGTACAACAGATGATGATTTATTTTACTGTCAACCAGCATCTAGTGTTACATCTAAACCCTAGAAAACAACACGAGACATCGAGAAACATCATGGATCAGGTATGTATACTACAGCAAACAGTTATAGAAAAGTTAGTAGCATCAAAAAAAGTCCCTATAGTTCTTCTTAATGACATTAAAGAAATCCAAAAAAATGTTATGAGAAAATTCGTGGAACAGCATGAGGAAATTATTAAACAACAGACAATTGAAGAACTAAAACAATCCTTGAACCTCTCTACTATGGCGCCTCTGAATGAACTTAAAAAGACTATTACAGACTGTCAACGCATGCAACATGTAGCCACTGTCGCCAAACCGTTATAGTGATATGGTCAAACCTGCCAAGATTTCACCGAAACCAATCAGATCAGCAAAAGTTGTTGCTATCTATCCAGGAGAGGGACCAAATCAGCCAAAATCATCTGAAGAAACAAAAAATAATTAAAGAAGTAGGTAAACCTGAAGAAGACTGGATCCAGGTAAAAACATTAGAAACATTAAGCACTCGGGAGTGTTAATAGAAACGGTGGAGGATTCAGATAGAGACAAGTTATTTGGTCATTCTGGTTTAAAACAAAAAGGATTAAAGACACAAATACCAACCAAAAGGAAACCTAAGATCATAATTTACAGGGTAAGTACTGCAATAGATGAAGGACATTTAAAAAAGTGTGTATACAACGATCTTGTGTTCAGAAAAGCCAATATAAGCCAGCAAGAGTTCGAGGAAAACTTTAACATTAAGTTTTATAATGGACCAAAGGGCGACGAAACCCATAACGTGGTGGTGGAAGTTTCGCCAAAAATCAGGATATTGCTGAAAAAAGCCGGCATGATTTTCTTCGACTGGCAAAGCCACAGAGTAGATGACTTTGTATCGGTAACAAGGTGCTTTAAGTGTCAGAGCTACGGCCATAGTGCCAAATTCTGTGCTTATCAGCAAGAAATATGTGGTCATTGTGCCGAGGAGAAGCATACTTTCAAAGTATGCCCTTTTAAAAATCAGCCAGCTGTTTGTGCTAATTGTAAAAGAGCCGGAAAAAATTCATCTCACTGCGTGGACTCAGGTGAGTGCCCAGCTTATCGATGGGCTATTAATAAATTAATTGAAAGAATCGATTTTGGTACTGATTAATATATTTTATCTTATCTCTTTTTTTAATAACTTCATTTTATATATATAAATCTTAAGTTATAAAAGCATTTTTATATATGTCAAAGGATACCTCAAATTTTTTAGACTTACTAGGAAGGTATAATACTACTGAAACTCTTATTTTTGATTCTAATAATTGTTACATTAATTACTTAAATAGGTTAAATTGTAAGAGCAACCAATGTATAAAAATATTACACCAGAATATACGTAGCATAAATAGACACTTCAATGAATTTTGTACTTACGTTAGCAGTTTAAAAACAGACTTAGATGTAATTGTGTTAACAGAAGCCTGGATTCAAAATGACATAGGATATGATATTAACGGGTTTGATAAATTTATTAAAATTAATAAATATAATAAATGTGACAGTTTAATTGTGTACATAAATAAAACCACTCTTGGGCATAGAACGCTGAATTTTGATATTGATTATGCTAATTCATTGCACTTAATAATAATGCCGCTACACTCAAACATAGAAATACTTTTAACAGCTGTTTATAGATCTCCTGAATTAGATCCTAATCACTTTCTAACTAGTCTTGAACAGTATCTTGAATTAACCAAACATTTTCCAAACCAACTTTTCACAGGAGATATTAATATTAATATATTAAATAATGCCGAGCTAAATAACATAAGCATCTCTTACCTGAATTGTTTAAATCAATATGGCTACACAAAATATCTTGATGCAATTACGAGACCTAATGTACACGGGGGATCTTGTATCGATCATATGTTTTTTAAAGGAAAGCAAGACTTAAATATAAGTACTGCCGTTATTAAATCTGCCCTTACAGATCATTATTCAATTGCCGCTTGTATCACAATTAAAAAAGAGGAAGTAATAAAAATTGATGATTCTAAAATTCTAAAAAAATATTACGAAATTGACGAAAGACAAGTATTACTTGATTTATGCAATAAAAACTGGGATCATATTTTAATACAAAAAAGAGGTGACACAGCTTTTACAATGTTTTATAATGAATTTCTATGTGTAATTAATAATAACAAAACGGAAAAAACATTTAAAATCTCAGCGAAAAAAACTAAGTTAAAACCTTGGATATCAGCTGGTTTAGTGCAATCAATTAGGCACAGAGATAATATGTCTGCCAAGTTGAGTAAAGATAAAAATAATTTAGAACTTCAAATTAAATACAAAAATTATAGAAATATAGTAACAAAGTTAATTAGGAAGCAAAAGACGATTTTTATAGTACGAAATTTAAAAATAACATTGGAGATTCAAAAAGTTCTGGGAAACTGTAAATGAAGCAACGGATGTTAATAAAAATGTAAAACTAGTATTAGTGAAATTAAAAAATATGATGAATCCGGCTCTGTTAACTCTTCACTAGACATAGCGGAAGAATTTAATCAGTATTTTTCTAAAATAGGTGTAGATATTGCCAAAACAATATGTAATCTAAAAAAACAAAGATTTGAACAAAAACTTGTGATAGATCAATAGCACTTTTTCCTGTTGACAGTGATGAAATAATCAAATTAACCAAATCATTGAGTAGTAATACGGCCCCTGGACACGATGGTATCTCTTCAGCTTTACTTAAAAAGGTCATCAGTCTTGTCGTTGTTCCTATTGTTCACTGTTTTAACTTGTGCATAAATCAAGGAATTTTCCTAACGAACTGAAACAAGCAGTAGTTGTGCCACTTTTCAAGGTGGGAATAGAGATAGTCACAAATTATAGACCTATCTTCTCTGTTAGTCTTTCTAAGCTTTTTGAAAAAGTAATTAAATCAGACTGATTAACTTCATCGAGTCAAAAAAATAATCAGCAAAAATCAATATGGGTTTCGACAAGAGTTAAGCACAGAAGATGCAATTTACAGCGTAACTAAGGAAATAATAAGCTCACTAGACTCTGGGAATAAAGTTATAGGCATATTTTTAGATTTATGTAAAGCTTTCGATACAGTAAATCACAGTTTATTATTAGAGAAACTAGAACGGATTGGAGTTAGAGGAATAGCACTAAATTTGTTAAATCATATATGAGCAATAGAAAACAGCAAGTTAGGATTGATGGGCTTTTGAGTGATGCTGTAGAAATTAACATAGGGATTCCTCAAGGAACCTGCTTAGGACCAATATTATTTATCATTTATTTGAACGACCTACTAGAGTTAAAAAGAGCATATTTTAATTTGACCTCTTTTGCAGATGACACAGTAGCAATTTTTCATAAAAAATCTTGGAAAGATGTATTTAGAGTAGCCAATCTAGGAATAAATCTAATCAAAGCTTGGTTAGATGAAAATAGGCTCTCATTAAACATATTGAAAACTAAATATATATGCTTTTCTATTACTGAAGCAGGATCCTTGAAATAAAGTACTCTTAAATAATGAAAAACCTGGCAAATTAAATTGCACAACTCAAACTGCTTGACATATAAATGTAGTTGCGAGCCTTTAAAGCAATGTGAAGAAATTCGGTACCTAGGAATTATAATAGATAAGAATATGAAATGGAAAGCACATGTACAGTATCTATGTTCTAGGCTTAGAAAAACCATTTATAAATTTCTTCAGCTGCGAACTATTCTCTCATTAAAGAACTTGAGGACAGTTTATCTAGCTCTTTGCCAGTCCATCCTTCAGTACGGTATTTTAGGATGGGGCGGACTTGGTGCCATCCAGTATGAATTATTGGAAATAACACAGAAAAGAATTATTAAAATCTGCTTAAGAAAAACACATAAGATATGCTTCAGACCAAGTTTTTAAGGATTTTAACGTGCCTTATATAAGAGATTTGTACAAATTTAAGCAGATTTTATTAATTAAGAAAAATATTTCTAATTTTCCATTATTCAGACATAAATATCAGACTAGAAGTCAAGACGATGAGAGGATAGTTGCGCCTAGCTGCAGAACATCAGCTGCGTGTAATCACAGTGCTTTCACAGCTCCTAGACTGTACAATAACTGCCCATACATATTCTTTCTACTGTCCCTTACAAGACCTTTAAAAATAAGTTAAAAAAATTAAAAAAGGTACCTAATTAGGCAATACATTTATTTTTCTCTTTTGTTTGTTTAACGTTGTTGACTTAAATTTATAAATGTATACTTTTTTTATGCTTACTTTTATTTAATTAGATATAGGAGTAGATATAAGTATTAGATATAAGGGTAGACTCGTGTCGCGCACTAGCCTTGAGCTTATGCGACACAATGGTCAATATATATTATTTTATTTATTTATAATTTGTAATTTAACCTTTGTAAACGGGTATTTATATATAAATAACGATTTATTTATTTATTTATTTAAAAAAAAAAAAAAAAAAAAAGTTGGGTATTTATTACTGTGGCTTTCTTGCTCCGCAGATGCTTTATTTTTTCGTAAAGTACTAACGGGTGCTTGAAAGTACTATGCTCCATGGAGAGCTGTTCCTGGAGACCAGTCCTCAGGAGATGTTGGTACCCCTTGTCGCAAATGCGGCAGGAAGCACGAAACTGCCCACAATAACATACATCTTGTGACTACACAGCTCTACGACGCCAAAATAAGATCTCAGAATGTTTAAAGATACTAAATATGTGTGTTACGACGAGGTCTATGGTATTGATTCATATGGTTCTTTTATAGATACTGTGACGTCATTGCTTTCCACCAAGACAAATTTCTGTCCTTATCATATATCCCGCCATTCGATATGAAACCAATGACCCAGACCAAGTCAACAAGTTACACGATGAGAGGAAAAACCATTTATAATAAATGTATTGAATATTATAAAGAAAAGTTAGGCTCCTCATCGGAGAAAGAAATTACAAAGTGCGTGGTCTGTGGTTCAATGCTAGAGGAACTATACCTGCCAAAACTAGGGAGTTTGTGATAAAAATTCTCTAAGAATAATATCCGAGAGCATTATTCTCGACTCGTAGGTATTCATTATCATTTACTCCTAAGATATATGATTTATGCTTTTCTGTACATATTCATACATATTCATTTGTTTTTATTGAAAAATCTATATTTAGGATAAATAATATTTAACTTATCTGTTTATTAATATTGTACTGTTACTTTAAAATGTTTAGATTGATTAGTATAAGTACCTTGCGTTCATAGCAAACCTTACTATAAGCCAGACTTACTAATTTATTTTTGTTAGTTAAGGTCGATGTTGTGTATTATATTATATATATATATATAATATATATATTATATTATATAATATATATATATATTATTATATATTATATATATATATATATATATAGAGAGAGGAGAGAGAGAGAGAGAGAGAGGATTTTATGTATAATTTTGTTTTATTTTATTAATTTATTTTTATACGATTATTATTATATACTATATTTTGCCTGATATATCTTTAAGATGGTTTCCGCCTTCAGGTTTATCACTAGCCTAACTAGTGTGTAATTATACTTATGGTGGAAGTTTACACCGAATATCGGGATAAGTGACAACACACATGTATATATTGTATATGGAGGGACTGTGCCATAAACAAGCGGTTAGCGGATTCTTATAAAGAACGAGGGGGTACCTGTTGGTTAGCGGCGGGCGGAGAGCTAGGCTCGAGTATGTATAGCGTTAAGACGCACACGCAACACTGCTTTCTTCTTGTATTTTCACACCTTTCTTCTGAGGTTGAACGTTGACCGCACAACAGTAAACAATTATTATCTGAACGGTTTAACTCCCGTATTATTTCATAATTATTACCACTTATAGTTTTAGTTTTAAATTATATACACACATATATATAATTAATATATATTTATAATATATATTATATATATTATATAATATATATATATAGATTAAAGTACTGATTACTTCCGCTATTGCTTGTCTTGCTGTAAGAAACAGGAAAAGGTTTTAGCCGTGACTTATTAAGGCGTTGATGATGTTATATCAAGCTTTTCTTGTCGGTTAACTGCTTGTTGAAATATGCTTTAAGTCCCTATCTATCTTTCAGAGGATAACCACCCTCCCCCTGTCCCCTTCTCTAATGCATATTAAACCCTTTGCTGTAACTATCCCTTCGTTAAGCCTTTCTGAAAGCCTGGCAAAGTGAAAGTTATTGAGAGAAGCGTAAAGTATTATCTCGTCTAAAGCTAGTAATATTAGGTTGATCTATGAATAGTTTTGAAACATTTTAGTGAAATATAATACTTTCCTTTGTAGATCCATGACATTCCTTGTTAATTAACCTTGTTAGTTATTACAACTTTGCCAAGGTTTATAAAGTCTTTTCATTATATTAAGTTCTAGTTAGTTGTACTTAATTAACTTTCATAGTTTAGTTTGCTGTAACGCATTAAATTATGTAATATGTAGTATGAATAAGTCCTTTTTAAAAAGAAAACATTTACTTAAACAATCTTATTTGATATTAACGCTATACTCTGTCTATTGGGTCTAGAAAAAGCTCAAACTCTAAAAATCAAAAAATATAGATAAGATCTCCAGTTAGACTTATAAACTGAAGGATTTAAACTCAATTATGAAAAGGAAAAATGGAAAAATCAAGGATACATAGGCATGAAGGATAACAGCAACCCAACCGTTTAGCAGTCCATACAGTTTTTTTCCTAGGCAGGTAAATTTTATACTGAAGTGTTGGCAAAATCGTGAAACGGAAGAATAATTTATATTAAGTCGGGTTCAGTTTAAGTTATGTTAAGTTGTCATAATTTGTAAAGCTATCGGTGTCTATATATGGTAAAGTTACGACGTCGGAATAAAAAAATCCAAAAAATAGCATAAATCGGGTACGGGGTACCTCGGAACTTTTTCCTCATTACATTGGATTTGCTACGTTCATCCTCCCTGCTTCGGACTCGCTTCGCTCGTCCTCAGATAGTAAATGAATCCGTATCATTCTCAGCGGTCACCCATACAGCATTAACCACGTCCAACGCTCCTTAATTTTTATGATGTAACAAATTTCATGGAAATAACTGTCGTATTGAAACGAAAATTAGTGTACTTATGTATTAGGTATAAGTATACAATTGTACTAAATTTAAACTAAATTGGACAATTTTTTTAAAAAAAACGTACACAAGTCCATTCAATGAAAATTGGAACTATTGCTGATAAACTATTATAATATAGTCACATGCGTGCCAATCTCAATCCATCGCATTATTTTTCGCGTTTTGTGATTTTTCGACTTTTTTTGCTGAGTTCATTAAATGCGGGTTGATGACGTCATAAATCATTTTCCGAATAGCACAACTACTGCAATAGATTGATTTTTTGTACAAAAATTTTACTTTCTAGCATAAATACACTAGGGAGCTACGATGGTAACAGACACACACGGTCAATGACACACATACACACACACACATACAGACAACTTTGAGGAAAACCACTCAGGTGACCTTACAAAACCTAAAACGGATTTTTTTGCAAACACAATACTTTTCCTACATACCTACGGTATAATGAGGAAAAGTAAATATTGGGTACGTGGTATCTAGGAACTTTTCTCCACCACATTGGATTTTCTACGCTATCCTCTTTACTTTGGACGCGCTTCGCTCGTCCTTATACAAATCGCCAAATATATACTGTAACACGTCTTTCGACTCGCTTTGCTCTCAAACAGTGAATAAATTTGCTATATTCCCAGTGGTCTCCCATCCAAGCACTGACCTCGCATAATGCTGCTTACATCTATATCCAATACAAACCGTAGATATTACTTGCTCTATTGAAACGAAACTTAGTTTTATTTATGAGGTTAACCAGTACATGCACAAAATTTTATTTCGAATGGATTATTTTGATGGTTTACAATTAAAAGTATAAAAGTTTATTCGATAAAAATTAGATGAAACCTTGCACTTATGTTTGTTTATACATGAATTATTTGTGCTAAATTAAACGGTTGACAATTTTGTCTGTGTTTTATGAATTTTCAAAATTTCTGCTAAGCATTTTTGTGGTTTAATGACGTCTTACATCTTTTCCGGACTGAAAGTAGATCGAAAGATTGAATTTTGTTCCAATCCTCAAATAAAGAAGTAGACCAATATAATCTGCAGATGAACATGGTTTGGGTTGAGAGGAAAGTTTTTGAGATACCTTCGTCCTTTTTTTATAACAATGTTTCACTTAAAAATATTTTTACGTTAAAAACTAAATACGGGCCTTAGGCGTATTCAAAGACGTTTCCCACTAACATTTCTAACATTTTCCTAACATTACTCCTTAAAGAGAATGTTAGGAGTTAGAAATGTTAATGTTAGGAGATGTAGGAAATGTTAGGAAAACGTCTTTGATTACTGGCCTTGTAGAACTAGGTTTCTTATTCGAAGAAGAGATTCTGAAAAGTAACGAATAATGCGAGGTATCTAAACTGGGAAGATCTCAATAAGTAGAAACACTTCTTCCTACCTAAATTTTAATGAGTCTTGTTGGCTTATCACTACAATAAGACTTTTCCTTCCAATCTGGTTTTTTTAAAGGTAAAAACTTAAAAGAAATGCAAACTGGCCCTGGAAATTTTATATTTTACGTTTATAATTAAAATGTAAATGTAGTGGAGATTATATAATCTGTTTAACTTAAAGAAACTTTTTTATCAGTTTTTTCCCCCCGTCTGTATGTTGGTCTTCAACGAATTTCTCTCTATCGACTGTTTTTCTACATTTAAATATAATAATAATTTACATTTTTTTATCCATTTACAAATCTATTAATTATACAAAAACAAATAATAGTTATTTTGTGTAACTAGGCAGGAAAATTGATATTTACTGACTAGTATCGAAGTTAGCCCGAGCTGAAGGTGAGGGTTGTGCTATCTAAATTACCTGTGAGGCGAAGCCGAGGCAGTAATTTCATTTGACTGACGAGGCGAAGCGGGGAGGTTATTTATAATTTGCTGACAGAAAAGCAAAGTCGAAAGGCAAATATACGAGTCATTAATGTTTCTTCTGTTCGTTCCAAAATATGTTTTCTGCGGACAGTAAAATCAAAACTAGCATTGTTGAAAAACATTTTTTTTTATTTATTTATTTTCAGCAAAAAATAATTATAATTAAAGATTTACATTACAATTGTTTTATTTTAATTTTTAGTTAAATAATGTATTATAATTATATAATTATTAAATAAATTCATGAGGCTTTTTTTATTAATAATTTGTTACAAATGTTATCTATTAGTTTTCTTTACCAGCACAGGCAGGGGCGGCTAGGAAAATGCTACTTTCTGCTAGAATTAGTTCAGTAATGCTTCATTTTCTGCCGTGAGCAAATAAAATAATTTAATGTTTACTTTTTTTTTCTTTTTTTCAACAAATAAGGCAACAAATTTGCTACTTTTTATTCCATTGTCAGCATTAGATTCATTTCTATTGAATGAAGTTTATACGTTTTTATTAAGCCTTTGAAAAACGGAAAAATATCAAATTGAGATTAAATTTAGCATGAATTTATTCAAAAAAGTTTAAACATTTAACAAAGTTTTATTCAATACGGTTAGTATGCCGTATTGAAATGAAGTACAACCTTGTTTTCGCAGAATCATTAGTGATAAGTTACATGAAGCGTGGTTAGTACATGGAGGGTAACCGCTGGGAATAGACTTATTTATTTAATCTCTGAAGATAAGGAAAGCGAGTTCAAAGACATATTGCTATTTGAATTTTGTGGTTTTTAAGCCTTAAGTGTTATAAATAAGAATAGCGAATCCGATAAGGGAGAAAAAGGTCCGATTCTTACGATTAAAATTCTTGTTTTAATTAAAGAAGTAAATATTTTTTTTATAACGCAAATGTACCTAATACAACGCATTACTTGTTTAATATACTTAAGAAAATATTTAAATGTGAATGGAAAGTAAATTTTCCTGCAGGTGAAGCCATTGTTTGGGACGAAAAAGCTCTTGAGTAGAGTGTTGAAGAACATTACATAGTCTAGATTGCTGGCAGTAAACTATAACTTTACTGAGGTCTAACTGAATAAATCTTATCTAACAATAGACCTCTCTCTAGAGGTAGGACTAGTTTTCCTCTAAAGTCTATATACAAGGTAAAACCTTACCATTAGACTAAACTGGACTTTCTGCCTTTTTTACCTCCCCCTCTCTCGTGTTTTTCTTTAAAACCCCTAGTTAAGAGCTTTTTATAACAACTTGGTAATTGAAAAAGTCATTTGCCAGAGCATTAAATAATAGACATAAATTAAGAGAAGAACGAAGGGCTCTTCATCCTTCCCTTAAAACAGTTAAGAAAAAGCTTTAAACAAACTATAACATAATTTTTGGTTTCGACAGTGCAGTCTAAAATGAGAAACAAATGCCAACTAGAACCAAACTATTAATTAAAAATTTGAAAAATAACCCAAAGCTAAACAGAATAGAAAGATCATTAGACATGAGTAACACTGAACAATAATCCTGCTTTAAGACATGAGAAACTGATAGGAGGGTCATGCTAAACCGATAAGGAATCTGCTACTGACAAAACAAACTATGGTATAAACTAATATTTAGAAGACCCTGGCTGCGTTTTTTGTTATCTATTTAATGAATCATCACATAATAAGAATCCTTAGTTTCACGATATTTTATGTAACTTATTAATTATGATAAATGATTTTATGTAATCATTTGTTAAACACAATAAATGACTCCCCCAATAAGCATTTAGTGACTCAAATAACTACATAGAACTAAGACATTAATACACTTTTTTCCTTTTCTCATTTATACCGTTCGTATACAGGAACGTATTGTGTTTGCAAAAATACGACCGGGATGAACCGGAACTATCGTTTTAGGTGTTTTGAGACCGCTTGAGTAGTTTTTTCAAAGTTGTCTGTCTGTATTGTGTGTATGATTATCGTAGCTCTCTTTGTATTTATGCTAGAGAGTTGGGAGTTTGTGTAAAAATCATTCTTTAGGCGTACTTGTGCATTTCAGAAAATCTATTTTATGACGTCATTGACTTGCTACAATGACTCATAAAACACGAATGTACTTACTATCTGAAGACGAGCAAAGCGAGCCGTAAGTAGGGAGGATGAGCGTAGCGAATCCGATGTTGTGAGAAACTTTCCAAAGTACCCCGCACCTGCTTTATTTTCCTTATTTATACCGTAGTTTATAGGAAAAGTATTGTTTTGCGAAAAATTCGAAACTTGGATGAAACCGGAATTATCCGTTTCTGGGGTTAACGTCATTAACCCGCAATAATGACTCAGCGAACAATTTGAAAAATCAGAAATCGCGGAAAAAGTATGCGGTCCGAAGAAATTTTTACGCATGTAGCTATGTATAGATAACATATGTGCCAAGTTTCAATGATTATGAGCATTAGTTCAATTTTATCGAATGACTTGTGTAGGTTTTTTAAAAAAATTTAAATAGTAGAAAATTATTTAATTGAGTTGAAAATAAGTACAAGTGTTTATCTTTACTTATTAAATAAGTACCCAAAGTTACATCCATGATTTTTGTTGGATCATAAAATTTAAATAACATTGAGCATGGTCAGTGCTGTATGGGTGAACGCTGAAAATGCAACAGATGTATTTACTATCTGAGGACGAGCGAAGCGAGCTCGCAGCAGGGAAGGGCGAGCGTAGCGATACGATTGAATGAGGAAAAGTTCCGAGTACCGTACCCCATTTTTTATAGTGTGCTTTTGTTTGGAAAGATAAAGTCGGTGTTTTTAATGTTATATTATTTATGCGCAAATTACTGTTTACTTTCCTATAATTAAACGGAAGTAATTATTATATCATAAACAATTAATTAACTAATTAAAGGAAATCAAATCATTTCTGCAGTACTATGGAACTCTTATCACCATATCGGATTCGCTACGTTCATCCCTACTACTTTACCTTCACTCGTCTGCAGTTAGTAATTACATTCGGTTATTCCCAGCTGTAACCCATCCAACCACTGACTTCACTCAATGCTCCTATCATTCATGGTCCAACAATAACCGTAGATATATTAGCCGCATTCAAATGAAACTTAGTGTTTTTAATTATTTGATAAAGGAATGCATTTGAACTAAAATTTAACTTAATTGAGTTTTATTTTTATTTTTGTTAACTTATAAAAAAACTATGCATGTCATTAAAAAATTGAACTAATGTTGCTATCGAGATGAAAATTGGCACATTTATTAGTCGTATATAGATACGTGAGTTCTATACTTTACATTGATTATTCCGATCCAATGTTTTATAGATTTTCGACAATTGTGATGAGTGATTTATTATGGTTAATGACGTCGTAAAATATATTTTCCGGAATGACAACTAGACCTAAAGTTTAATTTCCGTACCAACCTTCAACTTTCTAGCAAAATTAAACCAGGAGGTACGATGATAAGAAACGCAAACACACACACACAGACACAACTTTGTCAAAACCACATAGAATGTCCTAAAACACCTGAAAATTTAGGGAAAACCTCTGTTTTGAATTTGTAGCGTGAAAACAATACTTTTACTATTTACCTACGGTATAAATAAAGATTTTTTTTATTAAAAAAAAAAAAGTTTTATTGAAAAAAAATTAAATTATTATACTTTTTACTAAATTTGACTGAAATAAATGGAATAGATAAAATTAGAAACCATTCCATTTTAAATGTCGAGCGAACTATTGCAGAATAAATTTTCTCTTTGTAATTTTTAGTAATTAAGGAACTGATGTAAAAATGTATATATTTTGTTGAAAAAGTATAAGGATACATAGAACTCTTGAGTTGAAAGCTATCAATAAAGTTTAATTTCCTTTCTATTGACTAGTCGCTGTGTCATATTTAATAAAACTGCCGTAAAGTTATATATATCCATCATTAATTCCACTAATACAGGCTATTTGAAATTGTTTGTTACATTTAGATTAAGTGTCGAGGTAACACTAATTTATTATTTATTTTTTTGATACGGATTAATTTTCTAATATGAATTTTTAGACAAATTCGGAGATAAAACTTAAAAAGAAGGAGGTCTTGACATACCTCCTACCTATTTTTTACAACTCCAACTGATTCTTGCGATATTGTTGATTTGTTTGTTATTTCCGTGTTCTGATTCTATTTCGCTTCAAAGCTTATTTTGATAGGATAGAATAAGAATAAATAAAGCGAAAGAATGAAGCATTCGTAACTCTATAAAATGTTTCGTTTTCATTTATGATCCTAAAGTCAGTTAATAATTTCGATCTGTGTCTACTGCAGTATTGCAATTATCTCTTTTATCTTGAAATTTCATCAGTATTAAATGCTTTATTTTTCTCTTTTCTATTATCGTAAGTATATTGGAAAATTATTGTGTACGTACTAAATTTCCGAAATAGAGATTTCATTAAAATTATTCGTTGAAGTATGAGTATTAATGTTTTAATATTTTTATCGTCTATATAGTATAAGTCATAGATAAACAATATTAACATAGATGGATCACTCCCGAGTGTTGTGGGAACACTCAATTAACAAGTTTGTGTTTATATTTAGTGGGGGCCTTATCACTAGAGTCTTGAAGAGCGCTAGTAGTAAAAATCTATTTGCTCTATTGTCTGCTAGATTGTGCTGTAGTATTTTTTTTAAAGACACACAATTGCCAATCGTTATGTAAAATAAAATAAAAGTAAACAAAGATCTATGGTAATTTCGAAATATTTAAAATAAGCTGTTAATGCCACGTATTATACTGTTACTTAATATAATACATACGTCATTTTATATCCTTCATTTCATGATATCCATAACATGTCTTTTGATAATCTTACAATGTATCATAATATTAGCAATCTATTTGTTTTCAAAACTTGGGGGTCTCATCACGCAAAGCAGCACCATTGTTTTCTTAAAAAACATAACAATAATTCATTTTGAGTGTTTTAGACTTTAAATTTAAATTTGCTATCTGATATAACATCTCGGGTTTAGCGCAAACGGTTAAGTATAGGAACAAACAAAAAATGAAACTCTGACATTAGAGGTTCAAATCAAAGGGGAGACGACAGTATGGTGGAGTAAGAGTGAGAAATTAAAATGTTTCACTTTTTCCATTTATACGAAATCTTTATAGAGCTTTTTTGGGATCGTCACTAAAATGATGTGTGGAAATAAACTTCACAGTCTTATGAAAGTAAAGGCCCTGCTCGAAAAGCCACTCTGTTAAAACACCTAATTCTCCATAAAATTATTGACTCAGAGATGACTTTAGAGATCAATTTGAGCCAACTCCCTGGTGGACCAAATGTTAACTACATGCCAGGTCTGACAGAAATCATGTTTGTTTCCCTACTTGGTTTATAAATTACTTTACTCCTTGGTATGAAAGAAAGTTAAAAGAAAGTTGTTCCTTGGTAAATTACATTGGTTACAATAAATTTTATTGGCTCCTTCAAGATATTATAAACTACCTCCACCCAATCGAGCTGTATTATACTTTCCTAGTTTTTATTAATAGATAAAATATAGATTCGCCATATGTATATAAAAGAAACCAAGTGATGTTTGTCTTTGCTTACAAATATTTGGCACAGATACGCTAGTGCATTATTTTTCACACAATCCTAGTTCTCTATGTCATACTAAAACTCTTAGTGTTATTTATATCTCTATTTATTCCAATCCAAAGTACTCTGCTTGTAGTAAAGATAAACTATAATGTAAATTCCATACAGTCGTATTCAAATATAATCTCTTATGGGACGTTACAATCGTATTATCGTTATATCTATAGTTGTTGTTCCATCAGATACAATCTATCGGTTTTGACTCCATGCCAAATGTATTTATCTTACTGTAGTGAATTGCATTGAAACCGTTTTCTTATGAGATGGTTCACATAGCGAATTGGACTCGGGGAAGTGTCGACTAAAATGAATTATCTTAAATTTCGAATGACTAAAATAATTTTTATACGTTAGGTAAAGAAAAATAATTCATATACAATGTAATTTAAATATTATTTTAAATTTAAACAGGCTATTTTCAATTTAAAAAGGCTATTTTTAATTTAAACACGCTACTTTTAATTTAAATACGCTATTTTTAATTTAAACACGCTATTTTAAATTCAAACATATTTCAAACGGTTATTAGTATTTATAAAAAGAGATAGAAATCAACCTTCGAATGATCAAGAACCCTATTAAAAACCAATTTGCTGTGAGAAAATATACCAGATATTTTGAGTTTAAATACAAAAAGCATTTGTGAATTCAGCAAAATTAAAAAAAAATATTTAAAGAATTGTTCATTGCACATTTACTTATAAAAAAATCTCACTTCCTTGCTTAGTAACCCGAACATTGAATAAGTTTGGCAAGATCGATTTTTTGCCTATGTTTCTTGACTTGTGCAACACTACTATATACATGTCATACAATATTTTCTGACTTTTCAAAGCGCTAAAACGTTTCAAAAATCATCATATACTGAGCCTTAAATGAGTGCAAATAATATTTGTGCAGTTAAGATTTTGTACAACTACCTTAGGTTTGAATAACCTATAATTCGATAACTCGGTATAAATACGATAATTCTCTTTAAAAATTCCTTATACAATTGTTTAGTAATGCTATTGCTTAACTTATAGAAGAAAGATTGGATACAAAACCAATAAACGGACTGTTGAGAAAATAATCATTTTAATGGGCACAATAATGATAAACAGAAGATTCTACGAAAAAGAAAAAGAATTACATTAAAGAAAAGAAAAAAAAAGAATCATAATATTCTTGAACCAAATGCTACAACTAAAATAAAATGAAAATGAAAAAAGAAAAGAAATAAAAGATCAACAATCAACATGTTATGCGAAAGCGGTGCATGTTTAGAAAATAAGAGCCATAGCAGGGATCTGTTATGGTAATTAAAAAAAAAAAAAAAATGGGCACAATAAAGGATGAATGACGAGCGAATGTCGAATGATGGAACAGTTGCCATTTGTAGTATTGCGTTTTGCTTTTTACATTTTCTAGGTGTCTCTCGCACAATTATATTGTGGCATGATTATGAACGAGTAAAAATTCATTACATAACTGAATTGAGGATACAAAATCGTTGATGATGAATCGTGAATCATAATGAAGTGAAATCAACACATAATATGCATAAAAAATATCGCGGTCCTTTATATTTTGAAGGTAAAGGACGCCGAGGAAGTATCACGTCATTTTTCATGGGGGTGAATATTTTGATTTATATATCGGAGGTCTAGAGATACAGAGAGAGGTCTAGTGGTTAGTAAGGTCTACTAGTGTGTACGTGACAGGTTTATTTGTGTAGATTTCTCACATTTCTATGCCATAAGAGAGCAACGTGAGACGAAAGAAATATTCAAAACAGTATATTAGCACTGCTTTGAGAATTTTTTACGAGCGAAATACATATAATAGAGCTGCTACTGAAAAATATATTTTATCTACTCATGACAGAAAAATCAGTATTTGTATGTAGGAAAGTAGCATTTCCCATATCTGACAATAATAAACAATCAGATAATGTATTACCTGCCTATAGAGATAAAGATTCATTTGTTGTAGTAATAAATACATGAATATTGGTTTTAAGTCCTTAGACAGGAAATTAATATCTCCCTGACAGTTAAAGTTAAATTTGATAAAGTGATTTATAATACCACATTACAGTCTAATTATAACACATATGTTAATTTATTATCATTCTAATAACTAGTGTTATACTTAGTTCACTCATAATGTCAAATAAGTTATTAATACTTGTGTGTATATCCAAAAATATGTTTTGGTTTATTTAATCTAATGAAATAATCTTTTCTGTGCTCTATACTAATTTTTGTCTAAATAATTATTTAATTTAATTTCAATAACTAAATTTAATTAACTATTAATCGATTTTATCTATATAAATTAAATATCTCAATACATTCGGGGGGGGGGGGGGTGAAGGCTACAGGTTAGACTGTACAGCTGTAACTTTCCGAAACAGCCAAACTAGCAACGCACTAGACAACAATAAGAACACAGGATGTGAAAAATCAGGTACAGGTACTTGGAACTTTTCATTCACATCGGATGCGCTACACTCATCCTCACTACTTCAGGTTCGCTTCGCACGCTCAGATCCTTCAAACATTTTCCAAGTTTTTTTCGTTTATTTTTTACGTTTTTTCGATATTTTGCAGAGTCGTTATTTCCGGTTAATGTCGTCTTAATAAAATATTTTCTAGCACAACTACACCTTCAAATTGATTTTTAGGTCTATTGTTTCCCCCATTTGATTAAAAATTAGAGTAGATAGGCAAATTTTATTTTTAACTTATTGATCGCTATTTCTTTTAGATGCTTGGGTGAAATGGTAAGTAGAATAAAGATGAGTAAATGTTGGGAGTTCAAAGCAGGACACGACCCAATCAGATGCGATGGTGTTTCATCTTCTTCATTGTCAATTTTGCAGATTTGGCTGTTCACTAGACCAGTAGGAACTTCTGTATCGTGACAAGTTTCCTTGCTTAGTGATAATGAAGTCTTAATAAATTCAGCTAGTTTTTGAGAAGGACCAATGAGAATGAGTTTAGATTGTCTCATTCCAATAATTACTGCAGTATAAATTTAGTGATTTCCATTGAGATGCGGGTCCGAAATAATATAATGAGTGCAATGAATCCAATAAGACAGGAAAGTTCTGAAGTACCCGCACCATATTTTGATTTTGTCTAATAAAAAAGAACATTAAAATATTTTATTAGGCAATTCGCGGCCGCAATTTTGTCAATAAAGTTTGATTTTATGGCTGAGACATTAATGCTTCATCATTGCAGTCGCGAAATCGTAATTAAAGAATACTTTATTTCTAACGCAGTCAATTTGTTTAAAAGTTATTCTTTTAAACTTAAAATTTCCTTTGAGATTAAATGATTTTGTAGCGAGAGAAGTATGCGTAAAGATAATTACTTCCTCGGTAGCTGCTCTCTATAATTAGATCTTAAATAAAATAGCAAGAAAAAAGAAAAAGAAGTTGCTAGTAGGTGTGTATGCTTTATTTACACAATGTGAAATTCGGTTTGGGTCTGTGAGTATTTTTTATACTTCTCCATTTAGCATATGATATGTCTTTCCTATATTTCATTACTATTAACTGCTTCATTATTATTTTAAATTAAAAATGACCACTTTGGTACGATCAAGTTGTTCTGTTCATAAATTAATTGCAAGCAGCTTTAGGTCGTGGGTTTAGTACCTCTCATTAATGATTAATCACGGTTTTAGAACACTATTTCTACACTATTTGCTGAATAAAACGAAGGGTTTAGTTCTGACTGGAAGTTTGAACCCTATCTAGAACGTTGTACAGCCGAAAGGATAGCAAATCTTTTAATTGTGGTAATTTAGACAAGTCAGACATATATACCTGCAATTGAACCCTACTGCTTTAACCTTATCTAATAATTCATGGAAGCTCATTAAAACGATTAGAAATTCAGTAAAATCATATCACATAACCATTGGAGGGGTCAGTCATATTGCGGTTGGAAATTGCTGAATAATATAACAATTGGAGGGGTTAAAATCATGTGACAGTTAGGAATCATTATATTTTTTACGATTGAACGCTTACCTATTTATAGTGTATTGTTAAAGTCATCAACCAGCTTGCCATTAACTTAAATCATTGTATGGTCTGTTGTTTATTGTATAGAAATTCGATAAATAGAATTTAAAGGTTCACTCTCGCTCACATTTCTGCTTTAATAAAACGTTTATGTGATACAAGGAGAATTTTAAGCGCATATTCATTTCTTTTGTAGTAATAAATAATTAATTAGGTGTTTAATTAAATGGTTGATATTAAATGAATATTAAAAGGCTTTATATTTTTATTTCTTTGAGTGTAGGATTGTAATATGTCATTTAGTACGAAATTTTAAAATTTCTCCTACCCTTTTTTTTAATAAAAGTCTATGTAATGGGTGGCATGTTTGGATTTAGTACGAATTAGTAAAATATCTGATAAATGTGATCCAAGAGAGCTCCTATTATAGAAGTAATAAGTATATATCCTGGAATTAATAAATATACATTAATCAATATTTAATAATAAATAAAATGACTTGGCATTTTTCTGTTCTAGTTTTCTCTCTATTGTTCTACTAGGGCTAATCGTCACGCAATACATATGACACTATAATTATATTCTATTTAAGCTTAGCTAAAAAGGTTATATATCTCTTAATTATAACTTTTATACTTTTTTATTAATCGTGACTGTGATTTTATACGCGTTAAATTAATTTAGATATTCATATCAAGCATTTCATTATAAATGCAAATTAATGTGAGATGAAATTTATAAATTATATTTATTTAGGTAAAATTAGAAATTTCTTTATTATTTGATTAAGATCAAATTAATGAGTTAAATGTTAATTTAAAATGTATTTATTTTACCTTTTCTTACTCAATACCAGAGAATATAGTAGAAGTACTGTGTTTAATTTATTACTGATTTTTAGGAGGAAAAGGTCCAAAATGTTGAATAAAAAAATTTGACGACCTTTCAATAATTTTATATTTTTCACGCTTAACATAATAAATAAACAAAATTTTACAGTTACATATAGTAATTTCAATTCAATTTAAAAATACGGGCCTTCGGCCCGTAGCCGCTACGCGGCTCGGCGCTTCGCGCCTCGTCCGCTCCACGGCGTCGGCCCACCGGGCCGCTTCGCGGCCACATTGTTGTTGGTTTGTATTATGTGTTCTTCTTGTTACATGGCATTTTGCCATGTATCTAGCGAATTTTCAGCAGCCTTTCCACACAGGCCCGCTTCGCGGCCTGAGAGGCTTTCTACAAATTTGATTTTTGCTAATTGAGATTTATTCATACTCTTTATTAATAGTATGCTATAATATTAAAATTAAGAGCATTATTGTGCGGCAATCGCGCAACAATCGTCACGAAATTCATTCTAGCTACACAAATTTAAAGTCAGACAGCTTTAACTTTCACAGAGTTTTTTTGATATAAGTATCGATACGAAGAAGGAACAACTGTAACATAAAACGTCCGTTTTCGCGAACAATAATCGAACAAGAACCCGTAAAAAACCCATTTGAACCCTGGTTAAACCCGTAAAAGAATATTTTACTGTCTAAACTAATAAATCTTGAAACCAATCGAAAAACTAGAATAAAATACGTCAAACATAATTCTTTTCTGACAGTGTTGTCCAAAACAAAAACATTACAAAAAAACAAACAATATAGATAAAATAACCTAGCGGCGGCCGCGACAATTATAAACAAAATATATTCATGATTTTAGTTTTTAAATAAAAATGCCGTTTCCGTCACTTAAGATTGCCTGACTGAGCTGAAACCGGTCGCAATCGTTTTAGAATGACTTCGACCATATAAAGACTACTTCGAGTTCTTCCGCTTTACGGCCTGCTTAGCTCGGCGTGGTTTAGTGGAAGCCATTTTTGTCCTGTCTCTCTGGACAGTAGGCTTACCAGGATGGAGCTAGGTAGAGGCCCTCTTTTATACTATATCACCACCCTCTAACACTACTGAACCCAACAGATATCGTACGAGTCTTTGACCTAGACGTATACATATATACAAGATTATATATATATGTATACCGTTTGCGCCATTTGTGATGGTTCGATTGAGCTGAAATTGGTCTTAATCGATTCAGCTAGCCGTCTACCTAAACACGAAATACCTTGTTTTATAGCCATTTCAAGTTTCAAAATTTTTTTTTTTTTTGACGTCATAACTTTGGTTGATGACGTCATAATGTATTATAAACAATAGGCCTCGTAACCTCCTCAACATCTCGCGATTTGCAAAGTTCGTTTCATTTGAGAACGCCTTCGAGAGTTATCGTTCGCCATACGAAAGGGTAGAAACATACATTATTATATATATAATATATATATATATATATATATATATATATATATATATTATATATATATATATATATTATATATACATAATATATAACTTTTCGGACATATATTTTTGTTACAGTGAAGTCAATAGAACCGATTCCGCTCACTCCCACCCTCAACTTCCGTCATCCGAACAACCTCATAAGCGTCATTTCATAATGAAAATTTTTAAAAAAGAGTAAATTTCTTGAACTGGTATTTTGTATAATATATGTAATTACAATTTAAGAACACTGCAGTCTATAATAATATTAATTTATTTATAATCATCACAGCGTTCCACTAAACGAAGCTCAGCATTTTCAGGTGATTGAATCAATCACACAAAATAAAACTAAAAATCAAATTCAAAATAGTACTCTAAAATGGTAATAATTTATAAAATTGAATATTATTTAGATTAAATGACAGAAAACTGTCAGTAAACAAAATCAAGTTAGGGAGGCAGGGGCAAACTAGCAACTAAAGGGTTATTTGTATTTGCAGACGCAGTTACTGTATTTTTAGGGGGTCTTTTTAAATTTAGAATATTTGAGTAAATGCTGATTATATTGTTTGTATCTTGTTTATTATTTATGGTCAGTTTTGATGTAGACTTTCCAAAATGTATCGTTTGTTCAAATATTTTTCGGAAGTCTTTAATATTGTCATTATCAATTTTATGTTTTTGGTCATATGTTCTGCTTTGGCTGTAGGTGTGTCCAAATTGTCAGCATTTTTATTTAAGACTGTAGTCTTCGTAAATTTTAATTACTGTTACTTGGTTGGCAAAAAATAGATGCCCCCCAAACGCCCCTTAGATAATTTACGCTTAAAGTGCGTCCTATTAATATTTTTTCTACTTCGGAATTATAAGTTTAGGTTGAATTGTTTTTTATTTTTGAAAATAAATCTAATAGTAAAATCATTTTTCTTTAATGATCTCTCTGAGTACACAGATACATTGTACGGATAATTTGATTTTTTTACGTTTCATATCTCATTTTTAATGAATTATACATAGTAATCAACATTTAGCTGTACTTAGCTATCTATAGCATAGTGATTTATGTATGGGGTATTAAAAAGCCATTAATATGGTTTTGTCTTTGTGTGCTGGGGACGGCTTAGAGCTAAACTAGGAGGTCTAGTTGACATGTAATCACTGCTTAAACTCTACTTTTCTCCTCTCTCTTCCTTTCCTACACAATTAATTTTATATTTACCTCTGTTTTAGATTCCTCCGTTTTCATGAGTCCGTACTGTGTTGCTGTATTAGGAAACTACTAAATATTTAACTCATGTTTATTCTGCCCAATCCTATCTTTTGTTTCATATACTATGGATTTATAAAGAATTTCAAGCAAATACACTGTCATTAAAAGGTTTTACAAGTAATAACTTTTATTAAATTTAGTAATATATATTATATATATATATATATATATATATATATATATTATATATATATATATATATATATATATATATATATATATATATATATATATTTATATCTTTGTATATATGTCAACTGTTGTCATAACCAGGTGAGGTAGTACCCGCCGGGGCTATTCCTGATGCTGTAAACAGGCAATATTATTATTTATTAATTTATTTTAACTATTACTAGTCTATGGCAATCCACATGTATTCACCATGTAAATATAAAATACAAAGTTATATGTTAGATACATTTTCTCCTTACTCCTTTATGTGAAATTCAAAGAGATTATTCTACAGGGTTTCGAATCAAATTAAAAGTAAATAGAAAATATTCTCATATTAAATAGAGAAAATCTTTAACATTGCTGTAATATAAACATATCATGTATCAAACATATCGAGTTAGAATTGAATAAAAAATAAAATTAAGAAATTTCTTCCAATTTGCTTTTCTATTACATTTGAATATCTCAAGTTGTGTCTCTTGTTATAATCTCTATGTATCTTAATTTAATATTTATTTAATAATATGCAAGGAAACTTCTCTTCTTATCTGAGGGATGTTAGATCAAAGCAGAATTATGCTAGACATGTAAATTCTATACATATTTATTTCCCATTTTCTTACATGTATATAAAATTAAAATTTTGTTTTTGTGTTTCAGGTATCTCTGCATGGTTTTATTATAGTACTGTAAGTTAATACATTTTTTTAATATATTTTATAAATGTTTTTTTATATCTGTATTTCAATTATAGATTATTGTCTAGAAAGGAGAATCTATTTTTAGAGAGTGCTCTTAAATATGTTTCTGTGGGTAGTTAAACATGTTAAAGTGGGTCGTTAATTAATATTTTTACACTAAATTTTAAACTGTTAATTTTTATTCCGCATAATTATAACACTTGATTTAATATTTATTTATTTATTTTTACAAATATACGGACACTGGCCGAGTTGCAAATATATTATAACATATTATATTACTAAGTGTAAAATGAAACACTATTTATCAAGCACAATTTTAAAGCAGTTTCCCAAATGATGGCTCTATTATAGTCTTCGAGAAGTTCATACAGTGCCTAAAATATGAAATGATAATAGAAGCATCGTCTTAGTTTTTCACAATTTTCACAAAGTTTTTTTTTTCAAATAGTTGCTACTTTTATAATTTAATAAACCAATAAATAAATGTAAAGTGTATCTATACATATAAATTTCTCAAAACACTCAAAACTGCAATGTTGATTTCATGTCCCATGAGATCATAAATTTAAACAATTAAATACATTTTAATTAGTATCTATTTTTACAGTTTATCAAAGTCATACATAAACGATATGTTCGTGAGCCAATATTTTATGCGTATTATGTGCGAAAAACTGTAACCTTACATGTAATGAGTTAGTCTTAAGATAATTTAAAATGTAACAATATATCAGGTCCTTTGGCGTAGCAATCTTTTACCAATTTTAGGTGGGGGTAGAAAGGAATTTTACCTAATTTGGTTGAATGTGAACCTAAATTGGTAATTGTTAATTTAACTTTATTTGGTTTGATAATAAGCTTTAGTACACTACTGAAAACCTCAGACGCTATATCTTCTTTTAACATTATTTGTATAGAGAGCCGGCTTGTGCTTTGCCTTGACTAATTCTAGATAATAGTACGTGAATCTACATGTACGAATCAATTTTTGCTCCAAGTGTCTGCTTTATAATGCACTTTAGACACAGAAAATTTTCCAGTATACCGAGCTACAAAATTAACGATGCTTATTTTACCGCGCAACATTTGACTTTCTTATCTCCTATATGGATAGGGAAGTATTGTAACTGCAACATAAGTTATTCATTAAATATCTACGTTTCAGAACCTGTTCGTTTCTGTATATAGTTTTGAATGTGCATTGTTTGTAGTTTGAAAGTAAAATATACATTTTTTGTGTTTATATTTATTTTTATTTTTCTTCATTTAAGACGTAGGTATATATGAAAAATATTGAGTTTCCTCTATAAATATCCAAACCTGGAATTTTAACTAATTTATTTATTTAAGGTGATTTTAGGACTTCCTGAGTAGTTTCACCATGTCATCTGTCTGTGTGTATTTTATCACCGTAGCTCCCTCTGTGTTAATGCTATAGAATTAAAATTTCGATCTTTGAGATATACAAGTAAATATGGGATGCGCATGCCCAGTGATTTATGATTAATAATATGGACGCCTTGCTCCTATTTGGAAGCTTATTAATTTCTTATTTAAATACTTAAGCATTTAGTTTAAATTTGTTAAACAGTTTTACGGAATAATACGGAAATTTCCTTACGTTTACCACCCTGTAGGACTCATGTAAGTGAAATAAGAGGGATCTTTATCAGGACCTGCATTACTACTATCCCGCTCTACTACTTAACTTCTATGAACCTTGCGGAAACCGCCACCTGGAGCAAAAGGTATTTCGTATGTGTTAAAAAAAGTGATAATAGTAAAAAATTTAACTCAAATTTTTATTACAAGTTAGAGGAAAATTAATAGCAAAAAAACTATCTTAGACATTGTCTCTCGTAGAGACACTGGTAATTCCATTAGAGAAAAAGTTCTTTTAAAGACATTTTTCCTATATCTATATAACATAGTTCGTCCCAATATCTTATGATATGGGATTATTATCATCAACCATTCTTAGTATTATTGCTGAGCTTTAAAAACGTCGTATTATATAACTGCATATACTTCTTAAAAGTTACTAAAGTATTTTTTAAAGAGAGAAAAACAATGCTTTTTCCTGTAGATAATGGGTTTCAGCTTGGCTAATTTTAGCCTCAAAATGTCTTATTTATATCAGAGTGAAATATTTTCCAACAAAGAACTCCCTGGCTGTAGTTCATAAGAAAACTGGCTTTTCTAAATAAAGATGTTTTTACCTTATACCCCCCCCCCCCTTCTGAGTGAATTAGTATAATTAGAGATTTATGATGTGATATTCAGTTCCTTTGTTAACTTTAAGTTAAAATTTGGGTTGGTTTAGACAATTGAAGTTGGTTCTTTTTCTGAACTCAGATTTAGTTTGTTTGGAATTAGTAAAGCTTTGTACAAGGTCATGAATTTTAACTCCTCCAAAGACGAGGCTAACTTAGCTTCTTGTAGAATGAAAGTGGAGGCAAAAGTTGTATAAGCAACTTTATAGTATACTAAGTGTCAACTTTAGCATATAAGAGGTGTGTTGAATAATCAATCTTTATATAAGAAACCAGTAGGGTTTCTATTGAAACTTTATTTTTAGAGACTTGATTTGAATTCACTTGGTCTGTTTAAATAAATGAGATTCAATCTGTTCTGTAGCAGATGGAAATGAAAATGATTTTTCTTGCTGCATTTTATATCCTTGACTACAATTTATTAATGACGTTCACTTGAGGGATGCAAATATCACGTCAAATCTGAATTGATGTAAGAACTCCGAGTGAAGGATCAGACTAGCACTATTGTAAGGCTTCGGTAATATTTTATTAACACCAAAAATTTGATCGCATGAAAACGTTTAATAGCACATTTTGTAAGGTTATAAAATTTGTTTATGGTTACATTAAAAAAACAAGTACAGGTTACTTTTCCTTTTAACTTCGAACTCGCTTCGCTCCACCTCAGAGTAAAGTGGTTATTCAAACTCTTAGTTTTTATCAACTTTTATGAATACATCATATGATTTGTTAATTAGGGTTTTATGCAAGATGTTAGAAATTTATAAGGTGATTCAATTGGATGTAAACCAAGGATCTTGATAAAGGGAATAACGCATCAGGGAACATTTCTGACCTTTTGGAAGTTGTATGAGATAGAGAAATAGGAGCAAACTTACCTTCCCTTGGTTATATTGGAAAAAGGGCGCCAAACGCAGGTTGTCGAGTTTGCATCTCAACTTTCTTCTGGGCTTCTCGTGATTGTTACATTTGTGGTGCTTGTTAAGTCATTTGTGCTTATTTAATTTTAAATTTTGGACTATACTTTGCCACTTTAGTGAGTGATAATTTAAGCGTAATTTGTTATAACCTTTTCAAGCAATAAACAATGGGAACCATTGAGGGTAGTAGTAGTAGTAGTAGAGGTAAGTTTACCTCTAAAATTTAACGTATTAAAATAAAATCAACGTCTGGAGATAAAATCTTGTATGCACCTGGGTGCACTCACTTCAGTGAGTGATAAAACGTATTTATATTAAACATAGAGGTTGCATCGTGGTTACAAGCTAACCACACGTTTTTCTCTGTGTCAATCTTGTTTTTTTTTCATTTTTGTAATTCTGAACAGATTTTTATTTGTAGTTTACTATTAATTTTGATCATTAATTAAATAAAAATCATATAAACTGTGCGTGAGTTCCGAATGAACGATACTGATTCAAAGAAACGAAGCCGAAACCAGCGGTCTCCAGAATTCAGTCCGGAACAAAGGAACGAGTGTAAAAGAATAAAAGAACAGCAATTAAGTTCAATAAACTATTCGGAAAAGTCATTAAAAATGACTGGAAATAATACGGGAAGTGGTGAAAATTCGCTTATCGACAGAAATCAATTGCTTGGAGCTGTCACAGCAGGGGCTCTCTTGGACGCCCTCACAGCTACTTTAAGCCAGGTTTATGTTACTAAAACTGAGGTTGAGGGTAAGTACCAACAATTAACTAATCAAATTACTCATATTAGCAATGAAAAAGATCGACGCCTGAACGATTTGGAGGATAGATCTCGCAGGAACAATCTGATATTTAAAGGCCTATTAGCGGCATCAAATAAAGACTGTGCTAGCAGTATTACTAAGTTTTTGGCAGAACACCTTCAAGTTACAGATGTAATAATTAATAGAGCGCATTTTTTGGGCAAAACTAAGCTTATAATTGCACATATACCAAGAGATGCCGACATCAATTTGATACTTGAGAATTGTAACAAACTGGCGGGGAAAAGCAATTTTGCCATTAGCAGAGATTACTGCTGGGATACAAGAAGCAAAAGAAACTTTTTTCTTGCACTACGCAAGGAGATAAGAGCAAAAAACCCTAATGTTAGTGTCAAAATAGTTAGAAACTACTCTATAATACAAAACAAACGATTTGATCTATCAAGCAATTTTGATCTTCTTTGCGATGAAGAGGATAAGGCTCCTATTCAAGAACTTAGTAAATTAGTTGGGCAGGATATGACAGAAGGCTTCCACAGAATAATTGAAAACTGGAACTCAAATAAATGACGGAAACCTGGAAAAAGCAGATATGGGTTGAAGAAGCAGGCACCGATAGGATTAAAATATAGAAACCAAGCTAGTCAGTGTGAGGTTGAAGCAGCTATTACCTTAATTGTATATAATATTGGGGGTTAAAGTCAAAAATTAAAAATAGATTTTTTGTAAATTATTTGAAACAATCAGATGTCTTTGTTCTTTCAGAAACTCATATATCCACAGAACATGACCAGGTCTCCTCTATTGAACGTATCTTTGATGGCTACTCTCTCAGATGGATTAATGCTATTAAAAAGCACAATCATGGAAGAGCAAGTGGAGGGATGTTGATAGGCATCAAGGGTACGCCCGATAGAATAGAGCTGGGCAGGGAAAGGGAGCTCGACATAATCAAAATACACTATGAGGACGTAGGACAAACAGTCATACTATTACCAGTATATATTAATGTCAATAACTGGGAGAATGACTTTAACAAAGTAAAATCATTTCTTGACTTAAACTCATGTAATGTTATTTGTATAGGAGACTGTAATGTACGGGTCGGAGAGGAGCAGGTGATTCCAGAAGAGCTGTTAGATGCTTTAAATAATTGTTGTTTGAGTGCTCACAGAGTTTCTAGAGATAAAAAGTGTAACACTAGAGGTAAAAAATTCTTGGAACTCTGTGAGGACTCAAATATGATTATTATGAATGGTAGAACAAGCGGTGATAATGAGGGACATTTTACATTTGTTGGGCCGATGGGCTCTTCAGTAAATGATATATGTGCTATTGAAACAGGGGCAATGGATAAATTTATAAATTTTAAAATTGCGTCACAAATCTTCTCGGATCACATGCCTCTTGAGCTAGAACTGGTGTCTCCTTTCTCTGGTAATAATAGTGAAATGTACTCTCAGCCACTTCTGCCTAAGCTACATTGGACCGAGAAGGATGAGATTGATTTTAATTTAAAAATGCATGAATATTGGGAAAAGGAAAAGGGTAATAAAAATAGCATAGAAGTATATGCTAAATCTATTATTAATTCTATTTATGCATGCTCTGAATCAGGTAACCAAGCAGTTAACCTTAATAACACAAAAGTTTGCATGGCAAAACAACCATGGTATGACTATGATTGCAAAAAAGCTAGGGATAAATCCTATAAGAGACTTAACATATGGAGGAAACAGAATACTGTTTTTAATAGAACAAAATATATTGAGGCAAATAAAAGTTATAAACACATTTGTAAAGTAAAGGAGTTAGAATTTGATCAAATGGTAGTAAATAAAGTGTCTTGTGTGAGGGAGCCAAGAGAGTTTTGGAGCTTTGTTAAAACATTAAAAAAAACTTATACAAGGGTTAACCCCTCTATTGGAGCTAATCAATGGTATAGACATTTTAAAGCTCTCTTGAACCCCCCACTGCTCTCAAATCCTCCTTCATATGCTGAACCTCTTATAATTAACACTAAACTTGATTGCCCTTTTACACTGGAGGAAGTAAAAAGTGCCATCAAGAAGTCTAAATTAAATAAAGCACCGGGTTATGATAGAGTGCCTTTTGAGTTCTTTAAAAAAAGTCCTACTAATTTTATTCAGCAGTTAACCAATTTATTTAATTTAATGTGGAAGGAAGGGAAAGTACCAAAATCACTCAAAAAATCAATTATATTTCCAATATTTAAGAAAGGAGATTCATCAATAGTAGAAAACTACAGAGGAATTTCCTTTCTCAATACAATCCTTAAGTTGTTTTCAGCAGTCCTTTTAAGTAGGCTCGAAGAATTTATTGTGAAGAAGAAAGTAATTGTCGAGAACCAAGCTGGCTTCCGTTCAGGTTATTCTACATATGATAATATCTTCAACTTGGTAAGTATAATTAAAATTAAAACCATGGGTAAAGGGAAAAAAGTGTATTGTCTATTTATTGATTTAAAAGCAGCATTTGACTGTGTGGATAGGAAGGCTCTAATTTTTAAGTTGTTAAGTATAGGTCTGTCAACCAAAATGGTTACAATGCTCAAAAGCCTACTTACAGAAACAGAGTCTTTGTTTGGTGCTGTGGGGATGTCACTGAGTGCTTTGAAAGTAGTGTAGGGC
The DNA here is from genome assembly GCA_018340805.1 of Microvelia longipes. Taxonomy (NCBI): domain Eukaryota; kingdom Metazoa; phylum Arthropoda; class Insecta; order Hemiptera; family Veliidae; genus Microvelia; species Microvelia longipes. The sequence continues at coordinate 50,705,341 of JACMZG010001914.1, forward strand.
TGAGACAGGGTTGTTTGCTTTCGCCAACTTTGTTTGCTTTATTTATTAATGATTTAATTGATAATCTAAGGGGTGGGGTGTGGATAGATAAACTAAATATTAAAGCATTACTTTACGCAGATGACTTAGCAATTTTGGCGCCAGATGCTGTTACTCTAAAGAATATGATTTTAGACTTAGAAAAATATTTCAGCACTTGGAATCTCACAGTTAATACATCAAAAAGCAAGGTCATGGTGTTTGGCACCAAAGGAGGTAAACTAGCAAAATATGAGAAATGGTGGTACAAAGGTGAAAAGTTGGAAGTGGTCAAAAACTATAAATATCTTGGTATCACCATTGACTCGAATCTTACCTTGCAAAAGCACTTTGGTGACAGACTCACTGCAGCAAAATTTATTAATAATGTCTGGGGAGCTTTCTTTTCAAAAAACAACATCTCCTTTGAAGCTAAAATGAAAGTTTTTAAAGCAGTCCCACAGGCTATTATTACATATGGTGCCCAGGTATGGGGTTTTAAGCATTATAGCCAACTTGAAGTATTATTAAGATACTTTATCAAAAAACTTTTTTGCCTTCCTATGAACACTCCAAATTATATATTGAATTGGAGACAGGCCTACCACCTATACATACAACAGCCTTAAAAATACACTTTGATTATGTATATAAAGTCCTCAAAATGCCAAAGGATAGATTGCCCAATTTGCTTGCCAAGGAAATAATCAAGCGAAAAGTGTTTTGGGTAAAAGAATGGGAACATCTATTTAATATGCATGGCATGAATTTAACACCAAATTACTTTTTGGAAGTGGAGGAGCTTCCAAAAGCATTTAACCAAATTTTGGCCAAGGTACAAGTGGCGGCACGAGAGAAAGCCTTCAGTTATGCTAAGAATGCAAAAATACATAACTTTTATTTCGATTTGGTTCAAGGCTTACCCCCACCAAAATATTTAAACATAGTCAAGGACAGACAAATTATCAGCTGGATTATGAAAGCCAGAGGGCAGTTGTACAAATTAAACCTCACTTATGAAAATAGTGACGTGTCATGTAAGCTATGTGATAAGGAGGATACAGAAGATAATCCCCACTTTATAGCTTTATGCCCTGCCTTGTCTGACTGTCGCAGACTGCATTTAAGACAGCCAGTACTCACACAAGAAAATTATTATGCTCTACTTCGACCCAATACAGCTACAGAATGTGAAAAACTTGCTCTCTTTACAAAAAATCTTTGGGGCCTAAGATGTAAATTGATCTCTGCTGAAAGAGCCGTCTTTCAATGACACAATTTATTTATTTAATCATTCATTCTAAAAAAAAAAAAAAAAAAAAAAAAAAAAAAAAAAAAAAAAACGTACTTATGTATAAGCTGATCCCTTATGTAATAATAATTAAGTAACCAGCAACCCTCCTCCTGACGTCCAACATATGGACTGGAGTAGGCTGTTTCTTGATTTTTAATCAATTGTAAGAAATATTATTTTTGTACAAATAACAGTATTCTATTCTATTCTATTAAAACATTTTATGACCTTCTCAAGCAATAAAGAATGGGAACCATGAGAAGTAAGTCTAAAATTTAATTGTAAGCATGCTCAGTTTGTACCAAGCAGGTGCAGTTGGTTTTGACATGCGTTTCGTGTTGAATTCTCATTATTTTTTGGTTTTCGATGGGGTCACTTTTTTGTATGACAAATCGACTTAGTGCGTCATCCCCTTTATTCAAGATCCTTGCTGTAAAGAAACCAAACGTATTTGGAGGTTATAACCTGACTTATTTATGAATGACGTGTAACGTCATTGCAGGAATCGGTATAGGCTATACCGATATATCTAAGAAATACATATGTACAATGTACATGTATATACTTACATTTTACACAAGTATATATTAGTCCTCCAATTTTTAGTCGTCAAAATTTTACCATTTATGTTGAATATTATATAAGTGGCGGTCAATATCAAAATGATAGTTTGTGGATCAATTGATCACTTTCTGTTGTACTTTTGTAACACTTTTTAATTCGATCAGTCAAATTTGCGATTTGTAATGATTTTTTTTTTAATTTTGATGACTTAGTAAAATAGGTTATTGTAGACTGAAAAATACCACCTCCCGGGCAGCACATGACCATTTTTTTATTTTTTGCCAAGTTTCAATTCTTTAGAATGATCACAGGGGGTGTTATGCATGACTCAGACCAACAGAAAGACACACACAGACAGATATCATGATAAAATCCACTCAGAACATCATAAATCCTGAAACAGTTAATATGGTAAGACATCGGTTTCGGATAATAAGGGTGTAAGGGGTAAACTAATACTTTTTCTACAGAAAGAAATGAGAAAGTAAAAATCTATTAGTCATTTTCACAAGTTATTTTCGCTTGTCTGCCTCCGTGGCCGTGATCGTAAAAGGCGTTCGATTTCGGCACCGGAGTCCGTGGTTCGCAGCCCGGGCTATGCTCTACGATTTTAGAATTAGTATTTGTTATTAAAAAGATTTCGCACTTTAATTAATTCTTAGAGCGTAGTAGATGCAACCCACCTGAGGTGGTTACGCAGGGTGAATACCCTGATGGCCGAAAGGCCCGAACGGGCATTTATTTTTTCATATTTATTTTTTTTTATTTTCGCTTAAAATGTACTATAAAGAAAAGAACGTCGAATATTTTTTATTATGTTAATTCTACACTTTTTGTTGAATTATTATGATAATTAAGTTCCTAATAAATACTTAATTAACTCATTTAAAATTCTTTAATAATCTTTGTAATAATTATTCTCCTACTTAGATTAATCTTTCGTTATTGAAAATTTATTAAATATTTAATATTTCGTTTAGTATATTTATTGAATATAAATATATGGATATTATAATACTTTGCGTACAGATAAGTATAATATTAGCTTAGTTAGTGTAAAGAAAATTTATTAAGGGAAAATTCTTGTAGACTTCATTTCCATTCAAATTGCCTCAATAAATCTATCTACTCTTTCATGCTTAAGTATTTATTATATTTATTCCGTTTCCTTAGTACTTTTTTCCAGATCTCGCTATTTATTTGTCGCAATATAACATTTAATTTATTTGTATCATTAATAGTAGGATAAATTTCGTTTAATATTTAGCTTTTTCATAATAATTAATTTATTTGATATTTTTGAGAAATAAATTCTTGCCAATAAATAACTGCCAATATGATATAATAATTGCAAATATGAGGTATTGGCAGATAATCCTGCAATAAAATCGTAAAAGTTAATCGTAAAATGGTAGTCCTTGGAAATTCTGAAAAAAAATTACTCTTTTTGTTAACTATTACCTATGCATAATATTTTTTTTTTACTTTTGGAAAAATTAAAAAGGTTAAATATTGTGCCATAACATTAAATACAAAGTAAATAAGTATCAATATTACCATGTTCCGGTAATTAGGTATCAATATTACCATCCGGTAATTAATATCAATATCATCCATGTTTCCGGTAATTAGGTATCAATATTACCATTTTCCGGTAATTAGGTATCAATATTACCATGTTCAGGTAATAATTTTCGTCCGAGCTACTATAAAATGCATAAGTTATCAATTGTACTGCTCGTAACTCTTTGTTTAATATCCATACACAACTACTATAAACGATTATTTTTCGTGTATATCTTTTAAATATAGGTGAGTCACTTAAAGTTTAACTTCAAACAGTTCTTGTTATTTTATGCACTAATTCTACTTCTCAAAGTTACCAAAAATTAAGTAGACTAAGTAGCCCATTTTTCACAAAAAGTCAAAAAATCGGTCCAAATGATATAAACTTTACAAGGGGTCATTAAATTCCTTAGAAAATCGAATGTGTAAAATCTAAAATGGTCTACACCTAATTTAATGTATTTTTAATGTAGGCGCATCTAAAAATTTCTCACTTTAGTCTTATAAGCGTATTTCAACTAGAGCTTATGAAATCTGGATCATGGTGAGTGGAGAGGGGGGAGATAGACTTTTTGATGTAATTTTTTACGTTTCATCATATAGTGTTTAGATTAGGCTGAGATGTTTTACGCATATGTATATGTATGGTTCATGATCATACAGAGTTTTATTGTATCATCAGAATTAAATCGATTGACAAATATATGCTAACAAAGCATTATGTCATAGATTGGCATAACGTAAACAAATCACGTATTTATAAATCAAGTAGTAACAAACTTATAGTAATAACACCTAATTAGTAATAAACTCATAGTAATAACACCTAATTAGTAATAAACTCATAGTAATAACACCTAAGTAGAAATAAGATAAATAGCTCATAAATAAATATCGAGTAGAAATGAGAGAAACTATCGTCTTACGGATTAAAACCGTCGTTTAGAGATACTCATTATCTGTTTGAAATAGATTTATTGAATTTAGACTTAACCAAACAGAAAAAAACGTCCTGTCCTTTCATTGAAGACAGATTGGTCCTTTACGAGCTGTTCTTACGTTATAGATAAAGGATTTAACTAGAGTTTCATTGGGATAGGTTAAGACTTCAGTGATAAATTTAGACTTTAGAAATAGGTTTAGACTTTAAAGATAGGGTTACAGTTTAAACTAAAAGATTTTCAGGAAGGAATTTACATAGGTAAAGCCGATGACAAGAATAAAAGAACAGAGGTGTGTCAACAAACCTACAAAACAACTGTTAACTCCAAATAATCATTTAACAAATTGTAGATAAGATAAATTTTTATTAACAGAAATATACTATACAGTTTGTTTTTCTACTATATACTAAATATATTTAATTATTAATATACTATATTTTTAGTATATTATATTAAAGGAAAATAAATATGATAATATATTTATCAGAAAAATGTAAATATTATCAAGAAGATATGCTTTAAGGTATATTGGGGAGGATATGTGTTGAAGGTATGATATATTATATCATACCTTATAAAATGATAACCTGAGATACCTGATATATCTTATAAGATTTATTAAATCTTATAAGGTATATCAATACCAGGGGAGGTTAACTTAAATGAGGAAAAGTTTGGATTTGATTATCGCAAGCTGCTAGAAATCAGCGCTGTAGTGGACCTGTGTGGACTACTCATGAACTAACTCCGACAGCTTTCCAAAATTACCGATACATTTAACTTTAAAATTTATGTTAACAACGAAACTTGGTTATGACAGTTGCATTTATTGTAAAATAATGTATTTATTATTTTTTTTTTTATGTTAACCTAATAAAATGGTTTGCCATTGTCTGTTCTTTGTTTTACAAAAATTCAAAAACTAATAGTTATAAAAATTTTCCCTCCATTGAGTGGACAGTCTCACTGCTTAAGTATCTATAGTCTCTGATCAATACCATGATTAGATAATTCAACTACTTACCTTATCAACTTGGTGAAATTGTACTACATTTTTATACAAAGTAAACAAATCCAATTTATTGCATTAATTAATTATTAATTTAATTACTTCTCCTAATTTATACCATAGCTATACAGGAAATTGATTGACATATATATGTCAAACAAAACTTTGTCATTGACTGACATAATCTCTTGTTTTTACTTTCCTCATTTATATCGTATTTAAATAGGAGAAGTATTGTTTTTGCAAAAAAAAAAAACACCAAACCCGGTATGAAACCGGAATTATCCGTTTCAGGCGTTTTTAAGGCCTCCTGAGTGGTTCTCTCAAAGTTGTCTATCTGTATGTGTGTGTCTGTTATCATTATAGCGCCCGAAGTATTTATGATAGAGAGTTGATACTTTGTACAAAAATCAGTGTACTGCTGTAGTTATGCTATTTGGAATTTTTTATGACGTCATTAACCCGCGATTATGACTCCACAAAAATTTCGAAAAATCTTAAAACGCGGAAAAATGATGCGATCAGATTAAGATTTGGCAGGAATGTAGCCATTTATAAGACATATGTGCTATTTATAAACCAACTTATCCAACTTATTATATGTGCTAAGTTTCATATAATTATAACATATGTTGTAAAATCGCAGTTAATAATTAAAAAAATATGTACCATAACTTTATGGGAAAAGTATTGTGTTTGCAAAAAAATCCAGAAACTAGTACAAAGCCGGAATTATCCACTTCAGGTCTTTTTAAGACCTTCTGAATAGTTTTCTCAAATTTGTCTGTTCATATTTATCGTATTTGTGTGTCAATTATCATCGTAGGTCTCAGTGCATTTATGCTAGAGAGTTGAATCTTACTACAAAAATAGTACTTGGTTGGTGTATTTGTTCTATCTAGGATATATTTTGTTATGACGTCAATAATCCGCAATAATGACTTTTAATTTATCATTTAAAACATTTCAAAAAAATCATAAGTTTGATATTTGGCACGCATGTAGCTATGTATAAGACTTACATATGTGCTAATTTTCATCTCATTATCAGCATTAGTTCAATTGTCATCAAATGACTTGTGTACATTTTTGAAAAAAATGATCCAATTGAGTTGAAATTTGGTACAGGTATACCTTTACGTAGTGAATAAGTACACCAATTTTGTTTTAATGCGACAAGTATACCTATAATTTTTTTGGCCATAAAAATTAAGCAGCATTTAGCGTGGAACGAACCTGGATGGGTGACCGCTGGGAATGAAACGAATAATTTTCTGTCCAAAGTCGAGCAATGAGAGTACGAGGAGGTGTTGCAGTATCACTGTATTTTCCATTGAAAAATACAGAAAAAAATGAGTATGCTAGAAAAAATATGCTGAAAAAAATTAGTAAAAAAAAAATGAGTGTGCTGCTAAAAATGAGTATGCTAATGAATATGCTCGCATATTTTTTTAATATGCGAGTAGTGCTAGATAATTGAGTAACTGAAGCCTATCCCGTTTGCAAAAGTTATCCTCAAAAAATTCGCTATAAAGGTCAATTTTAGGTCAGAAATAAATGTGCTAAGCGTTTAAGTTGAAGAAGTTAGCTACAGGTTGGTTTAGGGTTGAAGAGGTTGTTATTTTACCGAAAAGAAATGAAGAAACGTGTAGATTTCTTTGATTTATTGTGTAAGGTTCGTGATAAAACATTAAAGAAGGCTGAAAGAAGAGGAAAACTAAATTATGATATAAGCAAGGGAAGATCAAGAGTATTATTAATATATTATTTAATAATAATTATTTTATAATATTAGTATTAGTCTCCCTTATTAACGTCCCATCAAGTGTGTCTTAGCATAAATTGCTGATAATAATTATTATCATAATTAAGAAAAGGCAAAGGTTTTAGTCTTTATGAACTATGACCAGAAATGATTTTTTGTACGACATTTTCTGCGGTTAATTAAATTAATTGTTAGAAAATATTATTTACTGACCTTAGTTTTCAAAGTATAAAGCATAAGTTCCCTAAATCATAGCTGTTAAAATGCCATGATCTATTTTTGGTCTAGATTTTTAATAAAGCTACCATGTGTTAATTTAATTACACAGAAACAAGGACTTGTTGTTAAATTCATTAAAGGAATTGAGAAATCTAAATTTAATAATTTACAGCATTATTAAATACTATAGCTTTAGAATTTAATCAATTTCAATCATGTCATATCTGAGTAAAATTAATTTAGAATTTCAATCTAGTTTGCTCAGGTGCGAATTTGTTTTTCACTTTGCGTTATAATCTTTTTTAGGAAGCAATATGTATATATATATATAATAATTATTATATATATATATATATATTACTATATATTTTAGCACTTCGTTCATATTAAGCCGAAACCACCAGCAGTATCTCACTACACTCATGTCACCCTCAAAACCCAAAACAGGCCTCTACTCTCTAGCTGTTCGGGGTAAGAGAATCTGTTCGACAAAAAGCCTCGATGCTTTAATAGTAACCTGTCGCCGTGGTTAAACGGCTATCCGATACCCTTGTTAAAAACAATTAAACAAGCCTATATATCCTCTAACAAAACCAAACTTTAACGATAGAATCACCTCCCACTACTTACTTTCCTGGCCTCACCAACTCAAATGAGTTTCTTAACCGGCAATATTTTCCTCCAGACTCTCCGCTTACGTCTACTTATTCCCCAAGCACCCACAGTCATATCGACGTCCTCAAACTCGAATCTTATGTTAATACCAATCGTGTAACAACAACAACCAAATTGCCCTTAAACCAGGAGCCACAAATGCATAGACCCAGATGCAAGAAGGCCTATTTAATCAATCCACTGCATTTCACAAGTCCTTGTACCAAACTTTATATCCCATTCTTTCTGGCACAACTGTTCGTCCAACTTGTATATGTTCTTGAATGTAACCCAGTGCCAACTTTTTATATTGGTGAAACCAAAGTAAACTTCAGAACGCATCAATCTAACAGAAATTCTTTAATCAACTACCAGCGACTTTACCTGTGCCAACATGCTTCACACAATCTCAGTCTTGATAGGTGTTTACAAGTACGTCACTACGTCACTACCTCCAAATACCTCTGATGGGGATCGACGACGAATGGAGTAGCCTATCAATATCACTAATCCCGTGAACTCCCGGCTTAATATCAGATGATGGTTTTTATTTATTTATTTTTATTTTTTATTTTTAAATTATTATTTTTATCTTTTATATTTTGATTATATTATTATATTTTATATATATTATTATATATATTTATATATTATATATATATATATATATATTATTATTTATTACAATTATTTATTTAATATATATATAACTTTTTGTTTGTTTTGCTTTTTAAAAAATTATATTTTTTAATCAATTTTTCTTTCTTTTTATCTAACGTGCCTTATTTTACACTGTTATTTAATTATACTATTTTATTCTATCTTACTTACTTAATGTTACTCCTATCTACTATTATTATTACCTTTCTACTTCCCTTACTTTTTTGCGTTCGCGATGTGCCGTTCGGTTAGTATTGGGCGACGTTTGGCGGCGGGACGGTTGTAGTTTACCTGCTGGAGCATTGTTCAGTTTCTGACACGAGCGACACTAGCTTCACAGCCGGAAGTCCCCCGTCCTTCCGCCTTTTAGGCTATTCTTAGTACCTGCCTGGTGCCTCACGGTTCACATCTATCTCCATATTCTCGCTTGATAAAGACAAAACAGTCGAAACGTCGCGTTTAATTCTCCTTCTATCTTTCCCAACTGTAAGTTCTCTTCTTATTATATATATATTATATATATATATATATATATATATATATATATATTATATATATATAATATTGGAATGAGATATTTGTTCCTATACGGTTCTATGGGACACAATATCATTCGAATGCTTTCTCGGATTGTGGCTGTATGGGAATTATTCATATTACTTAAACCTGTAATATGACGCACTGATAAAGGACAACAACCATGTATGTGGTCACACGGAGACGGGGGGGGGGGCACAAAGCGGCCTCTTGTTTATAAGTAACAATTCATTTTTCCTCTTACCCTGCGAATTTATTTTTTAAGAAGCTTCGCGTCTAACACGCCTCCCTTGTTTTGGTCCATTCTAGACCACTTGTTGTACTCCTTGTGACATCATGAGTAGTACATTTAAGTATTATATATATTAATTATAATCAGTCTATGAGTAGCAGCCGCACTGAATGTATCTTCTTAAACCCCTTTCCTGTAGACAATATCACATTCCTGAGATTTATTACTTTTTATGAGGTCAATAACGTAGATGAATATTTATTGCAGTGTACTTGGTATTTTCAGTGTTCAGGGGGATCAGGTTGAGCTTTTTACTGTTTGAATTGGGTTTCTATGCCAACGACCTTAAATTTGTATTCTTTTTAGATGTCATTTGAAATTTTGATGATGCTATTAATTTGTGTTATTGAGGACTGACGACATACATTTTCAACAAGGCTTAAATTTCTTCAACATATGCCATGTTTTCAAGAGTTCATGTGCCACATCTAATACTAAAAACTCGTTATCTAAACAATGTTATAAGTTAAAAAGGTTGTATTTACCGCAAGTTGAAGAAGCAATCGAAGAATCAGCTACCGTCGATACTTGCTGTTGGTTAGAGGTGGTTAGACACCAAGTAGCAGTATCCAACAGCAAGTATCGACGGTAGCTGATTCTTCGATTTACCTTATAAGTGTCAAGTTTTTATGAAAATTTGCCGGGCGGCAGAATGGCCCAAGTAAACGTCATAGAATAGACCAATTCAAAAGTACATATTAATCCACAAACGATAACTGTTTGAGCTAGAGCCTAGCCAGATAGGCATTGCCCCCCTGGAAAGAATTCCGCCCCCTCTGACAAAGTAAATTTTAGTGGAATTCCCTTATAGATGTGTGAATTTTGCCCTCCCTTCCCCCCCCCCCCGCTCTACAACTTTTGGATGGCTACGGTAAATACGTTTTATCGCACAATTATTTTTAAACAATATCTCAAACTATCGTGGATTATATTTTAAAGTATTAAAGTAAATAATAGTTTTATTTTACTTATCTCTCTAGATTGTGCGCAAAAGAAAGTCTTTTATCTCTAGAGATAAAAGACTTTTCAATGAGCACGTACGCGGTAGAAAAGCAAAAACTAATGCGGAAAGCCTGGTTTCCTCGACTAATTGACTTAAAGAAGTTTCTTATTTTTATTTTTTTTTTTTAGTACAGTTTTCTTCAAAGTTTTTATAGCCTCATTATTAGTTTTCCTCTTAGGACCAATACTGTGGTTGTTTAATTAATTCTTTCTCATTGTCTAATAAATTTATTTTTTATTGCTACTAAGGGGTTGTGAAGGGTTAGGGATTGACACTCTGGTTGTGACGGTTCGCACCTGAGGTTTCCAGCTAAACAGGTTCGTTCCCAGTGGAGCCTCTCTGGGTAGGATAGAATGTGCATTCCTTTAATAGGAACGTTAAGCCGGGTATTCTTGAGCCAATTTTATGCCAGGTATGAAAGTAAAGTAATAGTAAGCGACCCCAGTCTTAAAGTAAGGAAATAGGGACTCTAGTAAAAACTATAGAATCATATAGTAAAGTTACAGATTTTTAGCAGATTTAATACGCGATGCCATAAGGAAAAACACTAGATTTTATCTGATAAGTTAGAACAATGAGAATACTTGCGGCAAGGCCTACATGCTTGATAATAAATCTCTAATAACTGTCACTATCTATATAGATTGACAAAATATGAGGTGTTACGTATTAGGTTGATAATATGGAGGAGGTATGACAGAAGTGGTCATCCCCCACTCATTTCTTTTTCACCCTGCGTGAACCACCTTAGGTTGGTCGTATCTAATCTGTGGCGAACTATGGTATTTGGTGTTTTTTTTTCAATTCCTTTAAATTCATAAGATAATTCATATATCTATATTTATCTATATATCTATCTATCTATCTATTTTAATATATTAAAATAATAATATTACATGCACAAAAATACATCTCACACAAACACTGTATATTTATCAATCAATAATACAAAATCAATAATTGTCCATTTCTATACATACATACACATATATATATATATATATATATATATATATATATATATATATATATATATATATATATATATTATATATATATATATATATTATATATTATATATATATATAGAAATGGACAAAACACGATGATCAGTAAGAAATAATTACTTTGAAAACGGATAAGGCATTTGCTATAGAATATAACATTGATAAATATACAGTGTTTGTGTGAGATGTATTTGTGTGCATGTAATATTATTATATAATTTGATTAATTTTTAAGTGGCTTAAAATTTATTTTCATTTTCATTTATATCCAGAGTGTTTTTTTTCAAATAAGGTATTTCTTCATAATTAAATTTTAATTATGAAATATATCCAATTAAAGAAAATAATATTTATTTAATGAATAGAAAGTGCAAGATAAATTGTATTTTTTCCTTGTTTATGTAGCAGTATTTCAATTAGAAAGGATTAAAAATATATAGAGAGGTAGAAGTTATTTTAGTCTATTGTCTAGACTCTACTTTCCTCATCATTGAAGCAATGCAAGGTAAATTAGTCAAATAACTCCACTATTCAGTTAAATGGAATAACCCTAAATTAAATTACTTCAAAGCCCTGCTAAATGTATATTTGTAGAACTATTCAATATATTTATCTAAAGATCATTTGCAATAGTTTCATATCTATTGACAAATTAATTGAATCCTGGATCAAGATTCCTCTTTTTGACGCTTATCCCTCTCAAATTAATACACCCTACATGTTTCAACTGATTTACTGCATAGAGTTGTTTTGAGTTGAATTTTTGCTGAAAATTGATATTTGTCGGGGCACTGATGGGAGAATTACTTTTCTAACATATCCTTTCCCAAACTTTCTTTATTTACCTTGAAAATATTTACGTATTTATTATCTAATATTATTATTTATTTGGTTTACCACGATTATTATTAGTTTTAAGCTCACCTTATAATTTGAAAGCCATTTTGTATGTAAATGTAATATTGATACCTTGTTAAAACTCGCGAATCCGTTTACGTTTCTTCTGATCACTTTCATCTCATCTTTAACTTTCTTACACTTATTTTACCAGCTCTATCTTCAATATTCACTTCCTTTTGTTTCTTCAGCTTCATATTAGCGAAATAAGTACAGACAACTTAATAATTAGGCCTTTATTGTAAAGAAAGCCGGCACTTTGTTTTGAAGTCACGTAAAGTAACCTTCACGTCTGTAACCTTCTTCATTCTTTTCTCAGCGCTTACAAACAAGATAACTCAGCACTTTCAACTGCTTCAAAAGTATTTTGATTTGCTTAAAACCGCTTTTGACCGTTACGACGGTGTGTGAAGAATCTACGGCGTAACCGTACAAGCTAGCTCAGATTTTTTAGTGAAGTTATATCTCAATTTTGTGTGACATCCCGTAAATTGTTTACCGATAGAATCAGCGAAGTCTAGATTTACTTTGAGTGTAAACCGACCTGGTTTCCGAGCAAAACCAAGTCTCTGTGAGTTAAGTATAAAGCAGCAGGTACGTACCTATCACCTTATCTAACTTCTCTCGCCAGTTATGCGATGCTTTCTTCCTTCTGCTTAATCTATCAGCTATTGGACTCTCTTTCATCCTTCCGCGACGAAATAACTCGGATTTTGATTGATTATTGACCTTGGTTGCACTACGAATGACGGCTTCCTGGCCAGGCATTCATTTATTAATTTCTTATCATTGGGCTATTTCTGTAGATAATAGGTCCCTTGGGTTCCCCGTTTGGGTGTTTAAAGTAAGTTTATTTAGCCTAAGACTTATTAATTGTAGTAGTATAAGTTTAAGTTTAGTGCTAAGGTGCTTATCAAGCCAATGCTTAACCCGCCGGTTACGGCTAAATTATTGCAATCAGTAACTTATATTTATTGTAGCTTGCGCATGAGTTGGTTATCTTATAAAACTGCTTTACTTATTTTCCTAAAGTTAAGTACTGGCTTAGATGCATGTTTATTTAATATTATCAGTTCCACTGCTTTATATCTTTATGCTTTCCTATCACTTAAGTTATCTTCTAAAATTACATTAAATATTAAATTGTTATATTAATATTTTGTATCTCATTTATCTAAATCAGCCTTCTACCTATCCTTATTCTTTATATGGTCCTTCAGAGCTTCTTTTCAAACCTCTCTTTGGTAACACTAGCCACAGTAATAATCATCTGTCTAGTGCCCAACAATATTAGTTTGTTTGGGATGACAAATCATTCCAAACTAAATGATTTCCCAGTTGTCATCTAGTAAAAATTTAGTATTTAATGAAAATTCCGACTTTTTTTATACACATAAGTAATATTTCGGAAGGTATAAAAAATGGAAGAAAAATGAGGACCAGAGTGTGTGGACTGAAAGGCAATTCCACAAAAACTTAGGAATCAATCCCACTTACCCTTAATATAACCGCGCTGTCTATCACCGACGAAAAGCCTAAGTCTATTGAGTAATGGACCCGCTGACTAGGGTAGACTAGTCACGGAACACGGCAGTGCGGCCACCTCTAAAATATCACAATAGAATCCTTCTCTACCGCCTCTCAGGCTGTAGGGATGGAGCATCATCCACCTGTACTAGCTGTAAATCTTATGGGTATGGAGTCTGACCATCGTCGAGTGAAGACTCGACGATGGTAGTTGCTGTATGTTAACAGGTGTTAGTACATGGGTGAAATATAATTGCTTCTACGTATATTTGATTTCAGCCAATTTCCTAGGTCTCTAATAATTTGAATTAATTTAAAGATTATGCAGATTCAGGTTTTATTTTTTCCTCATTTGTATCGTTCGTATTATGCAAAACAATCCAAATCCAGGATGACACCTAAATTATCAGTTTCAGGTGTTTTAAAGGCTTCCTAAGTAGTTTTTACAAAGTTGTCTGTCTGTATATCATCGTAGCTCCTTGGTAGAAGAAACTTGGTACAAAAATCAGTCTATATGAGTCATTGTGCTTTCCGGAAGATATTTTTTATAACGTCATTAACCCGCAATAATAACTCAGTGAACTTTTTGAATAATCATAAAACACGGAAAATGTTGCGATCAATTTAAGATTTGATTCGCATTTAGCCATGTATAAGAATAATATATGTGTTAGTTTTTTTTTTTTTTTTAAATAATATATCCTTTTATTTTCAGATAAAAACAAATTAAAACAGATTATCAATACAAAAATCAAATTTTGGTATTTTTATGTCATAACACTGGATTATTCACCACATTAAGGCATTAGCCTTGTGCTGTGGTGAACAGTCTATAGTCTGCCTTTATATCTAATAAATATATATATACATACATATACGGACACATACATACCTACATACATACAAACATACACATACATACATGTATATATACACACATATACATATATATACATACATACATATATATATATACATATACACACACCTACACACACACATACATATACATACACATACATACACACACATGCATTATATATAGATTATATATACATTATATATACACACCTTGTGTGTATATATATATGTATACATATACACACACCTGTATACATATGTATTCTTATAAATAATAAATTACAGATAAAATACAATTTAAAAAGAGATGCCTGATCATAAAACAAAATCCAAAATATTTTTATTATTATTTTGAATTCTATCATTCACGTGTATAAATAATGTAAAAAACAGTTATTTTCGAAATCATAATAAAATGATTTTATATTATAACATTTTATCTTGATTATTCAAAAATATATGTTTAATTTTATCTTTGAATTGATCTTTTTTAAGTAGGAAGCTAATATGTTTAGGTAAAGTATTGTAAATATTTATTGATTTAACAAGGCAGTGTCTTTGTCCCAAGGTAGTGTTTTTAAATGGAACTAATAAGAAACCTTTATCTGCTGCTCTTGTTTGACTTTGCACTACACGCAAATTATTTTTTAGATTATAATTATAGAGATTTATCAATGTTGATAAATGCCACATATTTATTAAATTTAAGATCTTCAATTTATCAAACAGAGGTTTTGATTTTGCATCCTTAGCCTTGTATAGCATAATTCTAAGCATTGCTTTTTGTACTGTGACCAGTGGATTTCTGACAGTGGGACAGGCCGCTCCCCAGGCTGATAGCCCGTATCTCAAAAGAGAGTCAAATATTGCGTAGTATAGCATGCGTCTCTGTGCCACTGTCAAAAAGCCCCTAGCTCTTAGCATGATATACAATGCTTGTCTTAGTCTTTTGTGCAGGTTATTTATATGCATTTTCCAGCTGAGGTTGCAATCTATCTCAATACCGAGATATTTTGCACTCTCAACTACTTCTACTTTCTGACAAAAACATATATCAGGATAGGATGCTAAACATAAACCTCTGTTGTGAACAGTAATGTTTCTTATTAGTGGTTTGTTTTTATTTCTTATAGTAAATGTCATACATTTAGTTTTGTTTACGTTAACTGTTAGTAGGTGAGTATCTAACCATTTCTTCACTCTGGACAGGTCACTCTCTGCCATTTGGATAGCAGATTCCCAGGTGAGACCTGAAACCAATAACGCTAGATCATCACAGTAACCCACGATTTGTCCATTTATGTTTAAATTAAACAGATCAGATACAAAGATCAAAAAGTAGATCGGTGCCAGTACTGTTCCTTGTGGTATTGAATATTCTGAGCTATACTTATCGCTCAGGCAACCGTTCAACTTAACGATCTGTGTTCTGTTATTCAAATAACTAATGCACCAGCTCAATAATGGGCCACCAATACCAATCTTTATGAGTTTTTTTATCAAAGTTTTGTGAAATATTGAATCGAATGCTTTCGACATATCTAAAAACATAACGACCGGTTTAAGTCCCTTATCGAGCTGGTCTGTAACATATGAAGTTACTTGCGAGATAGCGTCCTCGGTACTCATACCCTTCCTGAAACCAAACTGCATAGCTGATATAAGACTATTACTTTCCAAAAACTCAACAAGGTATTTTTTCACTATTTTTTCAATAATTTTGGCTATGTTAGACAGCATAGATATGGGACGGTAATTTTCCATTTCTGTTTTGTCTCCTTTCTTAAAGATAGGTTTTATAATGGCTGTTTTTAATATATCTGGAAAAATACCTTGTGAGAGAGAAGCCTGAGCCAAGTGAAGAATTGGATCAGTTAAATTTTCTGAGTTTTCTTTTAGTATCTCAGCTGTAATAAAGTCAAATCCAGGTCCAGTACCTCCCTTAAGACTTTTAATAGCTTCGCTAACATCTTTTTTTGTAGGTTTGATTTCAGTAAGTTGACAGTTGGTGGGTGTATCAGTTAAGTCATCGTAAGCATCATAAGTTGCATGTCATTATCAGCAATAATTGCTGATAATGACATGCAACTTGACTGTCATTTATACAACTCCATCTTTCATAATATACTATTTTAAGACTTTTAATTCTTAAAATTACATTGAAAGACAACAGATTTCAATACTATATTTGTCGCCACTGTCCTTAAGTGACAGTGATAATGAAGTTTGATACCATAGACGATAGAAGTTCGCATTCTGGGTTTCGTTCTGAGTTATATTTTAGATTAATTGTTAAGTAAATTAATGTCAATTTTAGATTGCAATATACCCCAAGTAAATTAACAAAAATTTGCTAGCAATGTTGTATATTTAAATGAATAGGAAGCTTAAGTAATTGTTGTTTAGGTATTAAAATGTTTTCATATACTTTTCTTTCTAAAACACTTAAGTTTGTACCGAATAAGTAAGAGAGCTGTGGTCCAAAGGGTAAATAAATAAAAAATACATTCTTAGTGGAGACGTTTCGACTTTACCGGTCATAATCATTCATCTGTAATATATCAAAAAATTACATCCAATAAGGTGATAAAAAAGTAGTAAAAAATTATTTCATTGAAAATATTACAGTAAATCGAACATGTGTTCGTAAATTACAGATATAACGTGAAATTTACAAGTACACGGTATTTACAGTACAAGTGAAAGTACTAGTACACAAGTTATTTGACAACAATAAAACTACTGCTGCTAATGATATAAGACTTGGCACATATGTTAGTCAATACAAAGCTCAATCCAATTGCAACAAATTTTACGCGTTTTGTGAATTTTTGAAAGGTGTGCTAAGTCATTTTTGCTGGTTAATGACATCATAAAAAATATAGCCCAACTACACCTATAGACTGATTTTTGTACAAAGTTAGAACTTTCTTGTTTAAATACGCTCGGAGCTATGATTATAACAGGGACACACACATACAGATAGACAACTTTGAGAAAACTACTCAGGGGGTCACAATACATATCCTATAAATCTACGGTATAAATGAGAAAAAATCAAATACTCTATTATCATCAATCGATTGTTTATAAATTTAGAGAACATAGCTGGTTACGGATTTATTTATTGGAAATAATTAATAAATAAATAATAGTACGAATGTAATTTCTAATACGTTCATTATGTAACGGCAGGTAACCTAAAACTCAAAGTTTATTTGCATAATCTTTGTATTATATAATTTGATGCGAAAATCAATGCATAACTATCAATCAAAACGTCTGTTCTTTTTTAACATTAGAAAGTTGACGGTCATATACATCATATTCTTCTTATTAACTTTTCTATTTTCTTTTAAAAGATTAAAATTTGAATCAAAATATAAAATTTGGGAATGCAAGGAATAATTTGTTTAATTACTTGTTAATCCCGCCTCCCATTACTAGGACCGTGGATTTTGTCTCGTCGCCTCCTCTAGACAGGGAGGCAAGGCAAACTAAATAACCCCACTTATTAAACCCAGACCTTAAGGGCTGGGTTTATTTTATGCGGTGGTCTTTTACCTCAATATTTTCATCAAGTTAATATTCTGATTGGTTTCACCGACAGAATATTTGATGAGTAATTTGCCCCCTTGCTTCAAATCCTTGTCAGTTTTCCTCTTGAGCCCCTAATAACTGTCACTCGTTCATTCTTGTATGAAAAATACTTTTTCAAAATTGTCTCGAATATAATAGGCCTTACACTCTACCAAATAATATAGGTACTAATTACTTTTCCTCATTAATACCGTAATGAGGAAACTTAGGTACTTTTCCTAATTGTATAGGAAATAATTAAAGTGTATAGAAAATCATTGTATTTACAAAGAAAATCCGAAACCGGGATGTCACTTAAATTATCCCTTTTAGGTTATTTTCACAAACACAGGTGTGTTCAAGTAGTTTTGACAAAGTTGTCTGTATGTTTGTGTGTGTGTCTGTTATCATGGTAGCTTCCAGTTGATTTAAGCTTGAGAGTTGAAACTTTGTACAAAAATCAGTCTAGGTACAGTTGTGCTATACGGAAAACTTTTTTTGTGACTTCATTAACCCGCAATAATTAATTAGCGAAAATTTTGAAAAATATAAATTAGGAAAAATGTTGCAATCGATTTGAGATTTTACAAGCATGCAGGAATGTAAAAGACTAACATATGTGCTAAGATTCATGTCATTATCAGCATTAGTTATTTTTTATTGAATAACGTGTGTATTTTTTTTTAAAGTAAAAAAAAAAATAAAAAAGTAGTTTTTAAAAAAAAAATAATTGAGTTGAAATGATATACAAGTGTATTCCTTTATGTTATATATAAATACACCAATTTCGTTTTAATTCGACAAGTAAGTATATCCATGATTTCTTTTTGGTGCATAAAAGTTAAGCTATATCAAGCGTGGTCAGTGGGACTCATGGATAGGTGTCCGCTAGGAATGAATTAAGAGATTTACATTATGAAATATACTATAGTTTACCTAATTATGTTCATGTTAGATTAGCACATGATTGTCTTTCTTCATTAGAAAAGCGTGACATAAATAATATCATCTTACGCTCTGGCTAAACTTGACAATCGTAAGACGAGCGAAGCGACTCTGAAGTTGTGATGAAATGGCTCGAAATGCCCCGAATCCAATTTTTGTATTGTTTTATTTTTGTGTCAGAAACTGGATATTTCTACTAGTAGTTGTTTAAGCGATAAAAGTCACCTTTTGGAGTTATAATGAAGAAACTTTAAATTATTAGGAGCGCCTTCAATTTTCTTAATGAACTAAGTAAAATTCTCGAATATTTTATGTTCTTTTTAATTTTTACCCCGAGGGACTTAGTTTGTTTTTCCTTGTTATTTAGTTATTCTTCCAAAGTAGAATTTCAAAATTAATTATTAAGTAGGAAATTAAAAGATGTTTGATAGCAATAAATAATTATATTGCAAATATTTTCTTAATGATTTAAGAGAAATTTAATATTGGGAATCAGGTACGGGGTGTTTCGGAACTTGTACTCACCTCAGCGGAATTAATTAAACTACCACTTCTCTAAATGACTATATTTCGCCTGCTCGCAGGCATATTCATGTCTCAAACCTAAAATTACAAAAAATATTATTAATTCATGCATGGGTTGGTTACATGGAGAGAAAGCGTAAATGAGAGATAAATAAAACAATTTAAATTACCTACTACTCACAAGAATTAAGAATATAAAATGTTTCTACAGTTTATGTAATTAAACCAGGTCAACTCTAAAAAAGTCTACATCTAACATTGCAGGAAACCTAAAAAGAAATGAGTGTAATCAGTGAAACTGAAACTAAATCATGAATCTACTTCAAAGAAAATGAAAATTAACTATCAAACTTACTGTTATGGTAGTAATTCCAGTGCATATTAGTTAATAATCTACTAATAAACTAATTTTTATTCAAACATAAACAATCTAAATTACATAAATTATATAAAAGAAATAAATTATCGCACATCAACACACTGAGTAATAGAACCTTACAGATTAAAAATTAAAATTATAACATAATAGGAGTTTACCTATATTAATAATTAATACACAAATGTACTTCTGGTTAGTATGTTAATAATTGCAAAGTGTACATATAAAGTACAATCTACAAAGCATCGAAGCATTGCAGGCTTTAGTATAATTTACATTAAAAGGCGTTATTAATAGTTGATAGTGCAGTTTTTTTGTTCTTAGCTCTCATGTCACTACTATGTTGATCCTTCCTGTTGTTCCATGTTTGCCTCGATTCACCTACATATTGTGCTGGACAATTTTTGCATGGAACTTTGTAGACAAAACCCATATTATCATCTTTCTTAATTTTATCCTTTAAGGGTGTATAAAATTTTTGACCTATTTTGTTAATAGACTTATGGCCAAAGTGGATTTCTGGGCAGTCATACTTTTTAAAGGTGGAGTTAATAGTTTGTGAGAGTCCTTTAATGTAAGTTAAACTGGAGTAGATAATTCTGCTGTTATTGTTGTCATTAGGAGGAACCTGTTGGTTTTGGTGGGTTTGTGGAGTGATAGTTTTGTACCATAGATGTTTTATAACCTTCAACGGGTAAAAATTATCCAGGAGTTTTTTATAAACTATAGTTTTAATTTTAGGAAGGTATTGTGGGTCTGTGAGTTGAATAGCTCTTCTAATAAGATTATGAGCTGTATTCTTTATTTGATTGGGGGGGTGATTAGATTTAAAGTTGAGAAATCTGTTCCCCTTAACTTCCTTATTGGCCCACATAGTCTTCAGTTCACCATTAGGTTCTTTTATGACTGTGATATCTAAAAAAGTAATTTTATTATCTTGCTCTAATTCTACTGTAAGCTCGAAGTTGTTATAAAATCGATTAAGTTCATTCTTAAGTAGCTCTACATGTCGTGCTTTCATTACCAGGAACAAGTCGTCGATGTACTTGAAGACATATCTTGGCTTATACCTTGTTTTCGACAGAACTTTAGTAAGCACATGGTTAACCCATATACCACTTAGGTTCACTGATAAACTTCCTCCCATTGGAAGTCCGTTTAATTGCTTGTAGAGCTGGTGGTCGAAAGTGAAGAATGTGTTTTCACAGCAAAACTTAATGCACTGGAGAAAAGTATCAACACAGGTAATGTTGGTTTCTGTGGCTATTTCTTACCAATTTTGACGAATGAGTTTGTAGACTTCTTGAAGTGGAACATTAGTGAATAATGATTTCACATCAAAGGAAACTATGACTTCATCTTTACCTACAATTATGTTGTTAATTTTATCTTTGCACTCAAAAACGCTTTTACAGTCATATGGATTATATATATAAACACTTTATTTACAAAAATAAATATGTGAAGCTGGCCTTATACAAAGGGTTGCTACATACACAGCGTACTTATCAATCTAAAGACAAATATTAAAATTAACAAAAGAAATATTTCGATAAAGGTAGATTTAAGTCATAGTATATACATAACGCTAAGAAAAATAGGTTAGTCAAAAATAAGAATAATAATACAATATGAATTCAATGAAAAAAAAAATATGGTAAAATAAATAATAAGAAAAGTACATTAATTAAGAATAAATGTGGTGACTTATGATGCCTAAAGAGTCTAAAATTATATTTTCTGAGAGAAGTCTTAGAAAATTTTGATCCGTTCCGATCTCGTCAAAGAACTTTTTAGACTTATCAGATATAGTTCCCCTTGATCCAAACCATAAGCCATGTATTGTATAAGTCCTATCTCCATGCTGGCATCTAAACTTTTCTTTATAATACTCTATACATTTCTCATAGATGTTACTCTTTTCTTTGTGGACTTTATCAGCTTGGTCGATATCATTGGTTTCATACCTTATTGTAGGGTCGATTATAAGTGCAGTTTTGTTATTCGGATGGAATGCTATTATATCGGAAAACAATTAATTTCAATTAATTTTTTTCATTTCATTTTTAATTTTTCCAATGAATGGTTAAGGTATTTAGATAACTTATCTGTTGGTGAGTTAATACCATCTACTATTGGTCTTAGTGGATTGTTGTCTTTATGGGTTTTGGGTAATCCATAGATCCTGCCTATTCTACAGATATTGATATTAAGTTTCTCGTTTTTAGTTAGGTAAACATTCTCTACTAATTTATTCATAAGGGTGTCATATTCCTTTTTAATACTTTTTAGTTGCTCTTTAGAGTTTTTGTCTATTTTTTCATACGTCTCTGGGTCGTTGAGTAGGTCAAACATTTTATCACTATATTGCTTTCGTTCCATAATGACTGTTATTTTAGCCTTATCGGCCCTACATACGATCAAATCTTTATTATCCTTTAAAAATTTGTGGGTTACTTTAGAATCTGCATTTATTTGCTGTTCTAATGACCCTATTGGGAAATTAGAATGCTGATTATGCTTATGTTGATAATTTGTAATTTTATTAATAAGCTGATTTCTAAGTGCTTGTATGTGATTGCTAGAGGTGTTTAGAAAGCTCATGGTATGTTCAACGTCTACTATAACTCTGGTAAGCTCGTTTTTAAGTTTAGTAGGAATAAGATTGAAATTGTGACCAAGCGATAAAAAGTTTGTAACTGGTATAGGTATATCTTTAGTTGATAGATTTTTGACCCACTGGTTCTTGTGGATATCATTATATATGAATTAATAATATTTTTTGTAATTTTAGGTTTGAGACATGAATATGCCTGGGAGCAGGCGAAATATAGTCATTTAGAGAAGTGGTAGTTTAATTATTTCGTCCCATCCAGTGTCTATCAATTACAATAACAATTATTTATCGACAAACCCAGCAAGCTCGCGGCTCATAAAGAAAATAAAGTGATTCAATTGGTGGGTTTTTTTATGAAATAAACCAAATTTTTATTTTAATGTTAGGTTATAGTGCGGCAGTGAGATCATTGTAGGAATAAACAATATTCAATGTAACTCGCCTATATCGAGTCCTGCCATGACGTCACCAACCATTTATAAAACGTCTGGTTATAACAAGCGTTTGAATCAATCAATCAAGCGTCAATCATCTCGGCTTGGTAGTAGGTTATGACAAATATAATCGTGATTTTTTTAAATTTATTTACTTTAAAACTAAAATAATTCTGGCGCGGTGGTCCGCATGTCGGGCGAATTTCCTTTGGATTCGTGTTTTCGTGCTTAACAACAATCCAGGTTGGAATGATAATTTTTATAGTTTTTTTTACATTATATCAGTTTACAACTACAAAATAAATAATTCTGGCGCGTTGGTCCGCTGTCGGGAAAAAATTTAGAATGCATGTTTCCGTTTTTATAACAACCCATTTTTTGCTTAAGGTTCCGGTTCATGCTTTAGAACCTACACAGTTCCTCAATTGTCAAGCACTGCTCGTAACTCATTTTGTCTGTATTTTTGAAAGGAAATGCGCTAAAACCTTTAAATAAAACTGACTAAGCTTAAAAATAAGTAACTAAGCTTTAAACTAGTGCAAATAATAGTGCGTATTTCTAATTTTAGAAACATAGTTTTGTATAAACCAACTGGATAATTATGCGCATTTCCTTTGAAAAATACTGACAAAATGAGTTACGAGCAGTGATTGACAATTGAAAAACTGCTTAGGTTGTAAAGCATGAACGGAAGTTGTTAAGCACGGAAACACGCATTCTAAATTAAATTCGCCCGACAACGGACCACCGCGCCGAAATTATTTATTTAGTAGTTGTAAACTTATATAATGTAAAAACCTATACAAATTATCATTCCAACCAAAATTGTTGTTAAGCACAGAAACACGCATCCAAAGGAAATTCGCCCGACATGCAGACCACCGCGCCACAATTTTTGACAATGCAGCTTTCCCTAAAGAAGGTAACTTGTAAAACACTTAACAGTTATCTAAAACTAATTCAGTACCAATATTATTTTTCTTTAAATAATGCAGTAGGTATAAAGTGGAAAAAGGGTTCTGATCTTACTTAGCTTTAAATGTGAGTTCGAAGCTTAACGCCTAAACTATTTCGTAAAGGCTTAGCAAGGCTGAAGTTATGTTACTTTAAATAAGGCTATTTGTGACATTTTTTCGGTAAGCATATAAACTCCAATAATTCGAAAAATAAATCCGGAGCAAAGCTCATGGTTGCTTAGTTTGTATATACTCACAGTCTAGCAACGCGAACGCTTTGCTTTATTACGTTTATCGTTATATGAAAACTCTTAAAATATACCCTGTGTCCGTTATGACTCTCGGAAAATAATATTGGTTATAATAAACTTAGCTGTAAGCCGTTACTGAGAACAAGCTGCTAAAAGAAATATAAACGTCATCCATGTGTAGAGCTATAAATACGCCCAAACTTGCTTCTTTATTTACTTGTTTTCTACAAACTTATAAAATAGGAAAAGCTGTTTAGAGTTTGGAAAAACTTTGATGTAGCGTAAGGGGAACAAATAAGTTAGAAAGAACAGTTTATAAGAAACAATTTGTATTGAAAGGAAAACTAAAGATAGAGACAGTTTTAAGAAGACAGACTTTGTTGAGACACCACACACACACACACACACACACACACACACATATATATATATATATATATATATTATATATATATATATATATATATATATATATATATATATATATATATATATATATATATATATATATATATATATATATATATATATATATATATATATATATATATATATATATATATATATATGAATGGGTCTACTAAAAATAAAATTAAAAGTAAGGACTAAATATGGGTGCAATATAGTCACTGATATAATATTATTGTAATTTGTGGAATATTTAAACAAATAAATGTTTTATAAACACCCGGGCTGTAAGTAGTCAGTGTTTGTATGTGTGTGAGTGTGTGTGTGTGCTGTGAAATTGACACGTTTCGAAACATCAATAGGAGAAAATATTTCAGCCTCAAGTTTTCAATTTTTAATCCAATTATTGCTATATTATTAACTTTAATCCAGCATTGACCCTAGGGAAATTCAAAGAGAAGCGTAATTTACGGTTTTTATTTAAGCCAATACTCTCTAAACAAATTATGGCAGCACTGAATTTAATTGTTTTTTGCTTTTGTTTCATTAAGTGACATGATTATAATGCCAACTTTAAAAACTATTGAATCCCGACTTGTACGGTTACTTGTTAATAATTTGGAATTTTTGTGTAAATCTATCATTAATATACTTTAATTGTTAAAATAAATGATAAAAAGCCGTAACTAGAAAACAAAAGCAACTATTAAATAAACAGTTTTTATAAAGGTGTCGCTTTTACAGCGGGATGGGGTGGTGCCTTGTCAAAGAAAACCAGTGCAATTAAGAACCATCAACAAACGAACTTAGTCTAAACTTACAAATTAATCTTCTTCTATTTATCCTTTTTCTTCGTTCTTTTTTTTAAGCAAAAACAAAAAAGCAGATATTTTAAAAGTGGTTCTATGGTCTTTATGCAGAGTATTAAAGTACTCTAATCTCACATACGTTTGTTCCTTCTAAGAAGAAACATTTAAGTTTTAATAATGATTAGTGTAGATGTAGATCTCCATTTGGTAATTAATAAGTAAAAAAGGGCACTTAAGAGACTAGATTCGTTTTAATAACTGTATTTTTACTACATCAACGTAGCATATTCATGTTAATGTTTTTTTTTTTTAATTCTGGAGACAAAACAATTAATTTAATTATGCTAAGTGTTTGATTGATTGAGGTAAAAAAATTGTCTTCTTCTTAACAAATAATGCTAGAGATCTGAGCAAATTGTCTGGAAACAAACTCCCCACTATGCTTTGCACGGCCGCTCTTAGCATAATCAAATTAATCTATTATTTTATCTCCAGGATTGGAAAAACATTAACATGAATATACTACGTTGATGTAGTGAAATACAGTTATTACAAACGAATCTAGTCACTTAAGTACCCTTCTTTTCTTATTCATATTTAAGTTTTAGTTTTTGATAAACGACTTTTCAAGTAGTTGTTTAATTCATTCAACCACTGTTTTTGGACTTGTATTCTTTGTCTTGATGTGAATTGAGTAAATTTACCGACGTCACAATTGTTCAATTCCTAAACAACTTCTTAAATACGTAAATATTTCTAGATTTTTCAAAAAGCAAAAAAAAATTTGATAATTTTGAAGACCTGCTCTGAAATGATTAATAGTATTAAAGAAACTTAATTAAGCGGAAAATCTCTTTCTTTATTTTTAGGTTTATCATTTATTATACTGCTAATATCTCTTGAATTAAATAATAAATGATATTTGTATTGAGTTTGTTGTCAAAATGACTGCATGGAATATAAACTATACAAAATAGGTACAAGACTCTGAAGGTCTTTTTTACCGAGCGACTATTTTATAGCGGGGACATTGATTTGCCTAACTTAGACGTTCAAAAGTGACTAAAATCTCTAGGACCAAAAAGCTGCATGGGGGGAAATAAACAATTTAATAACTCAAGATGTTAGAAATTTATAAGGTGACTCAATTCGATTTAAACAAACCAAACGTATTCGGAAGTTATAACCTGACTCTTTTATGAATGACGTGTGACGTCATTGCAGGACTCGGTATAGGCGGTCAACATTGAAAATTTAATATTTATTCCTGCGATGACGTCAATTCCTAATATGTAAACAAATTGATTTCATTTATAAAAAATACCCTCTAATTAATAGTATAATATGCTATTAGGCAGCAAAATGGAATTTTGCAGACGAGTTTTATAAATTATCCCCCGAGCCGAAGGCGAGGGTGGGCTATAGAAATTACCTGCAGAGGCGTAAGCCGAGCAGGTAATTAACCCATTTGACAGACGAAGCGAAGCCGAGGATGGCAATGGCGAATTACCTGCAGAGGCGTAAGCCGAGGCAGGTAATTAATTGCACGAGTCTGCAATGTTTCCTTTGCTGCATAGTAGCATATAATATTTTATCTACTAACGGCAGAAAAAATACACAAGAGATTATTTTAAATACTTGCTGCGAGATTTTACTTTAGGCAGTAAAGACTGCTTTGAAGTAGATGCAACGCTGACAATATCAGGTGGAGTGTGGTCCAATAACTCGTCAATGTCAACAATGTTTGTATCTTTATTCACTTCACTGTTGTTCTCACTCATTATGTTTTAGTAACTTAACTTTAGTTTACAGATTTAGTTTTTGATAACGTTCTATTTTTGTAACTTTATATACTTAAACTAAATATAACAACATGAAATACAAAATCTGACGACTTAAACATTAAAAATCTGTCGATTCATAAACAGCTGGTAAATAATTTAATTTAATGCCAAAATTATCAGTGTTGCCAATTTGTTTCCAAAACATTATATAAATAAATAAATATAAATAAATAAATAAATAAATAAACCATTTATTGTAGATAAATACATTACAAGTAAAAGAAACTGAAATTTAAACTTTATTTTATATCTACAAATCGGGTTTTAACCCGTGGTTACCCTGTAGGGTTCGAGTTGCTATTTTGTCATCATATAATTGAGTATTTGAATAAGTTATGGTTATATTTTTAGTTTATTTTATAATATTAATAATCATGAATATTATAACATTCATTTTTACAATTTAATTTATTTGTTCTGATTTTATTTTTAATAACATATAAGGTAAGCATGATTTCTGAATCATAAGAAAATATTTTTAAATAAATGTTTACTCCTTTTTTGATTACATATCCTATGTTATGTATGACAATTTTTATTTAATTTTTATTCTTTACCTTATTATTTCTTTTGAAACGTTTTTGATTGATATCATTTAGATGCTATAAAATGAGTTCCATTTTCCATCATTAGTTTAAAAGCTGTCCGGGTTCATCCTTTATTTATTCACGTTCCACTGCCATCATTCTGATTTATCATTTGGTTATTTGAGGTTTTACGAGAAAGTGTTAGTAAACTTAGTTTCTGACTTTTGCTTGGGACATTCCTTGTTTTATTATTTTTAGCTTTTGCTTTAATTTTAGTAGACTTCTTATTTTCTTGCTTAGTCTGTTTAGTAGAATGTAAAGATTGTCTTATATTTAGATTACTAGTTTTAAATTCTTCTACAACCAAGCGGTTATATTTTATAACCGCGTATTTCCCAGCTTGTCTTGCAGCGAGCATTCTGGGTATCAGTATTTTTCTCTCATTTCTTACAATTAACGGATAATCTTCCCCTATACTGACATCCTCTTCAAGTGCGATTAGCTTAGCTTTATTTTTAACAACTTGTAACTTCTTTTTAAAAGTTACAAAAGTAACACGTACTGGATTCCTTGATCTATTTTCCCATTTGCCTATTCTCTGAACGAAATCTATGTCTGAATCTGTTATATCTACCTCCATTACCTGATTAAATATAGCTATAACAGTATCCTCCAGCTTGTCTTCTTCTATATTATTAAGACCATGTATTATGACACTTTTTTGTTAGCATGCATTTCCAGGTAAATTAGTCTATCTTCTGCTTCCTTAAGCTTTTCGTTCATATCCACAAACATTTGCTTCAAATCTTCTATAATGCCACTTCTAATTTCTTTGATTAAATCAATAATTTCACGTCTAAAACATTCTTTAAATTCATTGATTACTTCAATTAAATCTTTTTACTCATAATTGCTGACTCTTTCTTAAATCTATATTAAAATTATTCTGAATATCTATATAAATTATTAATATATATTAGAATATACAAAAGAATTTATTTTAAAATATAATTAGAAAGATGATTGTTATGAAATGATAATTGTTAATTATTATTGTCCAGAATGTATGTATAGTTTACCAAAACAAAACACTAGGGTTTCCTGACCTGTTTACAAAATCCCCTCTTAATTAAGATTAGGGATTTATATTTAAACAATGTAGTAAAACACGTGTTTTAAAAAACTTTTTTACAATTATCGCTTTAATTTTTCGATAGATATTTTTGAAACTTAATAAGCTTATAAATGAATATTTAATCTAATAACTTAGCAAAATATAAAGCTAGAATCACTTAAATCACTGGCTATTTTAATAAAAACTTGAGGACACGATGTAACCCTTTGCACTCTTTTGTAGCAACTCCAAAACATTATATATTATTAGATAAACAAATGTTAAACGTTAAACATTTAATAATAATATCGTAATTTTAAGTAACAATAAAGAAAGTTACATACTAGAAACAAGCTAAATAAATCATAGTTCAAAATAAAACAATACCGAAATTCACGCAATAATTTGTAAAAATAATAACCCTCTGCTCATTCATTTCCCGCCTAGGGAGTTTTGACTTGTTTCCCATGTTATTTAAATGAGCCATAACTCCCTAGTATTTTTTCATTACCAAAACATTTTGCGTACTTTGCGTACTGTTTTAAAATATTTCCCGTATTGTTTGACAGTGTAGGTAAAATGACATTTTGCAGCTTAAAAACAGTCCAGTAATGGCTAATTTTTTACAATACTCTACTCACATATGAAGTAATGAATTAATTATTATACATGTATAATAATTATTGTAATTACAATAAAATAAAGGATATTTTTGGAAAAAAATTTTTTTTGCTGCCGTAAGCAGATAAATTACTTTATACATTCTATTAGCTTGGTAATAACCTAACTGGCTTGGCCAACTGTCACCTCAATTTCCTAAAATATGATAAAAAACTTCTCCTATCACCTTTATATACTTAATAACTCTATTTTATATGAAAAAATACAAGTGTATGACACTTGCGTGATAAATGGCAGCATTTTAATTGCTTACTTTCATTCTCTCAGAGAAAACTTAGAGAAGTATTGGACTTAAAAGCTTAAGCTGATAGATGACTTACTCGTGAAGTAACGCCATAAGATTTATAGCTTAAAGGAACACTTAATCCTCATCCCTATGACTTTATTGTGATGTATTTTGTTTATACTTTATCTCGTTCCTTATTAGATTTTAATCTCAATGAAACGTGATTGTTTTCTAAAATTCTATAAATTTTCAAAATATACACGCATAAAACAGAACACTGATAAAGACAGAACAGCATTTTTACACAATTAGATTATTTGTAATTTATTATAAAATTTACACAAGTCATTTGATAAAAATTGAACTAATGCTGATAATGAACTCATACATAGCTAGCTATATGTTTGTCAAATCTTCTATTAATCACAAAATTTTTCCGCGTTTTATTTGTTCATATTATTTTTGCTGAGTCTTTTTTAAGGTTTGATAACGTCATGAAAATATTTTTCAAATATCTCAACTACACCTATAGACTGATTTTCGTACATAGTTTCAACTCTCTAGCATAAATACACACTGAAAGCTACCATGATAACAGATACACACAAACACAAACAAACATACACTCTCGAACCAAACACACAAAAACACACACCAACAAACAAACCCACACATATACAGACACACAAATTTGAAAATATCACATAGGATGCCTTACAACACTTCAAAGTAAAATTCGAAGAAATCCTGGTTTTCGATTTTCAGAGCTAACATATATTTCACTTTTCCTCATTTATACCTTAGGTATATAAAAAATGTATTGTGTTCACCAAAAAATCCGAAACCGGGATCTCACCAGAATTATTCGATTCAGTTGTTTTTAATAGCTTTAAAGTTTTTACGATGGTGTCTCTCTGTATGTGTATGTGTGTGTGTGTGTTTGTCTGTCGGTTAGCTGTTTCATTTCATTAGCAGCATTAGTTTTAAAAAATTATTAACAATTAGAAAATAATCTAACCAAGTTTAAATTTGATACAGGTGAATACCATTACGTAACAAATGAGCAAACAAAGTTTCATTTCATTACGACAAGTAAAACCATTATTTTTTGGACCATAAAAGTTAATAGCCATCGAGCGTGGTCAGTGCCTAGATGGGTGACCATAAGAAATAAAGTGGACGTATTAACTATCCACTATTAACTAAGCGTAGCGATTCCGAAGTATGAAGGATAACCGTAGCGAGTCCGAAGTAGGAAGGATGAGCGTAGCGAAACCGATGTGATGAGAAAAAGTTGTGAGGTACCCCGTACCCAATTTATCTATTTACCTGCGGTATAAATAATGAAAAGTAATAATTAAACAACAAGATTACATTATATTGATATAATAAGCCAATATAAAAAGAAATTATATTGATATCTTTAAATTAAAAATACAGATATCTAAGTTAATATTAAATCATGAAGATTATAATGATATTATAAAGCTAGATGTATCATTCTTTTTAAATATTGCTAAGAAGTAGTAGAAAAGAAATCTTTATTTTATTCCGTAGTCTTTATACTTTGTCTACAATATATTTTAAGAAAAAAAATCATAAGAAGATGGCAAAGGATATAAATCTTTGTATTTTTCTCTTTTTTTCTTGCGAAATAAACGGTGAAGTAAATATGAGAAAATGCTGTAAAATATTACTGTTTTATTAAAAAGCGTTTTATTTATTTTCCGTTTCTCGTTGGTTTTTTTCTTTTTCAACCCTCCAAACGTTGTAATGATGCAATTTCTTCCTTAGCAACACGTTAGCATCGGTACTTACTCGTTTACAGTAGCAAACTAAGAACCTCTGTAATGTCTCACTTTTCTTCATTATCAGAAGCATAAATAACTTCAGCGGTTACTGACATACATTAGGTATCTTCCGCAACCCAATAATATTAACAATGAGTCATTTTATTCTTCATAAGCAGGCTAAATATCATAAGTTATCGTCATATAATTTCTTTATAAAAAATCAGGTACGTGGTACCTCGGAACTTTTTCTCATCGCATCGAAATCGCTACGCTTATCCTCTCTACTTAAGACTCGCTTCGTTTGTCTTCAGAATATACACGAGGTTAAATTTATACTGTAGCACGTCTTGTGGTTAGCGTTCCTCGTCTCAGATAGTAAATACATCCGTTTCATAGCGACCATCCGTACAGGTACTGACCATGCTCGGTGCTTTTTAACTTTCATGGTCCAAACAAAAATCATGGATATACTTGTCGAATTAAAACGAAACATGGCGTACTTCGTAATAAATAAATTTGGTGCACTTGTAATTAGTTTTATCTTAATCGGACTATTTTCAGTTTTTTCAAAAACGTACTCTAGTTATTTGACAAAAATTGAACTAATGCTGAAAATGAACAATGAAAATGAAACATGACACACTATTAACTCTTATTCATAGATACATGCGTGCTTAATCTGAAATTGATCGCAACTTTTCCGCGTTTCATGATTTTCAAAATTTTTGCTAAATCATTATTATGGTTTAATTACGTCGTACAAAATTATCTTTCGAATAGCACAACTTTATGTATTGGTTTTGAACAAAGTTTCAACTCTCTAGCATAAATACACTGGGACTGTGTGTATTTCAACGATGACAACTGACACACACACACATACAGACAGATAATATTGTTAAAACTACTTAAAAGGCCTAAATGACACCTGAAACAGATTCCGGTGACAATTCCGGTGACATCCCGGTATCGAATCCGATCGAATTCGGTGACATCCCGGTATCGAATTCCGGTGACATCCCGGTATCGAATTCCGGTGCCGGTATCGAATTTCCGGTGACATCCCGGTATCGAATCCCCGTGACATCCCGGTATCGAATCCGGTAATCCGGATCGAATTCCGGTGACATCCCGGTATCGAATTCCGGTGACATCCCGGTATCGAATTCCGGTGACATCCCGGTATCGAATTCCGGTGACATCCGGTATCGAATTCCGGTGACATCCCGGTATCGAATCCCGTGACATCCCGGTATCGAATTGCGGTGACATCCCGGTATCGAATGACATCCGGTATCGAATCGGTGACATCCCGGAATCCGGTATACATCCCGGTATCGAATCCCGGTGACATCCCGGTATCGAATTTTTTGGCAAGCACAATGCTTTCCTATATACTTACGGCACAAATGAGGAAAAGTAAAAATTACTTGTCCAGAAAAATAAAATATATGTGTTTCATATTTGAAATCGTTAAAATAAACCTAATAAAATCAACATTGACACTATATAGTGAGACAAATACACAAAAATTTAATTTTGATGTATTTTTAAGACAAATTTACCCTCTACATTACCTTCAATATAATACATTTTAAAGTTAAAAGAGTCTTTTATTTGTTAAATACTGATTGAAGTTATATTTAATTGAAATTTTCTATTGAATTATAGAGATACAATAATGTCTATTAGCTGACCCCAATCTTTTTGGGGTCTTACTATAACGAGTTTGCTATATAGAGTATGAGATAGCTGTATAATATATAGACCTGTACACTTAGCTATGCCACTAATTAAACCTCATTCTATGCACATCATAGAAATAGAGTTTGTTATTAAAAAAAACATATATCTAAATTGTATAATAATATTTATTCGTTTTAATAAATTTATTTTGAAATTACTGGTTTTTTAATATAGACCTGTATCTTATCTAGACCTTTCCGAAAACATAAATACTCTAAAAACAAATCAAGAGGTTTACTCAACCCCCTCCAAATTACAAAAATATCGTCAACATAACGCCCCCAAAATAAAACGGATTTTAAACGGGTTGTTGGCAATCTACAGTGCTCGTAAATTTTGTACACAAACACTTCGGCAGCCAAACAACTTAACAAATTATCCATAGCCTGGCCTTTAGGGTTAGAATAGATAACTACGTTAAAACTACATAATTATGTTTAAAACATATGTTCATGGGCTCAATACTTTCCGCGACTTCACTTACGCGACTTCATACTTTGGGGACAATACGTGCAACTTCCTCCTCAAGTGTATATTCATAAGTTTAATACAACCATCCGGTGGTATACTGGTAAATAATTCAACCACATCAGAAGAGACTAAAGTACAGTTTTGGTCCAAGCCACTTATCTCAGTCGCTTGAACCTTATCTCAGTCGCTTGAACATAATTTAGAACTGTTCTTAATAAAGTCGCTCGCCTGGAACCTTGGTTAAAACCTGTGGTTTTAAGTCTGTATTGAGTTCCATTGCTATTTTCTCGGTGGCCAATCTGAACCATAAAACTATAGGCCTAACAGGCATACCAGGCTTGTGTACGTTGATGGCGCCATACATCCGCGGTGCCTGTGCGTTTATGTTAAGGAGCCTAAAAGCTTTACAGTAAAAACTTCGGTTTCGCTTTAGGGCTGCTCAACTTTTTTTATGTATATCCTGATTCGGATCTTCAGTAAGGATAGTAAATGTATGTTGTCTCATAAAGTCTTCAACGCGTTAAATGTGTGAACATTTTTTCATAACCACGGTGGCATTTCCTCATTCGGCCTTAATTACAGCAAGATCATTTTCTTTTATAAAGTCAGTACAAGCACTGACGCCTTAACGACCTCGACCACGGAGGCGGCTCTAATGGCTATCTATTGTAATAATTTTCGAACTTTTAATTATCTTTTACCTTTAGAAAGGAGTGTAAGTGTTATATGAAAAGTATATCATGAAAATCTATTTATAAGTTAGTTTTCTCACAGCTTCCATTCTTTGCTCTTTTTACGTCAATTCCATTTCATTTTCTTTAGAAAAACTTATCTTAACTTGTTTCAGTGCTGTAAAATTGATATTAAGTTGTGATATATTTTATGTTGAAGATAAAGTTGATTACTTTTTACTTGCTGTGGTTTCTTAGTCTAAGATTAAACTTAACACCATATCTTAAATTTAAACTTTGTGTTTTTATTGACTTGACATTTTCTAGTTTAGTAGTTTTAAAATTTATGTACATGTTTGGTATTTGGTCGAATGACGTCAGTTTTATAAAGTTTTATAATTAAAATTCCTTTAGGTCTTAATAAGTACCAAATAATATTTAGTTTTCTAATTTTGCTTTTTACTTTTCTAACTTTTCCTCACTTATACCGGAGGAATAAGTGAGTATATAAGTTCTCTGAAACTGACAGAGAACGGTTAGAAGTAAAACAGGAAGAATAGCGTTAGAAGGTAAAACAGAATGAATGGTGTTAGAAGTATAAGAGAAAGAATAGCGTTAGAAGTAAAACAGAATGAATGGTGTTAGAAGTATAGAGAAAGAAGCGTTAGAAGTAAAACAGAATGAATGGCGTTAGAAGTATTAGAAAAGAATAGCGTTAGAAGTAAAACAGAATGAATGGCGTTAGAAGTATAAGAGAAAGAATAGCGTTAGAAGTAAAACAGAATGAATGGTGTTAGAAGTATAAGAGAAAGAATAGCGTTAGAAGTAAAACAGAATGAATGGCGTTAGAAGTATAAGAGAAAGAATAGCGTTGGAAGTAAAACAGAAAGAATAGCGTTAGAAGTAAAACAGAATGAATAGCGTTAGAAGTAAAGCGTTAGAAGTAAAACAGAATGAATAGCGTTAGAAGTAAAACAGAATGAATAGGTTAGCGTTAAGTAAAACAGAATGAATAGCGTTAGAAGTAAAACAGAATGAATAGCGTTAGAATGAATAGCGTTAGAAGTAAAACAGAATGGATAGCGATAGAAGTAAAACAGAATGAATAGCGTTAGAAGTATAAGAGAACGAAAAGTGTTTGAAGTATAAGAGAATGAATATCGTTAGAAGTATAAGAGAACCCTCGGTCCCTAATAGTTAATGTTAAAGTTAAAACGCATATTTCCTATTGAAAGTTTTATTACTCTGCAATAATACGAATCTTTTTGTGGTCTCGAAATGGTTTTACCTATTTCATGTTATAAATTATCTCCATAAAACCACTGTGGCTGGAAAACGATATCGCAGTAAGTAATATTTGCGAGCATTGTGCAAATCGAAACCTTTGTTTTATATCTAAATCTAATTTTGTTTTTAACCATTGATTCTCCTCGCTTTGCCGTATCGGTTTTTCTAAAAACTTTTCATCTCTCGATGCATACCAATTTCCCTAAACATATTATTGGAGTAAAACATTTCCATATGGAGATAGCATTAGGACTCTACCGTCCGTAACTTATGCTTAACCGCCAATGTCTGAATAAAACCCAAATGCATAAATTTTTATGTTTATACTGAGTATGTTCTTCTAGCTTTTTCAATCCTTATTATAAGACCAGCATCTTTATTTTTATAAGTCAAAAGAAATTGTGATGAAACTTGCTTTATTGAAGAAAAAAATTGCTTTATTTTTCTTCACATCTCAATACCTAATTATTTTAATAATGACAACCATATAGTCCAAGAGCCCAGGGGTGTTTTGTTAATAAAAAGTGTAATGGCTGGAACCGGTCTCAATTTTTCGTAAATACCTTCCTGAACAAGGATCTGCAATTCTGCCGACTCGTATCGGATGGGTGTCCCAGGCAGAACGCACTTTAGGGGTCAAAGGTTCTGCCTGTCGCCAGAATTGCAGATCCTTGTTCAGGAAGATATTTACGAAAAATTGAGACCGGTTCCAGCCATTAAACTTTTTATTAACAAAACACCCCTGGGCTCTTGGTCTAATAGTTCGTGCATCTCAAATGGCATCCTGTACTCTAGGGCTCTAAAAGAATACTAAATATATTTCTTTTCAACAGAGGAGGTATAATGTGACATCACATTATACTTTTATGTATTGTTATAATATTAATTAGAAATCAGTTTATGAGTAGCAGCCTCACTGAATCCATCTTCTTAAATCTCTTCCCTCCAAACAAAAAAAAAATAAAATAAATTTGCTAATTTTTACCCACTCTATAGAAAACCCTTAATTTTTAAGCAATCCTTTCAATTCGTAACCTTACAATCCGGTAGGAGGTTATAATACGGATACGCAAGCCAAAGTTTACACAGGGTACAGCAAAAATTATTCAAGCCCCCTTATGCAGTGATAAAAGGCTTAATCTTCAAGTAATTCTTTTGTTTATGATATATCTATATTACTTATATCTATATTACTTATCTATTCTATTAGCGTACTATGAGTCCCGTAATTTACTTTGTAGAATGATGTATGAGGGAAGTCTAATTTCATATTAGGCAGCTTGTTTTGAGATAAAATGATTTTTGATAATAAATAGTTCTAATTTCTGATAAGGAAGGTTAGTTCCAAAACTGCTCGTTTAGCGTGTAACAACTTTCACTCATAATGCCTTATCATGCAGTTTTAGTTTTTAATTAGATTGAAACTTTACTTTGGATAGCTGTGGAAGTCTACGTG
The DNA here is from genome assembly GCA_018340805.1 of Microvelia longipes. Taxonomy (NCBI): domain Eukaryota; kingdom Metazoa; phylum Arthropoda; class Insecta; order Hemiptera; family Veliidae; genus Microvelia; species Microvelia longipes. The sequence continues at coordinate 50,742,877 of JACMZG010001914.1, forward strand.
GTAAAGCATCTCTTACAAAGTCTACTTATCTTTAACTTGAAGTACTTTTTATTAAATTCCTTGATATATGCTTACAAAGGAGCTTTCCAAACTACTTAAATACTTAACTTTTATGAAAATTAATTTTCTCTGAACTTATCTTCGGAGATATCAGTATATTATTAGACAATTTGATGAAAACCCAATGTAGGATGTATTCCTGTCAGTTTAAAAACAGGACTGTTGAACAAGAACATTATTTATTTTATTATTAATTAGTCTAGTCAAGTAGGTTTTTTTTCGCGAATTTTTAAATGGTTAAATTTTTATTTTGAGAATCTGTTTGGACATGTTTAGGGATACCCCCAAAAGGTCCCCTACTTTGCATATCAGGTGAGATCGTAGTGGACCAAAACGTGTCCCTTTCTTCATGTTTTCGTTAATATCTTGTAGGAATACAAAATATTTAATAAATACCTTTTAACTAATATTTTTACTTTTCCTTAAGACCACACCGCATTACATAGACCCCACAGCCGGCCTCAAATTTAATCTGGTCCTTAACATGCGAGAGATGAGTGCGTAAGGTGGTAGGAACGCTGGAACTCACTCTATGATCATTCCTTTGTAGAACACTAGCTACTTTATTTGAAATATCACCTATATAAAGAACCGAGCACCAGACCATATCTTTTAATTTAAATATCACACACAGAGCACCTTATAATTTAAATATCTTATATTTCAATTATTATTTTAAATTACTTTGACTAGGTATTCCTTAATACTATAAAATACATTAGTTTGTAAGTTTTTCTTTAACAAGTTTTTTAAAATCACTTTATTCTAATTCTTTGGTATAATATTATCGAGTCTATTAAATAATTTTATTCCTAAATTTGAATGATGACCAGACTCGGATTTACTTAATCTATGTTGTTCTATAATTAAATTATTGCTATAACATGCTTAGTATTATACTTATGACTAGGTTTCCTAAATCTGTTAATGTTAGATTTAATATACATTAAAGAATGTAAAATAAATAAATTAATCACAGTCATAACACCTAATTGTTTGAATACAGGTTTACAAGTTTTCCAGTTTTTCATATTCATAATTATTCTTAACATTTTCTTCTGTATTAATAATATACTTTCGGTGTTAACATGCCCCCAGAGAAGTATGCCACAGATCTACTTTCCACCAATGCTCTGAACACTGGAACCACCGTGTTTACAGGAAAGTAATTATTCAATTTTCTAAATATAAAGACATTTTTTGATAGTTTAAATTTTAGATTAAATTATTATTCGTAAAATTATCGATTATATAATTATTCATAAAATAAAAATAAGCTATTAGTCCCTTTACAAACATCTGGGAAGTTAACACCAATAGAAACACCAATACTTGTATTAAGAGAATAATCTTGACGATGGTAAAGAACATTGATTGTTTAAGTCTTTGCTACGTTAAAGTTGGAAAACCACGGACAACTCTGACAGTGTTAAAAGTGACAAGTCTCTGATGCTTAAAAAGCCTCTCCGAGGGTCTTGATTAAACTTTCTCTCTTGTCTTCTCTAATAATCAATCAAAGGCTGTTTTTGTAACATCTTTCGATTACGGAATATTTTAATTTGCGAAACACAATGTCTCTCATAATGGTTGCCATTTTTCGAACTCTATTTTATCAAATTGTTTTACAGAAACAAACTATAATAAAAACTGAAATAATTTACCAGACATTGAATCGTAATAATATCAGGTTGGTAATCTAAACTAAAGACATTCTATCAATGTTTTGAAAAAGAATTTAAAGGTTAAAACAAAGATTATAAGTTTTAAAAAAAAATCAGAGTGAATTAGAAATATTGCATAGAATATTGAGTTAGAAATAAATATAAAACAACAGTCTCTCCACTAAATGTGAAATTTATTTACCGAGCCGGCTTTCAACTGTAAACAGCCATCATCAGTGCCTACAAACAATGTAAAAGATAAATAAAATAATAATATAACAATACAACCAAAATAAACAAAAGTACAAGTCAAAAAGTAAAAAAAAAACAAATAAAAAAAAAAAAAAGAACATACCGGTGAGGTGCGAAAGGAAACGTGAAAAATTAAACGGTTTATTTCATTTGAGACAGAGGTTGGAAATAGACAAATAGAAGTATAGATTAATTTCTTCATATTTAGACTTCATATTTCAGGATTAGGAATGAAAGAAAAAAGTTATGTACGATGTACCTTAGAAGTTTTCCTTAACCTCTCGGATTCGCTATGCTCATCCCATGTCTTTGAACTTGCTTCGCATGACCTCAGAATAAAAGAATCACCTAATCTGTATTGTAATACTTCTTTATACTCCCTTCGCATTTACTGAGATAGTAATAAGTGTATTTTGTTTCCAGTTTTCTCCTTTCAAGATACTAACCTCGATGTTAATAATTTAAAAAAAACACTTAAATTAAAAAAAGAATAGATATATTGTCAAGCACAATAGTATAAATGTATTGTAGTAAATGTGTATACTGTTTACAAATGTATTACCTTAGTTACAACTAAGATACTTACCTCGCTCGACACTTATTAACATTAGTGTTCAAACCATAAAACATACAGACCCATCATATTGAAATGAAGGGATATTTATAAGTTCATTTGAAACGATGTTCTAATTAATTATTAGAACTAGGAAATGAAGAAAAGATACCACAAAAATAATTGTTTAAATTTATACAGGATACATCCCTGCCAAATTTAAACACAATTGAATTATTTATAAGTTCATTTGAAACGATGTTCTAATTAATTATTAGAACTAGGAAACGAACAAAAGAGACCACAAAAAAATTGTTTATTGGCAAAGCGCTTTCAACCTAACATGAGGCCATCATCAGTGCCATGAAAAATAAAGATGAAAGTTAGAAATAGTTTTATTTGAATAGTCGGCGAGTCTCACTCGACCCACCGAGCTGAAAATAGTTTTATGTATTTCTAACTTTTATGTTTATTTTTTAATACACTGATGATGGCCTCATGTTAGGTTGAAAGCGCTTTGCCAATAAACATTTATTTTTGTGGAGAGACTCTTTTCTTCGTTTCCTAGTATGAATAACTCCACTTGTACTCAATCTCATTCAAATTAATTATTAGAAATTAATATTAAGATATCAGTATTAATGCTGATATATTGCTAAAAACCACTTAAGGTGTCTTAAAACAACTGTAACGATAATTTAGGTGAATTTCCGGTTTTGGACTTTTTGTGCAATCACAATACCTTTCTTATATACCTACGGTATGAATGTGGAAAGTAAAAATAAATGAATAGTTATTCTAGGAGGGAGAACTGTGGTTCTTACAGTTGTTTGTAATAACTTGTGTCTGGTAGTGTAACCACACGGGGAATCTTAATGCCCTTATTTTTCTTTAGTTTGGTCCAAGTAAGTTGTTATAAATCATTTGTTGGGTCAAACCAGCAACGACTTAACTCTGAGATGCCTCATATCATGGGTTTCATAACGTCATTGTGTAACCTACCTCCTTGGTTATGCGTTAAGTCCAAAGAGACTAAACTATTAGAGGGAGGATACAACAGTTCTTATGATTCCTTGGGTGGCTAGGTGCCGTAACGGTACATTGGTGACGTCATTTTTTTTTTATTATTCATAATAATTACAATTTCACGTACATATTACATTATTTTTCGACTATTTTGTTTTAAATCGAGTAAAATGAATTTAAAATAAGTTTAATTATTAACTATTGCATGTATTCTTTAATTGTCTGTGTCGAATAAATTGGTTTAATGTTACATCATTGAAAAATGTCCGCCGTTTGTAGAGTGTATGCCCTAATACGGGTTGTAGAGGGGTGGAGGAGTTTCTAGTCACTCTCTTGGGGGACTATTGTAGGGGTAAGTACAGTTACACAAGCACTATCACTTGAATATTATTACCAGAAATGTACTATCACTTGAATATTATTACCAGAAATGCACTATCACTTGAATATTATTACCAGAAAGGCACTATCACTAGAATATTATTACCAGAAATGTACTATCACTTGAATATTATTACCAGAAAGGTACTATCACGGAATATTATTACCGCACTATCACTTGAATTATTACCAGAAAGGCACTATCACTAGAATATTATTACTAGAGAGGAAATATTATTACCCAATATTATTATTAATATTATTACTGGAGAGGCACTATCACTTGAATATTATTACCAGAAATGTACTATCACTTGAATATTATTACCAGAAAGGCACTATCACTTAAATATTATTACTGGAGAGGCACTATCACTTGAATATTATTACCAGAAATGTACTATCACTATATTACCAGAAGACACTATCACTTGAATATTAAAACATTGAAAATGATACTTTAACAACACCTCGATCATAAAATGAATAGTAAACACTTTAGTAACTTATATAATACAAGATGATATCTCTATGCTCTTATTAGAGATCAATCTGAAATTAGTCCTCTACGATAGCGAAATCTTTTGCTTTCTTTGTGGAATTTATAGACAAAGTAAATTCCTTTTCTTAATTATTATTCCTCATATGACGTCACATTATACCCTTTATACGTCCTTATTGAATAATCATATTTAGAACGAAGAAAACCTTTGTTTCTATGTGTGTTGCTGCAGAGAGTAGATAATAAATTTTATATGATTCTCAAGAACCTGTTGTTTTCTTTCTGAAATACATTACTTTCTGTGTCCGTTGTTGAGGGTCATTAACTATGTTATTACGGGTTATTAATTTTAAATAATGTTAAATAAATAAAATCAAGCTGAAACTAAACGTATTTATCTTTTGTTTCATTGGATTTAAGATAAATCACGGCACAGCATGATGAGTTATGAACAAAAAAAACATCGAAAAATATTCCAGCCGCCGTTGTTATTATCAAGCTTGTATTAATGAATTTAATTATATAGTTTTGCATTTGTATTTATCACTCAAAAAATCGGGTACGGGGTACCTTGGATGTTCAACTCAAAGGATTCGCTATGTTCGCTCTGCCTACTTCTGATTCGCTTCGCTTGTCCTTTAGAACATACAACTCGCTAAATTTATACGTCTTCGGACTAGTTTCTCCTAATTATATCAATAATTATATTAGTTTTATACCCAGCGGTCACCCATCTAGGCACTGACCTCACTCGATGCTGTTTAACTTTTATTATATAATATCAAAGCATAGATATACTTGCCCCAACTTAGTATACATATTTATTACGGAATGGGATTACATTTGAATCAAGTTTTAGCTCATTTGAATATTTTTCCGATTTTTGCAACGTTTTAAAAAACGTTTAAAAAAAGTAATAAAAGATAAAGAAGTCTCTCCACAAGAATATATTTTCTATAGCAAAGCGCTTTCAACCTAACAAGATGTCATCATTAGTGCTAGCCGTTGAATAAAGAAGAGGGTGATAGATGAGTCTTATAGATCAGATATCAAGGATAGACTCTATCCTTGATATCTGATCTGTAAGACTCATCTATCACACTCTTCTTTATTCAACGGTTAGCACTGATGATGACCTCTTGTTAGGTTGAAAGCGGTTTGCTATAGAAAATATATTTTTGTGGAGAGACTTCTTTATCTTTTATTAAGATGAACTCCATTAACGCTCACCTTAGTTCTTTAAAAAAAAGTCATTCGATGATTATTAACCTAATGCTGATAAAAAGATGGAACGTGGCACATACGTTGTTCTTATATATGACTATACGCAAGCCAGATCTTAAACCGATCAACAACAAATTTTCCGTGATTTATGCATTTTCAAAATGTTGGCTGAGTCATTATTCCGGGTTAATTGCGTCTTTTTTTCAGATAGCACGACTAGATTTTCTTTAAAACATTATGTAACAAGTTGTGACGCTACTGCTCAGGTTATTAAATATATACATGAAATAAGCAAATTTGGATTGATATACAAGAAAGTGCGCATTTAAAAAAAATTACACGACTTGTGGGCCTCCGCGACAGACGTTCTATTTTAAGTCCTGCTAAAAGTCAAAGCCATGATTGTTAGATATATCACTGCAATATCTGAATTTGGAAATATTTTGCCAGGCACTAAGACCTCTAAGTTCTGCTACACATTCTTCTTTTACTTTGATATTGTCAGAAAAAAACCATATTTCACAGTCTATAAAATATTTATGGACTAAATTTAAGTGAGTGTAATTCAGAACAAATAAGTTCAACATTTTTTTGCAATCGTCGGACAATATATATATATATATATATATATATATATATATATATATATATATATATATATATATATATATATATATATATATATATATATATATATATATATATATATATATATATATATATATATAGTTAGTGTATATATTATATGAATAGTAAGAGTATATAGTTTATATTTAAGTAGAAACTTAGCTTTTATTGTGACAGGTTGTTTTATCAGGTATAATAATATAAACATTATGGATACTTCAAAAGCGTCTAAAAGGTATCTCTGTTTTTTCTTACAATATTTTGTTTTTCTCGGGGAAAGCTATATAAGTTAGGTTGTTAGTTTAGGATACTTTATCCTGTGAGAAAGCTTTCCATAAAGTAGCTACTTTATGATGAGTGTCTATTACCTTACAAGCAACACGTGGGTGTCCTCTTAACTTCTCCGAGGAAATAAAGTAGCTCTAGTGGACCCGTTTTAATGCTGTACCAACTCATACTCATACTCATAACTGCTATTAGATGAAAAAAGTATAAATGGACAAGAGATAAGATTGTTATATTTACAAAGAAGAAGGCATGGTGTGTCCTTGAAACCACTACGAGCTCGCCCCTCTTACCTTACTGTGCGTGTGTGTGTAGTATATCTGTATTTCCTATGGTAGTGTGAGTAACTTATTCTCCCCATATTTTCTCGAAATACGTTTCTTTGCCTCCTAATTGTGGCCGCAATATTCATCGGAATCGCACCAAATTTGGAGGACGCAATATTTAAACCCATAGGAAGAAACGCCTAGAATTAGATTTTTTTTAAGAAGAACAAAAATCGGTTTCTTAGCCTGATATGGAATTTTTAAATCTAGGGGATTTATCTAAATAATTTGTTTAGCATATGTAGAAAATTTCAAGTCTCTAAGTCAATAGGGACGGAGAAATTAGGAGACCAAGAAACACATAGCGAGTATACCTTAAACGTATCAGCCACGAAATTATTTTCGTACACACTGTGACGATTTAAGGAGCAAATGCATTTCATACTAAATTAGTCCAACACAAGAATGACGTTAGAAGACTTTTTATTAGGTGAGCATTGGATAGAATAAGATATATTAGTACTGGGGCTAATAAAATTGGTTGATGTTGATGGGTTGGTTAGATTTTCTCATGCCGGTACTGAAGTTCGGTGTAATTTTTAGATCTGGATTTGTCCGTACCAAGGATCTTGAATAAAGGGGATGACGCACTAAGTCGATTTGCTATAAAAAAGTGACCCAATCGAAAACCAAAAAAAAGAGAGATTTCAACACGAAGCACACGTCAAAAACCAATTCCACATGCTTGGTACAAACTGCGCATGCTTAAAATTCTCATAAGAGTGCAGGTCTTAAATTTTAGGGGAATTTTTCTGCAGGTTTCCCATTGTTTATTGCTTGAGAAGGTTATAACAAAAAACGCTTAAATTATCACTCACTAAAGTGGCAAAGTATATTCCAAAATTTAAAATTAATAAATAAGCACAAATGACTTAACTAGCACCAAAAATGTAACAATCACAAGAAGCACAGAAGAAAGTTTAGAAGCAAACTCGACAACCTTGCTACATAACCTGCATTTGGCGCCTTTTCATTGTAACCAAGGGAAAGGTAAGTTCGCTCCTATTTCTCTATCGCATACAACTTCCTGGGGTCAGAAATGTCATTTAATGCGTCATTCCCTTTATTCAACATCCTTGGTCCGGACAACAAGGTTCCTTTAATTGGGAGGTCTGCGAAAAAAATTGATAGAGGCTTTGGCAAAAGTTCTCTAGTTAGAGGATAGCTGTTAACCAACAACTCTCCTCTAACTAGAGAACTTTGATGAACTTTAGGAACTGGTGAAGACAACTCGTCGAAAATGTCTAAACTCCAAATCTCATTTTTTATTTACTGTAAGTTATTATTATTATTTTACTATTATACATATATCAAGTTTTTTTCGAAACGTATTTTTTGTGGCAGAGATCTCTAAAACGGACTTTGGACCCACTACACGAACCTCCTTATTAGAGATTTTCGAAAAAAATTAATGAAATGCCGATACCATTTCTAACACTAAAAAGTCAAGACAAATGAAGTCATTAAATTTATTGAATATCTTGTGGAGGAATTGAACACGAATTCAAAACTCATAAAAACAATATTTATTTATATCATACTACCATAATGAACATATTACAGCACACTAAAATCATTATTATCATCATAGTGCATTATTTGAAATAAAGAAAAGATATTCTCTTGAATAGGTTGTATGTTTAAGTTGACTTGAGGCAGGCACGATTCTAAGCCTATTTTTACTTGTGACCTATTTACTGTGAAAACCTTGTACATAACTAAACCACACACACTTAGAGAAAAGAAGGGAAAAAAGATTTAAGTCCTCCTCAGTGTGCTGTGGGAAACTGTTTTTCTCTATCAGTGGTTAAATGGTTTCTTTTAAAGGGTAAAATATTATTTTCCTGCAAATCCACTCTCAGGACCTTTTTAACCCTCAGACTCACTCTACAGGACGGGCCAAGAAAAGTTGTTTTTCTATCCCTTTTTCTAAGATTTTTTTGTGGGCGAATCCGTTTTTCCATAGAAACTTATTTCACCTGAAAAAATCGGGTGTGGGGTACCTCGGAACTTTTTCTCGTTACATCGGATTCGCTAGGCTCATCCTCCCTGCTTCGAACTCACTTCCCTCGTCCTCAGAAATACAGTTCGCCAAAATTATACTGCAACATGCCATTGCATGTTGCAGTATTCAATTGCATGTAACCTTTTTTCAATACGAATGGGCGCGGCGTATCGAGAACGTCAGGGAAAGGAAGTAGGATAAGGTAAGGTATGTGGAAAATAAGGATATTTATAGATAATAAGAAAACTATAAGTAAAAAAGGGGGTTAAAAAAAAAATAAAATATAATAAAAACTATAAACTTATAATAAAATAAATATTTAATTACAAAGTATAATAAATAAAAATAATGAAAAAATATTAATTAATGAATAAATAAACAAATAAGGATGCTTATATAGAAATATACACACACACATATATATAAGTATACATACATACATACATGTACATGCATATACACACACATATAAATATATACATGTATACATACATACATCCATACATATAAACATAAACATACATACACATTCACACACACACACACATATCACGGATAAATACATATAATATACAATATATAAATAGATACACATAAATATACTATAAATAAATACACAGACACAAAAACAATAATAATTTAGAGCTCAAAATTCAATACTGTTTGTATTGAAAAAAGGTCTGGCAATCAATTTAGTAGTTTCGCCACATGGAGCGCTACCATCAAGTTTTTACCTGTCAACGAACGCTACAGCTACATCTCTAATTGTTGGCTCGACGCTTCCGAGTACGCACCCACTTATTCTAGCTTGAAAAAGACGATTTGTCGAAACGTCGCGTCATACCCTCGAACTCCTTTTTTTCACCATCTGTAAGTTATTATTATTCTTTCTCAGGATCATATATATATATATATATATAATATATATATATATATATATATATATATATATAATATATATATATATATATATATATATATATATATTATATTTTTGTGTGTTCCTGCCATGCGGATTCTAACACAGGAAAGCTTTGTCTGTTAGTAAGGCAAGTGTTTGTTTTTAATAAAAACTATAGAAACTTATAGCAATGTCTCGGCTCCTCTCTGGATAAAATGTCTGCACTACGACTCATTAGGTAGAACACTGTCTTCTATCTAAGGGAGTTAGCAAAAAGGGTCCAACAAAACTACTTGTTAGGTTATCTCAGCTGTTGCTAACTATTATCACTATCACTAAGTAAAATTTAATTTCAATTCTTCTCGACAAAGAAGACAAAACGTATTTAAAATCAAAACAATAGATAAATAATACAATACCTTTCTCTTAAAGCGATCGCTATCGGAGCTGCTAGAAACTTTTGATTATAATTAATTAATATGCGCTTATTAAACTGAAGAGTTAATCAAGTGTGTATAGCTACCTGACCCTTCGTAATGTTTATTTAAGCTTTATTCTCTAGCGAAACTTTGTAGTATGTTTAATAATTTATAATTTTACTAGAAGGACTCCTGCAGTTCCTTTTTAGTTCCTAGAATAGGTCTATTGTGGGAAATTTAACCAGCTGCTTGTTTGAATAGAAAGAAAATTTAGTCCTCCTATTATTATAATATTTTACCCTTAGTACAAAGATTGAAGGAGACTATGATACAAAGGGTCATTTTTGCCGGTCAGTTATGACGTTTTAGTCAGTTTTTTCCAAATATTTAATTGAAAAGGTGCTTTTAAAATTGTTCCAAAGTACTGGGGAATCTTAAGTTCTCCCTCCAAGAAGACATTACTTGTGGTCTAGAGTTTCTAGATAATGGTTACTGAACGACCAGTTGTGTACTGATACAGGTTACTGAACGACCTAGTGCCTACTGAGACCAGTCATCATAGAGATAATACTAGAGGAGGCTTAGCCTACCTCAATATATTGAGAGGCCTGATACATCATTGGGGCTCTGTGTAACCTCATTGATCCCTCCTTCAAGAGTAGGTTTCTCTGTTATAATAAATTTTTTTTATTTCGGCTTCCCGCACATTGTTTGTTTTTGATTTGTATTTTTAACAGTCTACTATAAGTTATTGTAATTTTGTACTGATTACTTGATTGGATTTAAAAGCAAAGGTGGTCAGGATACTTTTTCGATGTTTCAAAATTTAACCTATAAGGCCCCTCTAGTAATAATATCTCTATGCTGGTCAAAGTCTCTATTGCCCGCCAATTGCCTGCTATTGCACTGCCTTTTATTGAATTGTTTGCAAACATTGCTTATTATTTCTTTAATTCAAAAATATCCAAAAGGCGAAGTACATGCTCTTTTCAATTTGTTTAAATTATTTCCTTGCTAGATTTCAATTTAATAAAAAATAGTTTTATAAAAAAAGTATCCGTTGAATTTTAATATACATTTTAAAAACAACCCATGAATACAAATAAAAACTTTTTTACACAAAGACTTATATAAAAAGTTTATATAAAATATTGTTATCAGAATAAACAAAGGCAACTTAGTTTTGGAAAAATGCATAAATCTTTAAAAAAAAACAACTAAAATATAAGAAGTCGGATTACGTATAAAAATGTATCCACTGATAAATTTTTCTAATTTCAAAGAGGAAAATATGGCTGAACCAACTTATTTTTTGGCAAAGTCTCAAAGTACGAAGTGCAATATTTTTTTTTTAATTTTTAAATATACTCAGAAAACAGTAAGGAACGACTTATTTAGTTAAGATGTCATTTTTATAAGAAAAATTTATTTTATATATATTTTTTGAAAACACATACACTGCTTGAAAGATAACTTATTATAAGAAAAAATTATTTTATATATTTTTTTGAAAACACATACACTGCTTAAAAGATAATTTTTATGAGAAAAATTTATTATATATATATTTTTTAAAAAACACATACACTGCTTAAAAGATCAATTTTTTTATAAGAAAAATTTATATTATATATTTTTTTGAATACACATACACTGCTTAAAAGATAACTTTATTATAAGAAAAATTTATTTTATATATTTTTTTGAAAACACATACACTGCTTGTAAGATAACTTTATTATAAGAAAAATTTATTTTATATTTTTTTTTGAAAACACATACACTGCTTGAGAGATAATTTTATTATAAGAAAAATTTTATTTTATATATTTTTTTAAAACACATACACTGCTTGAGAGATATTTTATTATAAGAAAAATTTATTTTTATATTTTTTTTAAAACACATACACTGCTTGAGAGATAATTTTTTGGGCACGTATTATAAATGCATCTTCTGTATCTTTTGTAAAAGATGGTAAAAAACCAAAAAAGTTATCATAACTTGAGGGGCTTATGTCGGTTAAATTTTTAAACATTTGAAAAAACCCTGACCGCCTTCGAGTGTCAATATGATCAAACAAACATTTTGAAATAAGAACGTAATAACTTAGTAGCAGAACAGTATTAAGTATAAAACAGAACTTATATAATTCGAAAAAAAACACAAACAATTTTCGAAAAGCCGTCAGTAATTGGTTTATTATAACATTTAGTGACTCTTAATGTAGGTTACGTACAGTGCCACTGAGAACCACAAAAAATATGTTTCAAAGCCTGTATTGATAAAAAGTATGACCTCTCTAATAATACCTGTATCTAATTGTAAATATCGTTGTTTTACTTAAAAATATGACATATTTTTTTTAAAATGTCATAGTTTTTAGGTTTACACATCACAAAAATAGATTTTACTCAAGTTTCAACTTTCATAAAGTTAGCTCTAGAGTAAAACTCATATCTCAATTAAGATTTGAGCTGTTTCAGTCAAATAAAGTATCACCAACACCTTTTACACAATATAATTGTGCGTAAGGCACCTAGGAAATGTAACAAGCAAAATAATATAGTGGCTGTGGAATGGGTTTTTTCATTTACGATTTTATCTCGTTTAATTGGCAGACACGTATTTTTTTATAAGTGTCCAGAAGTAGGTATAAAATAAGAAGTATCCAATGAGTAGTTTAATGAAACAAAAGTTATTTTTAGTTTTTCTTGAGGAACAAAAGTTTTTCTTTTAAATCCTTCTACAGAGTTTTCTTTAGCAGGGTTTTGTCTCTGGTAGAAAAAGTTGACATTTTATCCCCCTTATATTGTTAGTTTTCTTTTATTGAGGTCAGAGTTTTTTTTATTGAGTTTTCTTCTTTATATTCTTAACGGAGGTGATGTCATAAAGTATTTTTGTATTACTTAAAAATGTGTATGTAAAACATTACTTTATGCTAGCGAGTTTTTCAAATTTCAGGGGAGTAGCTAATCTGGTTGGTAAGATTGAGTAGGGAAAGTAGAGTCAAATTTGATCGTGAAGGAAATTATGTTTGAATTAAATGTACCAGTGGCTAGACACTGTACACTACCTACAGACTAGTAGGTGTAGTTAAAACTTGTTACGCAAAGTTTTAGGGAGATCTAGAGTAAATTTTGAAGGTCATAATACTATCATGTGTGATATAGAGTCAGTAATAAATTAGAGGCCCTTAACATCCGAAGCTAAAGGTGACATGCTGAAACCTCTAAAGCCTCATTTATGTTGAGTTAGGGTGTGAGGTAGAAGATTTTAATTTAGTTGACGAAAACACGTTTAAAGAAACCTAGAAATATATTGAGGAGCTAAGAAAATCAGTGGTACTAACAATACCGTACCACTTTAGGTTTGTAAAGAATCATTTGTCTTGTATAAGGAAAGGGTACGGGTAGTAGTAGTAGTAGTAATAGGGTGGGGAGGCAAAGCCAGGCAAATAGGCCACGTTGTTGGGCCCTTCTTGCCAGCCCCGATTCCTTAGCCTACACCACCTCTACCAAGAACCTCTTGGAAAGGTTGATATATTGTAGGATATCTCTCCAACTAAGAGAAGAAAGCTCCTCTTCATACAAAGGCCTACGCCAAATATGCGGGTACGAAGAGATGTATAGGCCTCACACTCTGCAAGCAAGTGAAAGGCTGTCTCCTCATAATGCCACACATGGGGCAGCTAGCCTCTGGGATTATGCCTAAAGTATTAAGATGTTATTTAATCTACAGTGACCGGTCAGAACACTAACTAGGTTCCTAAGGCACCTAGGAGATTTTAAATTAGTTTACGAAAACACGTTTAAAGAATCCTCGAAAATATATTGAGGAGCTAAGAAAATCAGTGGTACTAACAATACCGTACCACTTTAGGTTTGTAAAGAATCATTTGTCTTGTATGAGAAAAGGGGTACCTCGGAACTTTTCCTTATCACACCGGATTCACAATACTCGTCCTCAGAAAATAAAAGTCGTAAAATTTATTTAGCAACACGTGCTCGAAGCTGCTTAACTTTTATCCAACAAAAACCATAGATTTACTTGTCGTTTTAAAACGAAAGTTTGCTTATTTATTACGTAAAGGTATGCAGTTGTACTATATTTCAACTCAATTAGATTGTTTTCCATTTTTTACAATTCTTTAAAAAGCGTACAGAAGTCATCTGATAAGAATTAAACTAATGCTTATAATGAGATGAAACTTGGCACAACATGTTAGTCTTATACATGTCTTATATTCATGCTGAATGCCAATCCGATCGCAACATTTTTTCGGGTTTTATAATTTTTTGAAATTTCCGCTGAGTCATTACGATTTAATAACGTCATAAAAATATATTTTCCGGATGGCTCAACTACACTTATAGTCTATTTTTTTTACAAAGTTTCAACTCAAGCATAAATACTATGGAGCTACGATGATGAACGACAGGCACACATACACACACTAACATACAGACAGACTAATTTGTGATGACTACTCAGGAGGTCTTTAAAACACCAGTGGTTTTGGATTTTTATGCAAACCCAATAATTTCCCCATATAAATGCGATATAAATGAGTAAAAGTTGTCTTCCTATTGATCGAAGTTTCTTTCATAAAATAATTCGTCTTTTCAAAAAAATCGTCCTATTATATAACTGAATTGTATTCTTCGTAATATATAAGAGTATTCAATTGTTGTAAGCACTAGAGTGCACATGTTTATTGTAAGGATAGGTTAGTAGGGGCTGGTAGGAAGGGTGGGAGGGATAGGAATAGGAAGGGCAAGGTTGGGTTAGTCTGTCTCTATACTGCGATCAAGTCGGGCCTTCCACATGAAGTAAATACTATTCCCTCACCACGCGTGAATACAGTGAATAATGCTTCCTCTCTTCTAAAACGACGATCTTTCTTCTATTACCATTCATAATTTTTTTCAAAGGTTATATATTTAATTTTTTAATGTCATTTTCATACATTAATTATAAATATTATATAATTATATTTAAGATTCCTCAAGGACATTATAAATAATTTTTTGTAGCGTTGTGAAATAAAGCAGAGTGCGTCTTTCTAATATAAAGTGAAATAAAGAATTCATGATATAAAATCGGGTACGGGGTGTCTCACAACTTTTCTGAACCTTTATTGCTAATTTTGAGCAATATTATAAAATACTTTAAACTCGCACTTAATTGGCTTAGTAATTATATTATTGGTCCTTTTTATTTTTACATATTATTGTAAAATTAAATATCAAGCATTATTGAGCCCATGCTTTTAACTTATTTTGCTTGTCATCCAAAATCAGGTTCAGGTTATTTTTGTACTTCTCCTCACAAATTTAGACTCGCTTTTCTCGTCCTCAAAATGTCATGGTTACCGTAAGTTTAAGGTGGTAATACATGATCTCTTTCCGCTCGATTTCAGAGATGTAGGGAATCTAAAACTCTAAGATGTTATAGCTTATGGTTAATTAAAGCTTAGAAAATTATACGGTAGATAGGATAGATATTATGTTCACGAATTCATTAAATACTTGTGATCATACTTGTCAGCCTAGTTTTATTATTATAGATTTTTATGAGAATATTAGCCCTATATTTTATTATTTTATCATATGATTCGTTAATTAAAATTTTATGCGGCAAAATGTCATGGTTTTGACTAATACTATATATGTTCACCATTACTAAACATTAAATATCTATAAAATGTATAATACAAAGTCATTATAAGTATTTCTATATTAAGGTATATCAAACATTAAAAAGCAGTAAGAAAATAATAATTAATTGGTCGTTAAAATTTTAAATATATTATTAATTAAAATTTTAACAAAGGGAACTTATATCATGATAAAATTTTAATGATTAACTACCTATATATGTACATTTGTGCTAAATGTCAACTTTGTCGGTTGTATATTGGATTTTAAACCGATTTATAAAACAAATGTTCAATCAGCAAAATAGGCTATCGTAGTTTGAATCATCGTTTAGGCAGTACAACTAGACTTAAGGTGTAAGTTTTGTGTCAAATTTCATCTCGATAGCATAAGAACAGCAGGGTTTATGCGTGACACAGACAGACAGCATGACCATTTTGAATGTCATTAAAATGCCTGAAACGGATAATTATGATGAAACCCCGATTTCGGATTTTAACGTAGGTTTCTCATACCTGCGTCAGTAGGTTTGAGAAAAATAAAAACGCATTGTAAAATGTGTTTCTTCTTAGTGGACGTTGTATGATCTGCTCTCCAGGAATGATGATTTATATCACAAGTGATTTCAGAACTTTAATTTATCCTTAGTCTCACTTTTAAGTTTATAGAATTCTCTATAAACTATAAATTATAATATATATATTATATATATATATATATTATATATATTATATATATATATATATATATATATATAATAAGTTATTATAACACATACAAAAATTTCATTTTTGGTGCAAGCCAAAATGAGATTTGGCTTGCCATTATGTCTCTTACCATTTTTATCATGGTAAGAGACATTTGAGACAGATTTTGGTCATGTTTCGAGGTTCAAATCCCGCCATGACGCCTATGCCATAAGCGATTTTTTCTAAAGAAATTCGCTAATAGACTAAAAATTATGATTGCTTACATTAATTTGTGATATAATGTAAGATTTTATTTTTTTATCTATAGATTTTAAGCTAACCATGTTATTCAATTAGATATGCTTCTTAATAGATTTCGAGCTGAACTAAAACTAGACTTATATGAACTAGAACTATATGAGACTGCATTAGAACTACAAAATAAACTTTAATTGCATCTGGAATGTTACATTAGATCAGAAGGGCAAATTTTCTGAAAGTGGAAGGGATAGATGTGGTATACAGAGTATTTAGAGGTGAAACAAGTCTAAATACTACACAAAGGTAGAACCTGCCTTTACCTCAATTTCCCTTGAGTATCATATTTTCTCTCACACACGTACAGGTTAACTGGTTTCTTAAAGCTACAATATTTACTATCCTTTGTTGACTTTACGCCTCTAGTTCCTCTTTGTGTAATATATTTTGTACAACTTAAAAAGTATTTTCGTACAAAGTTTACTTTACTTTCTAACTAAGGAAAGCTTATTACAATGATATTACTTAAATAATTCACTAATAATAAATATTGCTAATAAAGCGTAAAACAATTTAAAATTGAAGTAGTATACAGTCATATTTATTTATCCTGTGCATAGACGTGAAGATTGTATTTTGAGGTAGTACGTAATTGAGCACTTTATTGGACCGTTTTTAGGATGAGAAGTCAATCATTATTGTATTAGGAGGTTATTTAGTACTTTTCACCTCCGAGGACAATAATGAATGTAAAAAACTCCTAGGACGTAAAAGTAATTCATAAGTTGCCGCCATTACTGTAATGTAATAATAATAATATTATAATAATAATAAGCCATTTATTTGCATTATAAAAGATTTACATT
Source organism: Microvelia longipes (assembly GCA_018340805.1). Classification (NCBI taxonomy): domain Eukaryota; kingdom Metazoa; phylum Arthropoda; class Insecta; order Hemiptera; family Veliidae; genus Microvelia; species Microvelia longipes. The sequence goes on from JACMZG010001914.1 coordinate 50,760,572, forward strand.
TCATTTTTACTTAAATTAGGTACTGATAAACTAGGTACTGATAAATTAGGTACTAATTATAGTGATGGTAATAAGCAAACAGAAACACACGAAAGTTATGAGACAAATATTTAGCAATTAAAGAAAACATCAAGTAAAAATAAATGTAACCGTAAGAACAGAAGGATTCGTTTAATTACTTATAACTCTCAAACATTAAGGACTGATGTTAGATTATTTGAGTTACTACAAGAATTAAGAGGCAAAAAATGGGATATTTTAGGTTTAGGAGAAGTGAGAAGGAGAGGAGAAGGTCTAATAAAAATGGAAGGAGATATAGATTTTTACTATAATGGAGAAGGAGGTATGGGTGGTACAGGATTTTTAGTAAATGAGAGTAGTAAGAAGAATATTATTGCTTATAAATCCTATGGCCACAGAGTATCTAAACTAATTTGGAAACTTGAGAACGAAGGAAAAGGGGGAGGAAGAATGAAAGTTATTCAAGTCTATGCACCAACTTCTAATGCGGAGGAGAAAGACATAGAAGATTTCTATAACAGCATGCAGTTAGCAATAGATGAGAATAAGTGTAAATATACCGTCATTATGGGCGACATGAATGCTAAAGTTGGTTGTAATGAAGAATCTGAGGTAATAGGTAAATATGGATATGGTGTGAGAAATGAAAGTGGAAACAGTTTAGTGCAATTTGCGGAAGCTAATAAACTGTTCATCATGAACACTTATTTTAAGAAGAAACCAGAGAAAAAGTGGACATGGATAAGTCCGGATGGATGTACTCGAAATGAAATAGATTATTTCTTGTCTAATACGAAACATATTTTTCTTGACATCGAAACAGATGATAAAATAAATATTGGGAGCGACCATAAACCTGTCCGGGCAATACTTAAGCTAGAAGTAAAACGAAAAGAGAAAAGAAACTATGGAAATAAAAAAATAAAAAATTGCAAAGGATTGAGTTAGAAGAAAATAAAGTGAATCAGTTTCAAGAAATTTTAAAATTACATTTAAAAAAGAACAAAAAAGAAAAATTAGACATAGATTCATACGAGAAAGTAATTGTGTCAGCCTTCCATAAAACTTGCGACACTATAATAGAGGATTCTAATAATAACCAGAAAGATGGATCAAAAAAACAAGACTACCAAAAAAGATTAAAACTTTATTTAATAGAAGGAGAAAAGCTAAAAAGAGAGGAGAGGTAGATGAGATTAGGTGTGTGTCAAAGGAATTAAGAAACGAATTGAAGGAATGGACAAAAGAAAAAAAGATAAATGCACTTAGAGATACTATAGAGAAAGGTGGAAATATGAAAGAGTATTGGAGATCTCAGTCAACAGGAAAGTCACAAATAATAGCGATTAAAGATGAGAAAAATGAAATTAAGCATGGCCAAGAAGAAATATTGAATGTAATATGTTCCTTTTATAGAAAGTTGTACAGCGACGAATCAAATAAAAAGATCTTAAATAATATAGTTCTGAACAAGATAACATGATGGAAAATGAAGTACTGCTAATTTTAAAACAAGAAATAGAGAGCGTCATTAAAAATCTAAAGAAAGGAAAAGCCACTGGCATTGATAACATTTCTAATGAATTGGTTAAATTTGGAGGTGACTTTTTAGTAGCATACTTACAAGAACTGTTTAACTTGTGTTTAGAAGAACGAAGAGTCCCAAAATCGTGGTTACAAGCAGACTTAATCTTACTTTTTAAAAAAGGAGACCATACAAATATTTCTAATTACAGACCAATAAGTTTATTATCAACCATGTATAAAATATTCATGAGCATTATAACGAAAAGAATTAGTCACCGAATAGACCGTACATTATCAACTTGTCAAACTGGGTTTAGGAAGAACTTTTCCACACTCGACAATATCCTTACTCTTAAATTGTTGATAAGAAGTGCTCAAGAATATACATTTCCTCTGGTAATAGTATACATAGATTTCGAAAAGCCTATGATAGCATTTACCGAAATACGCTCATAGACTCTTTAAAAGATGCAGGTGTAGAAGAAGAGTACCTAAGTATTTTCGAAGAAACTTTAAGTAATAATACTCTGCAAATAAGACTTGGCAAACTAAAAAAGACAATAAGCGTGAACAGAGGGGTTAGACAAGGAGATGTAAGTTCCTGTAAAAGCTTTATAAACGCATTGGAAAATAGAAGCTCCAAATTAGACTGGGAAGGTCTAGGAATTAATAATAACGGCGAATGGCTCAACAGATTAGCATTTGTGGATGATTATATATTAATTTGTAAGAATAAGGAGGAAGCACAGAAAATGCTAAAAGAATTAAAAGAGGAAATGAAGAAAATAGGTTTAAAAATAAATATAGCAAAGTCAAAATTTATGAAGTTTAACATTGAAGAAGATTTTAATTTAATACTGGGAGAGAAAAAGTTAGATAATGTAAAGGAGTATGTATTTTTAGGTCAGTTGATAGCAGAAGAAGGAGAGGAGAGGGAAATAAAAAGAAGGATAGGATTAGGATGGGCCAGTTACAATAAGTATAGGCATTTGTTTCGATCACAGGTAGATATGGAGTGGAAGCGTAAGTTGTGGAACATTTGCGTGTTACCGGTAATGATTTATGGGGTAGAAACTTGGATTGTTAGTAAAGAAATGATTCAGAAGATGAGAGTGACACAAAGAGCTATGGAGAGAAGTATGTTGAGAATTAGCAGGAGAGATAGGAAAAGTAACCAGTGGGTAAGACAACAGACAGGACTACAGGATATAGGCAAGATTATTAGTGAAAGAAAGTGGGGTTGGGCAGGCCATGTGGTAAGGACACAAGATGAGAGGTGGACTAAAAAGTTAATCCAATGGTACCCAAGGGAAAGACAAAGGAAGCGAGGAAGACCTAAAATGAGATGGGATGAAGAAATGAGGATAATTTGTGGTCAAGAAGCATGGCAAAGAGTGGCAAGTGATAGAAAGGAATGGATGAGAATGGGAGAAATATTTAAGAATGTATGGCTGTACAAAGAATAGAATAAATAAATAATTATTAGCAGAAGAAATAGAAAAAATAATAAAACAAAATAATTTAAATAAATAAATATTTTTTTTATTTAAAGAAAAACCGAATTTAAAATTTAAAATATTTTAAAAAATAATTATATTAAATAAATAATAAAAATAATGTGTGTATATGTATGTGAATATATATAATTTTTCTTAATTTTTAAGTTACCAATGTAAATATTAAAAGTAGCATGATAAACTATTTATAAGTATGAATGTATGTGTGTCAGTATAGATGTAAATGTATGTATAACTTGTCTATGCAAGTATGCCTTAATTTATGTATAATAGTTATACTCAGGTTATATTATTGTAAATGTATTGTAAATATAATATTATTATTTATAAAAATATAGAAAATTAAAATAATGTATTTACTAGTTAGAATAAATTATATATAATTAAGAACTAACTAAATAAGTTAAAGAATAAATAAATGTAATAGGAAATTAAATAGAAAATTATGAAATTGTAATAAATGTTTTATAAATACTATGGAAAAAAAAAATATATATTAATAGGGATATTGTTGATGATGAAAATTAATGGTTATAAAAAATGGTATAGATACACAAAATAAAATATAAATAAATAATTTAAAAAATAAATAAATAAATAATAATGTATCAATAGTCAGTAATATTTGATTTTCTAGATGTATAAATTAGTATAGTGTTTGTTACTAATTTTAAATAGCATGTTACCAACCTACCTCAGTAGAGGTGCCACGGCTTATGGCCGAACTGCATGCTACTGTAATGTAGCGTGTTCAAAAAACAATCTGTGTTAAACCTTCATGAGCTTTATTTAAAAACGTTCATTTTGTTTCTGTTTTTGTTTGTAGACTAATTTTTTTTTCGTTTTTAAAAGGTGTTCTAATTGACAATTTTGTGTGTTTATTTGTAAAGCTTTTACATTTTTGAGTAAAAGTGTGAAGCTATGGATGAATTTAATGACGGCGATAATATGGAGTTAATAATAATTGGACGTTTTTTTTCAATTAAGTATATAGCACAGTTTAATGAGTGCTTTTTTTATTTTTTTTTAATGAGTGCTTTATTTAATGAGTGCTACCTCAAAAAAAATAGTGTATGCCATCCGGCTGAGAATGTCTTTATGTCTTGGCAATTTTTCCCGACTCGCTTCGCTCGTCGGTAAATCTAATTGCCGTGACATAAAGACACACTTCTCAGCCTTATGGCATAAATAACTATTTTTAACGATAGTCTCGTATTTTTGACAAATCTATTCACATGTAGTTTTTATCTATTATTTAAAATTGATATTTACATTGCGTGCATAGCAACCTTATTATAAGACCAGCAATAAGCGTTGTTGTACAATTTGTGTAAATTATATATATATTTATATATATATATATATATATATATATATATATATATATATAATATATATATATATATATATATATATATATATATATAATATAATATAATATATATATATGTTTGTGTTTGTGTGGCCACTTGGAATAAAGTTAACGTTATTACCACCTAAGGATGAAGTAGCGAATTTGATGTGTTGAAGAAAATTTCCGAAGTACCCCGTACCCAAAATTACATTGTTATTAAAAATGTACTTATTTTAATGTAATGTATTTTTAATACATTAAAAATTGTTTTAAATAAAAATAAACTAGAGCTTAAATGAAAATAAATTAATATATGTAGATTGAGGTATTGGTCTCCATGTATTAACTACTAAGTTAGTTAAGTGTTAAGTGTAGTTAGTTAACTACAACTAAGCAGGTAAGAAAGAATGTAAACAAATTCATTCATGCTTATAAGCCATTCAAAAAATGAAAAAAGGATTACTCACACCGTTAGGATATTCTAACTACGTTATAGAAGTAGATCAAGTGAATAAATTCGAAGAGCAAATAAGTTACCTAAATTAAAAAGTATACATTAGAAACAGAAAATAAAAATTAGTAAAAGGAGAGACAGTGAACTACTGATAATAAATACATTAAAAAATAAAACTTACTAAGAGTCGAAAAAAAAATCAAAATGCATTTCTATCATGCACTAATTAAACAATTATCACACATAATTATTAAATTACAAATTTAATTAAGAGAAAAATAAATAAATTAATTAATTTACAAATGTTTAACTGGGAATGATAAGCAAAAAGGGAAGGAATAAAATTAAATAGTCAAATTGAATATGTAGGACAGTGTGGGTGTATTATTATTGCACATTTGAATAATTCTTGATTATCCCAGCAAAATATATAAATTAAAATAAAATCTCGCCCTGCTACCGATTTTTAAAACCAGTGGGGGCAAAGCATGGGGCCAGTTCATAATAATTTTAGGGGGCTGGTCAAGACAGCATTGATGGCCCGGGCCAAGCAACAACGGAAAGATAATGCCTGACATAAAGAGTAAGGAGAAAGGAGAACTATATAAGAAAATACGATATCAAAATTTAAGAACAAGGATGGGATCCGGATCTAGATTGGTGCATCTCGGAAAATCCGAGAAGTAGGAGAGGGGAGTCAGTGTCGTGAGAAAGGAATCCACCACTACGTCACATATTATTGAATTAATTCAAAATCATTTTTCACCTTGCACAACTATACTCAAAGATTGATTTTTGCATCAAGTTTCAACTTTCTAGCATAAGTACACTAATGAGATGACACTGAGACTGATGAGATACGATGATAACACACAGGTAGACACACACCATACACATACTACACAATTACAGCAGTACAACTTTATAAAAACTACACAGGAAGTATCTTAAAAACATTTAAAAGGATCAAAGTTAAGGAAGGTAATCCTGGTTTTTCGGATTTTTATATACAAATCAAAAATTACATTTTTCTAACTTTTTGTATAATTTAATTTTATATTTTATTTTATGTTAATTTTTTATTTCCTACTTTTCTATTCATATTTATCGTATTAATAATAAAAAAGTAAAAATGAGGGGCAGGAATAAAAATGCTAATAAGTATCAGGTGTGTTATAAGAAAAGAAATATTTAAATTATACAAACCTAAAGTTGATTGCCAAAAAAGCAAATATTATTCTTTTCTCATTACTTTGTTTCTAATCATCGTCACGAATAATATAAAATCCTAAAATATTTTTAACACCTGTTTTCTATATTTGAAATTCAAATAACACATATTTGTCGAAATGAAAAATCCTGCCCTGATGTTTTCCAATTTCCAGTTTCAAGATGAGAATTTAAATGAGTAATAAAAACACCTGTGGCTCGATTGTTATTTATTTATGTTATGTCAGAATTATTTCATTTTAGTATTTTTTTGGGGGATATTTTCTACGCGGTTATAATTTATTAGAAAGTTTATGATTTTTGCCTATATTTGATGCATGACAATTGTTCTAAATATTATTGATGTTATCTAAAGTAGTACATTAGTCTTAGTGCCTCAACAAGTAGTAACGTAACAATTATCAAGAATTAAAAAATACATTAAATAATTTTAAAAATTACACAATTATACTAAATAAATAGATAAATTAATAAGGAAACCGTAACAAGAAAACGATAAAAAATATCAACGAAAATAAATAGATCGAATACACAAGAATAAAAATTCTAGCGCGGAGGTACGTAAGCCAGGTAGATTTTTTTAAATTGCGTCCTATCGTGCTGAAAAATGCATTTCTTGCTTCAAGGCATATTCTTTTTTATTTGATCGGTAGCATCATAACTTGATTTTTCATTTTTCCGGATGTTTTTAAAGAAAATGTGCATATTTATCCCATAGATTGAGTATACAACACTATAGTCATCATTTCAGAATCGACAAGGCACAGTATTATTCACTCTCATTTATAGCTTGGTTTATACTAAATTTCATATATTTTCTTTGAAATATCCGTCAAAAATAATTAACAATTTTCGATGCTGCTGCTTAGGTAATAAAGCAAATACCACATAAGCAAAAAATGAATTATTATGTACAAAAGCCCGCAATTCACAAATATCCGACCGGCGTGCGGACCTCTGTGCTAAAATTATTTACTATAAAAAATATGATGACAAACTCTAGTAAATATGACGATAAAAATCCCCGGTACCAAACCAAGAAAACCATTGAGTATTTTGAGTGCTAAAACTGACTGCGAATCGGCTTTATTTGATCCGGCGGCCCAAAAATAAATAATGTAGTAAGTCACCTTACTTAATTTTTTTTGGTTTATAAAAACAACTGGATTTTACGTTTAATGGTAATTTACGTACTTTAGTGGTACAGTACTTTCGACTTTTGGTCGTTTCGACTAAGGACGGTTTTTTTTTCTAAGAAAAAAATCGCTAAAAATACATTAAAAACAGTGAAGATAAATTATTCAATAAAAAATAAAAGTACGCTATAAAGAGATATATTAATTACCGGTAAGATATTGACTCTTTTATTTCTTGGAATCTGACTTAGAGGAATTAAAAAACAGAATTCGATAGAGCTTGAATAATAACAAACCGCCTCCATCAGTCTTATAATTTAATCTCTAATCTTAGTCATGAACTGCGTCTTAGGACAAAACCTTAAATTTTCCTACAACCCTAAATAAATCTTTTTCATATATTTTCTTCAGAAATGTGGTTACTCGGATGATATAATTCGGATGACGGTTTAATTCCACTGGTTTCCTCCTGTTTTAATATCATATTCCCTGTTTTAATATCATATTCACTGATTCTGACTTGCATTTAAGTAAATTTTATCGTTAAATAGTACTTTATTCTTTTTCCTCATTTATACCGTAGGTAGGTAGGTATATAGGAAAAGTATTGTTTGCAAAAAAATCGAAACCGAGATAAACCCTGAATTATCCGTTTCAGGCGCTTTTAACCCCTTATGAGTAGTTTTCGCAAAGTTGTCTGTCTAAATTTGTGTGTGTGTGCGTGTTTGTTTGTGTGTGTGTGAGTCTGTTATAGCACCCTGTGTATTTATAGTACAGAGTTAAAATTTTGTACAAAAATCAGTCTACCTTTGTAGTTGTGCTATTTGGAAAATAATTGTTTATGACCTCACTAACCCGTAATAATGACTCTGCAAAAATTTCGAAAAATCATAAAACGCATCATAAATGATGTGATCAGATTAAGGTTTGGTACGCATGTGACTATTTATAATACTAACATATGTGTGGCATGTTTCATTTCATTATTAGCATTAGTTCAATTTTATTGTATAACTTGTGTGTGTTTTTTTAAAATTTGAAAAAGGTCAAATAAGTTGAAATTTGGTACAAATGTATATTATTACCTAATAAATAAGTTTTCACTTAGTTTTGTTTCCATAAGACAAGTAAATACTTGATTTTCGTTAGATTATAAAAATTACAGAGCATTGAGCGTGATTAGTGCTGTATGGATGACCGCTGAGAATGAAACGGTGCATTTAATATCTGATAACGAGCGAAGCGAGTCTGATGGCATGTTACAGTATAATTTAGCAAACTGTATATCTAAAGACGAAGCGAATCCAAAGCAGGGAGGATGAGCGTAGCGAATTCGATATGATGAGGAAAGTTTCGAGGTACCCTACGTGATTTTTTCTGATTATATGCGTGCTAAATCTCAAACCAATTAAAATATTTTTCGCGTTTAACGATGAGTCTTTTATGCGGGTAAAAGACATCATAAAAAATATTTTCCAGATTGCACAACTAGACCTAAAGATTGATTTTTGGGACCAAGGTTTAACTAATTAGCATTAATACACTGGCAGATACTATGATAACAGACCCGCCACACACAATACACAACAAAAAACATGGTGTAACCACTAAAGAAGTTTAAAAAAAAACACTTGAACCGGATAATTCATGTGAAATCCCGGCTTCGGATTTTTTCGCAAACTCAATACTTTTTCTATATACTTACTCGAAAAAAAGCTCTTTTATACTTACGTTGTAAAAGAGGATAAGTAGAAATGGTTCACTCTTGCGCAATGTTAACTTTATTTTAATGATTATTCTATTTAATTTTTCATAAAAAGCATGCCTGTCATTTGATAAAAATTAACTATAGTACGACATACAGCTAAAATCAGTTGACAGCGTGGAAAAATAATGCGAGGGAGCCAACGAGGTTATTCCTGGACGTTAGACCACGCCCTTAATTTCAAATCAGGCCAACCTTATTAGTTTCTCAACACTATTTCCCTGCGCTGTCAACTGATTTTAGCCGTGTGCCGTATTATAATACATATGATACCAATGTTTAAAATAGTTCAAAAAATTTTCGGGTCTTATGAATTCTTACAATTTTTGCTGAGTCAATAATGACTGACTGGATTGTATAACTATACCTGTACAAGTTTAAACTTGTTCGAAGTTTCTCGACTCTCTAGCATAATCATATTGGTTATAAGACAGACACACTCTCAAATTCAGACATACAACCTGGTAAACACTACTCTAGAGAACTTTAAAACACCTGAAACATATTATTTATGTGTAATCCCTTTTCCTGAGTTTTAATGCAAACGCATTGCTTTTTCCATACACCTACAGTTTAAATGAGAAAAAGTAAAGAGATTGGTTTCGAAACTAAACATAAAACAGACAGAAAATGAGATCTTTATGCTGTGAATTAAAGAGATAGAGACTCTCTAGTTCCGCTCCTTTCTAAGTCCAATAAGATTTAGCTTTTCAAAGTTTCCTGATACCAATTAAATAGCATGACGAGAGGATTATCAAGAATTTAGATCCAATCTATTCGTAGATTGATATTTTCAAAGATGTATCAATTAGAACCTGTCTTTGAGAAGCTTTGAAAAGGGAGGTTTTCTTTCCGCTATTACATCAAAAGGGGAAAATAAATCCTTTTTCATTTTAACTGTTAAGATTTATTTTTACAAATTAGATTTTTCCTTAGCGGGTAATTTAATGGTATTGAACTTACTATTGTTCGAAAACTAGTTATAATTTACTTTTCAACTATCAACTAGTTTAGCTAATTTCATGAAATATAGTAGGAATTTAACCCAGCAATGAAGCTAAGTAATGTTCTACCAAGATTACCGAGGGATCTTCTTGATCGCGTCGTCGTGTAACTTACGTTGATTACCTTAGCGAATGTACAACCCAAATTGGTAATCAATTTTAAGTAAAAATTAAAAATGATTAGTTTTTTTTAACACTTTATCTCTTGGCATCGTCAAGAGATAAAGGATTTTCAAATAGATAACAAGTCAGAACTAAGTTAGTTAAAGGAAACTAAGTTAAAATTTAATTTTATTTTAAAGCTAGGCTCTGTTAAAAATAGTTATTTATGCCATAAGGCTGAGAAGTGTGTCTTTATGCCACGGCAATTAGATTTACCGACGAGCGAAGCGAGTCGGGAAAAATTGCCAAGACTAAAGACATTCTCAGCCGGATGGCATACACTTTTTTTTGAGGTAGCACTCATTAAAAAAAATAAAAAATAGCACTCATTAAACTGCACTATATACTTAATTAGAAAAAAAACAAACGTCCAATTAACTCCACATTATCGTCGTCATTAAATTCATCCATAGCTTCACACTTTTACTCAAAAATGTAAAAGCTTTACAAATAAAACACACAAAAATTGTCAATTAAACACCTTTTAAAAACGGAAAAAAATTAGTCTACGGAACAAAAACAGAAACAAAATGAACGTTTTTAAAGAAAACTCATGAAGTTTAACACTGATTGTTTTTGAACACGCTACATTACAGTCATGGCGGCTACATATGAATTACTTTACGTCCTAGGAGTTTTTTTTACATTCATTATTGTCCCGGAGGTGAAAAGTACTAAATAACCTCCTATACAATAATGATTGGCTTCTCATCCTAAAAACGGTCCATAAAGTGCTCAATTACGTACTACCTCAAAATAATATTTTATTGAAACTTATATGAGTAGCGAGAAATTGTTGCGTAATATTTGAAGTATTATTATTTTAATTCAATCTTTTGTTTTATAAAGTAACGAGGAACCCTAAGTGGGTAACTCAGGCAGGCAAAGGCAACAATAATCCCAAAAACTGTCTAAATAACATTTCGAAATAAATCCCTAACAATATCTCTTGCTATATAAAGTATATCTAGTTGTAGTGACCCTAAAAGCCCTTAGCTTGGAGACCCTAACTTGGTTGGCATTACTAAATCCCATATTCTAGCAGACACTTCTCTAAAAACACTTCTTGTCTAATGCCTTACTGGTCTATAAACCGAATTATACCTTCCTTCCCCCTCTTTCCAATTTAGTTAGCTTCTTCTTTCTTATTCGTTTAGTTAATAGACTGGTTTGCAGAATATCCTTCCACAATTTTTGTTCGTAGCTGTTCTTTTCAAATCTTTGAGGACGTGCATTAGAGGTATCTAGTAGCTGTCTTATGTATACACCTGCCTTGGACTGCCTGCTTTGTTCTTTTATTCCTCATTATCTTCTACAACGACAATTTCTTAAGTTAGGTGTCTCAGATGGATCTATTCACATGTGCCTCTTCAATTTCCTTCTATGATACACAACCATTCCTTTGTTTCATCGATAGCTGGTTCATTACTCTTATGGTCTATCCAGGATATTTAATACATCACAGTATATGTTATTGGTTAATTAGTATCCGACTTGCTTTGAGGGGAAAGGTAGATCAAAGAATCAAACGATTAAACAATCCTTATTATTAAAATTCTTTAATCTTTTGACACTCCTGTGGCATGAATGTTTTTACTTAATCTTTATGCCAGAGTAAGTTAATGAATAATTAATCAATATTTCATAAAGTAAATACTAATTTGAATATTTAAATGGTAATGGATTGGTGTTTGTTATCTCAGATATTTATTCTAATTACAGAGATGCAAATCATTTCGTTTAAACTTCGTCATAACTGCTTCCACTACTAAAGTTAGATTTTACTGATACAGATAAAAGTGATTTAAATCACAAATTGTTATCAGTGACGTCACATAATTACTTCAAACCTGGAGATAAAGATTTAATAATTAGTTGAAGCAGATAACTTCTTGATTAGATAGGGATGCGATATTATGGTGAAATAATATTCCAAGTTAACTCTGATTGATATCTTTGATTCTCTAATATTTTGACTTTAAATGAGGTATTTCAGAGTATTACTTAGGGTTTGAACTATAATTTTGTTGTAGTAAATTTAACAAAAACCAGTCATAAGATAAAACTATTACACTACTGCAACGATAAGTAATTACATATCCGTATTCCGGATTAGAATTCCGTAAGTTTACTATAATTATGTATATGCAAGTAAATTGATTGTTTGAGTCATTTTTTGCTTCGCAAAGATGTGTACGTGTGAGTGTGCGTATGTCACGCATAACTCTTGGTGTCATTATAATAGAATGTTAAAACTTGGAACATAAATCTACTTGTAGGACCAGTTTATAAAATTATTTTGTAAACATATATAAACATATGTATCTTGCATCTAATTTTGTATTTATATAAATAATAATAATAATAATAATAAAAATAATATAATAATAATAATAATAATAATAATAATAATAAACCATTTATTGCTTATAAAATTACATTATACAGAATTATTAATTACAAATAAATTTCCCATGCAAATCAGCCATAGGCTGTGGTACTTCTCATAAGAAGTCTTGGAGAGGTTATTTTAAACATTTTAAATTATAATGTTTTTATATTTATTTATAATAAATATACATTTTTTATTATTATTATTATTAGTTGTGGTCCTCAAAAAATAAAAATGCTTAGTCATTGGTTATTTTGCTGATTTGTCAATAACTTAAATAAATCGGGCTTTATTGACCAACTCACTCACTTAATTTAATTAAATTTGTCAGCCTTGTAGCGGATTTTATGCCTGTTGCGCTTACGTAGGTGCATTATCTATGGATCCTTATCAGTCTTGATTTCTGATATTGTTTTGTTTACTTCGTTTTGGAGATTTGATTAGGTTTTACCCACCCACCGAGTGACATTGATAAAGTTTCAATCTCTGGAATTCGGAAACCATTTGTTAATTTATTATGTACTTAGTTTTTATATTTTGTTTTTGAAGTGACGTTTTTATCAGTTTATCCTAGTATTTTATCATATAGAGTTTATCTTGTTATTTTATTTTGTACTCGCTGTAACCCACTGACGTTTAAGATTAAAGAAATAGAGTTACAGTCTTTAATTTCAACATTTCTTTACGACGGATTACACATAATTTAAACTCAAAGACATAAGAAATATAAATATTCAATTATAACTTAAAATTTTGTTTTAATTTTCACAACAGAAATCATTCTTTTTTCTGCAATGCTTAGGATTTTTTAAAGCTTAACGTTTTGCAAATATTGCCAACAATATTATTATTTAAAAGTGGTGCCCTTACATTATTAAATATATGCGACGTTTTACAAAAAAAATATTAATACATTTTAAAATAAAAATAAAAAAAGTGGCACAAATTACCCTAAATCAATAAATAAAATATGGCTTGGGGTTTTCCACAAAATAAATATTGTATAGTTTTGCCAATAAAGAACATGTTAAAAAAAATAAGTCCAGAAGGAGGGAGAGATTGGCCTGGAGGTTACCCGCCTTGCAAAATATCATGTTATTTTTTTGCGAATTTTAGATAAATAATTGAGCTTATAAGGTTGGAGTCTTGGGGGGGGGGCATATTTTGATAAAAACAAGCGTTAAATAAATATTCAAAGCTTTTATAATGTTATTTCATTAACGATAAATTAACAGAGATACTGCTAGAAGAAACATGAATGAACATATATTTTAGATTATTATACCTCTGTATGAATTGTTGGCAGATATTCTAGATATACTAACGTATATTTTTACCATTTCATACTTTTAATGATACCAAGAATTTAAGGTAAAAAAGTTATAACTTTAGAAAACCCTATAAGTGAAAGCAAAGATTGGCATTTTTTCCTTATAATTAATTTTTTTTTTTCAAGCGAATTATATTCATTATTATCAGGCCAAATTATTTAAGTAAAAAAATTTTACTTAAATTTGTGAAGAAAAGAATTTTTAAGTAATCAAATTAGTTTTTCTGTGGAAGAGAGAAACCATTAAATTCTTAATCTTGTTTAAAGGGAGGAAAGATCCAATTACGACTTATTTGTAAAAATGAGCACACAGAAATCAGGGCGGAAAATCGGGCGGAATGTAACAATTTTTTATAAACAAAAAGTAAATTAATTAATTGTATTAAACAAAACACTAAACGGGACCGTTTACACACAAACCCTACCGTACATACACAGTATAAACTATACTCTACATACACAATATAAACTGTACATATGCAATATGCAGTATACACCTACAAAGGGCAGACACAGTATAAACAGTGTACATATTTTTATGTTGAATTGAGCCGTGGAGTGCCGTAATAATGAATAAAAACAGAACGGTTTTTGTCTCTGCACACATTAATATATTTATATAACAGAGCCGGCTTTCAACCGTTAACGGTCATCATCAGTGCCTACATGACAAACAATTGATCAATTAATATAATGAACAAAAAGAGTAAAAAGTCAAATAATACATTTAACAAAACATTCTAAAGTAAACGCCGACAATATGCATATTTAGTGTACATATTCACTATACACTTACTAAGTGTATAAACAGTATACATATGCAGTATATACCTACAAAGTGTATGTATAGTATAAACAGTACATTATCAGTATATGCCTACAGAGTGCATACATATAAACAACACAAACAATATAAACAACACATATACAGTATATACTTACATAGTGCCTACACAGTATAACAGTATACATATGCAGTAATACCTACAAAGTGCATATATAGTATAAAAGTACATTAGCAGTATATGCCTACAGAGTGCATACACAATATAAACGACACATATGCAGTATATACTACATATGTATACTACTTTTCTCTCTACATTCTCTTCTTTATAAGAATTTTATTATTATTTTTTATTGGTAATTTATAAATTATTTAGATAGAAAGAAAATAAAAATAAAATTAAATATATTTAAAAATAAAAGATAATAATTATAATTTATAATGTTTTAAAAATAAATAAATAAACAAACTGTATTTTTATTTAATACAGTTAATTAATCTAAAATTTTATAAAATATTTTGATAGGTTAATTAATCTAATAATTTTATGATTTCTAAACAGGTTAGTGATAAGATTCAGGATAAGTTGTTAGTATTATTTACATTTATGTGGTTAGTTAGGTTAGTATGTTGTTGGTTACAGTCATTATTTTAGTGTTTTGTTTTCTTTGTGAAGAATTTTTGGCTTTATTTTTAATTGGTGTTTTTGTCTGGGTCGTTTAGTAAGTGCTGTTTGACTGTCTGTTTAAAGTTTCTATTTACTAATTTGTTTAATTTCTGTAGGTAAGTTGTTGTGAAGTAGAGCTGCTAGGTACATCCAGTGTCTTTATCCTGCAGAGGTTTTCCTGTATGGTAGTCCGTAGAGTCTTTAAGTCTCAGTCTTTGTAGTTCTTCCGTGACTCACTGCAAGAAGTGTATGTTTACCAGTCTTAATTCTGTTCAAGCAAGTATAGTCAAATAGTTGTTGAATCGAGTATATACCTACAAACTACATATATAGTATGAACAGTACATATGCAGTATATACTTACAGAGAGCATACACAATATAAACAGTACATAAACAGTATATACCTTCACAGTATACATGTACAATACAAACAGTACATATGCTGTAATACGCATAAACAGTATATACCTACACATCATACATACACTGCATAAACAGTACATACACAGTATATACCTACAGATACATGCAGTACATACAGTACATACGCAAACAGTATATACCTACACAGCATACATACCCAACATAAACAGTACATACACTTCTCCAAAATGTATTACCTCAGCTACGCCTTGGAATGAATCTTCCTTATTTCCTAGCTTAACCTCAGAAACCAAAACTTATAACATTTTTTTCCTGCGTCTCAGCTTTTTTTAAATAAAAATCATAAAAGGTTTATTTTATTAAATTTCGATTAGTATTTGTCGGCAGAGCTTTTCATCAAATCTTTATTTCAAACAAGTTTGAAACCCCTCACCTGACAGTGAATATTTTCCAATAATAATTGTTTTTCTGCGAAATATACCAAGACTATATTTTATTGGTTTAAAACTCAATGATGCGGGTAATATAACGGCTTTACTCCCTCAAATAGCTTTCATAAAATATTGCTTGAATTTATTTATATTATTTTCCTTCACGACTGGAAATTTGCTTTGTCGTCCAATTATATTTCAATCTCCGGAAAAATATACCGATTTCATTTAGCTGTAGATTTGCTAGTGAGTTTTTCAATTGACAAAATAAAATGAATAATAAAATTCATTTGTAGAAGTCTAAATTATCAATATCTAAAACTCTAAACTATAAATTGAGTTATTTGGTTGAAACCTGTTTCGAAATTTGAAACTAATTTTTCCTATCCTTTTTTCACTATACAAAAATACAGGCTGCTCTCTAGGCATGTTATATCTCTGCTAATCACAGACATGGATAGAGAAGCAAACTAGAGGAACAAAGAAGTAAACCATGGCTGGAAAACCAAACAAGAATTATGATTTGTTTTAGCGAATTTCACATTTCCATCATGATAATTACGCTTATGAGGTTGTTCAGATGACGAAAGTTAAAAGAGGGAGCGAAAGAATTGATTTAGTTTGGTCTCTTGATGCCAAACATATATATCCGAAAAATTTATACATATATATAGGCTTTATTTATATATATAGCTAAGCTATAAGCTAAGTTTTATTATATATATATATATATATATATATATATATATATATTATATGCGATGTGATGAGTAAAGTTCCGTGGTATCCCGTACCCGATTTTCAGCGAATTTTCATAATGAAAATGACGCTTATGAGGTGTTCGGATGACGGAAGTTGAGGGTGGAGTGAGTGAAATCGGTTCCTATTGGCTTCCTGGTAACAAAAAATACGTCCGAAAAAAGTTTATATATACTCAAATACTTCTTGATAAAGTTCCCATTATTCTTACTTAGTAATATTATACAATAAGTATTACATTTCACGCTGCAAATTTCCTTTGGAAAAATTAGTTAAAACAGCCGTCAATTCAAAACGACAAATTGATATCTTATATAGAAAAATGATTAAAAAGAGATTAAGGAAAAGTGCGCTTTAAAGGTAAAGATAAATAAGAAGAGCTTTAAAAAGAGATATCAGAGGAAGAGATAAAAAGGAACTTTTTTATAAGGAGAGCTTTAAATAAAAGATAAGGAAGAAGAGTATATTAAAAAGATAATGAAGAAGAGCTTTAAGAAAAAAATAATGGAGAAAAGCTTTAAAAAGAGATAAAGAAGAAGAGGACAAAGAAAATATGAAAAAAGAAGAGCTTTAAGAAGAGGTAAAGAGGAAGAAATAAAAATGAGCTTATTTAAAAGAAGAGCTTTAAATGAGATATAAGGAAGAGGAGCATATAAAAAAGATAATGAAGAAGAGCTTTAAAAAAGTTAAAGAAGAAGTGGTCAAAGAAAAGAAAGATAAAAAAGGAGAGAATTCAAAGAAAAGATAAAGAGGAAGAGTTTTAAAAGACAAGATAGTTTAGTTTATTCTACGAAGAAAACTTTCTTAAAAAATTACATCCAGCTTTGAAAGTATTTTAGATCGTCTTGATATCTCTATATTTATTATCTCTATTTTTACTATTTCTTCTCTCTATTTTACTATCTGAATATTTTTAAGTCACGACTAAATTTAATAATTTATGGCCCATAAATATAAGTTTACAAACGTATAAGTGCTTTTTAAAACGATTGTTTTAGTTTTTTGTATTAAATCTTATAAAATGATGTAGAATTATGAAAGCAATATGTAAACCAGACAATTTAAGAACGAGCAATGCGGGTCCAAAGTTATACTATTCTAGACATGAGATCACTCTCTTATCGTAAGGCCGAGGGTATCCAGACCAAAGCTGCCTCTTTAAGCTTTCACGAGCTTTTGCTCGTCCTTTCATGAGGACGAGCAAAGCAAGTCCGAAGAGTTGAGGGAATGTGCTGTTCATTACATTTTTACTATCATTTGTAAGTAATTAAAAAGTATTTTATAAATTATTATGTCCCCTTTTATGTTAAAAACTAAGATACAAATAACATTCGTGATGCGTTGAACTTGTTGCTGGACACATTTTAAGGGCTCAAACGAAGCCATTTTAATTCAACCTTTAGATATATTGCAACTATTCCTTATTAAAGCCTCCGAAAGAGGGGGGGAGAGGGGTAAATACAACTATTTAGGGGGGTTCAAACACCTAAAATAAATATAATGCTGCTAAATATAAGTTTTTTTATTTATAAATATGCATACCATACCTTTATTTAAAGTATTATATTAAGAATATTATAATACTTAGTCTACGTTTGAACGTCTTGGAAAAATGTATTGCAGTAGAAAATAAATAAATAAATGAATTTCCTTTGAAAATAATTCTCTAATAAAGTGGTAAGATAGCGGGAGAATAAGTCAGGAGTGTGTCAAAAAGAAGTTTCATATTCTTGATTTGTAACTCGCACTGATATAGGGCTTGTATCAATTGCGGCTCGCAATTGTATAGGGCTCGCACTGATAGACTTAATAAAATTAAACGTAGTCTATAAATCAGCATAATTAAACTCATTTATTTAAACCTTATTAAACCGCATTGTCATTAAACCTCTTGTTTGCGGAGTCAAAAAAATGAGAGGAAAGTGCAATAATGGATAACATTTATGCCGGGAAAATTACTCTTAATACTCTGAATAATATTAATAAATAAGAATTATTAATCTTAACAATAATTAAAAGGTCTTACCAGAAATATATCTTTAAGGAAAAAACTGACTTTAACTTAAAGCCGGATGAATGTCGTTCTTAATGTTATTTTTTTTGTTCCTATAAAAAAATAATATAATATTAATCAATTAGTAGTCGATAGGTCTCTAAGGTACCGAAAAACATGATAAGTCGGAAAAAATAAAGGGGAAACACAATTAAATTTGTATAAGATTTAAGAAAACATCTAAAACAATTTTGCGGTTAGCGAAAAACTAAATTTAAAATATGACCGCAAAATGTTGCCAAAAATCACAATAATAATTCCTGTATTTTCTTTACATTACTTGGGAACGAATTGATTACGTTGTAATGCGAACGGGTTTATGTTAAGCGAATGAGTTTATTTTTAGTATCATTCCTGGTAATTTTATGCTTGTTTTTATCGTTATTTATTAATTATAAACTTTAAATTCACTTACTATTAAGCTTACTTGTTTCAGGATCTTTTTTAGACTTGGAATTAACTTACTTATTTTTATACATCTTATTGTATGTCACACGGTTAAAATCAGTTGGCACTGGGGGAAAATGTTGTTTAGGTAGGCCTGATAAGAAATTATGGGAATCGTTCAACATCCAGGACTGATCTTATTGGCTCTCTTGCATTATTTTCTCGCGCTGTCAACTAATGTGTTTCATAATATACTTATAGCACATCATAGCTTTATGTTTATAACACTAGTTTTTGCTGGCTTAAATTTAACTTATTAATTTGAATTTATATGTACATCTTTATGATTCATCAATACGCTGTTTTCCAAGCAAATTTTAATGTAAGGCAGCAACGCAAGCTTTTATATGTATTTTGAAAATAAAGAATGTTCCTCTGATTATGCTATGCAAATATATTGAAAACTTAATGAAAAAAATTACTTATTAGAGAATTCTAAAGAAAATTCGCCCAGCTATTTTTTCTTTATAACAATTAATAATACAATATTTTCTTAAATACATAATGACCTTAAAGTAATTTTTGAATAAAAATAAATTAGTGAAATAAGAAATAAAATAAATAAGACAGAACAAAACATCTTGACGAGAAACTTTTTTCTTATAAGCTGACTTATTAAAAACTACTAATAAACATTTTCTGTTTAAGAATTATAATTTATAAATAATTGTTTGCAAAGACTTTAAGTACAGAACTTGACTTGAGTTTGATTAAGTTGAATGACGCTTGCTCTAGAATTGAAGACAATAAAATTTAATTGTTTTCCATTTTATTAAATTTGTTTAAGAAGATTTATTTTATTCTGAGAATTTATTTGCTTTGTTTCTAAGTAGCTTTCTACCTACACTTTTATTTCTTTTTATTGTTTTATAATTATTTTACTCTTTTGAGTTTTGAGGGAGAGACAGCATTTTATTCAACGAACACTTATTGGGTTGTGATGTTTAATATTGCGCTGTGTCAGAGGTGCCCAAGAGGGAAGGGATAACGAGCCAGGGAGTCTTCTATAATTTTGATGGCACCTCATATATAGGGTGTTTTTCACAAAAATGTTAGTGACATTTTCCATTTTATATTGTTTAGAGATAATGGAAAAGCATCTCTCTTCCAAGTTGATAAAAATGTATAAGGTGATTCATTTCGTTGTAAACAAACCCAACGCATTCGGAGGTTATAACCTGACGTTTTAATGAATGAAGTGTGACGTCATTGCAGGACTCGGTATAGGCGGTTAACATTGAAAATTTGCTATTTATTCCTACAATGATGTCAATGCCGGACTATAACCTATTTGATTTCCCTCCAATTTAATCACCTTATAAATTCTACCAACTTGCCTCCCTTCCTGTGTATCCGCATATACATAAATAATTAAATAAAAAATGATAGGGCCATATAATTGGGAACGATATACCTCGGAAATAATGATTACCGCTTTAGACTTGGTGCACTTAGAATATGAAATATTTACTCAAGTAATTACATCCAGCAGTCAGCTATTGAAGTACTATTCCCGTTGGATTAAGTAGGATATTTGTCTGATCTCTTGGATATTTTGAATTTTAAGTAATCTAGCGGAATAAATTATTACACAGCACGTGCTATAACTTAGTGGTGAATCTTAACGTTATAGTTACATTCTGTACATTATCAATTCATTTATAAATAATAAAAAAACTACAAAAATTATCACCTGCGGTCTCTTATTCAAATACTGGCCCCGTTCGATTCTTTTTATCATAAGTAATTTGCAGAATACCAGTATTAATACGGCGATCGCCAAAATTTAACTTTGATATCGAATTTCTATCATATTGGTTACTTTCTCTACTCCAACAATTTATTTATTTTTTATTTAAAAATAATAAACGATTATATATTATACGTTTTGTAATGAGTATTCGTTTCATATTATAGTATATTACTTAAAGTCATCACAACAGTTGTTTACTGTGCATACATTGACGGACGAAGATAGGCCTGGGGTACGCACGCTAAACTCTGTCCAAGCCTGAAAGTTCAGTCGCTGGACTGTTTCTTTTGTCATAACTTACAGGTCAAAATTACTCATTCCGCAATATCACTTGATACACTCTTGCTGTAGTTGTGATACAAAAAAAATCATCACTAGTAAAGGCGCGATTGTTTAAATCATTTTATAGTTAGTTAAGAGTTTAAGTGATAAAGAGAGCCAAACAAGCAAAATTATTTAATTAGTCGTCTCATTGAGTACTAAAATTACGTAATTGTTATTATAATTGCTATACGATAATTTTGATGAAATTTTGAAATTTCTTGTTGCTTCTTTTTAACCCTGTTTAACTTGCTATGTAAATACAGCTGTAGGGTTGAAATTACTAGCAGAAGGTTTCTTGATATTTATGCATATTTGTTTCGTGGTCGAGAACTATCAAGCTTGTAACTTTTATTTTTATTTAGGTAAAAAAATGTAAAATACTGAAGAGCGGGGAAATTGATTTAATAGAAATGGGGTTCATGTCTGGTGGGAAAAATGTAACCTTTTCGGTTGGTCTGCAAGAGAAATGTAGCGCGGTTCTCCAGTGAAATTGATTCAGGATTAGAAAAGTGAATATTTTATGCTCCAGTAATGATTTATTGCATTTTCCTCTGTGTGTTTAGTTTCTCTTATTGGAGTTTACGAAAAGTGACCCATTTTTATTTTAAAAAAATATCCTCTTAAATATCCAGAATTATTGAAAGATAAGGGGAAATTAATACAGAACCCTCAGTTTAATTTCGTATTAGAAAGAGAGAAAAATGATTTACATGCATTGTTTATTATAATGTATTATACTTATTAATGTTTTATTATATTTGCTATAAAATTGAAAAATTTTCTTTGGTGGAACTGGTCTAAAAATAATTTTAATATTGTAGTCTCTAACCTTTTAATATTTTTATTTTGGAATTTAGACTATCATTTAGAGCCAAAAGACTAAATATTTAAAATCTCAAAAATTAAGATTTGTATGGAATTTCATTGAGAAGATAAATTGATAATATGCTGAAACACGTATTTCATAAAACAATAGGGTTCGGGACATTAGCAAGGTTAATTTTTGAACAAAGTTTCATTTCGATCTGAAAAAACGTTCAAAAGCTATTGTGTGCCATAGAAACGTCTAGGACACAAAAATCTCATACTTAACACACACACACACACACACACACACACACAACACCACACACATATATATATATATATATATATATATATATATATATATATATATAAATATATATATATATATATATATATAATATACATAATATATATATATATAATTCGCTAAAAAATGAGCTTTGATATTTAAACGGTGTTTACGAAGAAGGTTCAACCATATAAGCTTTTCCGTCCGCCTTAAGTTCTTTATAACCATGTGCTACGTAAGTGCGAAAACATTCCCGTACGACCTTAAGTTCTTAATGGAAAAAAATCTTAAGTTTTTTAATGAAAAGACAAAACTATAAGGTTTCCCGTCCGATCTTTAGTTCTTATCATAACTAATGAGATGCGGAAGTATGACAGTTAAGCTTTATCGTCTGACTTTAAGTTCTCAATGGAAAACGAAAAGAGCTTTCCCAGTCGACCTTTAGTTCTATTATAACCATTTGTGCTACGTAAGTACGAAAATATAAGCATTCCTGTACGATCTTAGTTCTTAATGGAAAAAAGAAAATATGATCTTTAAAGTCCCGATCTTAAGTGTTTGATGAAAAAGACGAAACTATGAGCTTCCAGTCGATCTTTAGTTCTTAATGGAAAAAGAAAATATGATCTTTAAAGTCCGATCTTAAGTGTTTAATGAAAGGACGAAAATATGAGCTTTCCGTCCGCCATAAGTTATTATATAACCATTGATTTCCGTAGACATTTAAATAGGTTGGAACGCTCTGGAGGCATCCTAACCTCCTATAAGTATAGTCTTGGAATTGAATTACTCAGAATAAAATACTTCTCTCTATGTTCCACTTTAGAATTTTTTTCTTTATTTATTCTATGAATATAAAATTGGCTGCCTTAAGGAATATAATGATAGGTTTCCCCTTCTAAATACCCTCCAGGAGGAGTATTGAGTTTATAGACTCCTTACTTATTCCTCCACCTAGAGACTCTACCGGAGCAGCATTGAGCTTATAGATTCAGTCTTTATACCTGGTAGAGCATTTTTATTAGAAAGGTAAGAAAAGTTTATTGAGAAAAGAAAAGCAATTTCCACCAATTCTTTTTCAACTAGTTATTTTCCACTTTTATTTAAATAGTTAACTGGGGTAATTTTACATCTTATGAACACGTCCTTCTAATGGAGTTTTTTATTAATCCATTTATTTTTATTCGGTGCAATTTGTACAATTTTCTTATTTTTATAACCACTATAATTTTCAAATGTATTTATCAAATACGTGATTTGTTTAATGTCAACCAATAAATCAAAATTAATATACGGATTATATTAAATAATAGTTAAGCATTCAAATGATATAATATTAATTATATTAGAATTACATGGAAAATATAGAGAATTATAGCAATAACAAGGTAACTTAGGCCCGTATTCAAAGACGTTTTTCCTAACATTTTCCTAAACATTTCCTAACTTTTTCCTAACATTTTCCTAACATTCCCAACATTCTCTAACATTCTTCCTAAACACTTCTCCTAACATTTTCTAATACTAACCTATTTCCTAACATTCTAACTTTCCTCTTCTAACTCCTAACCACCTCACCTTAGGTTTAGGTAAGGGAAATTTTTTAAGCCACGAATTTAAATGATCGTTCCCGTGTTTTTTAAAAGTCATTTTAGAAGCATGCATGATTTTATTAGTAAGCACCTAAGGTAGTTAAGTCAAAAAGTTATACCATTGTAAATAACGTAATATATCTCGCAAAATATCAAATGTATTAACTTATTACCTGGATCACGACACAACTTGTGTATTAATAACTATCTATATAAATTTACATAATACTGTTAATCCACTTATTCCCTTACTATAGGGGTTTTACCCTGAAATCTTGTAACACAATCAGATTTTTTATGGTCTGTTGTGGCGTAGCTATCGATTTCAAAATGAAAATTCAGTTGGTCCGGTGTGAAATAATTCAGCCATTATTATACCAAAAAAATTTCACCAAGCACAAAAAATGAATCTGATGACAAAATACGAAAAACAAAATTGTGCTAAATGATTTTAGCAAAATGAAAACAGTGTTGCACTGATTAACAGGTCTTCATTTAGACAGCTTTGGATTCGTACAACCTGGTCCACGTTCAACTTGAAACGCTTGATACTGCTTTATTTATGAAAGCTGTTACAATAATTGAACATTGTATGTGTATTACTCTACTGTTTACTGAAACATATGTAAATAAAGTTTTCTAATATATTTAACATTCGCCAAAGCAAGGCCGCATTGCGTTGCTTATGACGAAGTGTGTCGTAAATCCAGGTAATAAATTAATAACATTGAGATATTTTGCGATATATTACGTTATTACAATGGTATCACTTTGACTAACTACCTTAGGTCTTACAAATAAAATCATCCGAAGCCTAAAAGCTTGTTAAACACGATAGGAGAATTGTTAGAAAAGTTAAGGAAGAATTTAGGAAGTTTAGGAAATGTTAGGAAAAAGTTAGGAAAATGTTAGGAAAAGTAGGAAAATGTTAGGAAAAAGTTAGAAAGGTTAGGAAAATGTTAGGAAAAAGTTAGGAACCAATGTTAGGAAACGTCTTTGAATACGGGCCCTAACTCAGTGCCGCGCACAGAAATCTAGCGGCTATACAGTACATGGTTTTATTAAGAATATGTTTAATGGACTGTGAAATCTATCGCCACAATCAACGCTTGGCATCTCACAGCGAATCCTAATAACAACTAAACAATAGCGTGCTCAAATTGCAAATTGCGATCTACACGTTTAATGTATTTATAAATATTATTAAATTTTGGCTGAGACTTTTTCAAAGCATGTAGCACTTGTATAGAGACAAAACTAAAAGGGTTAATGTTCATCTCAACATTATTAACATGTTACAGGCAAATTTTCTATTGTGTACTTAGTTCAATAAAACTTAAAACCTAGAAAAATACTCAGTGGCTTGGACCTATTTAGCAAATCTTAAATGACGTCTCAAAATCTAATAATTTAAAAAAATATTTTAACGACATAGACTCTTGACATATTCAAGATATATAGACCGGTTATTCTATGTTTTTTATAAAGAAGTATCATGTTCCATATTTAACAGCTTGTTCAGTTATTCTCTCTATCATAAAATTTAAATCTTCAAAAATAAAAATAAATACATTAATGAAATTTGCAGACATAAATTATTCATCGTTAGTAAATTAAATAAAATATAAAAACTTGACCGAACAACGTACATTTGGAACGAGTTAATATAAATAGTTTTTGTTATATAATTGGGAAACAAGGGATTTTTGAGAGCGAGAAAGAGTATTTTTTCATTTATTTCTGTTGGTTATATTTTGTAATCCATTAATTTTATCCATATTTTTCTTCATTTAGAGAAGAGCATGATAATATAAAAATGTATGACAGGACAGTCATTTTTTAATATCAAGTTTTAGGACCTTTGTAATAAAGTTTTTTACTCTACGTATATATTTCGAAATTTGACAAAAAAAGGAAAATTAATGCAGGTATTGATAAATGCATACACACATTCCTATTTAAAACCTTTTCTACGCTTATCCTCATCATATGGAATTAGCTATTCCCATCCTTAAAAAAATCGGACACGCTTAGCTCTTTCTTAAAATATGGAAGTCGCATAACTTATACTGTAGAACGTCTTCGGACTTGGCTCGTCCTCAAACTGTATAATAATCATTCTATTTCTAACGATCGTCCATCTAGGCACTGACCTTATAGGATAGAAAATATATTAAAGCTGTCATCATGTTTGTCTTATAGGGACCCTAATGCGTGCTAAATTGCAAATTGATCTACACGTTTTAATGCATTTTATATATTATAAATTTTGGCTGAGATTTTCAAGCATGTAGCTTTGTATAAGACAAACAAATGTTATGTTTCATCTCAACATTTATTAAATGTTACAGGCATTTTCTATTGTGTACTTAGTTCAATACTTAAAACCTAGAAAAAATATCAAGTGGCTTGACTATTTAGCAAATCTTAAATGACGTCTCAAATCTTAATAATTTAAAAAAAAATATTTTAACGACATATGACTCTTGACATATATCAAGATAATATAGACCGCGTTTATCTATGTTTTTAAAGAAAGTGAATCATAGTTCCATATTTAACAGCTTGTTCAGTTATTCTCTCTATCATAAAATTTAAATCTTCAAAATAAAAATAATATTAATGAAAATTGCAGACATAAATTATCATCGTTAGTAAATATAATGAATATAAAAACTTGACCGAACAACGTACAATTGTGGAACGAGTTATATAAAAAAGTTTTTGTTATAATAATTGGAAACAAGGGATTTTAGAGCGAGAAAGAGTATTTTTCATTTATTTCTATTGGTTATATTTATGTATTCCATTAATTTTATCCATATTTTTCTTCATTAAGAAAAGAACATATATAAAAAATGTATGACAGGACACATTTTTAATATCAAAGTTAGGACCTTTTGTAAAGTTTTTTACTCTACGTAATATTTCGAATTGACAAAAAAAGGAAATTATGCAAGGTATTGATAAAATGCATACACACATTCCATTTAAAACCTTTTTCTACGCTTATCCTCATCATATGGATTAGCTATTCCCATCCTTAAAAAATCGCACGCTTAGCTCTTTCTTAAAATATGGAAGTCGCATAACTTATACTGTAGGAACGTCTTCGGACTTGGCTCGTCCTCGAAACTGTATAATAATCATCATCTATTTCTAACGATCGTCCATCTAGGACTGACCTTATTAGAGATAGAAATATATTAAAGCGTCATCATGTTTGTCTTATAGGGGACCCTAATGCGTGCTAAATTGCAAATTGATCTACACGTTTTAATGCATTTTATATATTATTAAATTTTGGCTGAGATTTTATCAAGCATGTAGCTTTGTAATAAAAACAAACAAAAATGGGTTATTGTTTCATCTCAACAATCCAATGACAAAAAACCAAAAATATATAATATAAAAAAAAAAAAACGAAAAAAGCACCACAATAATAAGAACATAAAAATCTAAATTTACTTTTTTTTTTAAAAATATTCCGCGTTTGAATTTTTGTTTTTTTAGTGGTGGGGGGTAGCAGGTGGGTGATCCTCGTAAAAATACAACATTGGAGTTTTTTTTTTTTTTTTTTTTTTTTTTTTTTTTTTGGAATAAATAAATAATATAAAAATATAATAGATAACATGATAATTAATAAAGAAAGATCCAAAGAAAAAAAATCATAATATTTGTCACAAAAGAAAAAACAAATAAATAAACAATTATTTTATCAAATTATAGAATCAAAATAAAAAAGAACAATACGAAGTAATAAACTAAAATAAAAAAATAGATAAAAAAAGAAAAATAAATATGTAATACATATAAAAAAAATAAAAGATTAAATAAATAGAAATGTTA
>JACMZG010001914.1:50789480-50879962 GCA_018340805.1 Microvelia longipes
AACTGACTTTATGATGCACTGTCATATTTTTTTTCAATTCAAAAAAAAAAAAAACTTTATAGCCGCCTATATATACTAAAATATAAATTAGTAAGACATTTAAATTTTAATTAATCAAACTTAGTTTTTAAAAAAATCAAGTTTTTAGATTTCATTCTGTAATCATAAAAATTTACCTTAAAAACATGGAAGGCTTCAAATTGAATGTTCCTTGATTTTTCTTTAAGCATGTTCATCATTAACTTGAGATTATCTGGATTAGATATGTATCTAGTCATTACCTAAACAATAATAAGATAAAGCCCACGGTTAAATATAAAACACAAAGAAATAAAAATGTGTCAGACAGCCATAAAAATAATCTTTACTCATAGCAGGGAAATTCATCATCATTTTACTATTTTTAGACAGGAAAATGCTACTTCAAGGATGTCACTATAATGATAAAAACAGATAGGTAAAATTATCATCAGGTAAGTATTACCTGCCTTAAGATTAAAAGTTACACTTAAAATACATGTGTTTTAGCATAGGGACACCAATGCCATATTTTCAAGTGTATACTTTTTAGCAATAAAAATTTTTATATACAGCAGAGCCATTTTACAAAAATAGAATACAATTTAAGATTTTAAAAATAACAAAATAAACAAATTACACAAGAAAATATATTTATTTTTCTTGATACTTTTTTTTTTTTTTTTTTTTTTTTAATAATACTATTAATATTAATTACAACAATAATCTAGCCTCCTGGGCATGAGGTTAAACTGCATCCACTGGTCCCTGCATTATGCAGGGTACCGGGACTGGTCAGAGCAAGTGCTACGGTGCTTGACGGGAAGAGAAGCGTTCCCGGCCCACTCTAGCTAATCCCGTGTCTGTTTGGCTCTATGACACAGCCGATCGTGCTTAAGGTCCGTATGCCCGGCAGACATGGGTAAACCTATAGGGAGCCTATTGGGAAGTCAGGCGCCTATTTGCGTCTGGCGACTGAGTGGCGTGTCAGGGGGTGGCGTCCCTGAAGGTTGACCTCGCAAGAGTCCTCTACAAGGTAGAGTCTTATTTTCTTTCTCTTTCTTGCTATCTCCTTATCTCTAACTTTCCTTCACCAATCCCCTTGCCTTTCCTACTTTCTCACCTTTCCTTCTCTTTTACCTTTATTTTAATTTTTTCTCTCGTTTTATTTCATGCTGTCTACCTTTTATTTTCTTCACTATTTTGATTTAGTATTAATTTTCTTTATTTTATATTTTATGTTTATTTATTTATTTTATTTTAAGACTTTTTCCTAAGAGAGGTGCCGATCGTCGTGCGTCCTCTACCAGGTAGAGTTTGGGTTTCTTCCCAAAAGAGGTGCCTAGTGCGTCCTCTAACGGGTTGAATCTTTAAACTTTTTCCTAAAAGAGGTGCGATCCCGGGCTGCTGGTCACCGCCGTTTGGTATGTCGTGGAGGGTTTAGTCGCCCCTCCTGCTGTGTGCCTAGCACTGCCATACCAAAGCGTCGGATGCCTGGTAGAAGGGGGGCCTGTTGCGTTGCGTTAATTCTCGCTTCGGGTCACTGTCCAGTGGGTCAGTCGTGGCTAGGACTGTCGGAGGTCCTAGTGCTCCGTGTGACTCCTACCGTCCGCCTTGGCTCACCCGCGGGTAGGCTCACAGTATGAGGAGAGGCCTGGTCAGTACTCCAGGGGGGGCTGGTCAGTCAACCATCCAGCCTCTGGCCGACAATCCTCTCTCCTCTCTGGTCACACCTCGGCTGATTTCCCCCTTCACCTTAAGAAAACCTATGGCTAATATGTCCAATCTAGACTGTAGAAGTAGAGCAAGAGACGGAGGAGAAAAGTATGTGAAGTATTGGACCGTGAAGAGAAGCGATGGGGGCAGTTTTGCCAATGTGTCCCCAATTGCAATCAATCGGTCCATTATTGCGACTTTAGGTGGTGAGGCTGAAAGCGTCTCAAAGGCCGGCTCCGGCACCCTAGTTTTCGGGGTTGCTTCGAAGAGCCAAGCGGAGAAGCTTGCAGCTATAAATGAAATTGCTGGAATTAGTGTTAGTGTGGGCATCAACGAAAGATTGAGCAGCTCAAGGGGGGTCATCTTCTGCAGAGATCTCATGAACTGTTCCATCGATGAGTTGCAACAAGAACTAGCTTCGCAAGGTGTAACAAAGGTCGAGCAGGTCTCCCGTCGAACTCCTAGAGGAAACTCGGAGAAGACGGGAACGTACTTCCTCACCTTCAAGTACGAAGACCCCCCAGAGAAAGTAAAAGTGGCTTTTTACAAGGCCCTAAGTGTGCGGCGATACATTCCGTCGCCACTTAGGTGCTTTAAGTGCTTCCACTTTGGGCACATTAGCAACAAGTGCCCAAAGGAACAGATGTGTACTTGTGGAAAGCCCGCCCACACTGACGAATGCAAGCCTCCGCTTGAATGCGTTAACTGTGGCGGTGCACATTCGTCAAAGTCTCCGGATTGTCCTGAGTTCATTATTGAAAAGGAAATCCAGAGATATAAAGTTATTCATAAACTCAGGCATCCGGAAGCAAAAAGGATAGTCAGAAGCTCGGGCTATGCTATGCCCGCCATCAGTTACGCAAAGAAAGTTGCAGCTGGACCTAAAAAACCCAGCCCTATCCAGCAGACAGCGCCTCACCAACAGCAGGGCAGTGCTAAAGGACAGAACGAAAGCAATGCTAATACCAATAATAACAGCAGCCCTCAGACCAGTAGCACTGTCTCTGCTTCAGCGGTGGTAGAGAATAAAGCTGAAGCCTTAAGTAAGAGTCAAAAGAAAAATCTAAGTGAGAAAAGAAGAAAACAACGGCTTGAAGAGGAGAAAAAGAGAGAAGAAGAGCAAAGGAGGCTACATGAACAACAGAAGAGAGAAGAACAAAGAAAGAAAGCAGAAGAAGAAAGGAAAAAGAAAGAAGAAAATAACGATAAAGGAAATAATAAGATGGAAGAAGATGAACTCACGGCTACAGCCAGTGAAGATGAGGGGAGAAGAAACAGAAATGGAAGAAATAGGAGGAACAAGCGTCCGGCTACTCCTCCTACCCCTCCACCTCAAAAAATTGCTGCTAATGCAGCTGGGGATAGCACAACTCCAACACCTGTCAGTGCTACCCCTCTCCTCTCATCCGGTTCCACCTTAAGAGAGTGTGGAACCAACACTCCCACCGCTGCTCCTCCGTCTGATAAACCGAGGACTCGGCGGACCCAAAAAGAGGAAGCATCTCCAAGTGAGCCCTGCAATTTACAAGAGGCCGTTGGAGAAATTAATAGTGAAGATGATACCGGGTTTGAAGAGGTTAAAAAGAAGAAGGGCTGGCCTAAGGGCAGGCCTAGGAAAAATACGCTGTAATGCCACTGGACAATAAAGATACTATTGTCCAGTGGAATATGCAAGGTCTCCGAAGTCACTTCGCGGAGCTGCGGCGACTCCTGCTGGACAGGACGCCGTTCGCTCTGGCGATCCAGGAGACCAAGCTAGCACCAGCGCAGGTTTTTAACCTCACAGGTTACCAGGTTTTTAGAAAAGATACAGTTATAGCTGAACGTGGGCGTGCGCACGGCGGGGTCGCTCTTTTAATTAAAGACAACATCCCGGCTGCACAGGTCCAACTAACCACACAACTACAGGCAGTGGCGGTAACAGTCAAAGCACCGTTCACTGCCACCCTGTGCAGCCTGTATCTCCCAGATGGTCAGTGGACGGAACAACAGCTAGAGAACCTTATTCAACAGCTGCCGTCTCCTGTCATCCTAATGGGAGATTTTAATGCACATAATCCCTGGTGGGGCTCTGTGAGACTGTCCCCGCCAGGACAAAGAGTAGAAGAAGTTATTAATAGAAGCGACCTTGTCCTTCTAAACGATGGAAGTCCAACCCATGTAACGCTGAGCACGGGAACGACGGCTCCCATCGATCTCACGTTCAGCTCACCTGCGCTGGCGGTCGCTCTGGATTGGGGTGTCTGTGAAGACCTCTATCAAAGCGACCACTTCCCGGTGTTCATCACCGCTGAGTCCTCTTTAGAGCCAACGGTTCCAAGAGAGACCTGGGACCTTGGCAACGCAGACTGGGATGGTTTTCGGGCGAGTTTCAACCCCCCAGTGCTTACTGGCGACGTGGAAACAGACGTAAATTTACTAACAGAAGCCATAGGTCGCGCCGCCAGTGTTGCCGTTCCACGCAGGAGAATAGGAGGTCCAGCCCAGAAGCGCCGCACCGTACCCTGGTGGAACGAAGACTGCCGACGGGCGAATAAAGCCAAGAAGAAAGCTTGGAATAAATTTAATCGACAGCCTATGCAACGACATTTCATAGAATTCAAGAGAAGAAGAGCGATCGAGCGTAGAACCATCAGAAAAGCCAAGAAGAAATCTTGGATGGACTACGTCTCGTCGTTAACAGAAGACACAACTGCAAAAGAAATTTGGAATAAAGTCAAGGCTGTCGCTGGCAAGCATCGCCCGTCATCGAACCCCATCCTAGTGGTCGATGGCCAGGTACACACCAGCCCAGCAGAGGTAGCTAACGTCTTAGCAAAACACTACAGTGCTGCCTCTGCTACAGCAGGCTTCTCAGAAGAATTTCAACAGATCAAAAGAGAAGCAGAGAGAGAAGTGATAGTTCCAGATCTCAATCTAGATCAGGGAGTGGATTCCCATCTAACGCAAGAAGAGTTAGACAGGGCCCTCTCCCGGACTAAAGATACCTCTCCAGGAAAGGATGGCATACCCTATGTTATGATCAAGAACCTTCCGGAGAGTGGGATGAAAATTTTGTTAGAACTCTATAACGAGATCTGGACTTCTGGTGTGTACCCTTCGAGCTGGAGGGAAGCTGCCATCATACCGCTTCCCAAAGAAGGCAAAGACAAGTCATCACCGAACAGCTATCGACCTATCTCTCTGACATGTTGTCTAGGGAAAGTTATGGAGTCGATAGTTAATTTCAGGCTAAATTATTATCTAGAGAAGAATAGCCTCTTAGCTCCAAGCCAGGCAGGTTATCGAAGAAGGTATTCAACCACCGACCAATTAGCGCTCCTGGAAAAATACATCCAGGATGCCTTTCTTAGCAGACAACATGTGGTCGGTGTGTTCTTTGATCTCGAGAAAGCCTTCGATACTGCCTGGAAGCATCGAATCATCAAGAAACTTCACCACTGGGGGCTAAGAGGAAAGCTTTTAGCCTTTATTATCGGCTTCCTAGACAACAGAGCGTTTAGGGTCAGAATAGGCGCTATCCTATCTGACCTTGAGGTGCAAGAGAACGGAACACCACAAGGATCCGTTCTCAGCGCGACCCTGTTCTCGATCTCTGCGAATGATCTTGCAAGTGATCTCCCTCC
This sequence comes from Microvelia longipes, assembly GCA_018340805.1. Classification (NCBI taxonomy): domain Eukaryota; kingdom Metazoa; phylum Arthropoda; class Insecta; order Hemiptera; family Veliidae; genus Microvelia; species Microvelia longipes. The sequence continues at coordinate 50,794,841 of JACMZG010001914.1, forward strand.
AGGCGTCAAGGCGTCCCAGTATTCGGACGACCTTGGCATATTCTTCGCAGGGACTCGGGATCAGGACATCAGAGAGGTTCTGCAAGCGGCAATAGATTCAATAGCTGAGAAAGCGGCGAGAGTTGGTTTTAAGTTCTCGCCGACGAAGACTGTGTGTGTTCACTTCTGCCGCTTGCGGAAGGAACACGCTGCTCCAGAGCTGTTCCTAAACGGGGTTCGATTGCAGTATCAAGAGACAACTCGCTTCCTCGGTCTGATATTTGATGCTAAGCTTAGATGGAGGCATCATATATCAGAGCTCGTGCAGCGCTGCAAGAGAGATGTGAACGTTATCAAGGTCCTTGCCCATCTTAGATGGGGGGCGGACCGCACGACATTAGTCAGGATTCTTTGTGCACTGGTTCGCCCCAAGATGGATTACGGTAGCTCCGTGTATGGATCGGCGAGGAAGTCGTGGCTACTGCCTCTGGACAGAGTTTTTCAGCAAGGACTCCGGGTTGCTCTCGGTGCGTTTCCTACCACCAACGTCAGCTCTCTGTACGCAGAAGCTGGCGTTCTGCCAATGCAGCACCGCCGGGAGCAAATGACTCTGTCCTTTTCTGAGGCAGTCAAGTCGAAGCCGCGTCACTTCCTCAGAGAAGAATTTTTCGGCCAAGGAGCCATTCGACCGGAGTACGAATGGCTCAATACACGGACTCGACCGCTACCAGTTAGGGCTCGCGAGATTCGTCAGAGGATCGGAGCAGAAGAAGATGAGATCCTCGAGTGGCTCATCCCTGATACACCACCATGGAAAAGAACCACCATAGGGATGTCCACTCGGCTCGCGAGCTTACCTCGGGATTCGACACCTCCCGAGGTATACAAGCAAGGACTCTTGGAGACTCTCGCCCGGTATCCAGGTAGGAGGGTCTTCTATACAGATGGATCGAAGACAGAAGAAGGTACCGGCTGTGCTATGCACTCTTCGGCAGAGACCAAGTCTTGGTCTCTATCTCCTCGAGCGGGTGTATACACAGCTGAGTTGAAGGCGATAGAGAAGACCCTCGTATATTGCTTGGAGGAGAACGTAGACGGCAGTATAGTCATTTGTTCTGACTCTCTGTCATCCCTCCAAGCAATCAAAAATAAATTTAGTGATGATCCGATTATTAGTCGGATCTATGACCACGTGTCCTCTCTACGTTCTACTGGTCGACACGTGGTTCTAGTATGGGTACCGGGGCATGTCGGTATCGCCGGCAATGAGGCAGCAGATCAAGCTGCCAAGCGTGCGTCAGCGGAGAGAAGGGTGGTGGACGGTTCCGTACGACTAGACGATGCCAAGACTGCATTAGTCAACGCAGTCTGGCGTACGTGGAAAACCACGTGGAATCGCACCCCCACCCTGTTAGCAAGAATTAAGATAAATCCAAGAGGAAAGATTACGGCACTGTCGAAGTCAAGACAAGACAGTGTCGTACTCACGCGTCTGAGGCTTGGACAGACGCAGCTGACGCACGGGCACCTCCTGTCAAATGAGCGTGCTCCTCGATGCCGACACTGCAATGCAGCGCTCACAGTGTGTCACATATTTGAAGAGTGTGACGCACTTGCCGAGCTTAGGACGATCTGCGGAACACCGGCGAGTGTAGCAGTCGCCCTCAACGAGGATTCTCACTTCGAATCAACTGTAGAATTCCTGCGTAGGGCAGGATTCTACCATAAGATTTAGGTTCAACAGAGTCAGGTTAGTCTTAGTTTATTAGGTAGTTTAGGTATAGTTCAGCGGCTGTCGTAACTGTCCCCCGGCCATTTGTTCAAACCGGATGGTTGGGCAGGCTCCCATTGCAGGTCAATGGGATACGGCAGTTGCCTCTTTTAATCTAGGTTAGTTAGTGTAATTTTGCTGTGATATTAAGTTAAGGCTAGGTTAGATAGAGGGTGGTAGTTAATGCTCACCTCGGGAATATGTTAAAACCGGGTGTGCGCCCACAGCATAGCTGGAGGAACTATCACCCAATTCTGTGATATTTAGGTTTAGTTAGTTTAGGCCGAACGGCAACCAGTCCCGGCAATCTGTTAAAACCGGCTGCCTGGCTTGTCCCCGGCATTCTGTGATATTAGGCTAGGTCATGTAGATATGTTTTAACTAGGATTAAGTATTTATTTTAGGTTTAGTCAGTGTTTAGTTTAGGATCGACCACTGTTATCATCACCCCGGCAATATGTTCAAACCGCGTGTTGAGTTTCTCTTGCGAGAGGCAGTGGCCGAACTCTGTGATATTAGGCTTTAGTTGTTTGTCTTTAGGTTAGTGAAGTCATTAGGCTGCGCAGGCAGGCCAACCGTGTCAGGGCTCTCCCGGTCATTTGTTAAACCCGGCGCTGAGTCCGCTCCTACGGGAGGCACGGTTGGAAACTCTGTTGGACCTAACTACCCTGTAAGACCCATCAGCTTCTTCAGCGACTTCCTCCATCTTCAGTGTCTTTGGGTGTGACGGGGCTAGCGAGTGCTGCGAGTGGGGGTTGTGTCGGGGGTATTGCGGCCCGGCTGGATCGTTGGTCGTCTGGAAGCCTTGGCTGAAAGCTCTCTCATGTCGGAGGTGGAAGAGCGGGAGAGCTTCAGGGCGACCGGATGGACTGGTGGGTCCACCACATGGGCGGGTCCCCCCTGGGGCAATTTTTCTGTTCTAGGTGCCGTTGGTCTTTGGAGCACTCGGAGGCACTTCATCGCTACACCGGCAGTCAACAAAGCATCCACCATCGATGGGTCTTCAGCCTCCCCCTTTCTGACTGGAGCAGGAAGTGGGAGGAAAGGGTAAGTCAGAGAAGCCGCCCCCTCACTGGTCAGAAGTTAGCCGACCATGTGTTGGGACCGTGGTGGAGACTTTTTNCACGCATAGCTGGAGGAACTATCACCAATTCTGTGATGTTTAGGTTTAGTTAGTTTAGGCCGAACGGCAACCAGTCCCGGCAATCTGTTTTAAAACGGTGGCTGGCTTTCCTCGGCATTCTGTGATATTAGGCTAGGTCATGTAGATATGTTTTAACTAGGATAGGTATTTATTTTAGGTTTAGTCAGTGTTTAGTTTAGGATCGACCACTGTTATCATCACCCCGGCAATATGTTCAAACCGCGGTGTATGAGTTTCTCTTGCGAGAGGCAGTGGCCGAACTCTGTGATATTAGGCTTTTAGTTGTTTGTCTTTAGGTTAGTGAAGTCATTAGGCTGCGCATGCAGGCCAACCGTGTCAGGGCTCTCCCGGTCATTTGTTAAACCCGGCGCTGAGTCCGCTCCCACGGGAGGCACGGTTGGAAACTCTGTTGGACCTAAACTACCCTGTAAGACCCATCAGCTTCTTCAGCGACATCCTCCATCTTCAGTGTCTTTGGGTTGTGACGGGGCTAGCGAGTGCTGCGAGTGGGGGTTGTTCGGGGGTATTGCGGCCCGGCTGGATCCGTTGGTCGTCTGGAAGCCTTGGCTGAAAGCTCTCTCATGTCGGAGGTGGAAGAGCGGGAGAGCTTCAGGCGACCGGATGGATTGGTGGTCCACCACATGGGCGGGTCCCCCCTGGGGCAATTTTCTGTTCTAGGTGCCGTTGGTCTTTGGAGCACTCGGAGGCACTTCATCGCTACACCGGCAGTCAACGAAGCATCCACCATCGATGGGTCTTCAGCCCCCCCTTTCTAACTGGAGCAGGAAGTGGGAGAAAGGGTAAGTCAGAGAAGCCGCCCCCTCACTGGTCAGAAGTTAGCCGACCATGTGTTGGGACCGTGGTGGAGACTTAGTCACGCGAAGGCGCAATACTCCTTGCCAATTGGGGGTATGCGCCTGGCGGAGGGGTTTTACCTCTAGATGTTTTAGTGGGGTAAGGCCTGACAATCGCTGCTACGTACCGGCTGGGCAGTCGAGAAGTCGCCAGTCCCCAACCCATGGACCGGGCCATGGGCTAGGCTTCGCCACCGAAAGAAGGTGACGAACCTTCGGATGATCAGGAGCCATCCCCTCTTAGGGGGGGTGTTAGCTGCTTTGATTCCGAGGATAAAGCTTTCGTCTAGAGGCCGTCGCGTTTCCCCTCCGTTGACAAAAAAAAAAAAAAAAAAAAAAAAACAAAAAAAACAACTGTTTTAAGCAATGTAAATTAAGCATGTAGAAGAAATCTTTACAATTAACAACGTACATATATTGTGTTTTATATTAACTTCATTGTGAGGACCTTTTTTTAAAATAAATTTTACCTTTTTGATATTAAAAAAATTATATTTATTTCTAAAAAAAAATTATGAAAATATATTACTCTTTTGTAAAAAGAGTGTAAAACTCTATAGTTGTAATATCGAAGACTGTTTTACTTTCTGGTTTAATAAATATTCTTTATCTCACACCCTTTCTGTTTTTATTTTTAACTTTACAATTTATTTTTTATACCTGAATAGAATAAGAAATAAATAAATTTAATGGACTCGATATATTTCTATGGCCTTTGTGAACTTTATAAAGCAGGTCATTAAAAGTATTAACAGTTTAGAGAAATGGCATCGAGATAACAGTATTTTCTTTTTATACAATCTTAAGTTAAAGAATTTTTTTTTTATTTTTATTAAATGTTACTTCGACTTTTTCTTATCAAAAAAGCCCTAATAAATCACAACTAAATTTTTAAATTAGGGACTAATATTAAATATACAAGTTTAATAACTATAATGATTATTATTAAGTGTATATTTAATTTATATCATTTGATACTACAGAGTTTTGCAAAACATGAATAGTTGACACAATTATTCTTTCGCACGATTGTATTGTCTCACATATTTAATTGTTTTAAATATGATGTCTTTTTAAATATTTCGATACGAAGAAAAGCGTCTCTCTACAAATATATTAGTTTATTGGCAAGTCATAAACATATAGTTCATATATATATATATATATATATATAATATATATATATATTATATATATATATATATATATATATATATATATTGTTCATATATGGTCACATATATGTAACCATATGTAATGATATCAAAATCAACTAAATAAAAGGAGACCATTAAAAAAAATGAATAAATAAAAGTTAAAAAAAAATTAATATATGGGTAGTATGTCGATAAGCAACTAAATAAATTAATAAAATAAAATAAATAAATATATGAAATGGATAAATAAATAAAAATATATAAATTTTAAAATATTAAATATTTTAAATTGAATATAATGGGAAGTTACCTCACCGGTATCTAATGATTACCGGGAGGTAACATAGATGGACGGTAACTGTTACTGTTCTACCATACATGCCAGACGATTACCAAAAAAAAAAAATAGAAAACAAGAGACTCTAGCTAGGACTCTGTCCTTCTATAGAATCAAGCTTCCTGACTAATGATTTTTGAACTTCCTTCTCTTTTCACCAGCAATTGATCTTCTTCTATTTATTCACCAAATTTTTGTTACCTAATTCAATAATTTTGATTATGTCGTTTCTTTTAATTTTTCTTTAGGTTTTTTTTTTGTCTGAGTCATTACTAAGACAAAGTTAGTCATGTAATCAGTTATTACTTTGTTGTTTCAGACACTGATAATGGTCTGTAAGACTGAAAGTGGGCTTAATTAAGTATAACAAGTTATTCCGATTCAACCCTGCTAGGGTTTCCACGCAGTATTGCGATTTGCAAAATTTCATTGTATTAACTTATTAAAAAAATTAAGTTATTTTCTTATTTATATATTCTTTGTATTTGTATTATTGTGTTTATCTTATATTTTGCAATAAATGGATTATTATTATTATTATTTATTGCGGAGAAACTGTTTTCTATTAATTCCTATTGAGAGACTCCTCAGCTAATTTTCTAATTCTTAAACGGAAATTCTTAAATATTATAAGCTAAAGAAAACGTAATACACTTAAACTTAAACCTGGGTTTTCTTTTTGTTACAGGTCAGTTTGGTAATTATCTAACGAGATTTTGAGACTATGTAAGTTATGCTATTACATTGTATTTTAGCGAATATATGTAGCGATTTTAGCCCGAATATATGTGTGTATTTCTAAAAGATATTCTAGATTTTTACAGATTAAAATATTCCAGCCTCTTTAAATTATAATTTTGTTAAAACCTAAGTCCTATTATGAAAAGCGCTCTCTCAATGCATAAAATATGAAAAGGCTTACCTAACTAAAGCTGATAAAGCAAACTATTATCTGAAGTGAAGTACCCTGAATAAACCGAGAAAGTAACTTTTCTAGTACCTTAATCATGAAAATTTAAATATATTATAATTTTTATTGTCAAAATGAAAAAAAAAAATTAAACATATAAAAACTAAAATATGGACTTAAATTGCATGAAATAATTATGAGAGCGTTTATTAAAAAGAAAAATTAAAAACTCAAAACCACGTCGCAAAGTTATTAAGTTAAAATAACTAAACTAGCTTATCTTTTTTTTTTATAATTCTTCAAGAGTGAATAATAAATAAAGAAATAAATATTTTATTTCTTTCGTACCTTATCTACCTATCTACTTTTCGTACCTAAATAGAGATGTGTTTTAGTATATCTGTCTAGAGGAGTAACCCGTGGTGTAGTGGTTACGGTACGCGGCATATCTTGACTACGATTTGATTACGTTGTAATGCGAACGGGTTTATGTTAAGCGAATGAGTTTATTTTTATGCTGTATTTTTAGTATCATTCCTGGCAGTTTTATGCTTGATTTAATCGTTATTTTTATTATTTACTACTAAATTCACTTAGCTTACTTGTTTTTTAGTTTTTTTTAGACTTGAAATTAACTTACTCATTTTGAGTCACCCGTGGTGTAGTGGTTAAGGTTCGCGGTTAATACACAGAATGGACGGACTTAAAAATTCCGAGTTTATTTAGTCATGGGTTCAATCCCAGCACGGGCCTCTAGGATTTTTATGAGAGGGATAAAAATTCTGCGTACCACGTCCTTCAGAAGGTACGTAAAGCCGGTGGTCTCGAGCCTGTGCGTTGTCAGGTACTCGTTAAAGATCCCTTACCCTAAATGAAAATGTGAAACTGGGTAGAGGCAAAATTTAGGACCCTCATTGTAGATTCGTTATAATACTATACTGTTTCTGCCTTGTAGTTTAAAGTGTGTGGAGGTTTGGTTTAACAGTGAGAGCACGTGTTGTTCCCAGTATTCACTAGACTATAAGAGTCAGTGAAAATATGTATGATTGCTTGAAAAAGCATGAGGGGAACCACAGAAATTCACGGCTCTTCTGTCTAGATTAGATTAAATATACCTGCAGTTGAAATTAAAAGGAGTAGAACACTATCTTAGGAAGCTGACAAAAAGAGCCCTACCTGGAGGTCCGGCGTTTGCAGCCCGGAATATTCTCTCAGTTTATATGACTCGTATTTGTAATAAGATGATTCCGTCAACTTTAATTTCTAATTGGATAATAGTAGATTTGACCCACCATTGCTTGTTCCCACAGGCTAATACGCTGATGGGTCAAATGATGATAAACCCATTCTTCTAAGTAAAAATAGTGTATCTTTTATTACTATAAAATATAATATTTTAAATATCTATAAATATTAGTTGAATTTGTTGAAAAATTGAACATCTTGTAAGTTTCAATGTAGCGAAAAATAACGTAAATTCAGCGATGTTTGTATTACATTTCCCACAAAGGGTTTTAAAATAAGAGTTATGTAAAATTTCTTTACATAACTACATTTATAAAATCTAAAATGTTAATAATAATAATATATATATATATATATATATATATATATATATATATATATATATATATATTATATATATATATATATATTATATATATATATATATATTATATATATATATATATATATATATATATATATATATTATATATATATATATATATATATATATATATATATATATATATATATATATATATATATATATATATATATATATTATATATATTATATATATATATATATATATATATATATATATATATATATATATATATATATATATATATATATATATATATATATATACGTATATAAAATCGTATGTTATCAATTGAATAATTCAGGTGACGGAATAGTGCATTTCCATGGTTTGGATGTTGAAGTAGTGCATTTTTAAGGTTGGGATGTTGAAATAGTGCATTTTTAAGGTTTGGATGTGGAAAATTGCATTTTTAAGGTTGGGATGTTGAAATAGTGCGTTTTTAAGGTTTGGATGTTGAAAAAGTGCATTTTTTACGGTTTGGATGTTGAAATAGTGCATTTTTTATGGGATGTTTGAAATAGTGCATTTTAAGGTTTAGATGTAAATATAATGCATTTCTATTATTAATGTCGTTAAGAAACCAGAATCCTCGCAGTTTCCCTCGCCCTTCAAAATTTCGTAATATTATGGTACAACCCAGACACTACTCTATTGTGTTTAAATTTAAATTTTTTTTATTGATTCTTTGAATTTAATTCTGTCACGTTTCTTTTGCCAAGCATCGTGAAACAATGAAAGATAAACTTGAAACGTATTCAAATACCAAGATGACTTTGTGAATATAAATCAGTTGATTTTTCTAAATCTATTCTTACTACCTTTAGAAAAAGGAAAATAAGTTTCATCGAATAATATTGAAATTTTTGTGTCTAGTGAGATACGTTTTTAGTAAGATTTATTTAAAAGAATAGAATGATGCCAACATTTAAACAGAAGCTTCCCTGAGATTTGCAGATAATATAGTCTGTTGTAATGATGTATCCTTTTTAAAGTTTGAACAGATTTGTTGGCTGAAATTGAAGTAACATAAAATAGCTTAAGAGGTATCTATTTTAGTAAAAGTTGTGTGTATAAAGCAACTGGAATTCTCTATCTTTTAGGTTGGAATAAGAAGTAGGATTAATAAACTGCGTAGGCTTCCGCGGTTATTGTCATGAAGATTTAGGTCTTCCGGTGGTGACCGCGTCAATGTAGATGAAGAATCCGACGTATTGCATCCACGACGCGATACGTTCAGTTTTATAGAGCATTGTGTTTCTATCCATGATGTCCTACATCCCTGAAGATGCCTCCCACAGTGGAAGGGATACGTCGGATTGTTCATCTACATTGACGCGGTCACCACCGGAAGACCAAAATCTTCAAGTAGGATTAAGTTTACCGGCGACCATAATATTAAGTTACATTAGGTAGTGTTCTAAGGTATAGTTTAAAGCTTGGAAATACCTAGTAAATAATCATTTACTTTGGCCAGGCTTAGTTTCTGATTAGTTTGACGTAAAAAAGGTATTTAAATTTTAAGCGCCAGTGGATTTTATACCATAAGGATGTAAATAAAAGTCTATCCACAAATAAATTTCAACCAATGTAATGATGACCAAACCGGCTTTTAACCTAATACAGGTCAGGCTTCTTCTCAGTGCCAGTGAGAAGAAGCTATTTTTTCCTTTTGAGTCTTGTTACAAGATTTGAGACTGGATGGAGACTCATGTGTCTGCATCCAGTCTCAAATCTTGTCGAGGCACTAAAGATGACCTGTATTAGGTTGAAAGCCGGTTTTGTCGTCATTACATTGGTTGATATTTATTTATTTGTGGATAGACTTCAGTAATTATCGGATCCAGAACTACAAATGTCTCTTATAGTAATTTTTAAGTTGTGTTTAGAATTAATTGAAAATTAAGTAAAAGGGTAGCTCAAAACTTTTCCTTATCTGGTCGGATTCACTACGCCCATCCTAACCATGTCGAATTCAATACGGTCGTCTTCTCAATATCGAATTAACTACGCTCATCACCATGTAGAATTCAATACGGTCATCTTCTCAATGTCGAATTCACTACGCGTCACCATGTAGAATTCAATACGGTCACTCAACGCTCATCCTCACCATGTAGAATTCATACGGTCATCTTCTCAATGTCGAATTCACTACGCTCATCCTCACCATGTAGAATTCAATACGGTCATCTTCTCAATGTCGAATTCACTACGCTCATCCTCACCATGTAGAATTCAATACGGTCATCTTCTCAATGTCGAATTCACTACGCTCATCCCTCACCATGTAGAATTTCAATACGGTCATCTTCTCAATGTCGAATTCACTACGCTCATCCTCACCATGTAGAATTCAATACGGTCATCTTCTCAATGTCGAATTCACTACGCTCATCCTCACCATGTAGAATTCAATACGGTCATCTTCTCGTCATTCACTACGCTCATCCTCACCATGTAGAATTCAATACGGTCATCTTCTCAATGTCGAATTCACTACGCTCATCCTCACCATGTAGAATTCAATACGGTCATCTTCTCAATGTCGAATTCACTACGCTCATCCTCACCATGTAGAATTCAATACGGTCATCTTCTCAATGTCGAATTCACTACGCTCATCCTCACCATGTAGAATTCAATACGGTCATCTTCTCAATGTCGAATTCACCACGCTCATCCTCCTATTTCGGACTCACTTTTCGCTCGTCCTCAAGACGAATGTGACATAACTGAAATAACTTGTCTCTAAAGACAATTACTTGTATCGTATCAAATATAAGCTACTCTATTCCACTGCTAAGTACTGATGGTTAACTTAAACTCTTTAGCAAGATATTGCATAATGAGCTAAACAAGGAAATTAGTAAATAAAAGTTTAGGGAAACTGGTAATTAAATCAATTTTGTAAAGAAAAGCTTTTCCCCAGTTTCTAATCACAGTGGGACATTGATGTTAAAAAAGAAGACTTGGTCTGAGAGAGGAAAAACTCCATCAAAGAAGCTTTTACTTGCCATTCTCAACTTTACCCTTCTCGATAGGAAAACATTTGGGTCACGAGAAAACTTTTTGCAAGAGGCCGCACCTAAATGTGAGCAAAATACATGAGTTAGTGTTTTTCAGTAAAGCAAACTTTTAATAAAATGGACACCTCTCAAATTTGTTTACTTTTTGTTTTAACTGAAAAATCTGTTAAAATAGAAAATAAATTTAATATGACAACAGAGTATGCTCCTTAAATCTCATGAAAACTTTGTTTCATGAGAATTTTGAACTACATTTTTTTCCCAAAAATGAAGCTTTGCCTGATTGAAATTAGGAACATCACCAAGAATAAATTCAAGCAACTTTTTAATTTTTTTATATCATAATTGTGAATTGCTGCACTATATTATAAAAGTTTTTTTTTTCTTTCATGATTCGATAAAAGTGTTTTAATTTTTTTACTATTCCTAATTTCGTATTAGTATATAGGAAAAGTATTATGTTTGCAAATAAAACCACGTGTATCATGACGGGATGTCACCTAAATTATCCGTTTCAGGCGTTTAAAACCCTACAAAATGATTTTACAAAGTTGTCTGTGTTTGTGTGTCCTTTATCATCGTATATCCCAGCGTATTTATGCTAGAGATTTGAAAGTTAGTACAATAATCAATCTCAATGCCTAGTTATGCTATCCAGAAAATATTTTTATGACGTCATTATCGCAATAATGTCGCAGGAAGATTATTTTATGAGGTAATAGTCACATGAAGTAAACACACAAATTTGAGCTTTCGGCTGTAAATTAGGCCTTCTTCAGAAGTAGTTTTATTACAAAATGAATCAGATAACACATAAAGAAGAAAACTTAATTATATTAATCTAACAATAGCTAGCTGTGTATGCCATCGAGGAATGGCACCTACTTCTAAACAAAGATTTAGTTTGAATAAAAAGGGGGCTAACATTACAAAATTTTAGAAGTATAACATAGTTTGGTCAATAATTTTATATTTGTTTTCTTTTAAAACAATTGTTAACTTTCATCAATATCATTAGCATTTGTTCAATTCTTATCAAAAAACTTGTATACGTATTTTAAGATTAGTGAAAAATCTTAAAAATTGAATTAAAATTCGGTATAAGTGTATACTTTTAAAGCAAAAAAGAGTAATTTTTTGAGTCTTTGCAAACTAAAAATATTCAAAAGTAAAATAATTTAGCAAAAAATAAGATAAAACATCATATTGTGATTTTCATCTCCTTTATTTTCACAGTTTATTTAAAAACTGACATTCCCATTTGAAACGGGATTTTCAATGTAAGAGTAACTTTAATAACACCCGAAATTATTTACAATAAATCACTTTTAAAAATTGAAGAGTGAATCCTCAAAATAAGAAAAAACTAGGAAACCTATGTTCATATTATAATTTTGATCACCTTATTGTTATAAATTTCTTATTTGTGGCAGTGGTGCTGCAAGATTAATAGTTGCAATAATAACCAATTAATAATAAGATTAATTAGTCGAGGGGGTGACACTTTTAGTAGAGGGCGCTGAAGTAGCGAGTTATTGCCTCTGACATTAAGGTTTAAGTCCCCCAAATTACTCTGGCTACGAAGGATCTCAAGGTTTTATAGGAAATTAAGTTTCAGCCCTTTATCAGCACGGTGAAGAAAGCCAGCTTGCGGCGGTGGTGCTGCTACGGAATTCGAATCGTAAAATAAGCCACTTTAACTGCGCCAATTCCAATATTTATAAAATTTCTTTTGAAACCAATAAAATTGTCAAAAGAAGAAGAAAAAAAATAATCCGAAATCAAATATTTATAGGATAGAACAGTATCTGTTATTTCATAAGTTTTTAAATATGTTTTGAGAAACTTTATAACAAGTTTGTAGGGTAAAACGGTTTGTAAGATGAGCGGCTTAACCAAGCGGCAAACTATAAGAAACATCTCGACCTCTTTATTTATTTACTTGTTTTTTCTTTTCCACCGGCTTCAAAAGAAAAATAATTTGAAAACTTATAACATCTGTTTCTTTAGATGGCTAAAAAAATAAATAGTTTAGAAAAAGTTGGTGTGGAGAGACAATTATATGTCCTTGACTTACATTTTGAATTCTTTCGCAAGTTTAAGCAAAATGTAATATAATTGTTACCGCTTCGATGCACGAACCCATTTAACTATTCTTATAATTTGGCACTACGTCTATAGTTTTATGGTTTGGTTAATCCAAGTGGATGAATATAAGAAATTTAAAAAAAAATTGTCACAGGACTTTGGTTTGATAATTATAAGACCCTACTTCTACTGGATGTTGAAATAGTGCATTCTATGGGTTGGATGTTGAAATAGTGCATTTCTATGGGTGGATGTTGAAATAGTGCAATTATTAATGCGATTGTAAAACCAGATTGTTCGCAGGGCTTCCCTTGGCCGTCAAAATTTTGTTAAAAACGCCCTCAATTTTATATCGGATCAACTTCATTGGTTCCTCAACACTATTGTCCCTCGCTACAAACTAATTTTGACCGTGTGTTACACTATACAATATTTCTGTCAAATGAATTGTGCGGGCTGGTTTATACCGATCATGGTTACCAACATAGCAATTACTAACAAGAAAACGAGGGGGCGCCTGAGGCTAATATAATATTAAATGTTAAATCCCTCCAAACCAATTATTTTAATAAATATTTCAAATTTTAATTTAAAAAGGAAATTTAACAGAAAATTTCTGTGAATTTTGCAGCAGAAAAAAATCTGCTGCAGTATCAATTACTTAACTACTATGAAAATTAGAAACAGTCATCCCCTCACTATATGGCTGAGCCCTCACATTTGCCTCGGGATATAAGTGTATAGTTTTTTAACCAAAAAACAATTTTGGTCAGGAAAAATGACTAATAACATTTTAAAGACGTCTTTTTTTATTTCCATTGTTTACTCGTCAGTAAAAGTATTAATTTCACAGCCTATTTGAATTCTTTATTGTAAACTTTTTAATTTATTATAAAATTTATAGAAAGAGGATTTTACAAAAGTTGGAAAGATGAAGTTTAAAAACTGTAGAAATTAGGGATTCTTGGAAGGTTGGGCACTGCTGATAGCTATTACTCGGATAAAAGAATGGAAATAGTAATTAACTGTAACGTTATGCGGATGAGAAGTTATATTTTTTTTTTGGGTGCGCAGAATCAAATAAAACCAGTCCAGAGCCGATACGACAGCTTCGGTTTACAGGTTTTCCGGTCATTATACCTGGAAAACTAAAATACGACCGGTGTTCCGAGACCATTTTCTTTATAATGGTAATAAATCGTAAGTGATTATTTCACTTACTATTAGGTACCTTTATGTAATCTTATACTTGATTCTTATCTAATCTATCTGAAATATATAGAACCATAGAGATATATGTATACTAGAGAGGACATAGCCTATCTCAATACATTGTGAGTCTTGAAACATTATTTTTGGGCTCTCAGGGGCTCTGTGTAACCTCAGTATAACCTCTTCTAAGAGTAAGTTAAGGTTATAATTATAATAATAATGCCCGTTTAGAGCCTTGTGGCCTATCTGGGATAAACCCAGCGGGAACCACCTTGGGTGGTTGTGGCAATTGTTACGCTCAAAGTGTATTCTAAAGTTGGCGATAATTTATCTAAACAATAATTTTATATAAACTGAGAGCGCAACCTGGGATGCGAACCCCAGACCTCCATGGTGTCAAAGGTCAGTGTATAGACTAACGCTCTAACGACCTCGGCAAAAAAATAGATAAGCAAAATAAAATTTAATTCGGTTAACATTTGCGTTACTATGTAATTAAATAATAATTTACTGACATAAACTACGAGCAAGGAATTGGTTTTAACGTGTGTTTCGTGTTAAATTCTTTCTATTTTTTGGTTTTCGATTGGGTCACATTTTTGAGTGGCAAATCGACTTAGTGCGTCATCCCCTTTATTCAAGATCCTTGGTTATGAGACACGAAGTCTATGTTTAGAATTTGATGTACCGAAAATAACGGAGGTGGTAAAATCGTCAAATAACAAAACGGCTACGCTTACATGCCCACGCATAGCCGATGAGGTGTACGATGATTCGTGTAGGCTTTATACGAGTAAATAAAAAAAATATTTTTCGTCGTTGCGTACACAATTAATCTACTTAACAACTATAACTACTAACGACCTCGGCCACGGAGGCGGTCAAATAATGCCCGTCTTAGGGCATTTGGCCCTTCAGGGTATTCGCCCTGAGGGAGCGACCTCGAGTGGGTCACATCTACTATGCTCAAAGCTAAAGATGGCGAAATCTTTTTACAACAAATCTTTCCATAAAAAACTGAGAGCATAGCCCGGGCTGTGAACCCCGGACCTCCGGTGCCGAAGTCTAGTACTATACGACCGCAACTATGGAGGCAGATAAGTTTAGGTTATAAGAAATCAAATGTTTTCGACTTTCCTGCACATTGTTTGTGTTATGATTTATATTTTCAGCGTTTTACTACACACAATTCACTGTAATTTTGTTTAGTTCAATTGATTATGGATAGTTTCAAATTTCAACCAATAGGGGCCTCTAGTAATATATCTGTATGTGATGAACAGATCCTAAATATTTTTAAAAATGATTTCTATAATATTATTTTATAGAAATTAAACACTTTTAAATAAATTACTTTTCATTAATTTCTATTCTCTTCGCGAAGTCTCATAAATGTCTGAAATATTTAGAAAATACAGCAGTATATAAAATATACAGCATTTATTGCCTAACTACAATTTACTACAGCCTTTATAGGCTCTAGTATGTTCCAAGATAAACATTCTAGTAAGTATTTAGATAAATTTATTCGAGTTATGTCGTGTATTACTCTTATCACATATTGTAGTGTTTGCATCATGTATTATAAATCACACACTATAAGGGTAGTTTATCTTGTCATCTATCAGATTAAACATACCTCTCTAGCAATTAGTTATTATTACTAAAGCTTTATCATTGTTAAATAGCTATCTAAAGTAAATATCGTTCTGTCTTAAGTTAGACTTTAGGATTCACTAAAAAGCGAAATGCAGAATATATGTATTCAGAGGCGTAGCAATCAACAAAGGCAACCCGTGGGATACCTCACGGGGAATTTTTAAGTTCTTTACCACAAATCATTTCTAATCATCCCATCTTTACAATTGGACATTGATAATAATAAATAATAAATTCTTTATTAACATCTTTTAAACTTGTACAAATAATATTATATATCAGTCTATATTATACAATTATATACCAAAAACAAGAAAAAGTACAGACGTTTGAAATAAACTAACTTTCATCAATAAAAAATTATCAATGTTTAAAAGAATATTTTTGAAATGATTGTAGATATGCACTCGCTTTCAAATTAGAAGATTACGGATTTAATCCTCATGTCCCCGAAATAATTTTGATTCGAAGATTAATAAACTTCGTTACATAATTTTTATCGGAGTAGTTTTGGCAAAGTTGTCGGTCTATATGTTAGTGTGTGTCTTATCATAATAGCGCCCGGTATATTTATGAGAGAGGGTTGAAACTCGGGATCAAAATCAATCTTTATGTTTAGTTGTGCTATTCCGGAATATTTTTTAAAATCATTAACCGATAATAATTTCAAAAATTCATAAAACGCGGAAAAAATCAAATTGAAAAGGTAAAATAAATAAACAATTGTTGCCCAGACTGGGATTCGAACTGTCAATCTTTGAAACATAGTGTGGCTCTATCTAACAAGCGCTGGGTGGCAATAACTGATAAATAACCTTTCAAAACTGTATTCGCTAGGTTAACCATAATGAATCAGTTATTAGATTTCAAACATGTCTGAATGAATATTGACGGGTTAAAACTCAATGAATGTTTCCTGAGGGATAATTTCCAAAACATTATTTTTAAAATTTGACTGTTATTAAATAGTAGTGCTCTACTTTGTTAGTATTGTAATGTAAGTTTTCTATACTGATTCCTGCAATGACGTCACCGCCGGACTATAACCTAACATGAAAAACATTGTTTTTATTCATGAAAACCCTCCAATTGAATCACCTCAGGTATTCTATCATCTTGGGATTTCTTATTAATTTGTTTAGAAGTATTTACTGTTATAGCTGTTGTTATAGGGGGTCCTGAATCCCCCCCCCCCCAATTTCCTCCGTTATTATATATTTCTGTATCTTAATGACATATACGACACACGGCTAAAATGAGTTGACGCGGGAAAATAGAGTTGAGGAACACATAAGTTTGGGCCTAATTTAAAATTGAGAGCGTGGTTTAAATATTTGACTAACCTCAGCTCCCTCGCATTATTTTCCCACGCCGTCTACTGATTTTAGCCGTGTGTCGTATTATAAACAATAACACCAAAGAATAATGCTGACGTTGATTCTTGCTGTTTTCTGTTAAAAAGAGATATTAATAAGATTACAGATCTTATTAATGTATTCGGAAATGGTTTTACCATTCGATTTAAACTTTGCCCGTCTAAAAGTGTTTTCTTTCTCCGAAATGTTAACTTCAAGTGTTTTTATCTTCATTTCAGTAGATCCGTTTTTAATTTTCCCTGCCTACTATCGTAGGTATGTGGGAAAATGTTGTGTTTAATTTTTTTTTAATGTTGTATAGTGATATTGAGGTTTAAAGCATCAACCATATCTGTGATTTCTCTATTTGTGATATACTCCAGATTTTTTTATATAAATCTAGGTGGGTTTATATTTAATTCTTTAGTAAACAATTACTTAGACAATCAAGAATTATATACCGTCGATACTTGCTGTTGGATATCCCTGGACTGGTTTCGGCGTAACGCCATTATCAACAGGCGGGGCAACGCTCGAGCTCTCAACTAATAAAGTTATATCAGTGAATAACTTCTAGTCTCAATGAGCACGACGAGCCCTCTGAGCCCTCTGAAAAAGAAACTGGTCCAGGAATATTAATATTCATCAGCAAGTATCGACGGTAGCTGATTCTTGGATTGCTTCTTCAACTTTCGGTAAATAAAACCTTTTTAATTACTTAGACCTTTGGCCAATCATACAAATTTATATATGTAAATATTTCTAATGAAGCCAGCAATAAACATGTTAACCAGCTAATACAGCGTTTATAGTAAAATGCCATCTACGAATATTAGGATTGGAGGTTTGCCAGGTCCTCAGCTAGTTTACTACTATTAGCTCCGTAACCAATATAATTTCCAATGTGATTATTTAGACATTTTTCACTAAAGTCAATTCTGTTTTGCAAACAAACTCCTAAACGAATATTTAAATATAGTTAACACTTGCGTTACCGAAATTTAAATAATAATTTACTGACTAGTACATTAGTTACGAGCAAGGATCTTAAATAAAGGGGATGACGCTTTAAAGAACATTTTTGACCCCATGGAAGTTGTATGAGATAGAGAAATAGAAGCGAACTTACCTTCCCCATGGCAATAAACAAAAAAAGGCGCCAAACAAGATAAGGCGCCAGGTTATGTAGCAAGATTGTCGACTTTGGTTCTCAACTTTTTTCTGTGCTTCTCGTGATTGTTACATTTTTGGTGCTTGTTTAATCATTTGTGCTTATTTAATTTTAAATTTTGGACTATACTTTGCCACTTCAGTGAGTGATAAAACGTATTTATAACCTTCTCAAGCAATAACCAATGGGAAACCATTGAGAAGTAAGTCTAAAATTTAATTGTAAGCATGCTCAGTTTGTACCAAGCATGTGCAGTTCGTTTATGACGTGTGTTTCGTGTTAAATTCTCTCTATTTTTTGGTTTTCGAT
Source organism: Microvelia longipes (assembly GCA_018340805.1). Taxonomy (NCBI): domain Eukaryota; kingdom Metazoa; phylum Arthropoda; class Insecta; order Hemiptera; family Veliidae; genus Microvelia; species Microvelia longipes. The sequence goes on from JACMZG010001914.1 coordinate 50,813,425, forward strand.
TGAGTCACATTTTTGTATGGCAAATCAACTCAGTGCGTCATCCCCTTTATTCAAAATCCTTGGATACGAGAGCCGAAGTCTATGTTAGAATTTGATGTACCGAAAATAACGGAGGTGGTAAAATCTTAAAATAACATGTCGGCTACGCTTACCTGCCTACGCATAGCCGATGAGGTGTACAATAATTCGTGTAGGTTGTATACGAGTAAATACAATTTTTATATGCCTTCGTTGCATACACAATTTATCTACTTACACTTTATTAGGAAACAAAAGTCTCTTCATATAAATAATAGTTTATTGGCAAAACACTTTCAATCCAACATTAGGCCATCATTAGTACCTGAGCAAATAAGTAATCCATTAATTACAACGGATTAAAAACAAAATACATCAGAAATGCCAAATAAAGAAAACAAAAAAAAAACGAGGAAACTATAGGGTGCAGGGTACCTCGTACTTTTCTTCACAACTTTGGATTCGCATCGCTCGTCCTCTGAATGATTTAATCACCCAAAGCTAAAGGTAGTAATACATCGGACTCGCTACGCTCGACCTCAGGTTAGAATGGATATCCAAAGTCTAGTGTGTGTTATGACTTCGGACTCGCTTAGCTTCTCTTCAAAATGTCAAAATTATCCACAGCCTATGGTGGTATTACTTTGGTCTCGCTGCACTTTTTAAATATTTCTGGAGTGGAGGTCAACATGCCTGGCGAATATCAATTTTACTACAATCTTTTGTTCATGATTCATAGCTTGGAGCAATAGGAGCACTACTTATAAGTCCATTGTTTTCGAATATTTTAAACTCAATTAGCTTATTCCCTAAAAACATTAAGACAATATAAAATGCACTTAGGTATAATCACATAAGAATAATGCTGCACATCTCTGATTCTGAAATGATGGCTACTGTTTTGAATATCCTGTAGGATAATTATGCAAATTTTCTTTGAAGAATTTGGAAACAATTTAGTAACAAATTGTGATACTTCTGCTCTGCTTCAGATTATGAATTATAAACAGCTTATTTAAGCAAAATATAAATTTTTGAGCAAAGATGCCATCATTTTCAAAGAAAAATTGCATAGCTTGCTGGACTCCGCTTCAATTTTTGTTTACATTGAGGTCTATGACTACTCTTTTGCTCCCAGGCCTTAGTTGGCATTTATTTGTAAAATTTCCCCGACTCAATTCATCATGATTTTATCATTTCAAGGCGAATAGCCCGAAACCCAAAAAGAATATTAAAGTGGTTAAAAAAATAAGCGCCTTAAATACATTTTCTGTTTTTATTTTCTGAAATAAAAGTGTTTAATGTGAGAGATGATAAGAGAAAATGTATTTATGTTTCTAGGGATAGTGTCATGGAAGTTTATAATATTTCATATTATACCTGGCCTAAGCAAGCCCCCGGGCAAGGCGCCTTGTTTTAGATTACTCGCTTACTGGCTATTTCTTTAAAAGAACTTTTGCTTTATTTCAGCCAACATATTTTAAATATTTTACTTATAACAAATTTCTTTTGAAAAAATAACTAATGAAGTAGGTGACATGACGGGAATTGTTTCTTATTGATCCCCATGACACACGGGTCATGCTACGAAATTCGTCCGTTTCACTGGTTACTGATAAAAAATAAAATTTTTTAGATATAATATCTTTAAAAAGTTATCCAACAGAGTCCGCTACAGGACATTGCCCTACTCTAATATTGCTAAAAAAATATTGTCTAACTTCCTTCTCTTTTCACCGACTTTGATGATGGCCTGTAAGACTGAAAGTTGGCTTTGTTAAATGTAACAAGTTATTATACACAATTTTGATAAGACTGTTTTTTTTTTCGAAAAATAAACATTTTTGTTAAATTTTAAATTTAACTTTTGGTCTTATTTCTAATTTTTAACGTTTTTTTAAATTATAATAACTCAGCAAAATAAGTTATCGTAGTCTGAAAAATATAATTTTCTGAGCAGCACAACTAGATCTAAGGTTTGATTTTTTAGTCAAGTTTAAATTTTCTTGCTTAATCAAAGCGGGAGTTATGCGACAGAAAGATGAAAATCACTCAGAACGTTACGAAATTGCCTTACTGTCTGATAATTGTGATGAATACTTGGGTTTAGATCTTTAGGGTGATCACAATACTTTTCTTTGTACCTATGATAGTAGGCGAGGAAAAGTAAAGAAAATCAGTTTCATAAGACAGTTTCCAGATTGTTAACCATCTCAAATTTTTAGTGACTCAGCGAAATGGGTTACAGAACCTTCGTATATTCGAAGCGTATTAGACGTAAATATTGATTATTGTGCCTAACTTTAAATCTCTGCCATATTCACTGTCTCAGAAATGTGTGACACACACAAATTGTGACACATATACACAAACAAACACAACGACAGTGATTATGACGATAACTATTCAGATAGTCCTTAGAACTCGGATGATAGTTTTAGATTTTAAGGGCAATCACAAGACTTTCTCAAAATAAAAATTGGTAGTTGGTGAAAAAGTAAACATCAGAGTTTCAATGGCTTCAATTCCCATTATACCACTAAATCTAGAATAAATCTAAAGTAGCAAAAGGAGGCAATTCTCGACATACCACTAAGTTCATACCACTAAGTCTATTATAACACTTGGCATGGTATTTGTCAAAGCCTTAGAATTGCCTAGTCATTTCATTCTACACTTATTTATTTCCTTCATATGAGCAAAACCTTAAGAGGATTTAGAGTTTCGTTTCAGTCTTTCAAATAAATAAAAATAGGACATGAGAGAGACTTACTTAAAAAAATTCAGTCTAGTTAAATCTATTCGTTTTTTACTTTTCCCCATTTATACTGTAGATTTATAGCAAAAGTATTGTGTTTACAATAAAATCTGAAACCGTAATAACACCAAAATTATCCACTTTAGATCTTTTTAAGACCTCTTGAGTGGTTATCTTAAAGATGTCTGTCTGTATGTGTGAGTGTGTGTCTGTTAACCTAGTAGCTCCCAGTGTATTTATGCTAGAGTTATCAGTCTATAGGTGTAGCTGTGCCATTCGGAAAATGATTTCTCTATGAAGTCATTAACCCGCAATAATGACACTAATGACTGAAAATTGTGAAAAATCTTAAAACGGGGAAAAATGTTGCGATCATTTTGAGATTTAGAACACATGTGGCTATGTATAAGACTTACATATAAGTAAGTACATATAAGTTACATTAACTCAATATTTTCTTAAGTAAAAATAACTTAAAATTAACAATAGGGTTCTGAACATTAATAAGGTTGATTTTTGTATCGAGTTTCAATCTGATCCGAAAAAGTGTTCAAAACGTAACGGGCGCCACACACGCCGAATCAAAATGACGTTAATTTAAACATTTGAAAAATGAAATAAATTTGTTTTAAAAAATTGTTTCTAATAAAAATGTTTGTAATGATGTTTTGCAGTTTTTGTGTAGAATGTTTTCTCAATAACTGAGGCTAGCACTCTTCTCTGCCCATTTATTTGAATAGATGTGCAAGTTTCTTGTATATAATTAATTATTTCTGGTATTTTAATTTTTAAGCATATTGGTTGGAATGTCTTGTTACATAATTAGCAGCTTGTTTTACCATGTATCGAGGCTTATAATTTTTCAAAGTCAACCCTTTAATATACAATAATATCAAAATGTCCAGCCGCCTCAACGGTCGATGTCGGTAAAGTGTCATCAGTTATACTGACTTTTGACACCACGGAGGTCTGGGGTTCGCATCCCAGGTTACGCTCTCAGGTTGTATAATATTATTGTTCAAATAAATTATCACCAACTTTATACCTCAGCGGGGAAAAAAACATAAATCAAATTTTTTTTATAGTTTAAAGTATTTCTCAGACCTTACTAAACCAAACGTAAAAACCACTTAAGTCAAAACTACGGTTAAATAAGATAAATGAGTAAAAATACATTATGACTAAATACAAATTTTTATCATTTTGATAAAATAATAATTAATGATTAAAATAATGACTTATCTGCTTTTTCCCGCAGACCCTAGATATTACACTTTGAGTGTAACGGTTGCCGCTACCACTTGAGGTTGTTCCAGCAGGGGTTATCTCTGGGCCACAAGGATTTAAACGGACATTGTTATTATTATTATGAATTCGTTTACATCAATATGTTCCTAAAGGCCCGGAGCCACCCGAGTGCCAAACGGTACGCCGTGATAAGACCGGTGCCACCCAAGTTCCAAAGGGTAAGCCTTGATAAGCCCGAGGCCTCTCAAGTATTAAGGTAAGCATTAATAAGCCCGGTGCCAAACGGTAAGGTCTGATATGCCCAGTGCCTCCCGAGTGCCAAACGGTAAGGCTTGATCAGCTCGGTGCCTCCTGAGTGCCAAACAGTAAGCCTTGATCACCACTAGTTTGAGAATGTAGTTATTAAGATAAGTCTCTTATCTTAATAACTTCTCTGATGAGGTAAAAATAACATTGACACGAAATATATAGAGTAATTCTCAAACCTAATGTAAATATCATTAACACTGATGTTTTCATTAGGTCTTTTATATTAACATAAAGTCACACCATACTAATTCAGTAAGATGTGACTTGGAATTAAAGTTTAAACATTTTCTTAAACTTACATAAATCGCGAAAGAAATTAATTTCCCTTTCTTCAAGGAGAAAGATGTAGATCTTGAAAAAAGAAATCTTAGTAAGAACGATTCTTTCAAAGACTTATCTGAGCATGAAGGCTTGAACGTTTCCTTTACTTTGAAAAAGGACAAATCAGACTTTCATTTTGCGTCGTATTTTTCTTTAATATATTTTGTCCTTTTTCAAAAAAAACTTTTATATTTGAGACATTTATTTAAGTTGACATAAATACATTAAGTTATTACTTTAAGCTAAGGAAAAACTTTACTGTGAATAGTATTGTAACTCTTATGTATTTGACATGTAAGGAAAAAACAAATATTTCGTTAGCTGTATATTTGTGTGAATTCGTTATACTAAGTATAGTCAAGTATATTATTATGTTTTGAATCTTAATAATCCTCATTCTGTGACATTTGGTTAAAGAAATTTTGAAACTTTTTGATTGCCTTTGTTTTGCGATTTAGATTAATACATTTTGGTAGTGTTTTGAATTAAAACAAAATTAAGGGTGGCAGTCCGCAAGCTGGGCGAATTCCTTTAGCAAGCGTTTTTCATTTCATAACAATCCACATCTTGTTTAATGTTGGTTTTATTCTTCATAGTATGAGTAGATTGTGATATGACCAAAGGACCAAAAAAAAATCGATACGTAAAATCGTCTGATATGATAACCTATTTCTAAAGGACTGTAAATGATATGATAACCTATTTCTAAAGGACTGTAAATGAACACCCTTTATTAAATCTAAAAGTACAAGTTAGTGAAATTAGATATTTTAAATTACGTAAATATACAGCTCTAAATCACCCTCAGCTGTGGTTATTTTAATTACATCAGTCTTAAGATATATATGTGTCTCAGCTGTGATAATTTAAATTATATTAGTCTTTATATCTAAATAAGTCTCAGCAGCAGTAATTTTCATTACATTAGTCTTAATATCTAAATCAGCCTCAGTTGTGGTAACTTAAATTATAATAGTATCAAGATCTAAACCAAGCTCAGCACTCAGCACTTGTGATTTTAATTACATTTGTTTTAAGATCTAAATCAGTCCTAGCTGTGGTAATTTTAAATTTTAAAAGCTGTGGTAATATTGTGATGGCACATCTCTGACTACACGAACTTAAGCAATGATTCTACCATTATAAAAAAACTACCTGTCTTTAAGGTGTTCAATACTATGCCAACCAATATATAAAAGAAGAAAAGTAAAAAGCTAAAATCTTGAAATTCATTTTGAAGTAAGAGTCCGAAATTTGACTTAAAGTGGTTAAAAATATTTACAGTTATTCATCTGGTAGATATGATTTAATACAGGGAATACAGAATCTAAACAATAAATCATAATAATAAACTATTTTAAACTAATTATTATTCTTAATAAGTTTATTAAGCTTTAATTTAAACAAATTAAATATTTTATAATTTCATAAATACAAAATTATGAAATAATTAAGATAGTTTATAATATGAAGTTTTTTTCAACTATCCCATAAATACATTCCTAAAGCATTGAAAAGATTTTTTTTAAAGTAATAACTTTTTAAAACGAGACGCTAAAGCGTTTTAATTAACCCTTTAGAAAAATTTAAATGAAATTTTCTTTCATAAACTCGACTGAAAACTAACAAAAGAAAATTAATAAATGGAACTAAAAATGATTCGATGAACTTGAAAGAAATAATTTATAGTCTTAAAAGTTGAAACTTTCTTTGAATTAAATTTTTCTCAATATTGTAATACAATTTCTGTGAAAATTTAATCAAAAGAGCTAAAACAGAGTTAAACGCTACCCAATTTTTAATCTTGTGATTAATCAAGTTAAACTTAGTATATTTATTGGTATGAAGTATGCTTACTTAATTAACAATAATTAATACAAATTAGGCCTAAGTTAAATTAAATTTGTTGGATTATAGGAAAAAGTTAAATTAAATTTAAAATTTGTTATTGGAAAAGAGAAGGTTTGGGAAGCAAATGAATTCGAAATTCGACTTATTTCTTTGCAATTACAACGGTAGCTTTCAATGAGGTAGAAGGGAGTCAAGTTCTGGGAGAATACAAGAAAATGAATTCCACAAGGATTCTAGAAAAAAAAATTACAATTATGAAGATGTAAATCATAGAGTAGTGTGTCCAATAAACTCCTCATAATAAAGTTTTAATGATGGAATAACGATTAATAAATACGTATGTTTTATTAAATGAGCATAATTGGAGTCCATCGTAAAAGAACTAAATAATAAAAAGTCACTCCAAAGTTCAAGATATTTATTTACAATAAAGCAGAGCGCTTTCAACCTAACAAGAGGTCATCATCAGTGCCTATTAAACAAATAAGACAAAAAAATTAAAAACACATAAACTTAAAATTAAAATTAATAGACTCACATACCAACAGATAGCTTTACAAAGAAGAAGAGAAAGAAGAAGAAGAGAGAACCACTCAAAAGGCCTTAAAAACATCTGAAACGGATAATTCCAAAGCAATCCCTGTTTCGGATTTTTGCTAACAAAATTATTTTCCTATATACCTATGGTATAAATGAGGAAAAGTAAAAATAAGTAATAGAGACAGTTGTTTCTATGAAAATACGCCTGAATTCATAACCAGGCCGACAACGTAACATAAGATTTGATATTAACAAAATCTAAAGAAAGATATAAACTAACTTATCATATTTATATTTGCTAAAACCTAACAATCGTAGATAAAGTAAGATACTCATTGTGCGAGTAAAAAGCCTTTGTACTCATTTTGTGTTGTCATAACCTTCGCTTTATATTTTTGCAATGTCAGGTATTTTTGTTTTTAAGTTTAATAGTTGCATGCGTAAAACTTTATCAGAATCTGACAAAACTTCTTGAGATACTTGATTTTTTTGATAATTCAAGTCTCTAAACTCTCCGTGTGTTGAATAGTTTATGAAATATTGTATATGAACTGTTAGGTTATTAAATATGGCACTCTTCCAGATTAGGTGTCCCCTTAGGGGTCATCTAAACTAGCTTTGGCGTCATATGGTAAATAGATAGTTTAGGTGTCACTGTGTTTATTTACTTTTGAACATTAATTAATTATAAAATGGATATATTTTCCATTAATTTGCAATCATATGGGACAGATGGGAACCAGGGGGTTTATGGGTGGGGGTAATACACTGGGAAAAGGATACATTTTCCTTTCATTTGCAATCTTTCGGGACTGATGGGAACCAGGGGGTTTATGGGTGGGGGGTAATACACTGGGAAAAGGATACATTTTCCTTTCATTAGCAATCTTTCGGGACTGATGGGAACCAGGGGGTTTATGGGTGGGGAATAATACACTGAAAAATGGATATATAAACCTTCAAAAAATCATTTTCCAGTCTAAGTTACCCCACAATGTTCAATAGCTTAAAAGGTGTCACTTAATCTGGAAAAGAGGCTATAGGGATCCTTTTCCAGTTTAGGTGACCCCACAATGTTTCGATAGCTTAAAAGGTGTCACTTAATCTGGAAAAGAGGCTATAGGGATCCTTTTCCAGTTTAGGTGTCCCTCAATGTTATAATAAATTGAAAGGTGTCATCTAATCTAAAAAAGAGGCTATAGGGATCCTTTTCCAGTTTAGGTGTCCCCTCGATGTTATAATAGATTGAAAGGTGTCAATCTAAAAAGAGGCTATAGGGATCCTTTTCCAGTTTAGGTGTCCCCTCAATGTTATAATAGATTGAAAGGTGTCATCTAGTCTGGAAAAGAGGCTATAGGGATCCTTTTCCAGTTTAGGTGTCCCCTCAATGTTATAATAGATTGAAAGGTGTCATCTAATCTAGAAAAGAGGCTATAGGGATCCTTTTCCAGTTTAGGTGTCCCTCAATGTTATAGTAGATTGAAAGGTGTCATCTAATCTAGAAAAAGAGGCTATAGGGATCCTTTTCCAGTTTAGGTGTCCTCTCAATGTTATAATAGATTGAAAGGTGTCATCTAATCTGGAAAAGAGGCTATAGGGATCTTTTCCAGTTTAGGTGTCCCTCAATGTTATAGTAGATTGAAAGGTGTCATCTAATCTAGAAAGAGGCTATAGGGATCCTTTTCCAGTTTAGGTGTCCCCTCTATGTTATAATAGGTTGAAAGGTGTCATCTAATCTGGAAAAGAGGCTATAGGGATCCTTTTCCAGTTTAGTGTCCCCTCAATGTTATAATAGGATTGAAAGGTGTCATCTAATCTGGAAAAGAGGCTATAGGGATTTAGGTGTCCCCTCAATGTTATAATAGATTGATAGGTGTCATCTAATCTGGAAAGAGGCTATAGGGATTCTTTTCAGTCTAGGTGTCCCCTCAATTTTATAATATATTGAAAGGTGTCATCTAATCTGGAAAAGAGGCTATAGGGATCCTTTCTAGTTTAGGCGTCCCCTCAATGTTATAATAGATTAAAAGGTGTCATCTAATCTGGAAAAGAGGCTATAGGGATTTAGGTGTCCCCTCAAATGTTATAATAGATTGATAGGTGTCATCTAATCTGGAAATGAGGCTATAGGGATTCTTTCCAGTCTAGGTGTCCCCTCAATTTTATAATATATTGAAAGGTGTCATCTAATCTGGAAAAGAGGCTATAGGGATCCTTTTCCAGTTTAGGCGTCCCCTCAATGTTATAATAGATTAAAAGGTGTCATCTAGTCTGGAAAAAAAGGTTATGGGGATTCTTCTTCAGTTTAATTGTTCTCTAATAAACTAATATAGATATTTTTTTAAAACGGAAAGTGTATCCATGGGTTTTGTCATATCCCTCGGGTTTAGCAGCATCGAAAATTGCCACTACATGAACCTTTGGGACTGTTGCAGTTTTTTCATAAAGATTAAATAGAGAGCGAATGAGTGCCAATATGTGGGAACTTAAGCATAAGGAATAATTACAGAGACAAAAAGCTCTGAGGTATCCCGTTCTCGATTTTATTTCTTTCTCTTTCATGTACTCTAATTTTAAGCGTTACAATGACTTTATGAAAGTTCTTTATTTATATTAATACATAAATATGTCAATAAAGCTTTTTGACATTTCTATTTTACATGTCACTTCACTTTTCATTAATATTTTTCCAAAGTTTTTCTTTTTTTTTCTTATTTATTGAAATAGATTTATTAAAATGAATCAGTTAAAAGGAACCGCACTTTTTGAATACTCTCAATAAATCAGACGGGAACTTCAATCTATGGTTAAAGGTAAGTGTTTCCTTCTCTTTTATTAATTATATACTAAATATAATTAGTTTATTTTAGTAGTTTTCCTAATCTATTAAATCTGGAAATATTTGGATTATAATTTAGTTTGCCTATTTATAAATATTTGTATCACTGTTTTTTTTGACATTTGTTAAAAATTGTTCAGTACTAAGATAAATGCTTTTTATAGAACTTCACGTTTTTCCTGCATCTTAAATATATCATAATAAACTAAATATATTCAAATAATTAGAATGTATTATAATAATTATAATACATTTTCATCTTAAAAGATATTACAATTTATGATATTTTTTATTATAAATTTTTGTTTTTTGACTTTTCAGGTTAATAAACAGAGATTTCATCAAACCAGTAGCTAGGAGATGCTACCCGCTGATGCACGTCATTCAAAACTTTGGCGTCAATTTCCAAGAGGATCTCCTATTCCATCTACGGAATGAAGAGCTGGAAGCTGGTGAAATGGACTGAACTTGTTTGTATTAATTAATTAAAATGTATATTCCTTTTTTTACATAAATATATTTAACCTCTAAAGGTGACTTATGGAACAGTTATATTCATCCATTTTGTAGAGTATTTTCCCCTCCTATTAAACCCCCTAGTTCCCATTGGTCGCATTTTTTTTTGGCCTTTAAAATAGGGGACACCTAATCTGGAAAAGTACCGTAAATATGAAACAGGATGTTTGTCTAGCACGCATTAATAGTTGATGTCCTACAGAATCCTATAAAAACATGTTGTTTGGAGATTAACTCCTTTCATACTCAATGTAGGTCATGTGCGGAGACAAAATCAGTTTTTAGAGATTCTCTACATTTCTCCTAGCTAGGAAAACAGTCTAGAGACAACCAGACAACTGAGGCCATGGCAAATTAAACTAGCTAGTCTTGTTTCTCTACTTTACTACAGTATTATGAAGAAAAGCATTGCCAACGTTATATTACTTTCACTTCCTTTAATTTCACTTAAAAGCCCGTTGTTATGGGTCGTTAGCGTTTATTTTGCTTTTAGAAGGGGGACAGTAGTAAATAAGTTAAGTTCTAAAATTTGCCTCTAAATCAAATCAATCTGCCTAATTAATTTTATTTGTATTTTCGACTTAAGCCCATTGAATTTTTCGAGTTTTTTTTCAGTATAATTGACACAGCAACATACTCTGAAACAAATATCTATCATGGTATGTTTAACATATATCGTTTGATACTATTGTGTGATAAAACTCGATGGAAAACTACAGTTAAGAGACCAGAAACGTTTATTATAACTATCGTTAGTAAAATAATAAATACCGTTATCGTGAGCGTTGGCGCGTGGAATCGAGAGTAAAAAAGTAAACGTTGGATTAAAGACGGCGTCGGTTGCAATAACCCAGGTTCAATCCGCCCTAGGTATTGCGGGTTTTAGTATGTTTAACATTGTGTTTGGTACAATATGAATATACATAATATATTTGTGCATGACACCTAAGAGTGTTGCCTGGAAATAACTATGCTATACTCGGAAACTGTTCTATGATTTGAAGTTCATGAAATACCTTATCAATGATATTTCATCATTGATAGCTCGGCTTAATTTCCAGTCCTAGCTATTTGGATGCGTTTAACTCATTATGACAGAAACTTCACAGTTAATTGCTTGTTATACTTCTAGTGATTCTCTCACAATTATATAGTGCCAAGTTTTTACTGGGACAAAAATACATATAGGACTTGCATGACCGAAATGGCAAAGAGTAGAATGCGTTCAGGTTTTGTCGGGATGCTGATGAGTTAGACGTAACAAAGCAGAGTTGGACAAGATATTATATCGAACTATTAATAATATCGAATGATGTAACAGTTGGTCAGATGTATTAAAGAATATTATTACTTATTATACTATGGACTCTCCCAGCTTATATTTTGTATGACTATTTAAGTACTATGTTCGATCGCATTAAGTACTATGTCCATAGTCTTTTTTCTTTCAGTATTATTATTTTCATTTTCGATGCTTAGTGGTACTTGTCACTCGAAAAAACATACTTTTATTTAAGAATTTTGGAGATGTAATATGATGTAATTTTTTTCAATTCACCTTCATATTGATGTTACCTCACGCTCCTCCCCTCTGTCTTCTTTGCTACAGAATAACAGGATATTTTTGTAAGAAAATCTTGTCACAAGATGATTAAGCCTGATTTTTGATATTTTTATTTACCAAGCTTTAACTTTTGCTATTATTTAATAGTAAGTCTGGTTAAAATCCTGTCAAAATTTGTGAAAACAACTTGTATGAAATTTAAATCGACATATAAATACTGACAGTGGTAAAGTACATGAACTTTATTAGAAGCATCGTCTTCATCAAAAGTTCTCACTCGTCTTAAGTTTGAATATGATAAAAATTAATTATTTATTTCAAATTATTTGAATAGGATTTGTTAATTTGTAACAAATACATACAATAAAATTTTAAATGGTTTATAAAAACTTATATTCAATATGCTTCATTACATTTTATATAGCTAAACAAAAGTCAATTTTTAATAATAAAACAAACGAAAAAGCTAACCTCGCACAAGTAATTCGCTTATGTGGCTAGCATAATTTGACTTCTAGAAAATATATGACAAATAGATCTAATAAGTATTTTGAAGCAATCTTATTATTTTGTAGATTATTTTAAATAAAAATATTAGTAGTCATACTTCAAACCCTGACAAGAGATCATCCTGTAAATCAATTCATTTAGTTATTTGTAGCTATCGTATGTGAATATTTTGTACATACTTGAAATAAAAATATCGATAATCATAATTCAAACCTGTCAAAGAAAACATTTTTAATCAACTCATCTATTGTAGCCATTGTATATGATTAATTGAAAATTATCTTAAATGTAATTATTATTAATTAACATTACAATAGATAAAATTCTATAAAAGGCCATGATGTGTTGCTCTTATGTCACAAACATTTGCGCCTCAATAGTATCATTCCTACAGTTGATGTCGTTAATTTGACTATAAATCCGTGTCGATATAGATGATAAATCCTACATTGACGCCGTCAATGTCGTAAGATCTAAATCTTATCAATAACCATAGAAGGCTACGCAGTAATAATTGACATTAATTTGAGTTTATTTGAGGTTCCAAGGTATTCTAGGAAAATTATAAATGCAGTAAATATAATGTTTTACACAATTGGCTTTTTATATGTATATTGAAAATGAACTTATAGAACTATTAATGCTATTAATAGTCCAAAAAAGTACTATTCATACGACAATTCTCAAAAATGGTAACATTTTAGATAGAAAATCTTGTTTAGATATATTTTTGAGGGGTTGTGGTTTTAGGTTTTCTTAATGTACACACTGCTTCGTAACTTGTCTCTCTGAGACAGAACTTTGTATATCCCTGACATACCGCCTACCTTATTTTACGTTTCCTTCCCTTTTTCATCTCGTTCTACATTTGCTCGAGTCGTTAAAGTTTATACTTGTTTATTTCCTCACAGTGATTTCATATTTCCTTAAAATCATATTTTAAACGGGGAACCTTATAAATATGTTTATTTTTTGGTTTTCCCTGCCATGTCTTTTAGCCCCAGGCAACAAGGTTTTCAATTTAACCATGTCAGGTTTCTTTTTATCAAAATGTTTCCGAGGTTTCTTTACATTACAATTCATGACGCATCATAAATAGATAGCTGTATGTTAAAACAGCATGTATAGACTGGAAACGAAGTCTGATACTTATCGCCTTCTTCTTAATGTTGGCAGTTTATCTATTCAAATTGAGTAACCTATAAGTTACATTATTGACCGAAATAACAATGCAAAATATTAAAAGTCAAAAAGTAAGAACAATAGAAGGTAGATAATGACCACTTTCGAGCAAATTCTCTGCAGCTAGAATTCTGTGCGCATGAATATATCGCCAGCTGGTTTATCCTTTTGCTATTGTAGACACACGTGTATTTATTATATGTATATATATATATATATATATATATATATATATATATATATATATATATATATATATATATATATATATATATATATATTATATATATATATATATATATAATATATATATATATATATATATATATATATATATATATATATGTGTGTTGTATATATATATATATATATATATATATATATATATATTATATATATATTAATATATATGTGTGTGTGTGTGTGTGTGTGTGTGTGTGTGTGTGGTGTGTGTGTATATAAGTGGAAGTATGTGCACTTTTTGTAAACGGTACAAACCAAGTTGCTTATCTGCATTAGACGAAAATAAGTACAAAATCACGGTCTTCTGTAGGAAGAACGAATTTGGTTTTCGGTAAAATTCAACATAGTGTCTAAAAATTATAACAGTCCAGAATTTTTAAAAATGATTTATTGCGCTAGTTTGAAGTGATCTGAATTCATTAATAGCTATCTACATTTATCTGTGGATGGCTAAGTCTTTGGTCAATGCTTTAAAAGCGTGTATAGCAGTTTTTTATGACTGATAAACTAAATACAAAAGCTTCGACCCATATTTTATGTGACTTTTCAAGAATGTATGTGTAGAACACTATCTTTTAGCAAGAATCTAAAGATCTACGCAGCAAAACGGATGTAATGACGTGGCTAATTATTAGGTAATCTATTACGTTTTCCTCATAACCTATTACGTTTTCCTCAAGAACCTGCATTCCGTTCTTTATTACGTTTTCCCCACCCCAATAACTTGCATTCCGTTCTTGATTACGTTTCTTATTTTTGTGTACAGTATCTTATTTGATTAATCAATGAATAAAATAATTGTATTTTTTATTTAAAAAAATTGTATGGATTATAAGAAATTGTTTTTAAAAAATATCAAAGCAGTCAGATCTGTTATAATTAGTGAAATGAAAGAACAGCGAAGCTGAAGCAATTAACGCCTTTACTTGTTTGAGTAATATTTATTCGTATTTTTCAGTATAAATAAAGATGCAAACTCTGGGGGATTCACTCTACTGTTAACAACCAGATTATCTCGCTCCTTTATTTAATTAGTTTTTGTTAAACGTTTAAATTCTTTCTTTTTGTTTGATATGTTTTAATACTCTATTTCTCTTACTTATGCAGATTAATGATAATGCTAATTAGTGATGCCACACCCTTTCAGTTACCACCTCAAAGTAAGAAGTAGTTTAAAGCTGTCTAAGAATTACGGCCTAACAATCAAAGAGATATAATACTGGAGGGGTCCTTTTTTACATTTAAAACATCATTCCCACAGTTGATGTCGTTAATTTGACTATAAATCCGTGTCGATATAGATGGTGAATCCAACATTGACATGGTCACCACCGGAAGACTTAAATCTTAGAAACACTATCCGCAGAAGCCTACGCAGTTAATTATTGACATTAATTTGGCTTCATTGAGTATATTCAAGGTTCCAAGATATACTAGAAAAATTATAAATGCTGTAAATATAATTTTCACAATTGGATTTTTTTTTATATTGAAAATGAACATATGGAACTACTAATACGACAAATATCTAAAATGGTAACATTTTAGATAAAAAATCTTGTTTAGATAGGTTTTTGTCGGGTTGTGGTTTTAGGTTTTTTTTAATGTGCACACTGCTGTTTTTATGATAATGCTAATTATTGATGCCACACCCTTTCAGTAAGAAGTTAGAGGTAGAAGTAAGAGGTAGTTTAAAGCGAAGTAAGAGGTAGTTTAAAGCAATCTAAGAATTACAGCTCAACAACCAAAGAGATATAATACTGGAGGGGCCCTATAGTTTGACATTTGTAACATCATAAGTAAACCTGACAACCCTCGACTAGACATTACATCAAAAATAACTCATACGCTAGAACATTTGAAAAACAAATCAAAACAACAACAAATGATTGAATTATTACAACTTTAACTCACTGCTGGAGGAGGTTTTAATGAGGATACACAAAGCCTCTGAGAGCCCCAACATGATGTTTCAGCCCTTTTAATGCATTGAGTCCCCATCTAGAAATGTAGGCAAACAACGTTTTGAATATTTGTGATCAGGCTTACAAATCCTTTTGGGAGAGGTAGTTATAATAAATTTATATGATGAGAATCAGTTTTGGCCACAGGAGACACTAGATTTCATTATATAAATTAAACTATTTTTTTACTTCTTACACGTCGCAAATTTATGTTAAATGCTAAAATGAAGACACACACAAGTATTTAAAATTTTTAAATATGTTTACAAGATAATATATATATAAGATATATACATATTTACAAGATAAGGTAATATATTTACCTGGTTTTAAACGTACAGTTATATTTATTAACACAATTTAAATGATGGCTTTTTCAAGTATACCTGCCATAGAGCTCTACTGCTTGAATTTTAAAATATCGAAAAATAACTTCAACACCTTGGATTGATCATATAATAAAAAAAAACGTACAATTTAAAGAATCATATAGTAGAACGTTTACAATAAAATATAAAACACAATTAATGTTTCAAAAGATGACAACAATTGATTAATTATAACCTTACCTCACTCTTAGAGGAGGTTTCAATGAGGTTTAAAATAACCTCTGAGAGTCACAAAAAGATGTTTAAATTCCCCAATGTATTGAAATAGGCTATGTCACGTCTAGTATTATATACTAGACGGCTATTATATGCTAGAGGCTCTGAGATTCCAGCCACATAAAATGAAGGTCATTCCTGGCTAAACTATACCATACTCTTCATGCAGTCGATTTCATGAAATTGTGATTCGCAAGGCTAAAAAAACATGTCAAAAAAATGCAAGTTTAGGGGCAGGTATAGGAAAAAGCTCCGAGTTGTAATTAATAACAGAGTGAGATCTGCTTCTGACTCGTATCGATTAACACGTCATGTTCTCTCTTACTTGCTTACATTACATTCTTTCATTCCATATTACATTCCATTCTCAAAAGATAGGGTAAAGCATTCTAATAAAGAGCCGGGTACGAGGTACCTCATAGCTTTTCTAGGTCACCTCGGGATTCTTGTGAAGCGGAAAAACAAGAATATTATTAAATGAATAGGTGATAAGGGCACTATAAGAGACTAGTTTTAGTTTATCATGGAACTATATTTCGCTACATTCTCGTAGCATATTCATGTTAATAGAACAACAAATAACGAGTTTATTTTTAGTTTAAAGAGTTTTTAATTTACGAATATTTTTAATAGAAAACTCATTTAGTTAATCGTTATTTGTAATTCTATTACCATGAGTATGCTACGAAAATGTAGTGAAATATAGTTACCTGATGAACTAAAACTAGTCTCTTATAGTGCCCTTATTACCTGTTTATACAATTATGGAGACCCATAATAATTTTAATAAGGGTATTATTAACTTCCTGATCTAGATCATTTGGTACTACCGAGTTTTGCAAAACGTGAATAGTTGTCTCAATATAATTGTGCGAGAGACACCTAGGAAATGTTACAAGCAAGATGCAATGCTACATCTGGGAACTGTTCCATTATTCGACTTTCGTCATCATTAATGGCTCGACATAATGTCATGTCCTACTCTGTTTCGTTACGTGTAACTCATCAAGGCGCCGACAGAGCCTGAACTCACTCTGATCTTCAATTAATTCCGAAGAATATTCAGGCTCTGTTGGCGCCCTGATAAATTAGACGTAACGAAACTGAGTGGGACATGACATTATGTCGAGCCATTAATGATGACGAATGTCAAATGATGGGACAGTTCCCAGATGTTGCATTGCATCTTGCTTGTTACATTTCCTTGGTGTCTCTCGCACAATTATACTGTGTCAACTTCCTTATCACCTGTAACAGTTAATAAGACAGGATAGAGACAAGTACAAAGAAAATATTTTCTAATATTATAGGGAATTTTTATCTGAATTAACGCTTATGATAATGTTCGGATGACGGGACTGGAGATGAAAAAGTGGAGAGATAAATGTTGCATGGTCTCCCGATTTCAAAAATAAATATAAAAGCGAATTTTATATTTACAAATGATACAAAACAACAACGAATACAAAAGGGCGTCCTTCGTAGGGGCGTTCATCTGAGAGGCCAAATGCCCGCAAAATAATCCCTGCGAAATGCCACTACTTTGCTAGAGCCAGGAGATTACTGTTACATTGAATAATAAAACAATTATTGTTTCAATTTTTAAAGTTTATACAGTGTCTCCTGAGAAGGCGTTGAAAAAAAATATATTGATACCTTCTTATTGAGAAAAAAAAGTTTAAATCTAGGGAGTTTTGACTAAAATTATATATAAACTTGGTCCCAAAATTGACTTTTATTTATATTGTATTGGTAGGGTTTGTAAGCAAACGTTGATTAAAAAACTCTACCGTACAAGATTTAATGTTGTAAAATTAGTTTAAAAACATTGAAAGGAAAGGCGAGGTAGTAATATATGGTAAGAGATAGTGGTAGGTAAGAGACGTGAAGTCAATTTTCTACTCTATCGGCTGTTACTTGATATTAATAGGTTAGTCTTCACAGGGTTCAGGTGTTGGTTTCCTTGCAACTAAAGGATATTCTCCCTAGAGACTGATTTTTTCAATCTGAGTTCTGAAGAAGACTATTACCTACACTTTGTCTAATCACTTTCCACTGTAAAAAGGTATTTTAGAGCAGTTTTTGCTTCCGTGCTCTGTGTGGTTAAATACATAATCCGGATGTATTTGAAATTGTTTAAAATGATTGGATTTTAACAAATTTCAAAGGTTTTTTAAGGCATTAGGGAAAAAAGGTTTTCAGCCAGCCATTAATTATAATTTTTAGTAATATTTTATAATTATCTCGACATTTTTTCTGATGGTATCAGATTCGCTATGTTTCCTAATCATTTTGGACTTGCTTTGCTCGTCCTGAGGCAGTAAAAATATACGTTTTATTCCCCGCGGCCACACATCGAGATAATGACCCCAACTTTAAATACTTTAACAAGGTGTCTTTTAAAATGTAAAATTTTATTTTCCACGCAATACATCTGTAAAAATTAACAAGGATTACATGCTACAGATACCAATGCTCTACAATTTTATGAAATCTTAACTTTGCAATATTAAAGACGAAGTAAAAGAACTAAGGAGAGTCTATCTTTCATATCTGATCTGTAAGACTCATGTATCACTCTTTTCCTTATTCAACGGCACTGACGATGACCTCTTGTTAGGTTGAAAGGGCTTTGCTATAAAGAAATATATTTTTGTGGAGAGACTTCTTCCTCTTTTATAAAGACAAAGTAAGTTTTTCTTTTCAGTTATTTCATAACTTCTGTTCAGGCTTTAGTATATTTATGAGTATTATTTAAATGAGGTCAATTGCGATGTTTTCAAACGTAGATATAAATTTCTCAGCATTAAAATTAATATTTTTGTTTTGTTCATAATATTAATGTGGGTTATGATGAGTCGTGGAAATGATAACCCACCATTAAATAGACCATCTGCTGAGATGGTGATTATGACCCTGTTATTCGTTTGGACCATCCAATGAGCCTTAATAGTAAAGAGAACAGATAATAAAATCTGGGAGTAATGGCGGATAATTCCCTCATATTTCATTATATTTCTCTCGAAGCCTCTAAGCTTTTAGCTACCGTGAAATATTCATCTCAGCAAGGGGATAAACAAAGATTTATCTTTTAGAAAACGTGATTTAGAAAAACATAATGTCGACTTTCCTTATTTCTATTTTAACATATTTTCTTTGAGCATAAACAATTTTCTTATCCAAATAAACTTCACTAAAAGACTATAAGTATTATTTGGTGCACTCCTAGTTTTTAATATTGGCTCTTGAAAATTGTTCCCCTATCATTGTTTACACAATCATTTCCAAATTAAGACTTTTTTCTTTAAAAAATATGCTGCCAAACATGGAATTGTTCTTAACCATTTTAAATATAAATATCTTTTTAGCATTTTTGATTGTCTAATAAATTATAAGACAATTATTACAACCTTATGCTAGATTATTACTCAAATAAGTTGGAAGAATTTATGAGAAGATCAGTAAATCTACTCATATGTCCTTAATCAATCCATCTATACTATACATGTATAGATGTATTAATACATAAAACTTATGTTCCAGTACCACATTTTTCATTACTTGCAAAGATCTCAAATGTGGAATATTAATAAGAATATTGAGTGTCACTTGTACAATGCATGTTCCTTATTCACATAAACAAAAGACCTTCGACCTCTCGGCCGCTGATGACATCTTTTTAAAACTTTGTGATGCTCTGAAAATTTTGAAAGTCATTATTGTGGGTTATTGGCGTCACTCATTTTTCAAAAAACAATAGGGTTCAGGACATCAATGAGGTCGATTTTTGTACCAAATTTCGTTTCGATCCGAGAGAATGTTTTGATTATCGGAATCCGTCTGTCGTAAATATAGACATTTAACGAAACAATTAGGTTTCGATTTAATTGCGACCACAATATTTTACTGCAATTCTAAAGAAAATATAGGGATGCAGTAGTGCTTTTTGTTAACATTCTCTCTACAAATACTAATTTTTTTTAGGAATGTTTGGAAAATTAAATGGATAAGCAACTATAACTAATTATTATCGGTAACTTCTAGTTACCATTAACACCATTCATTACTAATACTAACTATTAATAATTATCAATAGCTGTCATCATAATCTAACGATAACCTATCCTACATTACGTTAGTAGCTGATGAGCTTTGTCGTATATTTTCTGGTTATTACTGGTAATTCATGGTTGAAGGTGATAACTTTCGGTAATTTACTAAAAATTTTGTTTGTTAACTCAGAACAAAGAAATTGATAAAAAAGTTGTTTCAAGCCAATACTTAGATTCCTGGGAAACCAAGGTATTAAAAATGAGTATAATTCCAAATTGCTTTGGTAAAATCAAATTGTCTGGAAAAAATATTTGTATCTAATTTTTTGTTAAAAATAAATAAACCAATGAAATGTATTTAAAATAAAATAACAAAACGTCTTTTGTCTGGTTTTTGTCAATTCTTTCAAGAAAAGAGTAAGCTTATTTGTTTTTATGTAGGAAGGAAGTAGAGTTAAAGTCTGACAGTAAAATCCCCATTACTTGCTCCTGACAATCCCCTTACTCTGGTCTTTACTTTTACATCGACAGTTTTTGTATTATTTCCCTCTTTCTTTTAATTATTCACGCGTTTTGTTCAAATAAATAAACAAAAGAGGAAAATGTTTTAATTTAAAGTGTTCCGTTAGGAGTTGATTCGTTTTAATTATTTTAATGACTTGACTATTTTAGGATACACTTATTTTCAGGGACAAATCAGACTATTCCAATTATGGGGCGATGATATGATATTGGGGCGAAACCAATCTCTGAGGGGGCAAAATTCATACATCTGCAAGGGAATTCCACTAAAATCTACTTCGTCAGAAGGGGTGATTTTGTTTGTAGAAAAGGCGATGCCCCTGCTGGCCCTTTCTGGCTACGGGCCTGCCTTATAGACATACCAATGACCAAGTCTCTACAAGTACACACTTACCAATTCATTTCTGGGGTTAAGAAAAAATGAATTTAAAAACATCCCCGACATCTACAGAGTAAAGATTTATTGAACATATATACAAAGACCCATATTAATACATACACATGGACAGACATACACATGGACAGGCACATAAACCTATACATACATAGACACATGTTATAAATAAATAATAATAAATAAATATATATATTTGTTTAGTAATGGCCTTTACATAAAGGAATTAGAACATTGTCATAATTCTATAAGCATACACAATTATATATTACATTTCACTGATTACATGCAATACTATAGCCGATAGTCAAATAATTTATAAACTTCTTAATTCAATATAAATACATATTATACCTACATACATATTCATAGACATATTGTTAACGTCTAAATTTCATTGATAAAATATTAAATGTCCTGTAATGAGTGAGGGAGAACAGTTGCTTCTTTTTTTGAATAATTATGAATAACTGAGTTTGTCGAAACATTTAAGAAGAGATTAAAGCGATATAGATGTGTCAATAGACTTTGTCACCTTTCAATCAACTTCAAGCAACCCTTTGGTTAAAACACATTGACACACATAAAGTTTACTCAGACATAATAATGATAATATCTCAGAAAGTCTAAATGGATAAATCTGATGAAATGTGGGTTTCAAATTTTAGGGTGAAAACAAAATGTTGTGAATATACTTATTACGAAAAAAAAATAGTTTAAAATACCAAATTAAATAATTTTAAAGCATTTATGTATAAGCTATTTTTAATTTGAATTATAAATTTATAATTTATTCTAATTGTTTTTAATTGTCATACTTTTCAAATGTTTTGTTTCTTTATTTTTTTATCTTTTCTTGAATTAGATATTCAGCTGTAGAAAGAATATTTTTAAAAGAAAAACTAAAATGATTTTTTTTTTTTTTTTTTTATTTTAAATGCCTTTATTAAATAATAGTTTTACAATATTACATTACATACATAATATATATTAAAACAAGGCTACCTCTCCGCTATAAAGCTTGCGCTTTGCGCTGCGGAGAGGGAGTTCCTTAACTCTGTACATAGATAGTTTTTAGCACTAGTAACTACTTAATCTAGACATAAACTTAACCTATGTTAGTAATTTCTAGAACTTAACCTATGTTATTTTATAAATTTAATATAATTCAATGGTTTTTATAATAAAGTTATTTATTTGTATTTTTGTGTTATTTATTTGTATTTTGTATTATTTATTTGTACATAAACATATACATATACAACACACATACATACATATACACGACACACATACATATATATACACACACACATACACATACATACATACATACATATACACACACATACATACACACATGCATACGTATCCACATATATACATATATATACACACACACACACGTACATAATATACATACATACACACATCTATTTATATATTATTTATTTATTTGTTTTGTTTTATTATTTATTATCAAATTAAAGTTTAATAATCTTACATGGGTAATGTCTAACTCCCCTCTTACGGCTAGTAACTGCTCAAGGTACAGGGTCCCTTTTTCTGATAGTTAATATATCTATAAAATACTTTACCTGCAATTGTTATTTTTGATTTTAGAATTATTTATGTCGATTGATATAGTATATTTTGAAATGTATTTTACTTGATAAAAAATGTATATTACAATTTATATCTAACTTAAATTATTTAAAATAAAGTAAAATTAATTACTTAATAGCCAGATGCGGAAAAAGGCAAATGATAGACTGCTACGGAAAAATAATAAAACCTGCTTTGCAAATAACTAGTTATGATTCCTCTAGTAGTAGATTAAAATTCGGACTTATATTTTTGGTATCGGAAAGCCAATCTGAATCGATCCCTTCACTTCCTCCTCAACTTCCGTCGTCAAAACAACCTCATAAACGTAATTTTATTATGAAAATTTGCAAAAAAAATAATTGTTGAGAATCAGTTTAGAGCACCGAAGTTAATAAATGATACATTTAATATTAAAATTAGGAACGCATATTGAAATTAAAATGTTATTCACTTTTGCATTAAGAAAGCCAGTGCTCTATAAATGGCAATTTACAAAATTAAGCTTGTGTTTGATGGATGAGTTTCACAACCGGGTAATAATATTCAATAACTCCCTATCCATCTTACAGCGGCCAGTTTAACCATCCTATCCGTCTAGTTATTAAACCTCGCTCTCCTCCTTTATCTCCAGCTATCTCTCTTTGAGGTCTGCTAAAGGGAAAGCTATTTAGAAAAGCCTTGAAGAAAATCCCTCAGTAAGTTTATAATCTTACGTTTCCGACATTTTACTTAGGAAACGGATTGCTGCGGTTGTTATGGTTGTTGTTCAAAGAAAATTATTGTTTAA
The DNA here is from genome assembly GCA_018340805.1 of Microvelia longipes. Taxonomy (NCBI): domain Eukaryota; kingdom Metazoa; phylum Arthropoda; class Insecta; order Hemiptera; family Veliidae; genus Microvelia; species Microvelia longipes. The sequence goes on from JACMZG010001914.1 coordinate 50,837,256, forward strand.
GGGTTTAGCTAAATTCTTAATAGAACAATACTTTGAGTCTAGTATTTAAATAAAAAAAAAATAAAAAGTTAAGCCTCCATTTTATTAATTATACAGCCCTGCCACTGGGCGTTCAACTTATTCCTTGTATATTTCAAGAATCGAAGTTTTAACTCTCTAGCATAAACTCACTGGGACCAACGACGATAAAAGACTTATATAGGGAAAGATAACTTAGTAAAAACATCTCAGGGGGTCCCAAAACCACCTGAAATGGGTAATTTAGTTGAAACCCTAGTCTCAGATTTTTAATGGAAAATACAATATTTTTCTCTTATACTTACGGTTTAAGTGAAAAAAATTAAAGAGAAAAAGTATATATCGTACTTTAAACTGCAAACAATAAATATCTACAAATATATGAAAGCAAACTGTTGAAGCGTAGACATTTACTGATTGAAGTGTGCTACAGTTACAATGCTTCCTCATCCTTATATAAGAGATAAGAAAGTAAAATGATGATCGGTAATATTAATATCATTATTATTGTAGCTTAGTATAGTGGGAAATTTGTCAAGATTAAAATCCTATATAAAACAGCCACCTGGAGCAAAAATGTATTCGTACATGTAGAAACAAGTATTTCTTCTTTGCTTTATATATTGTTAGTATTACCTTGCAGCTTTGTATTCGTTTTATGTAAACAAATATGTGTGAACGATAAAATGTTACGATTGCTATTGATTTAATCTATAGTGTAACATACGGCTTAAATCAGTTGACAGCGTGGGAAAATAATGCCAGAGAGCCAATGAGATTATTTCTGGATGTTAAGCCACACCTACCATTTGACATCGGATCAACCTCATTGGTTTCTCAACACTATTTTCCCACGCTGTCAACTGATTTTAGCCATGTGTTATATTATATTGTCATATAATTTTTAAAACTCAAAACTATTTTTAATTCATTTCCCATTTTCTGTTTAATCGATTTAAAAATGTTACTGAGACGTCAGCTGATTTTTAAACTATAAATAATACAATCCCGTTTAAAACACCAAATCAAAAATGTAGGTTAATCCCGCGTTTCCATGGCATTTATTTATCAAAACTAATTAGATGTATCTATGCTAAATTAATTGGTTTAGCCACCATTCTGTGATTTCGAGCTGCATCGGCTCACCACTGCAGAACGCATATTTTCTTAAGTGGCATTTTCCGAGTACACTTTTATGTGAAGCTCTACTGGGACTGGGTTTATTTAGATCCTTGAGGTTAAAATCTACAATATTTTTTTTTAAGCTGGGACTTACATTTAGTAGCAAGTAAATTAAAAGAATTAATGGGTATTCTATTGTACAAATGGGTTTTTATAGGTGACGGATGGGTAAGTTATAAAAGATCCAGGTTTTAGCTTTTCTATCTACTTACTTCCAAGCAATTTCCTTATATCTCATCGACAAACTCATCTAGCATTTCCGCCTTTTAGTTTATCTTTAGTTTAAGCTCCAACAGCTTGAATTTCCAAAACTACATTTGTCAGTGGAGTCAACCTCACATCATATGTTTTCATTTATATAAATTCAGATATCAGATCAATGTGATTGGCTATATTCCAGATATTTTGAACCCTAGTAAACACTCCTTGATTCCAAATTAATTTTTTAGCCATTACACGATGAGATAGTAACATACCAGTTAGCATTATGCAGTGTAACACGATATAACTTACTTTATCTACTTACAACATGCTACTTTCCAGCAAAAAAAACATCCAATAATTATGCAAGCCATTACCTTTATTGACTCTAAGGAAAAATAAAAAACAAGTCTCTCCATTGATGTTTAAGTATAATGACAAGGCCAGCTTTCAAACTTGACAGTCCATTCATCAGTGCGGCGAGATGCGAAGAAAGTGTTAAGAAACGGAAGTGATTGAGTCCTCCAACTCTTTGAAATCGACTCAACGAGTTTGATTTCGAGTTTTAGTCGATTTCAACGAGTTGGAGGACTCAATCACTTCCGTTTCTTAACACTTTCTTCGCATCTCGCCTGCACTGATGATGGACTGTCAAGTCTGAAAGCTGGCTTTGTCATTATACTTAAACATCAGTGGAGAGACTTGTTTTTTATTTTTCCTTGTATCTGGACTACACAACTCTATTTTTTATTATTTATTGGCTCTTCCTCAACAGGCAAATCACTTTTTGCCTTCCTCGGCTTCGCTTCGTTAGCTAAGTTCCATATTCTGCCTTCACGGTCAGCTCGGGTTTTAATTCATAATACTTAGATGAAACATTCCATATTGCTGTCTAATATACTATAACAGTCTTAAATAATGAAAGAAGTCTCCAAATAAAAATTTATTGGCAAAGCGCTTTCAACCTAACTAGAGGTCGTCATCAGTGCAAAACCTAACAAATAAGCTAATAAATAAATAAAACACAATAAATTACTTAACAAATGATAAGCAAAAGTATGGAAAGGAGAAATAATAAGAATAAAAACAACGTAATAAATAAAATAACTACCGTTGAGATGAACAGAAGAAGAGAAGTGAGTCTATGTTTTTATTTTTAATTATTTATATATAATGGACTCCATTCACGCTCAGTATAAGGATATAATAGTCTTGTTGCTTAATTTTTTTGACGAATCCATTATATAACTTCACTGGATTTATAGGTTAGCCCTCTGCTATACAGCCGTTTAAAAATTTTAAGGCTTAAAATTTATTTATCAGGTTAGGCTTTTTTGCAGGTACCTCGAAATCTCTATGCTGTAACATGAGATGGTCTCATTTGTCATTTAATTAAAACTGACAAATATACCGAATCCTGGACAAAGTGAAATGAATAAAGCGATAATTATGTCTTACTTTAGGAAAAAATCCTTTGAAGAAAAATTCACGAGGAAAAAACTTAATTAAAGTGCTACTAATGAGATTCTTCTTCTAAATCTTATCTCGACTACATTTACATTTTAATTATAAACATTGATATTAGGGTAGGCACTCTTATCTCGTTTTTTACCTTAAAAAAGAAAAAAAATAGGGCAGACTTGGAAAAAATATGTTTAATTTTAGACATAAAATTCTACCAGGCTCATTAAAATGTTGACACACGAGTGTTTCCTCCATTAGTATACCGTATCTCCGTTTAGTTTTGTCAAACCTTTATACTTCAAATTTAACGCGCTTCTTATTATTCCAACCGTAGAATTTTCCCTAAAATATCTTTTAGCAAAAATTTGCTAATGAATTAAGCATCATGACAGGGGGACACACAACCAACCATGGTCAAAACATATAATATATATATATATATATATATATATATATATATATATATATATATATATATATATATATATATATATATATATATATATATATATATATCTGTGTGTGAGTATGTATCTATGAATGTATTTTAGGACATTTCTAGTAACCCACTATCGTTCGAACGGATAAATATCTTTTTGTTAAATATAAGGAAACTGGCCCGGTTTCCTTTTTGGTCAAAGTTGACCAAAAAGACGAAAAATTTAAGATCGATAAAAAGGCAATAAAGCGTTTTTTCTTGTTTATCAAGAGTAAGAATCTAATCAAATCAGTTCTAAAATAAAAAAAACGGAAAGACCAGGTAATGTAACATGAAAATCTACGAAAAGAAAATTTGAAAAAAATTACCGAAAGAAGATCAATTAACTAAACCATTTCTAATATAGCGAGGGTTGTATAGCTTAAGTAAGTCTACTTAAGTACGAGTAGTCACTCGTCGCATCATTGAGTTGTAGCTTAGTGGCAAAGTATTGGATTTGGAAACAGAAAGTTACTGGTTCGTACCCTAGTATCTTCCATTTGTCTAAATTTATCAATTGCTATTAATATTTGTTTCTCAATTTTTTTCTGCATTTCCCTAAGGAAATGCGCTGAACAGATTTTATTGTTTGTTTTGCGGTTTATATTATTATTTGTTAAATTATTTTGCATTACATAATTGTACGAATGTAAAACGCTATAGAATTATTAAAACTATATTATGGTAAACTTATTTTGCTATAATATATATAAATTGGAATAACAGCGAAGTTGAAAAAATTTAACTAATGCTCATAATAAAATGAAGGCGTAAATTTTGACTACATGCGTGCTAAATCTCAAATTTATTAAAAAAATATCCGCGTCTTAAAAAAAATGACTTCTCGAAATTTTTGCTGATTAATAATTGCAGGTTCATGACATCAAAATATTTTCCGGGTAGTGCAACTAGCCTTAAAGATTAATTGTTGAAGTTCCAACTAAAATAGGGATCGTATCGTTAATAGGGAGCTACGATAATAACGCACACGCACAAACACACACGCCCTTATACGCTTCCTCAAATTTGTAAAACCCACTCAAAAACTCTCTTTTTGGGTCTTATAAACTCCAACAACGGATAATTTAGGTGAAATCCTAAGATGATGAAGAAAAGTTAAATAAATATCTTAGAAGACTGCTAGATATTGCTGATTTACTTTAAATCTTATTAGACACTGGATTTTGTAGCCCGGGGTTCACAGCCCGGGCTATGCTCTAAGATTATATAAATAATATTTGTATTAAAAAGTTTTTTCCAGCTTTATTTGATACTTAGAGGATAGTAGACGCAGCCCACCTAAGGTGGTTCCCGCAGGGTAAATACCCTAATGGGCCGAAATGCCCTAAAACGGGCATTTTATTTTTACTTTAAATCTTATTATATGCATGTGTTTTCAATGGTTTCTGTCATTATGTCTTCTTATTTACTAAATATTGCATTTTCTTCATTCTACAGTCTAAAAGCGTGGGCAATCATTTATTTTAATGTAGGATGATTCTAAACTAGAACCTTTCTTACTCGTATCTTTCGGCTTGAAGAAACATAACTATCGCAAAAGATACATAAAACTAAAGATAAATTTAATTTATTAAACAATTTAAATATCATTCTTATTCATTTTATATAACAGACAAATATGTGGGAGTTTAGCCTCAGGGTTGATAAATATGATATTAAAGTATTTTAGTTTGAGATGATCAACTTATTAAGTTATAAGTTTCTGGGAAACACAGTTTCTTTTGCTTCCCAATCTTTTATAATAAAAGGAATACGGAATGTGATGATGAAAATTGAAACACGTAGTGATAGTAGTGATAGTAATTAGGGAGAGGTGATAGATCTCCTAGCAAGTAGGCAACGTTGTTAGGTCCTTTTGGCTAACTCCCAAAAGTGCTGTTTTTGGATAAATTTTACCTGGTTTCATTTATGGTTAGTAATCTTTTGCCTGAGTACCTGTCATTGGACAGGCTAGAAACCACCGGCTTAAAGTCCCTTTTAAAGGATGGCAGGTGAAAGGATTTACATCCCTTGCATAAAAATTCTAGAGGCCTCAACCGGAATCGAACCCGGACTGTCTAGTCGGCAGACGCAAGTGCTAACCATTACACCACCAGTGTAATGGTAACTTCAATTTTAAAAACCTTAATAAAAGTTTCTTTTGCTAAAGATGATTTTTGTTCTAGTAATTTGGTTGATGTGATTTGAACCCAATAAAGCCTCAGCTACATATGTAGTTTGCTTAGTTTTTTGAAAAAAATTTCATTTCAAAATTGAATAACTAATTATCGTAAACTAACATTCGTTATACGAACCAATAGAGTTTCTTTTGCTAATTCCAGCGATAGTAATAACTCAAAATCGGCATTTCTCGACTAATCGCCTTTTTTACTATTTGGTATCCAAATTATGGCCGAGAAGTAGCTGTGTGTCTTATTACTTTTGAGATAGCCAATCTGTTCTATATTTGTTTGTTTTTTAAAGCAACCGAAACCTAAATGGTTTTAGGGGATCGAAATTGGTAACCAAAAGACAGACGAGTTCAGATCTCAAGTATGAAATTTGGTAGCTTTGTTTTGAAGCGATGCTTTTAAAATGCTTATGTCAAGAGAATGCTTCTTTTGCGAACCCTTGGTGTGGGGGGCGGCATCTAAAAACGTATTACCTATCTATTTTATATACTATATCCGAATTAACTTTTATCTAAATTTATTATATTATATTATCTATATCCCATCTATCTCTTGCAGTATAATTATCACTATAATATCTTCCATATACTAAGTAATACTTCTATCAATTCCCGCCAGAGTGCAATGAGTGGATTGTTTCTCTTACCAGACTTCTCAAGCCATGAAACTATACTAACTCTAATACTTGTAACAATAATTGTTGTCGTATTCCTCAATATAAATTTCAATTTCAAAATAGATATAAATTTAATATTGTTGTGATGAGCGGGCATTGGTATAAGTATACATTTTGTTTTAAAATAATGGTACGTATTGTTATGAAAATATTTGTTAATCTGGTATTGGAATAGTTTGCGTTAGATTTTACTATTGATGATGTAAATGTTCACTCTCCGAAACGTTTACTATATATACGTTTTAAATATATATTTTTTTTTATAATGACTGCAGTCTTCGATAAATTGTTTAAATTATTGTTTATAAACTCCAATGGCATAATTGCAAAATTATAATTTTATTTTATAGCTCAAATAACAGAACTTACTTCCTGGAAACGTTTCATTTGATCAAAGACAAAACTGTATAGATAGAGACGAGGCTTAATTAATTATAAATAACCTGATATAGATTTAAAGGAGAATGTGAATTCTGAGTAAGCAGGTAGCCTAGACTGACGCCATCATTGAAACCTTACCTCTAGCTAAATATTTATCTCCATACTATGAAGCTAAAATGCAAATGTAATACCATTATGTAACTATGCAAGGAAAGCAAACCAACATTAATTTATAGATAATTGATAATTCTCGATACAGTACTGATTTTAATAATGTATTATGCGTAGAATTAGAACATAATATAACTGTGACGAAATAAAAGAGATAAGGACTGATAAGTCAATAATATTGAATAAATTGATGACTTCAGTCTGAAAGGATAGCCGCTACGCTCCGAGGACCTCCATGTGGCCGCTTCGCGATCACATTATTGCTGTTTTATTATTATTTATTGTTACATGGAATTTTGCCGTGTATCTGGAGAATTTGTATCGCCTCGCCTCTTAAGCCTGCTTTGCGGGCCTTTGAGGCTCACTACGGCCTCGTTATTTATATAACGTTCATGTAACGTCAAGTGAAAAATTGAGATCGACTACTCTTTTAACCTAAATATTGCATACTCCCCTTCACCTAGTACACAGCATAAACATGGACACAAGTTTTGACAAGTCAATAGAGTTTGAAGTGTTTAAAGATTCAGTCATTCTGATTTTTTTTTTTTACTAAATCCAATTAATCCAATCTAACTTATTCATTTAATAGTTATTTATGTAACTAGGCAGGAAAGAGGAATTTTGCTGACTAGTTTAAATTTTGCCCCCGAGCCGAAGGCGAGGGTGGGCTATAGAAATTACCTGCAGAGGCGAAGCCGCGGCAGGTAATTTACATTTTGACTGCCGAGGCAGGCAAATAGTATATACGTGTCAGTAATGTTTCCTATCCTGCCTTGTTGCATACAATATTTTATCTGCTCACTTATTTTTTTTAAAAAAAAACTACACACTACTTAGTTAAATCTTATTTATTATTAGTCATATATTATAATTTCAAAAAGTATTATAAAAACTAAAAACTGTTTTCCTTTAATTAAATAGACACAAACATATAAAAATGCTGGGGTGTTCAAAAAGATCATCAACACTTCTACTATATTATCTGTCATGATTACGCGTTTTTTCGTAATAGATGAACAAATTAGGTGTAAACACAATTAATTTTTAAAAGAAGATAAGAGGTAATAAGTAATGAAGAGACTTGACCTTTGACAAAACAATAAATCAAAACGAGTGTAAACAGCTGTTTTTTTAGATTAAAGTTTTATAGATCTACAATTCGATTTTTTTAAATTTTTATATTCATTAAAAACAATTATTTAAAGATATTATGTGTAATTAGTAATTAATTGATTTAATAGTTATTAACATAAAATGAGAACTTGATTTTTTATCGAATATTTACCTAAACAGCGATATATATTAAATAAACTCATATTTTGATTAGTCCAAACAGTCAGTTTGATACTTTCCCTGCCTAGGGAGTTTTGAGAAATATCCATGTATTTAGGCCTTACTTTGACTCCCTAGGCAGGGAAACTACTCAAATTACTTTGCTGCCTGTTTTGAAGTAACAGAAGCGAAACGCTTCTTTCCTGCCTAAAACTAGTTTCAGTAATGCTTAATTTTGCTGCCGTGAGCAATAAATATATTTCTCATTCAAATTCGGTTTCAGCACCATCAAAAACTTAAATATAGCTATGAATCCCAGATTTCTTAGCTTTCTTAATCAACCCCCTTCCACCCCCCTCAATATCCGTCAACCGAACAACCTCATAAGCGTTATTTTCATAATGATATTTCGCTAAAACCTAAGCTTTCGACAAGCAAACTAATTCTTCCCTATAGAAGTTGAAGTCTTTTATTTATTATATAATATAATTGCTTAATTTACATAATACAAATTTCTAACAAATGAAGAAATAAATCTTATGAATAGAGATGTAATCCTGTAGTATAGAATAATACATAATATATCGTTTAAAGCAAAATGAATCGTACTAGTATTATACATATCTACTAATAGATTTTTCCCAGAATAGAATAAAATACTAATATAGAAGATGCTAAATGATGAGAGGTTTTTTAAGTCCTAAAACAGTCGAGAACTTGATATAAATGCATTTTTCAAAGTATTATTTGGTATGGCTATCTGCTGTAGTACATTTGTATGTTTTTATTCACCTAAAGTTATAACTTTATAGATAATGGGTTACCATATTCTTAAGGACTGAGCGTAACGAGACCAGAGTATAACCCCTTTAAAGCATTGGGTCACTATGAAATTATAAATTGAGTAAAAACAGTCCTGAAGTCAAAGACTTCAGAACGCTCTAGACTTTGAAATTGTTGGACAGGAGTTAAAAGGTTGCAAGAAATAGCAACTATATGCAGCTCTCTCCTGTCCTGACACTTAACCAACTGTGAGAATTATTGTTTCTTATTCGCCAGTTTACAATCCTGTTTATTTCGCCACTTATAGTTTTCATCACTTTACATTTTATCATTTTACATCACTAAGCCTTGAAACTCAAAGTGCAGTGTACACGGTACACTGTGTACACGTGCAGTGTACACGGGTACATCTCCTTTCAGAACACTCTTCTCAAGGTAAACCCTTTTATTTATAGCCATCATTTAATTAATTATTTCTTATTATAATCTATATATATATTTATACTATTTTTATTATTTTTTGTTTTTTTATTATTTTTGCTCTACCCAGTTGCCCTAACGAAAGACTATTTCATCCTTAGCGAAGAAGTCGCATTAGGTGCGGCAAGGGATCCAACACCTCTACTTAAGGATAATAAATGATACATTTATCTGTATTTGTAGATAAATTATGTAGAATAATTTCCAAATTAGATCTAGTTGTGTCTGAGTCTGCAATCATCCTTTCAGTATTAGGAATATTACTATTAATTTAATTATATAATGCATGTATATATAATATAATATATATATTATTATATAATATATATATATTATATATATATATATAATATATGTATATATATATATATTATATATAATATATATATATATATATATAAATATATAATATATATATATATATATATATATATATATATGTATATATATTTTGTGTGTGTGTGTGTGTGTGTTGTGTGTTGGAGTAAGTAGATTGTTTTAGAAGGCAGAAGCTACTGAAGTAATAGGATATTCGTCCTAGATAGCAGTAAACTGCAGAGGTTTAGTTGAATAAATCTTATCTAACAATAGACCTCTCTCTAGATCTAGGTCTAGTTATACCTACTTTAAACTCTATAAAGCTAGGTAAACCCTGCATACCATTAGACAAAACTGGACCTTTCCCCTTATTTTGTTTAGTTTGCTGTGACCCAAGTTGAGAGGTACGGCTTTTTATTACAAAGGAAACTGTAACAATAAGTTGCCATGGTAACTTGTAGACACAGAGTTTTCAATCGTCGAAACAAAAACACTAGCAGGCCTATCTGTGACTAAGAAATAACAAAAATTTGGACAGGAGCCCTTTAAATTATTTGAAATTCTAAATCGACCATTAGGGATGTTTGTTTGTTATTTCCCATAATATCTGTAATCGAACTGTTTTTGCCGCCTCTTCAGCATACTAAGCAGCATCGAGCGTTGTCAGTACTGTATGAGTGACCGCTGAGATGAAACGGATGCATTCACTATCTGAAGATAAGCGAAGCAAGTCTGAGGACATGCAGCTGTATAAATTTGGAAAGTTGTACATGCTGAGGACGAGTGAAGCAAGTCCGAAGCAGGGAGGATGAATGTAGCGAATTTGATGTGATGACGAAATGTTCGGAGTGACCCCATACCTTTTTTAAGGCACTATTTATCTATTGACTATTACAAAATGTCCATAGCCTTTAACTTCTGGTTGTAAATAAATTATGACTACTTCACATTCTTTTTGTTTTAAATGTACTAAATGTAGTCATAATTATGACTACATTTAGTCTTAATTAGAACACTACATAATAATTATGTAGAATTATTATTATTTGTTCGGAAGGTCAAAAAAAGAAAAAAGCTTTATGCCGCCAGAAGTGTGGGAAATGCTAGACTAAATTTCACTACCAGTAGGAAATTGCCAGCTTACCCCGTCACTTATTCACAAAAACTGCACGTCTGCTGCCGTCGCAGAGACCGTGACTGGGGTGAGACCAGTTAGAGGCCGCCAAATTGGCTGCTTAAAAAAAAGACCTTTAACCTAGATGCTGACCCCACAGTTGACAGGGGGCATTAGCATCAGTCCTACCGGTCCTCAGCTAACCACTTCACCAGCTATGAATCTGGTGGTGTAGAGACTGAAACGAATCAGAACCCCCCAATTACCTCTAAACCTGCTGCTCCAGTCAGCTTGGTAAATGCCGAAGATCCGACGTGTTGGTTGCTGAAGTTCATGGTGTTTATGTTAGAATTATTATTATTAGATTTTATACTCCTGATATTGCGAAGCTTCTAACTGTTAAAAATAATATTAAAATATTATAGTATTTAAAATATATTATTTTTAACAAAAAGTTTTTTCCAATATTATCCTATATTACTACGTAATATAGGATAATATATATATAATATAATTGGTACGTCTAATAATACATAATATAAAATTTATATTACAGTTCTATGATAAAATTTAACTGCATCCTTACAATACAGTATGTATTTTACAATAAAGTATGATATAATATTAATCTCGCCAACTAGTTGGTGTTTTTCAAATTTTTAACTCTTATTAAATTCCAGCTAGATGATGTTGATTCAAAAAATACAATAAACCAGGTGAATAGGGGTTTACCTTAGTATCAATAAGTCTAGTCTGCCTCTATTGAATTAGAGTATATATATAAAAATTTAAAGTATTGTTTCCTATTATTTTTAAGTGAAATAATGGAAAATAATGTATAAATAATGATGCTACTTTGTAATGTAGCAGCGAATATTGAATTTTTTGTAAAAAATCGAAATTCGCTGACTATGTGTGTATATATATATTATATATATATATATATATATATATATATATATATATATATATATATATATATCTGTGTATATGAGTAAAGATAAATAAATAAAACAGTGTTTTAATTTTTAGTTTAGTGAATAAATGTTATATATTTTATTCTCAAATAGTTTAATTTGTTTATTAAAATATTATTTTAATTAATTTAAACTGTTACGTTAAATGTTTTTTATTTTAGCATTTGTTATACTTTTTTAATAAAATTTTTCAGAGAATAATCTAGGTCAACATAAATCGTCATGATGAATATCATATTTGAGTTATTTTTATTTTATTTTGTATTTTATATTATTTTGTCAAATGTGAGCTACAAAAAGAATCAGGTTAAAGAGATTACCACCTACCCGCTGTTAATTTAATTGACCTGTTGAGTTGCTTTTAGTGAATAAAATGTTCGTTAAAGAAAATAATTGGTTTACAATTAAGTGTCATTATTGTTTGAAAATCATAGATTATACAACTCAGCTGTTTGCTAATATTTTTTTCAGGCTGTAAAAATACTTTGATCAAATTGAGGCATGTAATACGTTTATTTGTTAGAAAAAATATAAGATAAAGGAACAATAAAAGGAAATTTTACAGGTGAGATTAGTCTACTAATAAGCAGTACTTTTAAACAAATTACATAGATAAATTATATAGACTTTTTATTATAGCTTATATGACAATTATATAGAAAACAACAACTAACTCGAATGCACTATGGCTGTTTTTACTTTTCCTCGTTTATACCGTAGGCAAAAGTACCGAAACCGGGATTTTCCTTGATTTATCCGTTTCAGGCGTTCGATTTCGGCACCGGAGGTCCGGGGTCCGCAGCCCGGGCTATGCTCTCAGATTTTATGAATAGTATTTGTATTAAAATGATTTCGCCAACTTTAATTTATTCTTAGAGTGTAGTAGATGCAACCCACCTGAGGTTGTTCCCGCAGGGTGAATACCCTGATGGGCCGAAAGGCCCTACAACGGGATTTTTTTTTTATCCGTTTCAGGTGTTTTTAAGACCTCCTTAGTTGTTAACACACAGTTGACTGACTATGTGTGCGTGTGTGTGTCATATCATCGTAGTTCCCGGCATATTTATGCTAAAACAATTAACTTGGTACGAAAACCAACCTTTTGTTCTGTAGTTGTGCTATTTTAGATTTAGTTTTGCTATCTAGAAAACAATTTTATGACGTAATTAATAGTAGTAACCCAGCAAACGCGGAAAACGAGGAAAATATTAAAAATATCAAATTTTATATGGCTGATTATAAAAAATCTGCCAAAAAATGAACTAACTTTTGTAATTCAATGTTTAGTACACACTTATAATAATAGATATATATAATACAGGGTGCATAGCCTATCTACAAATATTGAGATGCCTGAAACATATTTTTGGGGCTCTCATGACCTCTGTGTTACCTCATTGAAGTCTCCTTCAAAAGTGAGTTAAGGGTTATAATTAATAAATTTATTTCGGTTTCTCCGCACATTGTTTGTGTTTGATTTGTATTTTTAACGTTCCTCTGTATAGTTATTGTAATTTTGTACTGATATTTGATTATATATATAAGCGAAGGAGTCAGGTTACTTTTCGATGTTTCAAAATTTAACCTATAGGGCCTCTCTAGTAATAATATCTCTTTGCTTATAATGACGAGAAACGATTACGATCCAATCCAATAAAATGATATTAAACTACAGAGCAATTTATGAAGACTCTTGATGGGCGTTAATTACTAAATTAAATGACTCATTTTCGCTAACACATTACATAGCATATTCATGTCAATGAAACAAATAGTGGTTACATGTTAGGATAATTAACACTGTCAATAACATTAAAAGGAACATCAATAAGCCATTCAGTAATGTTATTGACAGTGTTAATTATCCTAACATGTAACCACTATTTGTTTTAATGACATGAATATGCTATGTAATGTGTAGAGAAATATAGTCATTTAATTTAGTAATTAACGTCTCATCAAGTGTCTTATCATAAATTGCCTATAATAATGGAGACTAATGCTAATATTCATATTAAACTACAGAGCTTTCAACCAGGTGTTCTGGTCGTCATTTGAGTGAAGAGATTTTTTTTCAAACATAAACAAAATAATAATATGGACCTTATGTTAGTCTGATAACTTATGGCAGTACTCATATTTAGCCTTTTACACCCAAGTCTTACACATTTACACATCTTGCATCTATAGAGTGCTGCACAAAGCTTTAACTCTAGCATAAATACACTGGGAGCTACGATGATAACAGACAAACACACACATATACAAAAATACTCTCACATCTACTGACAGAAAACTTTGTAAAAATAACTCAGGAGGCTTTAAAAACACCTGAAACGGATAATTTAAGTGACATCCCGGTTCAGAATATTTTTGCAAACACAATGTTTTCCTAATATACCGACGGATATTGCAACTTTAATTTTAAACTAAATACATCCAAGAAATTAGAACAGTATACATTATCGAGCGTAAGAGAAACAACACCAATGACTATATTCATTTTCATCAACGTAGATAGCAAGCATAGCGAACTCTTTTTAATGAACCCATTTTTATATTTTTACTGTCTTGCTGGCGAAGCTTTTGCCCATTGCGAGCGAAGCGAGCCTCCGCAATTTCGAATTTTCTTCACGTTAATGGTTTCTTTGGCTGCTAACACGCAAATGCGGGGATTGTTTCTGTTTCGTCCGAAAAAACAAGTATCCACGTTTCCGTTGTATCCAGCACACGAAAAGTCGAAGTTCTGCGGGCTAGTGGAGGGGAATGTCGGTAAGATTTACTAAGCCTTTTTATGTCTGAAAAGGTAGTTAGAATAAGTGTCATGGAACGGTGTGCTCGGTTCTTGAAGACAGACGTCTCCTAGTAGCACTGCGGAATTTTGACTTATAGGTCAGGGCTAAAGAATGAGTTTGTGCATGCTGACTTCGGGGTTGATAGAGTTCTCTGATTGGAGGCGCTGGACTAGCCTGAGCGGGAGCCTAGCTAGAGTCTGATGATCTAGAGGAGCTGATGAGATTGGTGTGATCAGAGGAGCTTGTAAGGCTGGACGAACTAAGCACAATGTGAACTAGTAGTTTAGCCCAGAGTCTAGCTGGTTTAGATGAACTAGACACACTTTGAACAAATCGCAGGCACTAGCCAGAGCAGTGAGTTTGGATAGTCTTGTTGGTCTAAATAAACTTGACACAATGTGAACTATTCAAATGCCCCGCAATGTACAGAGGGTGTGTTTCCTAGATGATTAGGTGTCTAAAAACTATGGGGTGGATCACATGAGTGAAGGGAAAACGCTAATATGGCCCTACGAGTTTAAGCGTTAAAACATTAGAGTTAGTAAGCAAGTTAGAAGAAACAATAAGACCAATCGGCATAAATTTATGTCATTATATTTTTTTTAGATTATAAAAAATGTAAAGTTTAAAAATGATTTTTTTTTATGTTTCCTCTAGTAATGACTACTAGAGGCTGTTTATTTCAGCACGTTCCACAACTGTACATGCCTTTTAAAAACAATGTGTATAAATCTGTTTTTTCTTCTAATTTTCTCTTTTCTTCTTTTGTTAAAACGTGTTGACGTTTTTATCGGTATTTTATCAAATTAAATGTTGAGATTCATAAAAGTTTCTTCTTTTTTTAATGATTCCAATTTGAATTTTCATTTAAATTAAAATCAAATAAATTGAACATAAATTTCAATTTTCCAAATTTCGTATGTCCTTTTTTCTTTCAAACTGCAAATTTATAATTTTTCTTAGGGTTTTCTTAGAAGCTTCAAAATCTATGCTTTCAATAAAACGTATGAATTGTTCTATAACTATATCTTTTTGCCAAAGTTTAGTAGCGGGTAGAGGCCAGATATGGCCCTAATGTCAAACGATTGGATGAGTGATCATTTTAAAAAATGAATTTTAAAATAACAAACAATGATGACAGTCTTAGTAGAAGATAAAATATTGAAGGAAAGGTAGCAAGTGATTATTATAGTTTATGTTTGAAGTCTAGTAGTGGGGGTGGGGGGGGGGGGGTGCGTGGGAGGTGTGATATGGTAAATTTTAGTAAGAAAGAGAGGTTTAAAGGCAGCAGGGTAGGTCTAGTGGTATAGTATGTACGTGACACAGGTTTAGTTTCTTTATGCCAACCATTGCGAAAATATTCAGAATATATAAGTATACGGCTTTATAGTAATGTAATATAGTTTCCTTTTGCTACAAGTATTAAAAATATGTATTATTTATACTTACTCTTATTTGCTCTACTAATATTAGATTGGAATAGAAGGTAAATACTTATTTAAACACTTTTTAAAGTGCTCTGACTCCTGATATTTTTTCTGAGTCTTTATCGTGGGTTAACGACGTCACACTTATTTCATAAACAATAATTGGGGAAGATTTTTGTACCAAGTTCTATGTCAATCCGAGAATGCGTTTGAAAATTGTCATGTTTTATAGATACGTTTAATGACTAACTCGTACACACACACAAATATATATATATATATATATATATATATATATATATATATATATATATATATATATTATATATATATATATATATATATCAAGAACCGAAGAACTTTTTCTTTTTGAGAGAAAGTAAATAAAACATTGTTGTAATTTATCAGCTTAGTTGAATTTATAATGTTTTTAATGTTGTAATGAGAAAAAATGTGTTAGCCCTAAATAACCGTGATTTAAACACATTTGAGTTTAGGTGTTTTTAATTCCCTTGAGCGGTATTTAATAAGTTGTCGATTGTATGTGTTAGTGTGTGATTGTGTCAGTTGCTCGTGATGTTTATATTTATGAGAGAAGAACTACCGGACATTTTAGGTCTAGTTGACTGAAATTAAATATTTTTATGACCCCTTTAAACCGTTTTTATCATAAGACATGATAAACATGTTATATGTAGGCATATAACTCTAACAAATGTATAATAGTTTCGACCTTATCATATTCCTTAATTTCATTCTTATCCTATGAAATGCATATTCCTTAAAGAAGACGTATGTTTCATTGCACATATACATGCACTTTGCACATGTACATTTGCACTTTGCAATGTACATCCTCTTTGCCACATGTACATGTTACACCAAAAAATGTGCCAAGTTTCATTATACTCTACGAATCAGTTCTATTTTTGTCGAATGACATGTATATGTTAATAAAAATTTGAGTCGTTCCCATTGCCTTGAAATTTTCAACTTATTAATCTATTGACGTAACGAACAAACATATTCATTTTTATTTCAATACGGCAGGTGTAACTTCGGTAATTTCGTCGGATTACTAATGTTAGCAGGATCAAGCGGAGTCAGTACCTGAATGGTGGAACCGCTGGGAATATTAGGTTATTTATTTTACCGTCTGAGGCAAGCAAAGCGAGTCTAAAGTATTACTTCTAAATAAATGATAAGATTTCTATGTTCTGAAAACGAGGAAACCAAGTCAAAAAGTCCTGAGTATGAGCGAACCCGATTTAGTAAGGTTAACTTCCGAGGTTCCCCGTACCCATTTTTAATAAAAATAACAATTTGTTATGATTGAATGTACAAGTGATTCGAGTTTTTTGTCGAGCAAATATTCATGAACTGAAAGAATTTCATGTTATTAAATTTTTCTCACAGATTCAAATGATTCTGCAAACCAAGTTGAAATCCTAAATGTCTCACATTTAATTAAATTTACTCTTCTTATCCAATTTTCAACCATAATTAATTAAAACGTTTAACCACGGTATACTGTGCTGTCTCTTAATCAAATATACTTAAAATCCCTAAAACCAATATAGTGATTCATTAGAAGTCACTTGGGAATTCGAGTGTACATTCACATGATATAGAATTTCATATATGAATAGTTTTGGATTTAATCTAATAGTTAAAGTAGAGCTCTGAAAACATCATTAAATCATGGTAATATCTCTACATGGCTCGTTAACCACGTCTGCTCTCCAACAACTACGTCTGCACTCCAACTTCCTGTGAGTCACTTTTTCATAGAACCTACGTTTAATAGTCCAAGAGCTCAGGGTGTTTGTTAATAAAAGTGTAATGGCTGGAACCGGTCTCATTTTTCGTAAATATCTTCCTGAACAAGGATCTGAATTCTGCCGACTCGTATCGGATGGGTGTCCCAGGCAGAACGCACATTACAGGTCAAATTTACCACCCAGTTAACAAACAGTGTAATGGCTGGAACCGGTCTCAATTTTTCGTAAATACCTTCCTGAACAAGGATCTGCAATTCTGCCGACTCGTATCGGATGGGTGTCCCAGGCAGAACCTTTGACCCCCTAAAGTGCGTTTCTGCCTGGGACACCCATCCGATACGAGTCGGCAGAATGTTCAGGAAGATATTTACGAAAAATTGAGACCGGTTCCAGCCATTCACTTTTTTCAACAAAACACCCTGGCCTCTTGGACTATAATAATTCTTTAACCATTATACAGGATAAACAAAACTTTCCTTCCTCCTCTCTAAATGTTTAAGTGTTACAACATATTTTTGATGAAAAAATTAGGGTACTTTTTTGTTCGAGGGAATTAAAATTTTTAGTGGCGTAGTTAACTTAAGGCGTCTCATGAAACTGACTTTAGCAAATATATAAAAGATAGTAAATTTTAAGGTAACAATTTTGTGCATTAGGAAGGTACAAAACTGTACCTTGAGACATTTTGTTCCCAGCAAATTTTTTGTCAATGAGCGTTATATTAGCAGAAATAATGCTGAAATAAAAAAAAATATACATTTAACTCTAATTGGGAAACATTAAGTATTGACATTAAAAAAAAATCCCAACAGTTTGAAATGGAATGAATGATTGTATTTTCAAGGCAAAATAGGGAATTTTTCCCTCTTGGATATTACTTTTATGTCAATACTCAAGCTTCATTTTGAGTTAAATTTGATAGGTTTTTAAAAATTTTGGCACACATTCTCGCCCAAAATATTGGTCTTAGACAAAAAATATACAATTGGCAAAATGTGTATTCATCCCTAGAACTTAAAATGTCCAATAAAAGTATACACCTTACATTTTCTTTTTTGGCAAATTTCAGTGTTGAATGGGACACCTGAAGTTAAAAATAATAAAAGGAAAGAAGTCCAATTTACGAGGGGGAGAATTTTGGTACTCCCTTTGTATGAAGAATACATGATTTATATACTAAAAATATTAAGTATATATTTTATAATTATTTAGATTTTGATTAGTTTTAATAATTAATATGTCCGTATTCTCTATGTTTCAGGTATCATAATGCACTATTACTTTTGTAAGTTTGATTAATTTTCTTATTCAAAATATATTCTTATATATCTATATCTATATAGAGATGGCGTTTCTATATATGATTTATTATTAACAGCTTTCAATCTGAATGGTCATCATCAGTGTCGGTGAGATGAGTCTAAATTACGTTTTAGCCAGTGCCTGAGGCCAATACATGTTTAAGACTGTTTCGTAAGAGTCTTACACCACTTGCAATGTACAAGCCTTGGCCCTGATACCGGCTAAACCGATACCGCTAAACTTATCTCACCGATGATGACTTTTCAGGTTTAAATTAGGATTTATTTTTTTAACAGTCCAATATACAATTTTCTTATAAAAAAGTTGGCAATACTTCCGGTTGCTAAATTATTATGTTCTATTATTAATTAATGATTGATTATTCCAAAATACTAATATAAATATTGGTGCATTACAATATTTAAAGCATTTTAAATTGTATTTTAACGTTTTTAATTAAAATTATATTAAAAGTAGTCCTCATCAACTAAATGTAAATTCTTTTATTCCGCTACCCTTTTGCCATCTAAGACCGGTTTTATTAAATACTCAGCAGGTGTTTTAAGTTACACTTAAGACCACCAGTCAACCACTTTTCGTGTTATCTTCAGAATTACATTGTGTTTACGGTCCTTTGCTCATTCAATATTAGTATTATTCTAAGAGTGTGCATTTAATTTAAATGCATTTACGTTAATGTGTTAACGGTGCTGTCAATTTTACTTTTCGTAAAATCTGACTAAATGAAAATTGTTTATTTAAATTAAGTGCCTAGAACAGAAAAAGGAAGAATTATGTTAATAATCCTTGTGGCTTGCTTAGTCTGGCTGTTAAAAAACACTTAACACTCTGTATTAAACACATGTTCTTCCTCCCGAGTAGTGCTCTGATCGTTTAACTAACATCACAGGAAAATAAAATATTTCGACCAGTTTAAAATCTTGCCTCTAAGCGAAGGCGAAGTTAGGTAACAAAAATTACCTTTTTTGAGGTAGTACGTAATTGTGCACTTTCTTGGATTGTTTTTAGAATGAGAAGCCAATCATTATTTGTATAGGAGGTTATTTTTAGTACTTTCACCTCCGAGGACAATAATGAATGTAAAAAACTCCTAGGACGCAAAAGTAATTCATATATTGCCGCCTTACTGTAATGTAGCGTGTTCAAAAAACAATTTGTGTAAAACCATCATGAGGTTTCTTTAAAAACGTTCATTTTGTTTTTGTTTTATTCGTAGACTAATTTTTTTTTCGTTTTTAAAAAGGTGTTCTAATTGACAATTTTTGTGTGTTTATTTGTAAAGCTTTTACATTTTTGAGTAAAAGTCTGAAGATATGGATGAATTCAATGACGACGATAATATGGAGTTAATTGGACGTTTGTTTTTTTTTTCAATTAAATATAAAGCGCACTTTATTAATGAGTGCTACCTCAAAACAATTGTGTATGCCATCCGGCTGAGAATGTCTTTATGTCTTAGCAATTTTTCCCGACTCGCTTCGCTCGTCGGTAAATCTAATTGCCGTGACATAAAGACACACTTCTCAGCCTTATGGCATAAATAACTATTAGTGGCGCTGCTTAAACATTGACTTATTCGTGTCAGTTATATTTCCTTTAACTTTTGACGCTCGCGCGTACGACGCATCATTATTGCTTGGGGGATTTGCTTCGCTTGCGAAAGGGAACAAACTTGTACAGAGATTGATATTGTATTGTCTTAAGGTGTAATAAATAACAATGCGATAACTTGATAACATTTAAGAATGTTATATGACTATATAACTTTAGTTAATCTTTATAAATTATAAAATTTTTTTAAAAAACTTTATAAATTATATTAAGGATAAAACTTTGATCCAACAAAATTATGATGTACTTGTTGTATTAAAACGAATCTTGTGTAATTATTTATTTCGTAAAGGTAAATACTTGAACCTAATTTCAACTCAATTTAATGTTTTTCCTTTTTTTAAAAAAACGTACACAAGTCATTTGATAAAATTTAAAATAATGCTGACATGAGATGAAACTTAGCAACCTAAGTTAGTCTTATACAAGACAAATCGCGTGCCAAATCTCAATCCGATTGCAACATTTTTTCGCGCGTTTTATGGTTTTCGAAATTTTTGCAGAGTCATTATTGCGTGTTAATGACGTCTTAAAAAAGTACTATCCAATCAGCACAACTACAGGCAGTAGACTGTTTTTGTACAAAGTTTAACTCTATGGCATTAATACACTAGGAGCTACGATTATACACACACACGCACATACGCGCACACACACACACACATACAGACAGAACACTTTATATAAACACTCAGGTCTTGAAACACCTGAAACAGATAATTCTGGCGAATTCCCGGTTTCAGAATTTTGGTAACGCAATACTTTGGGAATAAATATGGAGGAAAAGTAAAGAAGGAAATTGCCCAATTTATATGGCATCCTCTTTATTACTTTTCCAATACGTTTAATATTGCATGATGTTTACAACCACAATATCCAAACCAATATCCTACTATATCCTTTTACACTCCTCTCACCATTGAAGCGGTCACCACCGGAAGACCGATTTTCTTCATCACAATAAACGCTGAATCCCACGCAGTTTATTAATAGCTTATTATTTCTTTTCATTCTAATTTAGAGTAGAGACTAATTTAACTCTTCTGAACGAAAAAAAGTTCAAATATCAAATAATACCTACTGATTCAAATCCACTCTATATGTTAAAAGGTTTTATAAAATTGATAATAATTAGGTCTCAAAATTAATAATAATAATAATAATTCATTGTTTATAATAAAGACAAACCTACAATAAGGATATTTTTCATTATTTTATTAATTTTTTATTTGTTTTAACAATTAATTGTGCACTTATCAGTGGTACTGTTCATTTATATTGCGTTGTTGTTTCATCTCTTTATTACTTAGCTTTAGTTTTAGTTTATAATTATATATAATATGACAGTGTGGTCAAATTGTAAATAATGCACGTAATAAATTTATTTTTTATTAAGTTTTACTTACAGTTTACCAATAATTGAAACTTTTACATTTTTAAATTACAGGTAAATCTTAATGAATCAACAGGGCTTATTTTTAGATATCTAAATGCTTCAGTCACCTAGTTGTGTAGGATACATTGGAATTGATCCCACTTAAAAATTATAAAGGAAAAGAAAAGCTTACTTTTACTTTTATAAAAAGGAAAAACGATATGAAAAGGAGTACAAAGGAAACAAAGTAATATGATAAATACTCAGCGAGAGAGAGTATAGATAGATTTATTGAGGCAATTTGAATGGAAATAAAGTCTACAAGAATTTTCTCTTTATAAATTTACTTTACACTTAACTAAGCTAATATTATACTTTATCTGCATGCAAATTATTATAATATTGAAATATTTTATATTCAATATTAATAAATCTTCAATAAAGCAAAATTACTGTAAATGGAAGAATCGTTTTTTTTAAGTATAATTCTATACAAAATATTAACACTTATTTTGTTTAGAAAGTAATATCTGTATTTTTTACAAACAGTCGATTATGAATTCTGTTCAATATTAGGTGTTTTTAAATTTCATAATAAGGTGTTTTATAAGGAATGGCTTTTATTCTACAGGTTTAATACCAAACGCATTGTATTTCAACCTCTTTGGGTCATCTTCAGTCAAAGCTAGAACACACCAGAATAATTTTATTTAAATAAATACATGGCACTAAAGTCAAAAGCACTATTTAAACAAAAAACAAATTTATTCTTCATCACATCTTCAGTCTTGATTTGCTCGTCCTCAGCAAATCATGTAAATACATCTGTTTCAATTCCAGCGGTCATCCATCCAGACAATGGTCACGCTCCATCCTGCTTAACTTTTATGATCCAACAGAAATCATGGATGTATTTGTCGTATTGAAACAAAACTTGGTGTAATTATTTATAACGTAAAGGTATATACTTTAACCAAATTTTAAATCAATTTGGTCATCTTCATTGACGCGGTCACCACCAAAAGACCTAAATCTTCAAATGGATGCAAGTTATCGCGACCATAGGTGGTCAGACACTTTACAACTCATAAAACTGGTGAGGGTAGGCTTTCTAAATATTTTATATGACAGACCATTAGTTTCTTTGCAGACAGTAATACTCAAAAAATTAAATTCTCTATTTTCTTCTTTTCCCATTATGAATTTTAATTGACAGATGGTGCATTTATTTATTATTTTAAACGTTTCAATTTTCTGATGGTAGCTTTTCAATTTCCGAACCCATCATCCATATCGCCTGTAAAATATTTATTCACCTTGTACTCTCCAGGTTCAGATTGTAACAAATCAATTTTCTACATCATTCATAAATACTGTCGCCAATAATTGGCCAAAAGGTGAGACAATAGCCGATCCTTGATTGGTTTCAAACTATTTTCTATTAAAACTGATCATGTTTTGATCGATACACTACATGATTAAACTTAGTAGATAATCTGTTTCCCTACAGGGTCAACTCAAAATTTTGTTAATCGTTCTTCACTATAACTTAATATTCTTATGGTGAATCAGATGGCAATAAAATTACAACATCAAAAGGTGCTAAAATTACTATTTAGATCTTTTATAAGTTCATCTATATTTCTTATACTGAATTTTGATCTTATTCTATTAAGTTAAAGGAACTTGCTGCTGAACTTTATTCAGCTTTACAGTTCAGCGCTCTAGCAAGGCACAATTGTTATTGCTCATAAATAAATTATTAATTATGGAGCTTTTCTAAATTCAGTCTGGTAATTCTTATTTTTAGATAACTCTAAATAAGGATTATTATTATTTCATTATTATTAAAATAAGGATTCACGACAGTCTTGCTTATATCGTTTATAAACAAATGCCGCCGGCTACTATAATATAAAATTTGTCTGCTTGCAAATGTCTGAGTCTTAATTACCATAATGATCCTCAAAGAATCTCATTTTTCTCCTAAGACATAGACACTTTCATACTATATGTCTATGAAATTCAAAGGAAACATCTTAAAAATTTCATTTAAAAATCAACCATCGATTTAGGAAAATCAGGATAGCCTTAGTGAATTTAATTACCACATTTGTGAATTTTAGCAAGGCTTGGATAAGCCACATACTTAAGGTCTTTATAAGGAAATAAACATCTTTTTATAAATATGTCGCCTTAAGTTTTTGAGTCCAATACTTCGAAACTAAGTTTTAATTAAACCTCTATGTCCCTAGAGAGGATTATAGACTATTGCTATTGGATAGTTTACACTGAGCACGTTCTCTCAAGAAACTAAATTAAACCACAATTTTCTCAAATATACAACAGTCCACTTTTCCACAACAAATTTTCTCATAAATGTTTTATTTACTACTTGTTTTTCTTATATGTTGCTTTTAAAGTTTTTATAGCATCATTATTAGTTTCACCAAAAACTCTGACCTGTTTATTGGTTTCTTTAATTTTTTTTAATATAGATTGCTATAAGAAAAATCACTCTTTTCCTTGTTGTCTTCCTTTCTGTTTTTTCTTGTACCTTCATTTATTTCTTTTCTATGGTTATTAACACGAAAAAATGGTAACCAATCCTAGTTAATTAAGAAAAGATCTCTCCTAGGTAAAAGCAAAAGGGGAACTTTAGAATGATGAAACAGTAGTAATTGGTGAAAATGGGTAATAAATTCGCACCCAGTTTAGTCAAATATTTGTTGTCATTTTTCCTGTTTCATACCGTGTATAGGAAATATAATTAAGTAATTTTTTTGCTAAAAATGAAATACGAGAATCAAGTTGAATTAGTTGCTTATCTTGTTGGCAACCTTAACGGAGAACCCTTCTGGGTGAAGAATAAGAATAAAAACGTGTTAACCCATCATGTTCGCTGTATTGTACTCGTGTGCAGCAATTTCTGATTGTAAAAATAGTTTATGGGAGAACTAGAATTATGGCCTTACTACCGGTCTCGGCAGGCATCAGCATGGCATCCATCTATAATTCGGTAGATCGGCCCAAGATTGGTACAATGTTGTTTTATATGACTTGTTTGTCTGAACTTGTGTTTCTGTTCTCTTCGTTGCTATCAGCGGGTTTATGCTACCCGTGCTAATATGAGACCTTATTTCCTTAGGTTTGTACCCTGATTGATACCATGTTAAACTATTACATTATATCAAAGAATATAAAATAAAAAAACAATTGTCCTGGGGTTTTATTATTTCATACAAGAAAAGTTCTGTAGCCAGTTAACAGGAGAGCTAGTATGTAATTTGGTAATTTCACCTAGCCAGCTACGAGAATGTGCCACTGTCGTCTTGTTTTCCGCAAACTACTTCTGGCACATTATTTGCTTTGTAAAATAATGACAAAGAATATTTTTTTTAACTTTCCTTTATTTCACAAAGTACATAATACATAAATAAATGTGGCATAAAGGATTAAGTGCCACACTAGAGGATTGCAAAATCCTGTGCTTTGTGGTACATACTTAAATATAGGTATAAACGTGTTCTAAATAAATCTAGGTAATATTAAATCTAGGTATAGAACTGAACTAAATACGACGCTAAAAATATTAATAAATAAATATAGACCAAGAGCCCAGGGGTGTTTGTAAATAAAAAGTGTAATGGCTGGAACCGGTCTTAATTTTTTCGTAAATACCTTCCGGAACAAGGATCTGCAATTCTGCCGACTCGTATCGGTGGTTGTCCCTGGCAGAACGCACTTTACATGTCAAATTTACCACCCAAGTTAATAAAAGTGTAATGGCTGGGACACCCATCCGATACGAGTCGGCAGAATTGCAGATCCTTGTTCAGGAAGATATTTACAAAAAAATTGAGACCGGTTCCAGCCATTACACTTTTTATTAACAAAACACCCCTGGGCTTTTGGTCTAATAGGAATTGTTGTGGCTTGTGCCTGCAATCGTGTAATTTAATCTAATTAATTATTTTTTAGTACTAATAATTGATTATATATTTTTTTTATTTTGTTTATAACCCTTAATTTAGTATGTAACAAAGTCATCTTAATCATTATTTTAATTAATATTTTATTAAATACTTAAAAAATCCCAAATCCAGGCAGACGGCTTGGACCACACCAAATCTTACCATTATCTTGTAAATATTTATGTGATATGAAGTTATCTATTTGTTAAGTTTTTTTTTTTGGTAGTAGGCATTCTAAAACAATTAAGACTGGTTTCAGCTTAATCAAATTATCCTAAGGAGGATAATTGGCAAATAACTTTTATGACATCATCACCATTGAGTAAAAAAGGTTTTTTTACGATAATACAGTGGTTTAGATAATTGTTCATTGATTTATATATATTTTGTTGTATATGTTGTATGTAATTTTATTTATTATAGTGGATACTAAAATTCCCTGTAAGGATTAATTAAATAATAATTAAATTAGTGTAAGGATAAGGTAAAGAAACAATGTCCTTTAATTATTTTGGTAGATTAAAGAAAAAGTAATGACTGTTGTTTTTCTTTTTGAAATGTAGTGGAACGAGTTGAAAACTGTTAATTTTCTGCATCACTTGGTTGGGCATTTGCCACTCCACTCTGATATCAACACTAATCTCTTCCCTACGAATTCTATACCTTCACTGTAATGTTAAAAATCGGGTACGGGGTACCTCGGAACTTTTCTTAATTTATTTGATTTGCTACCCTCATCCTCCCTATTTTGGACTCGTTACGCTCGTCCACAGTTAGTAAATAAATCTGTTTCAATCCCAGTGGTCACAAAACCTAAGCAATGACCACGCTCTATGCTGCTTAACTTTAATGTTTAAACAAAAGTCATAGATATACTTGTCGTCTTGAAATAAAACTTGGTGTAACATTTTTTGTGTGAAGGTATACACTTGTACTAAATTTGAATTCAATTATATATTCCAGATTATTACGATTTCTTTAAATTGTATACAAATCATTCGATAAAAATTGAACTGAATCTGACAAAACTTAACCCGTATGTTGTCTTATATTTGACTTCATGCCAGCCAAATCTCAAACCGAACGGCAAATTTATCCGTGTTGTTTTCAAAATTTTTGTTGTCATTATTGCCGGTTAATGACGTCATAAAAATATTTTTCGAATAGCACAGCTAGACCTAAAGATTGACTTTTGTACCAAGTTTTAACTCTTTAATATTTTTACTCTGGGAGATACTATGCTAACACATGCAGACAAACTTGTGAAACATCCTATGAGGTCTTAAATCCTAGAACGGATTACCTAAAACGGATTTACCTAATCAACCTAAAAAGTTTCAACTCTCCGGCATAAATACACTAGTAGCTACGATGATATCAGACACATACACACATATATAGATAACTTATTCGGAACTTATATAGGAACACAACAATATAGGAACAACTTATATAGGAACACAGTACTTTTCCTAAATACCTACGGAATAAATAAGTAAAATTAAAAAATACATTTAGCGTTAAATATTAACATTGTAATCATTTTTCTTTAACCTTAGAATAATACTAATATAGATGGAGCATATGACCGATGAACTCAATGTAATTCTACTGATAACACATCTTAAGTAACGTCTGATAACGTCTTAAGAGTCTAGTCCGCAATTGTGCACGGAAAAAAAATATAATGTTTTGACCAGGTTTAATGTAAATGTTAGAGTTTATTTAAACTTGCAATGCCAGTTTAATCTATTAAATTATTTATTGTATTAATTTAGTATGTAGAGTACCTATATAATATTTGTTGTGTTTTAGGCACTCTATATAGTATTAAGTAAATCGATACATAAAGGGCTAAATGTATTAATAACTATACATGTTACCATCGGTTTGACTGATAAATTAATTAGATATTAAGCCTTAATTGTGTACATAAATTATTCATAAGTTATAATTTCAGCAGATAAATATTTTATATATAATATAGAGTTAATCTTAATTAAGTATTACAACTTCAAAAGAAATAGAAACATGCTAAAAAGAACTCAAGATCTTTATAATAATTAATTTTATCATTAAGAATAACTTATTCATTTCTGAGTCACATTAAATCCATTAAAAACGGGTACGGGACTTTTCCTTGGATTCACTACTCTCAGCCTCTATAATTTGGACTCGATTCGCTCGTCCTCAAAATTAAAATTTACACTAATGTATTCAGCACTTCTTCGGACTCGCTTTGCTCGTCCTCCAGATAGTAAATATATTAGTTTTTAATCCCAGCAGTATCCTATCCAGGCACTGATGCTGATAAACTTTTATGATCTAACAAAACCCGTAGATATTTTTGCCGGAATATCAATAAATAAATATACAAATAAAAATATATATGAATAAAAAATATTTATTTTTACTTGTACCAATTGGTACAAGTATGAGTTGAAATTTATTTCAACTCCATTACATTATTTCTCCATTTTGACTTTTTCCTCATTTATGCCGTAGGTGTAAATGAAGTTTACACGCAAAAAAGTTGCGAAACCGTATCATCTATTTCAGTTGTTTTTTAAGACCTCCTGAGTAGTTTTACAAAGTTGTTTGACTGTATGTGTGTGTGTCTATTATATTATCACTGTTGACCTCTTACTCTACTTATACCAGAGAGTTAAAAATTTGGTAGAAAAATATACATTTATGTCTAGTTTTGCTATCCGTATAATTTAATTTTATGAACAAATTTTACCGACAATAATGCATTTAACAAATGCATAAAACACGGGAAATGTTTGGATCAAGTTAAATTTGTCTCGCATGTAGTCTATATAAGACAAACACAGAAACTGCCAGTTTGAACTGATGGAACTGCTAAGTTCCAGCTAATTATTTGTATTAGAAACTTTAAAAAATAGAAATTATTGTATTGACTTAAAATTTGATATGAGTGTATTCCTCCTTTATAATATAAAAATCGATACGGGTACCTCGGAACTATTCCTCATTACAATCATACTCGCTACGCTTATCCTCCCTGCTTCGGCTCGCTCGCTCGTCCTCAGAAATAAAGTTTGGCCAAATTTATACTGCAACATGCCTTTGGACTCGCTTTACTCGTCTTAAGATATAAAAATGCATCCGTATCATTCTCAGCGGTCACCTATACAGCATTGACCACGCTCATGCTCCTTAATTTTTATGATACACAAAAATCATAGAATACTTGTCGTACTGAAACGAAACTCAGTCTACTTATTTATTAAGTAATAATGTACACTTGTACTAATTTCAACTCAATTGGACCATTTCCTAATTTTTTACATTTTTTTAAAAAACGTACACAAGTCATTCAATAAAAATTGAACTAATGTTGATAATGAGATGAAACTTGACACATATGTTAGCCTTATATATAGTCACATGCGTGCCACATCTCAAACCAATCGCATCATTTTTCCGCATTTTATGATTTTTCGAAATTTTCGCTGAGTCATTATTGCGGGTTAATGATGTCATAAAAAATATATATTCCGAACAGCACAACTAAGCGGTAGACCTGGTTTTTGTCAAAATTCCANCATCCACTTGTTGGGCATTTGCCACTTCCAACTCGATATCAACACTAATCTCTTCCTCGAGCGAATGTTCTATACCTTCAACAGAATGTAAAAATCGGTATCTGGTACCCGGAACTTTCTTAATTATTTGATTCGCCTAACCACTCATCCCTCCTATTTGGTACTCGTTACGGATCGGCCACAAGTTAGTAAATACATCTGTTTCAATCCCTAGTGCCACAAAAACCTATGAGCAAGTGACCACGCTCTAGCTGCGTTAAGCTTTAATGTTTAAAACAACAAGTCATGAGAATAAACTTTGTCGTCTTGAAATAAAACTTGGTGTAACATTTTTTGTGTGAATAATACACTTGTACTTAAATTTGAATTCAATATATATTCCAAAATTATTACGATTTCTTAATTCGTATACAAATCATTCGATAAAAATTGAACTGAATCTGACAAAATTAACACCGTATGTTGTCTTATATTTTGACGTCATGCCAGCCAAATCTCAAACCCGAACGGCAAAATTTCCGTGTTTGTTTCAAAATTTTTGTTGTCATTATTTGCCGGTTAATGAGCGCCATAAAAAAAATATTTTTTGAATACACAACTAGACTCTAAAGATTGAGCTTTTGTACCAAGTTAACTCTTTAATTTTTTACTTCTGGAGATACTATGCTAACACATGCAACAAACTTGTGAAACATCCTATGAAGGTCTTAAAATCCTAAGAACTGATTCAACGCTAAAACGGATTTACCTAATCAACCTATAAAAGTTCAACTCTCCGGCATAAATACACTTGTAGCTACGAGATATCAGACACCATACACACACAAGACAGATAACTTATTCGAATTATATAGGAACACAACAATATAGGAAAACTTATATAGGAACACAGTACTTTCCTAAATACCTACGGAATAAATAATTAAAAGTAAAAAAAATACATTAGCTTAAATATTAACATTGTAATCATTTTTTCTTTACCTTTAGAATAATACTAATATAGATGGAGCAAATGACCGATAAACACAATGTAATTCTACTGATAACACATCTTAAGTAACGTCTGATAACGTCACAAAGAGTCAGTCCGCATTGTGGCACGGAAAAAAAATATAATGTTTTGACCCAGGTTAAGTAAATGTTAGAGTTTTTAAACTGCAATGCCATTTAATCTATTAAATTATTATTGTATTAATAGTAGAAGTACCTATAAAAAATATTGTTGGTTTAGGCCACTCATATAAGTATTAAGTAAATCGATACATAAAGGGCTAAATGTATTAATAACTTATACATGTTACCATCGGTTTGACTGATAAATTAATTAGATATTAAGCCCTTAATTGTGTACATAAATTATTCATAAGTATAATTTCAGCAGACAAATATTTATATAAATATAGAGTTAATCTTAATTAAGTATTACAACTTCAAAGAAATAGAAACATGCTAAAAAAGAACTCAAGATCTTTATAATAATTAATTTTATCATTAAGAATAACTATTCATTCTGAGTCACATTAAATCCATTAAAAACGGGTCACGGACTTTCTTGGATCACTACTCTCAAGCCTCTATAATGGACTCGATCGCTCGTCCTCAAAAATATAAAATTTACACTAATGTATTTCAGCACTTCTTCGGACTCGCTTTTGGCTCGTCCTCAGATAGTAAATATATTAGTTTTAATCCCAGCAGTATCCTATCCAGGCACTGATGCTGCTAAATTTTATGATCTAACAAAACCCGTAAATATTTGCCGAATATCAATAAATAAATATACAAATGAAATTAAGTAAAAAATATTGTTTTACTTTATCAATTGGTACAAAGTATGAGTTGAAATTTATTTCAACTCAATTACATATTCTCTCATTTGACTTTTCCTCATTTATCCGTAGTGTAAATGAATTTACACGCAAAAAGTTGCGAAACCGTTATCATTTCAGTGTTTTTAAAACCTCCTGAGTAGTTTTACAAAAGTTGTTTGACTGTATGTGTAGTGTCTATAATTATCACGTTGAACCTCTACCTACTTTTACCAGAGAGTTAAAAAATTTGGTAGAAAAATATACATGTCTAGTTTGCTACCGTTAATTTAATTTATGAAACAAATTTTACCGACAATAATGCATTTACAATCATAAAACACGGGAAATGTTGGATCAAGTTAAAGTGTCTCGCATGTAGTCCTATATAAGACCAAACACAGAAACTGCCATTTGAACTGATGGAACTGCTAAGTTCCAGCTAATATTTGTATTAAGAAACTTTAAAAATAGAAATTAGTATTGACTTAAAATTTGATATGAGTGTAATTCCTCCTTAAAAAATAAAAAATCGGATACGGGGTACCTCGGAACTATTCCTCATTACATCATACTCGCTACGCTTATCCTCCCTGCTTCGGACTCCGCTTCGCTCGTCCTCAGAAATAAAGTGGCCAATTTATCCTGAAACATGCCTGGCTCGATTTACTCGTCTTAAGATATAAAAATGCATCCGTATCATTCCAGCGGTCACCTATAAGCATTGACCACGCTCATGCTCCTTAATTTATGATACAACAAAAATCATAGATATACTTGTCGTACTGAAACGAAACTCAGTCTACTTATAATTAAGTAATGAATGACACTGTACTAAATTTCAACTCAAATTGGACCATTTTCTAATTTTACATTTTTTTTAAAAACGTAACACAAGTCATTCAATAAAAATTGAACAATTTGATAAATGAGATGAAACTTGACACATATGTTAGCCTTATATATATCACATGCCTGCACATCTCAAACCAATCGCATCATTTTCCCCGCATTTATGATTTCCGAAATTTTCGCTGAGTCATTAGCGGGTTAATGATCAAAAAAAAATATATTCCGAATAGCCCAACTACAGCGGAGACTGGTTTTTGTACAAAATCCAACTCTCAGCATAAATACACTGGCGCTACGATGATAACACCACCTCACACATACACACACAGATACAGACATCTTTAAGAAATCACTCAGGAGCCTAAAACAGCCTCGTAAATTCCGGTTCATCCCGTTTTGGATTTTTTGCAAACACAATACTTTCCTATACACGGTAAATGAAGAAAAGTAAATATAATAAAATCGTCAGGCTTAAAAGAAGTTGTTGTTGGTGAATAAAAAATTGCAATTATTTTTGGGGAAAATTGAGACATTTTGCATTTAAATTGTATGATCAAAATAGACGAAGTATACCGTAACTAGGGCCTCAATGTTATTAGAAATACAAAGTAGTGATACTTGGGAATTAAATAACATCATAATCCAAGCCCAATAAAAACAGAACAAACAGTATATATATGAATTACTTTTAATCAAAATATAGTTTAAGTCGTTCGTTATGTTTAGATATTAATGAGCCACCCGGATATTACAATATTATAACGATAGGTACCAGTGTACATTTAATCATACACATTTTTTAAAATAATTTCAGAAATTATAATTCAACTATAATATACAGAAAAAATGTAA
This sequence comes from Microvelia longipes, assembly GCA_018340805.1. Classification (NCBI taxonomy): domain Eukaryota; kingdom Metazoa; phylum Arthropoda; class Insecta; order Hemiptera; family Veliidae; genus Microvelia; species Microvelia longipes. The sequence continues at coordinate 50,870,336 of JACMZG010001914.1, forward strand.
AGAGCTCTTAAATAGATCCTATCTAAAATATTCCAAATAAACAAAGTATTAGTAATATAATAATTAATATATACTTATTACAATATTAATAAGTTTAATTAAAAGTTAATAAATTACTATTATAGAAATAGAATGAGGAGTTAAACCCGCAATAAAAGTTTAAGTATATGAGAATATTTAACTAAAACCTGGGTCATAACCAATTTCCTTGAATAATTTTCTCCGTGCACAGTTGCGGGCAGACTCTGTGTAACGTCTTAAGTAAGGTACCACCCTAACAACAAAACATATTTAAATATGTGTCATAAAAAATCCATTAATGAAGAAAGATCGTAAATAACAAATAAATAACTAAAACACCTGCTGAGTATTTAAAAAAACCGGTCTATATAGCAAAAGGTGGCGGAATACAATAAATCTACATTTAGTGACGAGGACTACTTAATATAATTTTAATTAATAACGTTAAACTACAATTTAAAATGCTTAAAGTATTGTAATGCACCGATATTATATTAGTTTATGTTATGAATAATCAATCATTAATAAGAAAAAGAACATAATAATCAGCAACCGAAGTATTGCCACTTTTTATTCGCGATCAAAGTCCGTAGCAGCGCCACCGTCGCTGAAAGAAATTGATAACGAAAGAGTGATCGTTGTAAAGTCCTTATGGGGATTTTCTGGTTTTTCTTATTTGTGACGATTATCTTAAATTTTTCTCTAAGTGCTTTAATTTAACTAATTTAGGGCGTATGAACTCAGATAGAATCACAATTTCATTAAAAATAGCGTTAAATGGGTTGTCACGAGTATTTAATGGAGTGAAAAAAGAGAAGATCATACTATAGTGTTTTATTTTATTATTGTTAATTGTGTTTTAAATAAGTTAGTTTGCACAAACACATAAAATTACGTTTAATGCATTGAATTGTTTTAAATTAGTGTTACAGTATTTAAATTAACTGAAACAAGCCGATTTTCACCGTAAGGGTTGTTTAATTTATCAATCAATTTTATTACACACAAAATAACAAATAACTCAATAAATTCACGTTTTTTAAAATGTTTCGTAAAACCATCCGTTTAGGTTTTATATTCCTGGGTTAAATCGCACAATCCAGTCTGTAGTGATAAGAGCCTGATTTATATTAAAATCCTGGATAATCGAAGTATTTACCTATGAAATATTGACCATTTTATAGCACCGATGTCGTTCTATTAATTTTTGTCTCATTTATCACAAATTAACAAACAATAAATAAATAAAAGAAGAATTTTCAACGGCTCCCATGCAAATCCTATGGAAAAAAAAATCGATCACCCCTTTCGTTTCCCGCCATTGGTATTGCCAACTTTACAACAACTAACTCTTGAATCGCAAAAAAAATTGTATATGTTAGGTGGCAGCATACGTAAGACCATCAGTGAACCGCCTTCGTGTTATCAGTAGTGCTCCTTCTATATAAATATTACAAAGTCTTAACACTAATAATCGGACTAATAATAATAAGAATAATAAAATGTGCACTGCGGAGCTTGACTTCAGGTCAGGGCTATAGAATGAGTTTATACACGCTGACATCTGGGTGCTAGAGTTCTTTGTCGGGTGGCGCTGGACTGGCCAGAGCGGTGAGCCTAGTTAGAGTCTGGTGAGCTAAGTGGAACTGATGACATTGGTGAGACTGAAGGACGAGGTCAAAGTGAGACTAATGTGATCAGAGGAGCTAGTAGAAAGATGAAACAACACACAGCAGCGAACTAGTAGTCGGCGCTAGCCAGAGCGGTGAGCCTAGCCCAGAGTTAGCTGGTCTAGATGAACTAGGCACATCGTGAACTAGTCGCACACAGCAGAGCAGTGAATTTAGATAGATCTGGTTGGCTGGATGAACTAGACACACTGTGGAACTGTTACATGTGCTACCATGTACGGAGGGGTGCTTCCTAGATGATTGGATGTGACAAACTCGGGTTTAAGTTGAGTGAAATTTGATGAGGGGAAAACGCTAATGACCTTTCGGGTTAAAGCGTTAAAAAAAATGTCCTTTATTTATATTAACATTGCTTTTCTTTGGCAATAAAGAACTTGTTTAAAACAACAAACATTGTTTTAAAACGGGTACTGATAAAAGAACAACACGGTTAGACTAATGTCCGTCACCATGAACAGAAATTACAAAAATAAAATTTTTTTTAGAACAAAAGAAAAGAATAAGGGCCAGCACTTATTATATTTTAATAAACGATTATATTACTATATATATATATAATATATATATATATATATATATATTATATATATATATAAATATATATTTAATATAATATTATACTTATAAGTACTTTCTTAACTTAAAGAAGGGCCACACTTATAATATTTTAAAATATTTGTATATATATATAATATATATTATATATATATATATATAATAATATATATAATTATATATATACATACTATATGTATTTTCTTTAACTTAAAGAGATTATTAATCTTTTCAAGCTTATTATAGCTCTGTCTATAGATGAGCACAATAATAGCATTCCTAATTTTTAAGATCAAGGTAACACCTTTCTATTTTAATAGAATCTGCAATAATAATGATCTGTAATTTTTAGCTCATGTGAGAAAGCTAAGTAATTTTGTCCAGCCATTAGAGCCATTTAACCAGTTTATCAAGTAATCTTGAGTAAGAACGGCTGAGCCCAAAAAGAGAAGTCCGAACTCTTTTAAAGTTGTGCACTCTGCAATAAAATGGAAAACATTCTCTTACTAATAATAAGTTAATACAACTACTTTTATTATATAATTAAAAATGTAATGATAATTTATATTATCAATAAAACATAATTTACCGTGTAATTTTGTATGTTGAACGCTTTGTTTTAAGTGATAAAGTTTTTATTTATATCTCTTGGGTAATAAAAATTTAATTTTCTTCAATAAAATAAATGTTGGGTAATAACACGGCAAATACGAGTGGATTATTAGGAAAGTTTAAACAGAGCAAAGACTATTTTGTTTAACTGTTATTCAACTTTTGCTTACTTTCAGCTTCAATTACTGATTTAATTGGTTTTGTGATTATATTTATTTATGCGATGTTAAATACTTTTTAGAGTTATTTTAATGCTCGTTTATTAATAAAGTTTTTACGTTAATGGCTCCAGAAAGAATTATTTAACTCCATATAATAGAAAATCGAAATCATTAATTAGTAATAAATATCTGCCTCAATCCCTCCTTTGTCCACCCAAATCGCATCGGCTCATTTTCTTTAAAAATTTGTTTAATAAATAATTAATATAAATGTAATGGTCCATGGCTTATATTAGAAGAAAGACATGGGCAAAATAAACAGATAGATAAGGGTCTAGAAGTATAACAGTTTCCATTGACGTAACAGATAATTAAAGAATAATATGAGATAAATAATATTTTCGACTTATTTCATATTTATTTTATTTTATTTAATTTCAGACAAAATAGTCAAACCTGATGCCATTGGTCTTTACCCCCGTGTTAATTGTCTTTATCCTTATGCTAATTGTCTATTTTTTATGTTACTGTTCTTTATCCTCATGTTAATCGTCTATTCTTATGCTATTGTCTATTTTTATGTTACTTGTCTTTACCTCATGTTAATGTGTCTTTACCTAGCTAACTGTCTATTTTTTATGTTGCTTGTCTTTATCCTCATGTTAATCTTCATCCTTATGTAATTGTATTTATCCTTATGTTAATTGTATTTATCCTTATATTAAACTGTCGTATCATCGGTTCTTTGTCTTTCATATATGTTAATTGTCACTGTCTTATCCTTATGTTCATTGCTGTATCCTATGTAATTAAATAATTAACTAGGAAACAACTTTCTTCCAAAAGAAATGTAACTGAAGCTATCAGTAAGTGTGTCTAAATGACATGATAACTAAGAAGTATATTAAACATGAATGTTATGCCTATTTCGTTATTTTGTTCTTACCTGCGAAACGGATAACTATACGTCGTTAGTTACAGACAAAACGTCTTTGGTTGTGGTGTCCAATTGTCGTTGGTTGTTGTGTCAAAAAAACTTTGGTTCTGGTAAGAAAACTTTGTTGGTTGTAACGACAAAACGTGGTGGTTTCGGTGCCAAAAATAAGCTATAAAATTATAATTAAAAAAGCTCCGGTGCTAAATCGTCTTCAACCAAAATACAGCATGTATCATTGTTTGGCTGAAGTTATTCTCGCTTCTAGATTAGACGAGGATGCAAGTCATAACTGGTTAGTTTGTCATTTTTATTTTCAGAGATACCATGTTCTGATTTACATCTAGATCAAATTAATCGAGTATTCTACTGTTTAAATTGCAAACCCTCCACCCCTCTCAATCACTATCGAATTATAAATCAATCTAGAAACTTTGTCCCAACTCATAAATTAGCTCCACCGAGCTAAACTCTGCTTGTTCCTAATTGCTTATTTTAAACTAATTATTCATTTTTCCTGCCAATTCCTTTTTTCCAATTCAGTTTGGATTTCCTCTGAAAGTGGAAATGTTTTTTTAACAAGTGAAAAAATATGAGTTTGGAGTTAAAATTACCATCACCTCTGTGGGGTCACTAGCGCTTCGATGGAAAATTGAATTGATTTTATCAAACTGAGTTTTCCCAGAGAAGGAATATAATTCTGTGGCGTTACAGGTTGTTGGTTCTTTTTACTTCTATTTAAATTCAATGCTATACTAGCTACCTATTTCTCTTATCTAATAAATTACAAAAATACTTCTCCTGAATTGAAAAACTTTCTTTTAATTTGTTAATAATGTGTGGACACTAATATATTGTATTACAGTAGAGGGTACATAAATACGTTAAGAAAATCTATAAAAAAAAATGCTTTATTTCCAAAATGCATTATTTAACCTAATAAGAAACAATATTTAGGGCAGAATTGGAAGAATGAAAATGCAGTTTGAAGTGTCTCGGGATTTTCTCTCTCCTTTAGGATTTTTAAGTTCTTCCTCGTCTTTTCGCACTCTCTCATCACCTAATATGTATATTGTATAAGTAAGTATATCTTCAGACCCACATCGCTAGTCCTCAGTCAGCCTAACAGTCAGTTTTATTCCCATTGGGGACCCTTCCATGTAGGGACTACGCTTGATACTTCTTAACATTAAAGATCTTAAAATAACCATAAGTATACATAATCTACATAGACACAGTGACCAGTTGATATGAACTAAACCTTCAATAAATAGTGGGTTTATGTTAAAACGACTGAACGTATGCGAACAAGAGACTCTGTGCTCATGTGCCACACAAGGAATACAGGAGTGTCACATCTTGTCACTCCTGAAAGTATTAAGATTGTATGGTGTCCTACCCTGTTCTTGACAACCAGGGGTGTGACTGTATTACTTCGGGCTAAGTGGGATCGGTCATCATCTCAGATTGCCTCACGGCTAGAGTGATTTACTGCCTTTACATCCAGAATCCTTACGATAACACCAACTTCTTAATAGCCACTCTCCTGGATGACGAATTGGTGACACTTTTTTAAACAGAACCTGAGTAAAGGTCCGACAAATAATTCCTAAGATCTCACTCTCGTTTACAACCGTACTAACCTAATGACTTGGGAAAAGTTATCAACATTTATTCGCCGACGATGCGTGCATGATATATATGATCCACTTATAATAATTACTACCTCAGGTTGAAGAAGGAAAAAAGAAATTATAAGATTAAATAATTAATATAATAAGTAGCTACTCAACCAACAACATCTATTTTTACTTTTTTTTTAAAAATATATTAAGTACCCTCTCGAGAGATGATGATCTTAAAATGACTTTAAGATAAAAACTGATATAAATAAGCCAATTCTATTTTAATTTAACGTTGAAATGATTAAATAGGTAAGGAATGAAAAGAAATCTCTCTTGTAAAAGCAAAATGAAAACAATTCTATAAATAAGAAATTTAATGAGCTCTACAGTATTTAATTAAAAATTTAATAAATAGCTCTTTGTATGTAAAACAATTTCACCTGTCTAAACACTTTTTGAAGATAAATGATTGTTTAAATGTTTCGGGGGTTATTATTGTGGGTTAATGCCGTCACACAAATTTCATAATCAATAGGGTTCGGGACATTAACAAGGTTGGTTTTTGTACTAAGTTTCATTTTAATCCAAGAAAGTGTTCCAAAAGTTAATGTAACAAAAATCTCATACATAAATTAAATAAATAAATATAAATATAATATAATATATATATATATATTATATATATATATATATATATATATATATATATATAATATATATATTATCTTGATGCATTTACAACCCTTTTCTCCCTCTATGACCCTTACTTTATAAACTCATGTTTCTTTGAAAATTCACTGAAAAGAAATTATATTTCAGGACCAGGTGACGACCAAGTAATAAGTACTGCCAACACAATGCAAAGAATAGATAATTGGATTTTGTTGAACAATATGAAAAACTTCGAGACGTTATAATGCAATAAACATAAGTTTTTATTAGATTACAACACTGAGTTTAGTGTTGAAACTTTTTATTGCATTACGTCTTGTGATATTACGATTAAAATAATGCCTCGCGTTTGCCATTACTGACATTATTTGAAAACTTTCGAAATAGATAGGGAACACGGAATACGTCACTATAGATAGCAGTAACACTGCCTTCTCAACTATCTATTAATTGTGCTGAATCACGATATGATAAACTTAAAAAAATGGTTGATGGTTTTGAAGATGGTTCAAACCTTAGAAAAGAATATCGAATTATAGTCTTTCATTTTTTACTTTTTCCTCATTTATAGCATACATAGGGAAAAAGTGTGTTTAGACTAAAAGTCCGAAACCGAGATTTTACATAAACTATTCGTTTCAGGTGCTTTTTAGACCTGTTGAGTTGGTTTTTAACAAACATGTCTGTCTGTATGTGTGTGTCGCTGTTATCATCGTAGCTTCTAGAGAGTACTAGCAAGTACATTGCTTACCTTTCTTTCACATCAAGCCCGTCTTCTCATAACTCTTTAATGCAATTAGGTTACTTGGCTGTTTCCTTTAAAATGCTTTGTTTCTTTTTGCAAGACATATTATGTAAAAACAATGGAATAGAAGAAAATACAAGCTTGCTTAAACAGTCTACAGGTTTCTTTCCTTTGTTAGCTTTTCGTTAAGTTCGTAGTGAAGAAAACTTAAAAATGTAAAAAGAAAATTATCTAGTTGACACGACTGCATCTGTCAGCGTTTTCTCAAGCCGTGTGATCTAGGAGGCAATTTTACTTGAAAATGTTTTCAGAGCTGTTTTCCCTTTACTTTATTTACTTAGTATTTTTGAAGCACGATTATTCTGGCTTTGGAAACTAATATATTAAATTTAATTATGTTTGTATTTTTATTTGTCTACATTAATAGAGTAGGTGTATAGGAAATGTATTGTGTTTGCAAAAACATCTGAAAACGGGTGTCACCTAAATTTCACCTACTCTATTTCAGGACAAATAGAGTGAATGTACGGGAAACCGAAATAAATTGATTAATTATAACCTTAACAGACTATTGAAGTAGGTTTTAATAAGGTTATAAAGAGCCCCTGAGTGCCCAAAAAAAGTGTTTAGGCTTCTGAATGTAATTAGATAGGCTATGCCCCCTATAGAGATATATATATCTAACCGTATCAATATTTTTTTTTTAAAAATTATATTAAAGCCTAAAGCGAGATTAAAAAATCGTCATTATTGATGTTTTGCACAATATTTTAATTTGTTTTTAAGTACATATGTTTCTTCAATGTGAAATATCAAACTTTAGGGCACAATTTATTATGTACTAAAGACGAGGATAAGGGAGAATGGAGTTAACTATAAATATTGGATAGAAAAGTCTCTCAACAGAATAATAGTATATTATATCATTTGATACTACCGTTTTTTGCAAAACATGAATTTAGTTGGCACAATATAAGTTGGGCGAGAGGACAATATAATAAAAAAAAAAAAAAAAAAAAATTCAGGACTCTGTCGGCGCCTGATGAGTTATACGCTAACAAGCAGAGTGGGACATGACTTTTGTCTCGACCATCACGTATGACGGAATGATGTAACAGTTCCAGATTTAGCATTGCATTTTGCTTGTTACATTTCCTAGGTGTCTCCTCACAATTATATCTATTGTATCAATAGTGTATTATGTTACTAGGCAGCAAAATGGAATTTAGGAAATGAGTTTTACATATTACCCCCGAAGCTTTACTTTTAACTCTAGTAATTCAAATCACAGGTAGAATTGATCTGGTAATTTGTCTATGCTAACAATATTACTATGTAAATTTTTTCACTATAATCCTAATTCATTAAAATTAGTTTAACTTGTTTAAGTTATTAGTAATTCTTTAAAACGCTTTCTATTTGTGACTTTATTTAAACAAAATAATTCAACAAATATTGAAATAAGTGACAAAACAAACAATAAAAATCTAGCAATTCAGCTGGATTTTTTTTTAAAAAAAAGCCATGAGTATCAGTGTTGCCAATATTATATGAAAAATTATATTTATTAGGTATTTTAAAATAATGTTTAATACTTGATAATGTATCGCAATTAAGTAATAATATTACAACATATTATAAATAAAAATCATGTTTAAAGACGAATAACTCCGAAATTAATTCAAAAACCGCAACATTCAACCATAACTCATTCCAATTCTTCTCCTAGGGTGTTTTGACTTTTTACCATTATATTTAATTGTACTATAACTCCCTAAGAGGAAGTGTATTACCAAGCTGATTTCCCGTACTTTATTTTAAATATTTGTCGACAGTGTTGTGTAAAATGACATTTTCTAGCTTTTAAAACAGTTGTCATGACTAGTTTTGCAGCCGTTAGTAGGTAATACATTATTGTAAAAGTGCTTTGGGCCTAGATTGAGGCCATCAGCAATTCATAACCGTGCGAAAAATAAAAGGAAGAAGAGTAAGTGTACGATCTAGGTTTTTATATTGGATTCACATATTATATTAATTCTGAATCTAATATATTTAATTAAAATATATTTTAGTGATATCATACACCTTTGAGCAAGTTATTTGAAAGAAAATTCGGTTTAATAACAGGAGTTCCTCCGAAATATTTATGATTAGGTTGTTTTTACTATACCTTTTATCGAAGGCAGGCATTGTTGCTTCATATAAAGTAAACCCTCCACTAAGGATTATGTATCCTAAACAAACAACCATAATCTTCTTTATACATCTTATCAAAATATCTCAGAGAAAACAGATTACTTCGTCAACAACCTTATAAAGTTTCTAAAAGTTTATTATCTTTCAATATTATTTTACTTAACATAAGATAAAGTATATAAACTTTTCAAACACTCAAATTATTTGCTGCGCAATTTTCATCATTCAATAAAGATTAATTTTAGGCTTTACCGAATATCTATAGATTTAAATTCCATTTTTAATTACCCTCCCCCCCCTCATTAATACTGTTTTATTTATATCATTAGATAGTATATTATAGCTTTTGAGGAGGAATAGGTCTAAATAATAAATAAAACTTATTTTACCGAGCTTTCCATATAGTTCCGTATGT